>ONZH01015050.1:77500-677500 GCA_900303285.1 Rhinella marina | reverse complement strand
GAGCATTTATGAGAATAATTGTCACTGTTACACACTGACTGGGAAAACCCATGTGGAAAAGAACAGTGGGGATACTAGTTTTTGGTTGACTGAACTGTAGCAACCAGTGACAGGCAGCTGCTGTAAAGGTTAAAAATATCTTAGAATGCAGCAACACTGTTCTAGATGTACATAATCAGAATCTAGTTTACCTTTATGTAAGCTGTCACATGACACATGAATACTGTGTGCGGGTTTGGGCACTGATACACAAGGAAAACATGGCAGAGTTGGACGTTAATTAGGTAAATTAATTTAGCAAATTTAAAGAGGTTTTCTAGGCTCCTGATATTGATGACCTATCCTTAGGACAGGTCATTAATATCTGATCGGTGAGCATGCTGCACCCCCAACACCCTCACCGATCAGCTGTTCCTGCAGCCTCCAGCAATGTGGAACAGAAACTACAGCTTCGTTCTTAGTGTAGTGGTCATGCTGGGTTACTGCACCTCAGCTCTCATTCATTTCAATGGGCGCTGAGCTGCAGTAACCCAGCACGGCCACTATACTTTGAACAGAGCTGTGGTTCCTGTTCCATTCACATTGTTAGTTCCAGTGTTGGAGGCTTCAGGGTACAGCTTATCAGTAGAGGTGCGGGGTGTTGGATCCTTATGATTGGATATCATACCTCCCAACTTTGTGAGAGATAAAGAGGGACACATTGTGCGGCGCGCTAAGCGCGCCTCGGCAAATTTTTTCAGCACTAGGTCATGCCCTAACTCCGCCCAAAACATAACTATACACCTAATCCCACCCAGTCCGCTTACTGCTCCACATAGTAAATATTCCCCAGTTATGTGCCCCCATTAATATGCCTAGCTGTGCCCCCATTAATATGCCCTGTTATGTGCCCCCAGTAATATGCCCAGCTGAGCCCCCAGTAATATGCCGTTATGTGCCCCCAGTAATATGCCCAGCTGAGCTCCCAGTAATATGCCGTTATGTGCCCCCAGTAATATGCCCAGCTGAACTCCCAGTAATATGCCGTTATGTGCCCCCAGTAATGTGCCCAGCTGTGCCCCCAGGTATATGCCCAGTTATGTGCCCCAGTAATATGACCAGCTGTGCCCCCCAGTAATATGCCCACATTGTGCCCCACTGTTATATGTTTTGCCCCCAGTAATATGCCCACATTGTGCCCCACTGTAATATGTTTTGCCCCCAGTAATATGCCCACATTGTGCCCCTCACAGAAAGTAAAAAAAAATAAACTTACCTTCCTAGCAGCAGCAGGACATCAGCTGGTCTTGTCTGGAGGGGGAGGCGCCAAGGCTGACTATCGGCCGGCCCTGCCCCCACCCAGACCAGAGGTATGGAGAGCCACAGGGGGGACGGGAGGGAGGATGTAAGAAGCAGCCAGGCGATGCCGGCTGTCTGCTTCTTCATGTAACAGGCTGCTATAAACCAGGATATAGCTCCCCCGTACCGAGACAGCCACTGTAATCCGGGACTGTCCCGCTGGATCCGGGACGGTTGGGAGGTCTGGGATAATAATCTTTAATGTTTTCCCCTTGTACTGAGGACAATTGTCAACTACCTTGTGCTTGTAATTGTTTTTGCTTTTTCTGGATAACCGCTCCATTGAAAGCCTCGCTTGGATTCTTTGTAAGTGTATAGGACCCCTTGAGTGTTAAGGGGTTGTCCAAGTTATTTTTATTGATGACCTATCCTCAGGACAGGTTATCAATATCAGATTGGCACCCCTGCTGATCAGTTTGTTTGGGTCTCCACACGGTGTTCTGGTTCTAGTAATATGTGTTATGTTTTCTCTGTTATACACAGTGTAGTTGGATCGGGTATAATTTGAAGTACTGTATGTAGGTGTGGTCAATGGTGTCATGTGACTGGCTGCAGCCACTTACATATACACACAGAAAAACACACTTCTCAGACTGGCCACCACTACTGAGCATGGGTGAGGCTGACAGCTTATAGGTGGAGATAGGGGAAGAGATGTTGAGTCAACCCTAATGTCTTCAGTACAGTAGAGACAGGTATATCTCAATGCTATATCCACTAGAGACATATGCCCTACAGAAACTTTAATGTAACAAGTCCATAGGTTTAAAATAGCAGACCACGGGATAGTAGTGATGGGTCCCCTTTAAGGAGGTCATAGATGTATGTGGACATTTGTATTCTCTTGTGTTAAAACATTTACAGATGAGAAATTCTCAGGTTTAAAAGTTGATAACAACATTAACATCCAGTATCCAATAAATGTCTAAAGGTCCTTTTACACGGGCCGATTATCGGCCGAAAAATCGTTCCTAGGAACGCTAGTGCCGATAATCGGCCCGTGTAAAAGTGGCCCTAATCAGCCGACGAACGAGCAAAACGCTCGTTCGTCGGCTGATTGGATCTTTTGGTTTCTACAAAAGATCCAATCTGTCGGGCGCACATCGGCCTGTGTAAACAGGCGATGTGCGCCTGACAGTATGGAGCTTCCCGGCCGCACTAGTGATACAGCGATCACTCGTGCGGCCCGGCGCTCGATTCATCGGGCCGTGTAAAGGCTCCCTGCCCGAGCGCCGATATCGGTGATCGGCGCTCGGGCAGGGAGACACATCGGCCCGTCTAAAAGGGCCTTAACAGGTGGAACAAACTATAGGAGGGGACCTTTGGATATTAGTTGCATAATGTGAAACAGGTCCAGTTAAGCATTGGAGACTTTGGAGAAAGTTTCCATCAGGGACATAGTGAATTGTTTATCTTGGCCAATCTGAACCATCATTAAAATTTATAATCTCCTCACGATTAGCCAGATAAGAGTGGACAGTGGAAAAGTTGTGACAGAGAGACTCAAGGACAAGTGGGTCAGATTAGGACATGAACCCAGATATGAATCTGGATGAATGGAACCGGCTCCTGGTAGCTGAGAGCCACTGATCTCCCTGATATTGAAGCTGGTGTTGATGCTCTTTTCAGCTGCTTTATATGGGGGAGACACAGAAGAATCTTTAAAGGGAACGCGAGAAGCCGGAGACTTCTGTTATCTAGAGATAACAGAAGTGTAAGTGTGTGGAGACAGGGAACTTTACAACACTCTAGTAACAGGATCCTGGAGCCCAGTGAAGTCGCACAGCCATGTTACTGTATACTGATACAGCGCTGACCACCGCCAAGCACTGCTCATGTCCTTCAGACCCCCTAATGCCACTTGTCCAGAAACTCACCCCCAAAAACACTCTATGAATACATATTGATGAAATCTTCCTATTGTGGTTTATGTTTTTTTCTTTCCTACCCAGGTAACACACAAAGAGTGACAAACCTGAAGGGCCTATCCCAAATTTCTCCAGACCCTGAGTGGTTGCATTTAAATCTACAGTGTTACATGACAATACATTCGCCCTGTTCTGATTGTATTCATTGTCTATAAGACTTCACTGTAGTTCTCAGTTCTCAAGACCTGAGCCATCTGATTCCATTCATGAACCAAGCTGTGAATCCAATGTTAGAGAGAAGTGCCTTTTGATGCCCATGCAGCATTATTTTCTTGCATGCAGTGTTTTTATGCTATACTTGCCACTGGGGAGTGACAGGGACGTTTCAGGGTCAGGGCCTACAACCTTGGCAGATTCACTGATATTTACACCTGGAAACAAGCGCAAATGTTGGTGCTCCAGGTTGCGGAGTTGTTCTTCACTCCAGGTGCACGGACTGCCGGAGGATGCGCCTCATCATAAATCACATCTATCAGCAACCCAGGGGGGGAATTAAAGACTGGTGTTAAACGTCAGTCTTTGTAAGTGACCCCCACTGTCTTTCTGTGGAAGAGCACCAATTCTCTATTTCTCCGAACAGCTGTGAAAACCCCAAATATCAGAGAATCAAAACATTTATAATGAATTTTTCATTAAAAAAAAGTAGCTTTGGCTCTGATGGTTCCTCACATCTGTCCGAGTCCTGCAGCAAATACTTTATTACATCCGGGCGTCCTCTCCTGCAGTCCCATCCCCTGCCTCTCGCTGGATGTTTCTCAGTGAGCTGTCTAAGGCTTCCCAGAGGTTCATGAAGTTCACACCGTGTAGTTCTTGTTACCTTTTTCGTCTGCTGTCCTGGTTTACCCTCCTATCCAGATATATTGTCGCACTGAGGAATCAAGGCGGTTCATTTCCTCTCTTCCTATACATTCCCGTCACATTTCCAGACCATCTGCTTCTCTGATGTTCCCATTCAGTGATTGTTAGTAGATGGAAGCAGCGTGCTCGGCTGGGCTCTGTGACCCCTAATTTCATGATGCTGCACACAGACATGATAATAATCAGTCACAGCTCATCGATCTCTGCTCCGAAGTATCACATGGTGACATTTTCTTGGCTGCTGATTGTTATCGCTTCTATTTCAGCATTTATCAGCAACTGTTCAGTCATGTCCTATGGGCAGCACTGCAGGTATTCAGCTGAAATCTTTGAACCTTTCACGGGAAAATGGTT
Source organism: Rhinella marina (assembly GCA_900303285.1). Classification (NCBI taxonomy): domain Eukaryota; kingdom Metazoa; phylum Chordata; class Amphibia; order Anura; family Bufonidae; genus Rhinella; species Rhinella marina. The sequence continues at coordinate 673,022 of ONZH01015050.1, read as the reverse complement.
CAGATCGGAGCAAAAAGTTCTGATAATTAAAGGACATCTGTCAGCAGATTTGTACCTATGAAACTGACTGACCTGTTACATGTGCGATTGGCCATTGGAGGCATCTGTGTTGGTCCCATGTTCATATGTGTCCGCATTGCTGAGAAAAAATGATGTTTTAATATATGCAAATGAGACCCATTACTGATCCTGTACTGATCCTGAGTTACATCCTGTATTATACTCCAGAGCTGCACTCACTATTCTGCTGGTAGAGTCACTGTGTACATACATTACTTATCCTGTACTGATCCTAAATTACATTATGTATAAAGTTCTGCAGGCTTCAGGGCTGAAATCTCCCTGCTTGTTCAGTTTGCACAGAGCCTGACATAGGAAGAACTAACTAACCCCTGCATATTAGGTGCTCAGCTAGGCTGTCTGGATCCATAACTGTCTGTACTTGCCAGTGACCAAATTACATCACCGTAGCCATCTTAGTCCTGTATGGCATGGATAACAGAGTTAAGTGAACCAATGCCTTGGAGACTCCTCTTCCGGGGTCAGACATCTGTTCATCTCCCCATAGAATAACAAGTTATTGTCATGTTACATTTTTTTGTGGGAATAAAAACTGAGATTGTGCAGGAATGTGAATGAGTCTGAGACTATGAGCATTTCCCAAACAAAATTCAGCTTGAGTTCACTTGCTGCCGGATTTGATGTTGTCCTGAGGGCTGGTTCAAAAAGTGCAATATACCTTCAAGAAGTTACCTGAAAACACAAGCCCTTGAGTTGTTGCTTCTGTGTGCAATATAATATACTGTCTGCAGGTCCAGAAACTCCCTGTGATCAGCTATACTCACCAAGGTAGCTGCAGCAGGACGCCCAGTTATCTGCAGCAGCAAATCATTGACAAATGGCAGAGCTCTGTAGGGGGGCGACTGGCAAATTTGTACATTACAGAGCAGATCCATTATAGCATCTCTCCTGCTATTATATGTATGTTACATTGACATGCCAGTGATCACAGAATGGTACAGTGGCAACACAATCAAGTAACATATTGGGAGCCATGTCCTGTGTAGATACCACACCAGGAGGCATCATGAGGAAGGGTTAGACAAAGGGAATTTGCTTAGACATGACTGCCCCTGAATGCAGTGCAGCACCAGGATGATGTGTGCATGATCTTCACTTTACCTCAAGTGTTCACTAAGTGCGGGATTAGGTAGGAAGGGGAAGGAGATGCTAAATTCTAGCACAATGCTTCTCCAGTCACTATGTACTGCCATAACTGTGTGCGATGAAGGGACTGATGGCATTCCTTGCCAGATACAATTCTAGTTACTTGAATTGTAGTGATGTACACATCTATCATAACAGATATCATAGGACCCTATAGCAAAACCTAGTATGTCCCGGTGAGATTTCTGACACATTTACAATTTATTTTTCATTAAGTGGAAGAATTTTTAATTTAAAAAAAATTATAATAATAAAAATGTCTTGTAAATATGACGCTCATTCAAGAAACCATATTTGTCAATGAATTTACACCAAAAGCTGGCATAAAACTTTGATAAATACCCCCATACAGCTCTAAAACCACTGATTCCCTTCATATATTACAAAACTGGCTACCTACAGCCACCACTAGGGGGAGCTGACTGCATTGGAATTTATACAGTTATCATTGCATTCAGTGGAAGCTGTAAAATCTCTATACACTGAGCTCCCCCTAGTGGCATCTGAAGGAAAATGCAATGAATCTATGTTGGAAACAGTTGAAGCTGTTCAGCGTTGGGTCACCCCCCTTACTCTAGCCCCAGTGCAGCCCTATGGTCTATCTTCATGGTAGGTACCATACTGATAAATGCACAGGACATCTTGTCCTCTCCTATGTGTTAGGTTTAAAGGGCTGGCTCAGTCTCCTGTAAAGAAAATTTCATAATGAAAATTTCTGCCATAGATTGTGTTTTATCTCGCACCTGAGGTTTTCATACCATTCTACTTAATCTACATAATCCTTTGAGAGCTGCTCAGGCTGGACTCCAGGCTAATACATTTTACCTGCACTGATACATTGTAACAAATAGGACAGGGTAGAGATGTCTTCTGTTGATGTGTTTAGGTCAGAGAGGATTGTGTAGTCTAGATACATTATAGCAAATGCTCAGCTGTGAGAAGTATTTGGCTTGTACATATTTTCAGGTTCTAAATGTAGACAAGAATTTTTATATTTATTGACAGTAATCAATGTAGTGAAGAAATGAAACATGGAAATTTATTAAATCTTAAAATGAAGTGTGCCAAATGTATCAAAAGGCGCCCTCATAATAAATTTGGCGCATCTTGGGTCAGCTTTAAACTAGAACATTACAGCATACAGCAGATTTCTTTGTGCAGTTTCTGGCCTAAAAAAATCAAAATTGCAGGAGTTGGCAAAAAGTGATGCATCTTTATTATTGACCTATTGACTTTAAAGGGTCGGTGTTCAGTACAGATGTCCATTCTGCACTTGGACAGCCCCTGGACTGGAAAATCATTTGTCTGAATAAGCATTTTATCATGCTGGGTATCACCTCTTATTCTGTATATATGGACACTGCACAGTACCACTTCTCCTGTCCTGTATACTGGGTGTAATCCTCAGTATCTGCTCTTATTCTGTATATATGGACACTGCACAGTACCACTTCTCCTGTCCTGTATACTGAGTGTAATTCTCAGTATCTGCTCTTGTTCTGTATATATGGACACTGCACAGTACCACTTCTCTTGTCCTGTATACTGGATGTAATTCTCAGTATCTGCTCTTATTCTGTATATATGGATACTGCACAGTACCACTTCTCCTGTCCTGTATACTGGGTGTAATCATCAGTATCTGCTCTTATTCTATATATATGGACACTGCACAGTACCACTTCTCTTGTCCTGTATACTGGGTGTAATTCTCAGTATCTGCTCTTATTCTGTATATATGGACACTACATAGCACCACTTCTCTTCTCTTGTACACTGCATGTAATTCTCAGTATTTGCTCTTATTCTGTATATATGGACACTGCACAGTACCACTTCTCCTGCCCTGTATACTGAGTGTAATTCTCAGTATCTGCTCTTGTTCTGTATATATGGACACTGCACAGTACCACTTCTCCTGTCTTGTATACTGAGTGTAATTCTCAGTATCTGCTCTTGTTCTGTATATATGGATACTGCACAGTACAGCTTCTCTTGTCCTGTATACTGAGTGTAATCCTCAGTATCTGCTCTTATTCTGTATATATGGACACTGCACAGTACCACTCCTCTTGTCCTGTATACTGGGTGTAATTCCCAGTATCTGCTCTTATTCTGTATATATGGACACTGCACTGTACCACTTCTCTTGTCCTGTACACTGCATGTAATTCTCAGTATCTGCTCTTATTTTGTATATATAGACACTGCACAGTACCACTTCTGTCCTGTATACTGGGTGTAATTCTCAGTATCTGCACTTATTCTGTATATATGGACACTGCACAGTACCACTTCTCTTGTCCTGTATACTGGGTGTAATCCTAAGTATCTGCTCTTATTCTGTATATATGGACACTGCACAGTACCACTTTTCTTGTCCTGTATACTGGGTGTAATTTTCAGTATCTGCTCTTATTCTGTATATATAGACACTGCACAGTACCACTTCCCCTGTTCTGTACATTGGGTGCAATTCTCAGTATCTGTTCTTATTCTGTATATATGGACAATGCACAGTACCACTTCCCTTGTCCTGTATACTGGGTGTAATCCTCAGTATCTGCTCTTATTCTGTATATATGGACACTGCACAGTACCACTTCCCCTGTTCTGTACCTTGGGTGCAATTCTCAGTATCTGTTCTTATTCTGTATATATGGACACTGCACAGTACCACTTCTCCTGTCCTGTATACTGGGTGTAATCCTCAGTATCTGCTCTTATTCTGTATATATAGACACTGCACATTCCCACTTCTCCTGTCCTGTATACTGGATGTAATTCTCAGTATCTGCTCTAATTCTGTATATATGGACACTGCACAGTACCACTTTTCCTGTCCTGTATACTGGGTGTAATTCTCAGTATCTGCTCTTATTCTGTATATATTGACATTGCACAGTACCACTTCTCTTGTCCTGTATACTGGGTGTAATTCTCAGTATCTGCTCTTATTCTGTATATATGAACACTGCACAGTACCACTTCTCCTGTCCTGTATACTGAGTGTAATTCTCAGTATCTGCTCTTATTTTGTATATATGGACACTGCACAGTACCACTTCTCCTGTCCTGTATACTGGGTGTAATCCTCAGTATCTGCTCTTATTCTGTATATATGGACACTGTACAGTACCACTTCCCCTGTTCTGTACCTTGGGTGCAATTCTCAGTATCTGTTCTTATTCTGTATATATGGACACTGCATAGTACCACTTCTCTTGTCCTGTATACTGGGTATAATTCTTAGTACCTGCTCTTATTCTGTATATATGGATTCTGCACAGTACCACTGTGAAATCCTCTGTCCATTGTGCACTGTATGTGACATGCACAGATGTGCCATCCTGCAGAGGAAATTTGGTTCAGGGCATTGTGCCTCCTGTGATTTGCCAGTTGGTGCAGGGGTGCAGGGATTATCGGACGTCAGGCCCTGACAGCTGCGTTTTGGAGTCTGAACATTGAGCAGCTGTAATTCTTATGAAGATTTATAAGAATCTATAACTTGTAGCGGAGCTGCCTGTGTCATCCCTTCTCTCCGTACAATGGGTATTACCCAGTGATTTTAGTCAGACTTCTGGGAAAGAAAACAAATGATTGTGTTCTCCAAATAGCTGCAGGCGGAAGGATCACCGTGAATCAGGAATGTCAGGAATCTGCGCTAGAAGAAGAGGATGATCCTGCACCCTGACACTAAGCTGCCAGCACTGCTGGTGCAAGTGTCATGTCCATCGCCTGAGGATGTACAGCAACCAAGTCATGAAATTTATGTGACAGACACTGGTCATTGGCACAATGTGGAATGTCTCACACGGTCCACATTGTGACAACCGCTGCCAGTTCCCACTACATTATCACCCAGCTTATCCAGACTCCTGCACAGTATATCTACCTGGTTGTGCTGTGAAAGATGACAGAGCTATTTTGCCAAATGATTTCTCATTCAGGGGTGTGGGTAGGTGACATATTTTTGTCACCAAGCTTTTCCAAAAAAGAATAAAACTATGGTTAATAAATCTAGTTCTTTTTGTCAGCTTTCAGTACCAGTCACCACTCCGGCCATCATTAACTTGACACCAACAGTTGTTTTCATCCTGTCTGTGTCCTGCCAGTTATTGGACTCCCCGGTGCCCGCCGTCTCCTCATCATACAGCCGGCTGAGCTTTCATCTTGGCATAAAGCTGCACGATATACATTCAGGATTAAGTGTGGCAGCTCGGACATCAGAGGCCAAATTATCGTTACAGCAAGTGAATGTGCACTGAAGGGTAAAGTCAGATGTCAGTGCCGACCCCTCAGCGTGTGTGCTGAGCTTCCCAACACTAATTATTCACATAGCCAATAGATTATATGGTTAAAACCGTCAGCAGCACAACTGAATGGAGTCTGTTCCTGGGGCAAACCCTTTAATGGCCTAAAAGAGATGTATAATAAAGTCTTCACCTTCTTTCATTGGATGCCAGAGTTCCTCAGTTGATTTTTCTAAATGCCACCAGTGCCCTGCCGACTCAACGGCAGGGTTCCAAACCTCCTCTGACATTAACATCAGGTCAAAAACCTGCGCCAAGAGCTTCATGGCATGGGTTTCGTTGGCCGAGCAGCTGTATACAAGCCTTAAGGTTCAGTTACACAGCAATTATGGGCTCAACACGGATGGAGAGACGTAAAGCATGCCACGACCAGACTCTTCTATCTGGTAAACTAATGGACAAGTTTGGTTTAGTAAATGCCAGGAGAATGTTACCAGTCTACTGCACTGTCACAACAGTACAATCTAGTGGTGGAGGGATAATTCTATGGGGTCATTTTTTAGGGGTTGGTCTAGGCCCCTTAGTTCCAGTGAAAGGAAATCTTAATACTTCAGCATATCAAGACATTTTGGACATTTGTATGCTTCCAACTTTGTGGGAACAGTTTTCAATTCCAGAGGACTATACCACATTACACAAAGAAAGGTCTGTAAAGGCATGGTTGGTGAGTTTGGCGTGGAAGAACTTGACTAGACTGCACAGAGCCCTGACCTCAACCCCATCCAATACCTTTGGGATGAACTACTATGAAGATTGTGAGCCAGACCCTCTCTTCCAATATCAGTGTCTGACCTCACAAATTCTGGATGAAAGGAGAAAAAACAGACACCCTCCTAAACCTTGTAGAAAGCCTTTCCAGAAAAGTGGAAGGTATGTGATCTGCTAAGGGAGAACAAACTCCATATTAATAGTAATACATTTAGAAAGTAATGTTGTAAAAGCTCCTGTAGGTGTTTTGTGTATACTTATGTCCAGTGGCGTTCATAGAGGAGTAAGGGCTCCATAGCAAGGATCAAACCAGGCCCCCCCCCCCCCCAGGACAGAAGGGTTTCCGCCTAAACCCCTTTCAATGATCCTTGGGCCATTTTTTCCACTGCCTCATTTGCTGAAAGTTGTTCTTTTAGAGGGTAGAGTCCTGACCAAGTTGTCACCGCCAGTAGAAGAGGTGATGATCCCAACTGGGACCCATCTTGCCCTGGGCCCCATAACAGTTGCATGGTCTGCCACTATGGTCGTTACACCCCTGCTTTTGTATGCATCTTTTTGAACAGAGATTGACCTGAAATATTAGAAAAATATGGATTTAGCTCTCAGCAGTAGACTCCTTCTAATCATCATTGAGGGCTAGTGTCTCATGATGATGGTTTTGACACTAGGAAGGTTGTTCTAATTCTTCACACACAGATAAAGGAGGCCAGTCAACACTTTACCTCTGTAATAAACATTGAGATACTGTGCAGCTTCTCCACACAATGCTGGGGTCACCTATTGTATAAGATGCTCTATGGAGATTGGAGCCCTCAAATCTTTCCTACTGCAGTTGTCAGAGGTTACAAGAAAAGATTGATAATTCATATGAATGAGTTTGAGCTGCAGGTTCACAGACCTTAAGGATGCTCTTTCTCAAAATATGTAGACCCTTCCTTCTCAGCTCATACAGTGGGCCAGAAGAGCTATTCACTGATCTGCTGGTTGACTGTCCTCGGCTTGGCACAGGTTTATGTAGAGAACACTATGGATGTTTGAGTATTGTGTAGAGGAGGGTGTGATACATAATGGTGTGATCCATGCTGCTATTTTACTTTCCCTTCCAACCACTAAAGTTGCTTTTTATAATTAGTCTGCAATGACTCCACACACTATGAGGTAATGGGCAGTTTGTGCTGGGAAAACATGATTGAGGCCAACATACTGTATTATTCTAAGAATTCCTCCATCTCATTCCACTAATTCCGTCTTATAAATTCAGGATGTTCTGCAGCTCAACACTCAGTCTTGTCATCCGTTACCCCAGAGCTTAATGCTAACCCTCAATGTGGTCAGTGGGCACCCAGCCATCAGCCTGTCATCATGGACAGACGCCCTCTGTGATGCCCACTCTACTGGGAACAACAGGGGGGTCCTGCAAATTGGATGTTTTGATTGATTATAGCTACAATAGGATTTGTCTCTTTCATTTCTTCACATCAAAGATTGGTGCTGAGTGTTGTGTCAGAGGGTCAAGTTGATGCTGAGAATACAGGGTCAAGAAGCGGCCGGCATGGTTTTATCTGTACACATTACGATAACAGGGCTCAGAATATAAAGATTCCAGTACAGAACATAGGCCCACATTTGCTATTTCACCTAGACAATGCCATAAATAGTACCGATTTTGGTGCATTTCTGGTGTACCTAGTTTTAGAAAAATATATTGTGCCTAGACTGCCAAGAAGGAGTGCCAGGCAGGAACAGAGGCTGCAGGTTTAAAGGGCTTGTCTGAGCTAAATAAAACCTAGGTTACCCCCTGTAAATAATATAAAATAACAAAATAAGCCATAATCCTCCCTTTTCTCCCCTCTGATGCTCTGCTTATGAAGCCTATAAGCCACTTTTTCTAACATGCAACTGTGTTGTGGAAAACAATGCCAAGTCCAACCACTCCACATTAACAGGCATTAACTGTGGGTGGGTCCAATTCTAAATGTTGCTATGGGGCCCTATGAATTAAGTACATACCCCCGGTTTAACCTGAACCCAGGGTGACCCTTGACACAGGCCTGTAACATCTCTATTGTGTTGACTGAGGTCTAGGAACCTACAACTACCTAAAACTACAACTCCCAGCATGCCTGGACGGCCTACAGCTATCAGCCTACAGCAGGGCATGGTGGGAGTTGTAGTTTTACAACAGCTGGAGGGCTGCAGTTTGGGGATGCCTGCTCTATACGGTATAATATCCTCAAAGAGAATGACTGGAGTTGTCTGGATTTTGGGCAGCTGATTACCCCATTGTACATGGCTACTGTCCTCAGATCCTGTACCGTGTACGCAGACATATAGCGTGACAACACAACAACATGGATGGAAATTCTATCTTATAATTGTATATTTAATTGCTACAGTGTAAATGCTTCCACAACACATTGCCTGCCCAGGAAGGCTGCAGATCATTGCGCTGTAGGAAAAGGAGCTGCAGATTATGACACACAGAGAAAGTGCTGACAGACCTGGATGAGCGCTGAGTGACAGTGAGCTGTGCCTCAACCTGCCCATCTCCTTTTCATGTCAACTTTGTATTTTGCTTAAAAGATACAAGATCCCCTTAAGTCAGTCAAGGGTCACAAGCAGCCCCCCTATCCTGCCACTCCCCAGCAGTACTGGAGAGAATACCATTTTAACCCTTTACAACCTGCAATCATAGTATGTATGTGTGTGTGTATATATATATATATATATATATATATATATATATATATGTATATATAGTTCTGTATCGCAGCAGCATCAGAATTTTTAGACCCTCCTATTGATACAGGCAGGTAGTCAAGTGCTTTAGCCTTACATGTCACGACAGGGATGAAACCTGGAGACCGACCACCTACCGGGCCCAGCTTCACTGAGATGCTGCGGCCTTGTGTGTATGAATCAGCCAGTAAATATAGAAGAGGAAGCGCCCAGTGTTCTACTTTTATACTGAGATGATTCCTGTGGAAACAGCTTCATGTGGTCAGACCTCCTTGGACAGAGCTCCTTCTCGGCTTCCTAGCGTCAGTGAGGGGACAACTGTCCTTGCCTTAAAGAGCTTTTCCTACAATAAGCATTGATGGTTTATCGATCAGATGTATTGTCAATGTTCAATTGTTGGGGCATCTGACTGAGGATAATTTAGGGATCTGCCTAGAATGAAGCAGCTTCAGTTTCTCTGAATCCCTACCTCAGTGCTTGGTCAGCCTATTCATTGTAGGCATCGTTGGGGTCCCGGCAATCGGATTCCCACCATTCAGATATTGATAGGAGATCTGATTAATATGCCATCATGGATTAATGATAAATTCTGCTACTTTGTAATATAATTTTCAGTTTCTTGCTATTTTTAAGAACTCAGTAAGGGAAACATTCTAGTTGAAAACCCATTCTGGATTATCCTGTTCACACAGTTAATGAGTTGTTGCAATGTGTGAGCTAAACAGGGCAGCACATTAATGTCTCTCCTGCCCTGGACTCCGGGCTCATAGTTCTTAACTTATTAACATAGTAACATAGTTTATAAGTATATATTATATTAACTTCACTAATAACCCAGTGGTTTTTGTTAGTAGCTCCCCTGAGAGACTGCTCCTCTACTCTGATCATCTGTATGATGGGTCTTGTACAGTCTAGGGCTACACGGCAATCTTGGCAGCGCCAGCAAAGATCTCTGTATGGCAATGCAGCCTTTCGAACTGAATAAGGTTGCAGAATGACTTGCAAGTTACTGCAACCCCAGAATCCCCAAAAATTCCAGCAGCGTTGCAATTTCTTTACAAATTTGGGGTTGCGACAACTTACAAGTTTGTGCTGCGACCCCATTCAGATCAATTACTCCATTGTTACACAGCCATCTTTGGTCATGCGACTGGTGTTAGCTCCAGTTTAAGGCCTCCTGCACACGACCTTAACTGTTTTGCGTTCCTCATATCGCAAAATATGGATGCAGTCCGTGTGCATCCCACAATAATTTTCATAGGACCCACTGTAAAAAAGCCTAATCTTGTTGGCCAAACGGACAATAATAGGACAACTTCTATCATTTGTGTCCGGACCACAGAGATGTGACTGCATGCAGATGGCATCTGTGAGATGTCCTGTTGTTTTGCGGGGGTTTTTTGTCCGTTTTTTGTGTGGACTGGACACCGACAAAAATACAGTTGTGTGCATGAGGCCTAACTGTTCAGAGAAGCTGCTGCAGACTTTCTTCATTTGAAGCCTCTACCTCAGCGAGGAGATTTTGCTTTCTTTCAGACTTGGCTGTATTAGAAATATTTGAATGCAGCCTCTTCTCTGATAAGACTACTCCAACATCCAGTCACGGTGGTTGTGACTTACTGCTGTGAGCTCATATACTATTTATTAATTTTTGGAAAATATGGTAACTGAGAAGGAGAATGTTCCTGAGCTGCAATATCTAGTGGATGGCCTTGTGCTTGGTAAGCTGCAAGGAGCTAAGGTGAGCATGGCGGCTTCTTCATACAGCTGATTGGTTGGGGTGTCGGGAGTATGACCCCCACCGATCTGATATTGCTGACCTATCCTGGGGATAGGCCATCAAGATCAAAATCCCAGAAAACCCCTAACATGAATGGAACTCCCTGCTATAGCTGATTCTTGCCATACCACCCCATAATTTCTGGAGAGTTGTTCCCTTCTCACTTGAAACCCTGTACAAGGTCACATAGTCTAGAAATAAGCTCCAGCAGAAGACAACTCCTCATAATAATTTCCTCTGGTGGGTCCAGTGTGCTGCAGTCTGACATTGGTCCATGGGGAAGTCTCCTTGCCTGCTATATCTTGTGAATAAAGTATATCATCCCTGTCCATAAACCAGCTTCCAGTGACATTAATCTCTCTGAAATAAACATGTCACCCAGGGAAAATACCTCATAAACAGGCAGCTGATCACATCCTTCAAGGATCATAATTCTGCTTCTATCACCTTCCAGATAATAAATCACATTTGTGTCTTCTCCTATAAATACCAGTAAATCCTATACTTTCTAAAAAAAGCCACCAGAAAGGAGATAGAAGAGACTGAGATCAGGATGTTATTACCACATTGTGTTGACAGCATAATGACCACTGCAGGAGAATAAGATTATCCCCATCGTAAGGAAATTGCCCTTCCCGATCCCTCAGTGCTGAGGACACCCTATAAGACAGGGGCGCACAACCTTTTTTTGTCTGAGGGCCGCATTGTCACATTGCTCTATTTCAAGGGGCCGCAAATAAAAAAAAAAGTTGATCGGCGCTCATAGGCCTATTACACAGGCCAATGTAAAGTGACTTGGGAGGAATGGTCACTATCACAGTCATTCCTCCTTTATTTAGTTATGTTGATTATCAGTATCCCATCCCTGATTACACAGATAATACCGATGATTATAGCAGCCAGTTATCATGAATGAGCGTTCCTATGAACACTTGTTCACAGTAATTGACCTGAATATCTCGCAGTTTAATAGGGGCTTAGAGATTTACCCAGTAAAAATGAATTTTTAACAAGTTCTTGCAGCCTAGCCCATGAAACCGAAGAGCACTGTTTTCACCTGTCAGTGCATGGCCATGGTCACATGCACCTCTACAGCCAATCACTGGCTTCAGCGGTAATGTAGCCACACATGAAGCCAGACTAGAGCGGTGTATGTGACCATGGCCATGCACTGACAGGTGTAATAGTGCAGGAACCGGATGATGAAGGCAGAGGGGGCCAGGGCGCCATGGAGCAGGTAAGTATGAATCTTCTGTTTCAGGGGCCATGCTGTAGGAACTTTTTAAAAGTCATTTTTGCAGGAAAAGTGGTGACATCTCCTTCCTGCCTTCTATTCATAAATCAGCGCTTTTCTTCACTGCAGAAAATGGCACTCACTGGTTATTACCACCTCCTGCCAGTTACAGGCGCCATGTAATAACCAGTAAGCATTTTCCCTTACTAGTGGGGAAAGCGCTTATTGGTTAACAATTTAATTACCAGGCCTGAAGACACTTTTTTTGTGATTTAGCGCAGGTGGTGGTTCAAACGGTTGTTGGGACTACCAAAATAATTTCTGCAACAATTTTTCACTTGACACATAGTACCTTATAATTTATTTTTTAGTTTTATTTGAGGCAAAATGTACAAAACATTTTTAAAAAGTATTTTTTTCAAACTATACCTCTCTATTCTTTAAATATGCAAACTGACACCACTACAAATTAGTTCCCTATTTTGTTTCGATCGTTATGTTATATAATACGTATAGTTTCACGTGAATGGGGTGATAATGGCTATGTTTTTTTTTTAATCTTTTCTTCATATTTTCTTCATATTTTATTGTATTTTTTTTTTATAATTGGTTTATTACTTATTATTTAAATATATGTTTGCCACATAATATGTCCCCTAAGAGGTCATAAAAAGACTGTTGGAGGACAATGAACAATCTACTATTTTGCACTTTTTATTTTTTATTTGTATTTTATTATTTGTATTTGTTTTATTTTCAGAACACTTTTATTTTGCAATTTTTCCTTTTATTTTTTTTTCATTTGTATTTTATTTTTTTAATAATTTTCTATTTTTTGCCACATATTTTATTTCTTTTTTATTTTATTTGTGTTTTATTATATTTTTTTGTTTTCAAATTTTTTAAAATATTTTTTTAACTTATTTTTTTAATATATTTTTTTCCACATAATTTGTCCCCAAGAGGTCACTGAAAGACCTATGGGGACACAGACTTTTTTTTTCACTATTTCCACTGTAACTGGGGCATCCAAAGGAGCCCCAGTTACAGGGGAAACCAGCCTGCTTTGGGGCACTGTACATAGGCAGAGCTGATCTGGGTCTCCTCACCCAGCAGCTCTGCGCTCCTCTGCCCCCAGGTCCACCCTGTACGGTGTGCTGCTCACATATCTGAGGAGAAGGCAGAAGCGCTGATAAACTGCTTCTGTCTTCTCCTCGTCTCCCCTGCGCTCCGGGATCCGTCCTGCTCCTGCGCTGTAGCTGCAATCCCCTATCGTGCAGCGCTGTGGGCAGAAACACAGCTGATCTCACGATCAGCTGTGTTTCTGTCTAGGAGGACGGGGGCCGCAATCTTTGGCTCTGGGGGCCGCATGCGGCCCGCGGGCCGCGGGTTGTGCACCCCTGCTATAAGATATAGGGGAGATAAGAGGTAGAGTATTTCTATGCAAACAGAAGATTCTCACACATTAATTAAGACCGGCGTTTTAGACGCTGGTCTTAACCCCTATTTTTGGCGGTGGATCCGCCGGAGTTATGAAGAGGCTCCGCTACATAACTTCGGCGCATCCAGTGCCAGTCTAAATGTGATACGGCTTCCTTGCTGGCTTACAGTAAGACCATGTTCTACGCCTAAAACAGGCATAGAAAATCATTAAATAGATGGGCCTGTCGGCTTGTCCCCTACCCCGCCCACACCAAATAACCTTTGTGCTGCAATCTGCACCAGAAATACGCCTAATATAGGCATATTTCTGGATAATAAATGACCCACATAGTGTTACACAGGGACTCCACCAGCAGAATAGTAAGTACAGCTCTGTAATTCAGGATGTCACTCAGGATCAGTACAGGATAATTAATGGAATATATGTACACAGTGACCACCTACAGAATAGTGAGTGCAGCTCTGAAGTATAATTCAGGATGTAACTCAGGATCAGTACAGGATAAGTAATGTAATGTATGTACACAGTGACTCCATGAGCAGAATAGTGAGTGCAGCTCTGGAGTATAATACAGGATGTAACTCAGGATCAGTACAGGATAAATAATATAATGTATGTACACAGTGACTACACCAGCAGACTATTAAGTGCAGTTTTTGAGTATAACACAAGACGTATCCCAGGATTAGTACAGGATAAGTACTATAATGTATATGAACAATGACTCACTGTTAATGGAGATTTTATCCCTATGGAAACTGAACTGGGAAGCAATTTACAATGGTTGCACCAGATTTATTCTGGACTTGTGCCACTTTTGCTGTAAAATACTGGTGCACGTGTATGTCAGCCCTGAGGTGACACGAGGAAGCATACGGTTAAGTAGTCGATTTCCCTTTGTAAACATATTTTTTTAAGAAGAAAGACTGTGGTGTGGCTGCTTCTCCCTGGATTGACAGTTGTGGGTCCCTTAGTGGTAAAGGTCTGGATTAGTGCACAGCACCATCCTCGACATTGTCCTAGCATTGAGTCGAGGGAGGTTATCAGATACTGCTGATAAAATGGCTGTTATAATGTGAACAGAACATGATGCATACTATTAAATGTCAGACCGCTGGACAGCAAAAGATGACTGTGAGGACGAGAATTTTTAATATGGTCAGGGATGGGACAATGTTCCCCTCATACCGCAACGTCCTCTCAGATATTTCTCACACTTGGTTCATTTGCTGTCATATTGCAGCATGTTCATTTAGACTCAGGATACATTAATAATCCCAGTCATTAGGGGAGTGATTGACTATGGTGAAAAATGTGTCAGTCGTACTCTGCCGCATAACAGCCTCTGGTATTAATTCTTTAGTCTCACAAATGATTGTCCCTTTAAGAAACAATGGCCCCCAGCCCATACAGGTGGGTTAGTTGGCCATGTCCTGTCCTGTTTACTTAGAGGGGGGAGTGCCAGGACTTGCTGCCATGCAGGAATGTATTACCGGCAGAGGGGTGGGAGGTGTGGTACGGCAGGTCGGGGAGGTCAGCCAGAGGACAGTTATATGTAGAGAGGGTGGGGAGAGCCCAGGTAGATTACACCGCCCTGGGCATCCACTAAAGGGAAAGAGAATTAGGAAGTTATGTGATAAGAGTCTTTAAACACAAGACAGGAACTGAAGGAAACATGAAATACAAATCTGTCTATAAAAACATAAAGCACAACACTTATAGATAAATCCTCTACTTCTACTTACTTTATGCAGAGCCCGGGCCGTCACATCCAGAGCGGAAGTGAGAATTCTGCTATTACACCATGTCTTATACTTACAGTCATACTTAGGCTCATGCACACAAACGTACTTTCTTTCTGTGTCCGTTCCGTTTTTGTTGAATATTTTGACCCTTTTTCTTGCATTTTAATATCTCATTTTCTATAATTGCTGAAAATGTGGTTCACACAGTCATTTAGAAGCAAAAAAAAAAGACTTGCAAAAAATGTCACAAAAATCTTGTGGAATGGAAAAAAAAGCAAGTAGTTTCTCTAGCGTTTTTTTGAATGGTAGAAAAACACCAGTGCAAAATTTTATTACGTATCTTTAAAATGACTGCACACAATGCGGATTACGTGCGGGAGATCCGCTCAGAAAAAGCATAGCATAGTACAGTACCCACAAAATGTATGAGATTAGACCAATCTCATGCACATCTTGCTTTTTTTTCTCTGTGTGGAAATTGATCTGCCAAGCGGATTTACAAATCTACAGCAGGTTAATTCTTTGTGGATTTTTTGTGTGGATTTCACCCTTTTCAATGCAAAGATGAGATCTGAAAACTGCACCAAAATCTGCATATGGATTGTGGGGAGGAACTGGTGTGGAAACATACAGAAATTTTCACACAACAAAAAACAACACACAGATTTTCTGTTTTGAAATCTGCAGTCATGTGCAGTTACACCTAGTGTAATCCAAAACGTGTGCAGGTACCATAATGGTTAACTTTTATAGGTTACTACTAGGTTACTATTAGCGTTGTTTATTGGGGGAGCACTCTGGTATGTATGCTTGGGGGGCACTCACCTATGTTTTTTTGATACGTTGTGCCCTCCTAGCATTATGAGGGACACTGCTGGTTATGTTCATGGGGTCACCCTTCTGGCATTATCAATGTGCATTCAGCTAGTGTACTTTTTTCTTTTTTTTTGTAAAAAATAAAGGTAAAAACAGAATGCAATGATTTTTAACTCTCATATAGCCATACTTTATTCACAATAGATCACAGAACACATATCAGATGTTGAAAGTGAGACATTTTATCATTTCATGAAAAAAATGAAGTAACTTAGAACTTGATGGTAGCAACACATCTCAGAAAAGTTGGAACAGGAGTAACAAAAGACTGGAAAAGTGGTACTAATAAAAACGGCTGGAAGAGCAACGTGCATTTATATAGAGTATGAAAAGACAATGTAACAGCGGCAGAGTCTCTCGAGGCAAAGATGGGCAGAGGTGCACCAATGGCAAAAAACTACATCTAAAAATTGTGGAATAATTTCAGAAAAATGTTACATAAAATTGTGAAGACTTTGACTATCCCACTATCTACAACACATAATATCATGCAAAGATTCAGAGAATCTGAAGAAATCCACGTGTACAAGGGACAAGGCCAATGGTCACTATCGGATGCTCGTGATCTATGACCTGTCAGACGGCACTGCATTAAGAACATCCATGATTTTGTACTGGAAATCACTGCATGGGCTCAGGAACACTTCCAGAAATCATTATCTGTGGACACTGTGGATACAGTTCGCTGTGCAATCCAAGTTAAAGCGGTATCATGCAAAGCCATGTATCAACATGATCCAGAAGTACTGCCATCTTTTCTGGATGAATCAGATGAATCAAAGTTTGAAATTCTTTTTGGAAACCACGGATGCTGTGTTCTGTGGACTCAAGAGGAGAGAGACCATCCATCTTATCAGTACACAGATCAAAAGCCTGCATCACGGATGGTATGGGATTGCATTAGTGCCAATGGCACTATCAATGTTGAACAGTATATACAGGTTTTAGAACAACATATCCTCCCATCCAGACAATGTTTCTTTCAGAGAAGGTCTTGCATATTTCAGCAAGACAATGCTAAACCACATACTGCATCCATCACAACACCATGGCTTCACAGAAGATGATTCAGGGTGCTGAACTCGTCTGCCTGCAGTCCAGACCTTTCACTAATGGAAAACATTTTCCGCATCATGAAACGAAAAATCCAGCAAAAAAGACCCAGGACTGTTGAGCAGCTAGAATCCTACATCAGACAAGAATAGGACAACATTCTTCTCCCAAGACTCCAGCAATTTGTCTCCTCACTTCCCAGACATTTACAGACTTGTTAAAAGAACAGGGGATGCTACACAATGGTAGACATGGCCATGTCTCAGTGTTTTTGAGATGTGTTGCTGCCATCATGTTCTAAATCAGTTCATTTTATTTATGAAGGGGTAAAAATGTCTCACTTTCAACATCTAATATGTGTTAAATGTTCTGTGCAAAAAATCTGGTTCTATGAGGTTTGCATTCTGTCCTTACATTTTACACAGGGTCCCAACTTTTTTGGAATTGGGGTTGTACATAGACAGAAGGTCTTTATCTCTCCAGACGGTCTTTGCCGCACCAAAGCACATTAGAGCGGCAACGTGTGGCAGCACCCTTAGGGCATCTGCATATGTTGCGTAATACGCATGGTTTATCTGTTTGGATTTCCGCGAAGAAAAAGCAAATGCTGTACCAGCAAAGTGTATGAAATTAATCAAACTGTATGAAATCCGCGCAAAAAAATTGCAGTTTGGGTGCAAAAATTCACAAGATTCCTCGGCACGTTCACCCACACCGATGTGCAGGTGGTCTTAGGGCATGTTCACATAATGGATCTTGAAAATCTGCCTACAAATTTCAACGCATAATCGCTGCATTTTTTACACGTTTTGAAGCTGTTTATTGTGTTTTTTTTTACTTCAATACAAAACTGCATTTTGAACTCATGGATTTTGGTCCAGATCCTTTCTTTGACATGCTGCAGATTTCAAAATCTGCATGACAGGTCAATTTCCACAAGAAGAAGAAAAATAGCAAAGCGTATATGTGATTTGTCAGATCTCATTCACTTTGCTGGTACTGTATTACGGTGTGGTTTTTCAGAACGAAAATCTGTGTGTAATCCACATCGTGTGCATTTACACTTATAGAGCTGCCACATGTTCAGGTTTTTTTTTTTTATACAGTTTTTGTAGCCAAAACCAGAACTGTATTAAAAAAGTGCAGAATGATATTAATAGTTTGTCTCCTGTTATGATCCACAACTGATTTTGGCTTTTAAAACTGCATTAAAAAACCTGAGCGTTTGGCAACACATTAAGGCTATGGCCATACATTCAAGTTTCTTGATGCAGTTTTGGAAACTAAAATGAGGAATGGATCATAAAAGTAGAAAAGGACAGTTTCATTTTTTTTTAATTCACTCTGAGTTTGCTGAGTTGGCTTCCAAAAGTGCATCAAGAAACTTGATAGTGTGGCCATACCCTAACAGGCCGATTGTATTTCTCCTCTTTTGTGAATCCATACCTCATTTAACTTCAAAACTGCATGAGAAAATCTGAAGAAAACCTGTACGGTTAGCCCTAGTCCAGGTGGCCACCATTTACTGTTAGTCTGGGTTGTCACTATTGTTGGTCCACATGGTCACCATTTAATACATGTTCTGGGGACAACGATTTATTATTAGCTCAGATAGTCGACATTAGCATTGGTCCAGATGGTAATCATTTACTGTTACCATTTACAATTGGTCCAGGTGGCCACTGTTTACTGTTCGTCCAGAGGACTACTGTTTCCCATTGGTTCATATGGTCATCATTTACTGTTGGTCCAGGTAGTCACCATTGGTCCAAGTGCAATAAGCACAGAGTAACTTTGTGACTGGCTGATATAGATGGGGAGCGAACCCAGCCTGCGAAGGCTTACAATCTACAAAGGATGGGGGAAGGAGTCACTAGGTGAGTGTAGAAGGTGCTCATATGGTTGTGTTAGCAGCTGGGTTTATTGTAGGATTTTTATGGAGAGATGTGTTTTCAGTTTGTTGGGGGAGAGCATGATGTTTTGGGGGAAAATAATATGGGTGATGCATGTGAGATATCTTGTAGACAATTATGCAGGGAGAAGACAAGAGGAGAGCTTAGAAGGGGCTCTTGTATGGATTATGATTGTTAGGATCTTCATTTACTATTGGTCCCAGTGATCACCATTTACTATTAGTTCAGGAGACCACCATTTATTGTTGCGTTGAGATTTCTTAGTCCAGATTTAGGGTTGATGGGGAGGGGTTGAAAGGGATTTTTGTCTACATTTTCTCCGCATTATGGAGCTAAAATGTGGCAGGTCCCCATAGGCAAGGCTCAGACATGCTCTTTTATAGATTCCGTTCTAAAAACTGGACCCTGGCCACAAATAACAGAGATCCTGCCAAAGAATAGAGGAATTCAAACAATTACCCTGGCAAAAATCAAAGTGTGCAATTCCATAGCGTGCACAGCTCCAGACAAACACCATTATGTTCTATTACATGGGAAGAGACAATGTAAGAAGGCAGCAAGCGTAAGCAACATGACGTTAGCATGTAACACGCCTTAGGAGACGATGGTAGACTCAAGGGTCATGTGATGTACAGTGCTAGGTACACATAACAGGACAGCAGATGTTAGTGATATAGATGAGGGTCACGTGATGTGCTGGGTATATGTAAGGCTAAGTTCACACTGAATTTTTCCTATGCTGAAAAATGTATCATTCTTCTTCAGGATTCTATGTGGGTTTTTTTTATAGCAGCGTTTTTTTATTTTGATGTGGTTTTTCATCCAATGACAAGTTTGGATGTGGATTTAATGCAGAATTGGCACCAAGGATGAACATGTAATTTCTTTTTCCATGCCACGGTGAAACTGAGATTGAAAACAAAACTTGTTGTGTAAATTAACAAGCTGTTTTCGGCGTTTTTCAGGCCATATTAAAAAAACATCTGGTCTTTGGAAAGTCTTAATATTAAGGCTCATGCACATGAATGTGTGCTGCCCGTTCCATGCATTGGGGACTGCAAATTGCGGGTCCCCATCCATGATGCGGTGCACAAACGTCCGGTGCTCGTATATTGTGGACCCATTGTTTACGGGCCGCAATACGGGTACCCGACAATAACGGACGTTTGCCTGAGCCCTTAGGGAGATACAACCTCAAATGAAAAACAACAATGATAAATTACACCATGTTATAAACAAAAACTAGGCCAAAATACAGAGGCAAGTACTATACATCCATACTTCTTCCGTAGGAATTATGAGACTAAGTAGCAGTCAAGTTCTGATAATCAAATGTTCTTGATGAATTGATCATCAGCAAGTGTGACCACCTCTGTAAATGCAGATGTTTTGGCACTTTTCTGGTCTGGAGCATTCAGGAGTGTGTTAACACAATGCCAAAGAGGAAAGACATCAGCAATGATCTCAGAGAAGCAATTGTTGCTGCCCATCAATCAGCAAAGGATTATAAGGCTATTTCCAAACAATTTGAAGTCCATCATTCTCAGGAGTGGATGTCCCAGCAAATTCAGTCCAAGATTAGACCATGCAATGCTCATAGAAATTGGAAAAGACCCCAGAGCTACATCTAAGATTCTACAGCCCCCAGTTAGTATGTTAAATGTTGAAGTTCATGATAGTCCAACTAGAAAAAGACTGAACAATTATGGCTAGTTTGAGAGGGCTGCTAGGAGAAAGTATATTATTTCTAAAAAGAACATGGCAGTACTGCTTAAGTTTGCAAAGTTGCATCTGAACACCCCATAAGAATTCTGGAACAATGTTCATTGGATAGACAAGACCAAAGCGAAGATGTTTGGCCATAATGTTCAGCATCACATTTGGAGAAACCCAAACATAGCATATCAGCACAAATACCTCATAACAACTGAAAAGTATGGTGGTGGAGGGGTGAGGATTTAGACTTGTTTTGCAACCATAGGAACCAGCCACCTTACAGCTTTGCAGTGACCAATGGACATGACGCAAATGGGGCAGGTCACTGCTGCAGCTCATCATTGGTGGCAGTGATGTCAAACTGGATGTTGACAACAGGAGACCTGGGAGCAGGAGCAGTGGAAGGGGGACAGAGCCAGGACCCAGCAGTGGAGAAATATGCTTCCCTCCCCAGGTATGGCCACAAGGAGGACGTGGGCTGCCAAAAGATGATAAGAAGATAAACAACCCCTTTAATCGAGCTGTGAGCATTCACAAACCTCAACAAACTGAAGCAACATTGTAAAGAAAAGCGGGCCAAAACTCCTCCAGAATGATGTGACAGACTGATTAAGTCATACAGAAAACAATTACTTCAAGTTATTGCCACTAAAGGAGGTTCTACGAGCTATTGATTCATGGGGTGTACTTAGTTTTTACACATATTGCTTCATCTGAGGTTATATTTGCCCAATTTAAGACCTTGTAAGGACCAGATGAATTTTTATTATGTACTGATACTGAAAACTATAGAATTCAAAGAGCATGTCTTAGTTTTTCTCATGACTGTACATGAGGGTTACATGACATGAGAGATTATGGAGTAAGAGATGCAGCAGATATGATGTTCTCTGGTTTCAGGCTCTACAGAACTCAGCAGAATCTTTATCTTTCCCTCCTTGTAGGACCTGTGTGGCGCCTCCACCTGTGACACCCTGGGAATGGCAGATGTTGGCACCATGTGTGATCCTAAGCGCAGCTGCTCAGTGATAGAGGATGACGGGCTCCCTTCAGCCTTCACTACAGCTCATGAACTTGGTGAGTACCCCAGAAACATGAAGTATGCACATTGGGGGGAATGTATCATGAGGATAATATTTGAAGTCAGTTTTTCTTCGACATTGAAGTACTTTGCGCAAAATTTTGCAAATGTCTCACGTTGTTTGTTAAACTTGGGACATCTTTAAACCTAACACTTTTACTAGAAATGCTGCTCCAGTTTTCTTATGAAGAGAACAAAAAGCAAAAAATGGAGTGAGACACAAAAGGAGGGGAATGAAAAAACTAGGAAGGGAATAGTGGTGGAATAGAAAGACAAGTGGTGATAGGGGATAAGGAAGGGTTCCAATGGAACACCTAAAAGAGGTACTACATACTACAGGCGATCTCGGCGAGGTAGGAGAGAGTGTCAAGTATCATACACAATGATTAGAATTATAATCCTAAAA
This sequence comes from Rhinella marina, assembly GCA_900303285.1. NCBI lineage: Eukaryota > Metazoa > Chordata > Amphibia > Anura > Bufonidae > Rhinella > Rhinella marina. The sequence goes on along the minus strand of ONZH01015050.1, from coordinate 650,787 downwards.
CATTGCTAAAAATAATAATACGCCAGTTGAATCGATTATGTCACTTACTTCTCTAGTGAGGGGGGGGACAAGATAAACTCAAGACACTTGACACTCTCTCCTCACCGAGATTATTCTATTCACTTGGGAAACATACTGTGGCGCCCCATACACTTGTTGTTTTTATTGTCCAGTTTTCTTATGCTAGTCTCCTATTGGAGTGAATTAGAGTCTTTTTTAAGATTTTTTTTTTTAAAGTCACAGTGATGAATCTGGAGTGAAACTAACCACACTCACTTACCCAGCCACTTTTCAAAACTGGAGTGAGTTGTGTAAAATTGTAAAATTGTAGCACAAATAAACCTAAATGGTTGCAAAAGCCCCATTTTGTAACGTTTTAAAGACAGAATTCTGGATTTGATAAAGACTTCAAATTGAATTCAGGACTTAAATCCCCAGTAGTTGTGTAGTTCTTTTCCATGGATAGAACTGGGATGGACAATGAGTAGACCACCCCCTAACATGAATGCGTTGTTTATGACCTCATCAGTCATATGTGATTAATGCCTCATGCACACCACCTTATCCGTTTTGCGTTCCACAAATTGTGGATCGCCAAAATATGGATGCGGTCCATGTTGTATCCACATCTATTGCGGACTCATTGACTTCAGTGGATCCACGGTCTGCGTTTTGCGGATAAGTATAGGACATATTCTATCTTTTTGTGGAACGCAAATAAAATGCGGACAACACTTGGATAGCATCCGTATTTTGCAGACCGCACTATTAGATCTCTATGGTCCAGTTTAAGCTAATAGCAGACTGAGGTCTCGTTCACATGCCATCCGTGTTGTGTCAGTGATTTTCACAGACCCATAGACTTCAATGGGCGTGCTTGGTCCGCATCATGGATCAAAGTAGCGCATGTCCCCGTGTTCTTTTTTTACTGACCATGTACTGAATTGTGAACAGACACATTTAAATCAATGGGTACATATGCTGTCCGCAAAAAATGCGGACAGCACACATCAGTGAAAAATGGAAATGTGAACAAGGCCTGTACCATTCTGGCACAAAGCCTTAAAGCTCAGCACCATGAAAAATAATCTTAGGCCATGTTCTGTCTTTTAGGAGTCTCCATCACAAATTGCCCCTCACCTGACAGATCGGGCACTGCTGTCATTTTCATACAGTTTTGCTCCTATGTTACAGCAGAATGAGGCTAGGTTCATACAATAGATTCTGACTGATGTGGTTTCTGCTGTGGTTTTTCCATTTTGAATACCCAGATCCTGCTCTCCATTTAGCTCTATTGCATGGAGATAAATCGCGAGCAGGCTCCCACTGTGGCTTTCCGAGGTGTCCGCGTGGTAAACGTGTCAAAAATGGACGTGTACATTCTTGACACAGTTTGGAAAACCGCAAATGAAAAATCCTCGCCCGCATGAACAACAGGAGGTGGTTTCAGCACATATTTGGTGCCGAAACACATGCCAAAAAAAATCTGTTGTGTGAATAAGCCCTAAGGGTGCTGCCATGTGTTTTTTGATGCAGGTTTTGGAGCCAAAATCACAGGTGGATCATAAAAGGAGAAAAAGTATACAGGACAGACGGGGGGGTTGTTTATTAAGACTGTCATTTTTTGGTGGTCTTTTTCATACTTTTTATACCGCTGTTGCTGCTGGAATGTGAGCCTTATTTACTTTTATGCCTTTTCCTTGTGTAAAAAAACTCCTATGTAATATATTTTTGCTGGACTCTGCAGGATGGAGACAGGTGGTGTATTACACTTTTGCATCCTTTTTTCCCTAATATATTTGTTAAACGTAGGGTGAAAACATGATGTGAACCCAATCTGCAGAATTATACTGACCAGCAGTTAGTACCATGTCACACCTGCAATGTCCTCTGCTGCCAGACACTAGTTATTTTCTCATAAGAGGTTCTGCAGCAGCTGACATGGAGGTTTGGCCAGTATTTCCCCCTCATGGGCGAGGTTCATGTTATTTCCAGTAAATAATACAGTTTGGGAGGACACTTCCCCGAATGTTTATACATCAGATGTTGAGTCCAAAACTTGTAACAGGGTCCAAGCAGTTTAATCTCAGTCTGGACCATAAGGGTTCTGGAAACTACGACTGTAAATCATGGATCCTGTCTCTAGTCCAAGTGCAGTACATTAATAAATGCCCCCACATACGAGTCAGAATTTAATGGAAGCACATGGAATATGTCCCTAGAAGACTTAGATGTGTCATGATAGCGGGTTAAATAATTATGCACTTGGTTACTTTGTATTTAATAACACTGCTCAGAATCCCATTGAGAATATGTGTCTGGAGCTGGAGATAGCTAGTGCACACTCATGAAGGGTTATTTACTTACAGAGCTATGCCAGTTTTTAGTGTAATAAAAAAAATCGCAACCCACTTTGCAACCTTTTTTAATTCCCATGCAACAGTATTTTGTCTCAGGTTCAACAGTAATACAGTAACAGCAATGTGTATGAGATTAGATAAATCTCTACACTTGATATTGACCAGAATTGCAGATTTCCAACCATGTCAATTATGTTTTAATTCAGTGCTGATCTGCTTCAGAAACGCACATAAATCCACATGAGAATTCCTGTATATCTTATGTGCGCAGTGGTATACCTCCAATAGAGGCAGACCATGCGGCTGCTATGGGGCCCTTGGGGAAATGGGGCCCACAGTGGCGGACAGGCCCCACCACCTAATTACAATCATTATGTCCCACTCAAGGACCTGTGATGACATCACAATTCAGTACAATGCTGGCCAGGAACGGGTAGTGGGAGGGGCTAAGAATAGGACATTTTGGTCGAAAATTTAGATTCTTGCTATGGGGCTCCGTGACTTCTATGTACGCCCCTGTATGTGCGTTCACCTGCACTGTGCTGGTGGTGGTGCAGAAAAAAAAAACACATTATAACTGCATCAAATTATGCAGTCTGCATGCAGTTTTCGATGTAGTTGTGGTTTTTAAAGGTGAAATGTGTTAAATAAATCTATTTCACCTTTTAAAACCCCAACAAAACCACATTATGTTTTTTTCCGATGTGGTTTTTACCACACTTTAAACGGCTGCGATGTGAACGGAGCTTTCTTGCCATGATCCAGATCCTGTGGAGTGATACTGCCTTGTCTTACACAATCGAATGAACACATGGAAAATAGCAAATAACACCCAGTCAGAGCTGAAGGTTTGGTATTTTTACGCAGTGAAGAAACTGTATAGCACCTCACAAATACAGAGACACCTCCATGATTCTTTGTCTGCAGCTATTGTGCTTCATTTTAATGCTTGGTTCCTGATCCGCAGGAATTTACCCTTTATAAACACATCATTGACCTGTGTAAATCTCTCCTCGCTCTGTCACTGGATTCTCCACCCAATATATTATTATCCATTACAGCACAGTCGACAGCACGGTCGTAGTGGCCATAGAGTAGTATGGGGCCTGGTGGCTGTGACCACTGTCCTGTTTGAAGATACATCCAGGGACTTTTAGGCCTCATTCACATGACCGTATGAATGGGGCCGTATCTATTCCGCAATATTGCGGAATAGATGCAGCCCCATTCTTCTCTATGGGAGCGCACAGCCAGCTCCGTGCCGCGGCTCCGCATAAAAAGATAGAACATGTCCTATACTTGCCACATGAACAGACAAGTATAGGCATTTTGAATGGGGCATCTGGCCGTGTGTTCCGCAGCGCTGCGGAACACATACCGGGCGGCAGCCGTAGTATTGCGGGTCTGCATTATTGTAGACCCGCAATAATACGGCCGTCTGAATGGGCCCTTAGGGTTCCGTTACACGGCAACGTGTCATGTCACGTTTCATGTAATATCATGTCAATAGTGTCGCAATGTGACATGTCGTTTCCAGACATGTTGGATTTTGTGTTGCAGGTCACGCGCAACTTTTACTCCATAGACTTTAATGTAAGTCGTGCAACGTAAGCTACTGGCAGCATGTTATAGAGCAGGTGAAGCTGAGCAGATTGATATATGGTTTTGTGGGAAAAGATTCAGCATAACTAGTAATTTATACTTTTACATTCCTTCTCTTTCTGAGCTTTGAAGTCCAGGAGGTGGTCCTATCAGTGATTGACATCTCTGTATACACGGCTATAGAGGGGAGCCTGTCAATGACTGATAGGACCGCCTCCTGGACTTCAAAGCCCTGAATGAGCAGAAAATTAAATGAATGAACAATTAAATGAACAAGAATAACTGAAGAAATGGCTGAATTTTTGTTTGTCTTAAAGGGGTTGCCCGTTTTTTTAAGTGATGGTCTATCCTCAAGGATAGGCCATCACTAGCTGATCAACAGGGGTCGACACCCTTGCAGATCAGCTCATCTGTGCATCTCCATTGACAGAAGTCAGTGTCGGAGCTACCAGCACCATTGACATTGTAGTGGGTGTCATAGTAGCGTTGTAGTAATGAGCTTCTGCTGCTACAATGTTGCTGGTGCTGTGTAGTTATGGCTCTGGCTGCAGATGACGGAGCTACACAGACCAGCTGAACGCGAGGGGTGCAGAATGTCAGACCCCTGGCGATCAACTGGTGATGGCCTATCCTGAGGAAAGCCCATCACTTAAAAAACCCTGTAGAACCCCTTTAAGGTAAGAAAAAAGCCCAGAGACTTCTATTTATTGGTGACTGGTTATGATCCAGTTTATGATATGGTTGAGCGATTAGCAGCTCTGGATTCAGAACTGACGTCACCTGCACTAATTGTGAATATTCTGCCTGTACTTGTCCTTTGGCCTTATCCCCATACCCCATTCTTAGCGCTGATAAGCCCCAGAAGTAGAGGCTGAATGGTCGCTTATTTTATAGCTTTGATGTTCCTGATTTGTGATGTGGACTCACTAATAATGCACAGAATTCCTCCTATCTTCCAGAGATTCACACCCCTCCCAACCCTCCTCAGGGGATTAAATCACAATTGCTCAATACCCCATCTTGTCAAATTTCCAGCTCCATAAATAAGGTAACTGTAAAGCTTTCACTGTCTCCTTCCCTGACTCCCTTCTTTTCTACCATAGGTCACGTGTTCAACATGCCCCATGACAATGTCAAGGCCTGCGAGGAGGTGTTCGGGAAGCTTAAGGAGAATCACATGATGTCACCCACACTGATACAGATCGACCGAGCCAATCCGTGGTCTGGGTGCAGTGCCGCTATCATTACAGATTTCCTGGACAATGGACACGGTGAGGATCACATTGTTCTTCATACATGAGTAATCCAGTGCTGGGAGGAGACTTGTGGGCCCCAGAAGCAAGACTCATGATGTCACTTCACTTGGTGTGGTCATCTAACTCAAGAAGCAAGAAGCCATGGTCTACCTCAGCTTCCATCATCTCCACCTTCTCAACTGTCCTCAGAATCAAACACAAAATATCACTTATGTAGTTATACACTAACGATTCCATCAGTGGTACAGGCCATGGTCATCTAGCACACCCTTACACCCACACACATACCCCTGTGTTATAGTCCACTACTGCTACACGTTTATTAATACCAGATGCATATATATGGGGAAAGTGGTCATATGTCATAAAAATTCTTCTGCTCAGCCATTACTATAGAGAAGTGTGTAGGAGGCAATTAGATTCTGTCATATTTCATTGTATATAACAGTCCACGCTGGATAGAGAATCAAGCAGAATTGTCAGGGTGCAGCCGTGACATGGGAAGGGCGAGCTGATAATGCCTGATTTGGCTGAGGCCCGTGCAGCCTGGATTTAGGGATACACACAGCTGTCCAGCCGAGGAACTTGGCTGGTAAGTGAGAAGTACACTTACAGCTGGGTCCAGTCTCTAATGATTTCCACAGCTGAACGGTTTAGTCCCCTCTCTGGCTCGGCTCTGACGCCTCTTTAAACAGTTTACTCTTGGCATCCGGTTGCATTTGTAAACTTAACACGAGATCTGGATTTATGCGCTGATAGGGAGGAATCTGTGGAGATGACAGGGGTGTTTGCGCTTTAATTTTAGGGTTCATGAAATTTCGGCATGAGATCAATAGATTATCCCTTCCATAGTTCACTTCTCAATGGCAGACTCCATGAACATCATAGAAAAATTACTACTCTGTATACTATTATATAATGTGTCATCAGAAGTAGGCTACATTCCGTGAAAAACGCACGTATGATGGCCATTTTTTAATAGCCATCACACGGCCATTTTAAGAATAATTGTAGTCCATGGGGTTATTCATCCACAAATTGCAAATCCTCAAAACATGGAAACTTTTTTACAGCATAAAAAAAGTCTTATGCTGGCCATATACTGTACATAAGATAACTGTCCATCCAACCTACATAAAAACCATATAGGGAAAAAAACACTATTTTTTTTTTTTTACAATGTGGTTGTGTTTTTATTACAGGCAAAACACGCACATTTTCTTCTCTGTTTTTGATGCAGTTTGGATCTGCAAAAAATATGGAAGACATCCTTGTACATTCCGTATTTTGTGGAATGGAACAGCTGGCCCCTAATAGAACAGTCCCATCCTTGTCCGTGATGCGGACAATGATAGGACATGTTCTATGTTTTGGTGGAACGGACATATGGAAGCAGAACGGAGTAAGGCTACATTTACATGACCGTATGTGTTTTGCGGTCCTCAAAACACTGATCCGCAAAAATACGAGTGACTTCCTTTTGGCATCCGTATTGCATCCACTTTTTTGTGGATCCATTGTAACAATGCCTATCCTTGTCCGCAAAACGGACAAGAAAACGGACAAGAATAGGACATGTTCTATATTTTTTGCGGTGCTATGGAACAGACATATGGATGCGGACAGCACATGGTGTGGGTCCTCATCCAATCCACAAAAAGAAAAAGAAAAACAGAATGGACATGGAAACAGAATACGTTCGTGTGCATGTAGCCTAAAAGACCCATTGAAATGGATGGTTTTGCATACGGTCTGCAAAAATAACGGACATGGAAAGAAAATACACTCACGTGCATGAGCCCTTAATAGCACCTCAGTCGTGTGTTAATTATGTGAATATAGCCTTAGAGCTCCTGCACACGACCGCATGTATTTTGCGGTCAACAAAACATGGATCTACAAGAAAAACGAATGTGTGTGACTTTTTTTTTTGAGGATTCATTGTAACAATGCCAGTCCTTGTTCACAAAACGGACAAGAATAGGATGTGTTCTATTTTTTTGGGGGGGCGGACATGTGGAAATATGGAAACGGAATGCACACAGAGTTATGTCAGTTTGTTTTTGTTGACCCATTGAAATGAATAGTTCCACATAGAGACCTGTAAAAAAACAGAACGGAAACTGAACAAAAATACATTCGTGTGCCTGAGCCCTTACACTGTTTAACTTGCTTCTATTACATTTTTCTCTTTGCACTCCTCTTTAGGTGAGTGTCTCTTGGATGAGCCAGCAAAGCCAATATCATTGCCCGATGAGCTCCCGGGGGTCAGCTACAACCTGAACCGCCAGTGCGAGCTCGCCTTTGGTCTGGGATCCAAGCCTTGTCCTTATATGCAGTACTGCACCAAACTGTGGTGCACGGGGAGAGCCCGGGGGCAGCTGGTGTGCCAGACCAGACATTTTCCTTGGGCGGATGGTACCAGCTGCGGTGATGGGAAGTTCTGTCTGAATGGAGCGTGTGTGGAGAAGCACAACACCAAACGATACAAGGTAGGTCATGACTGACATATAGGCACTTTCCTTTATTAATGTAACAAGAAAGGTTGTTACATTACTCCAGGGGCGCCATTCTCATTCTGTCCACGTAACTCCCCTGCCCAGGACTCCTCTACACTGTGTCAAATTAAAACCATGAGCACTGTGTTCTCAGGGAGACACTCTGATTGATAAGGTTGGATTCAGCAAGGGGTATTCTGTGCCAGCTCCCGCCAGTCTGTGTGATATACTGTGAGAATGTCCTGCAAAGAATACCAGGGAGATATTTGTGACATGTCCACCGTGTCTCTGCTGAACGCACCGTGGTAATCGTTGTCCGGAGAGGCAGCTGCGTGCAGTGATCAGCACTTGGGGAGAAATTCAGCCTCTGAAACATTATAAGGTTTTGTATAAGATTCTGAGGAGGAAATGGGCAAAATCTGGCATACAGTAGGAAACAACCTTCTGACTCCACCATGAAGAACATTCCTGTAGTATTTCTATATACACGGTTGCCATCCTCAGGGTAACTAAGAAATGGATGGTAGAAATTCAGCCTGCCCATTCCATCCTTGTTTACCTCAGCCGGAGACATCGAGACCATCAGGCAGTCAACATTGGTCAAAATTAGATGACAATTAGGTGCCTTCACACCTGCCAGATATTGTTGCAGAAATGTATGCCACTTCCATTCATCTGAAAGCGTCTTGCAGAAATCCATATGCTTGCCGCCAAAAAAACACCATTAGGCTACTTTCACACCAGCGACAGTGGTGTCCGGCAGGCTGTTCCGGTGGATGAACAGCCTGCCTGATCCGTGCTGCCACTAGTGCAAGTCTGCGGCCAGAACTACGCTCTGTCCCCATTTACTAAAAGGCTACTTTTACACTAGTGGCATGGGTGTCCGGCAGGCTGTTCCGGCGGGTAAACAGCCTGCCGGGTCCGTGCTGCCGCTAGTGCAGGTGTGCGGCCGGAACTACGCTCCGTCCCCGTTCACTATAGTGAAGGCGGGCCGGAGTTCTGGCCGCAGTACGGCAAACATGCCGAGAGACGGCCGGACTAAAATTACATGTCGTAATTTTAGTCCAGCCGCCTCTCGGCATGTTTGCTGTGCTGCGGACGGAACTCCGGCCCACCCCTGTATTATAGTGAATAGGTCCAGAACGTAGTTTCGGCCACAGACATGCACTAGTGCACTAGTCACCCGCTGGAACAGCCTGCCAGACAAACATGCCGAGAGGCGGCCGGACTAAAATTATGACATGTTGTAACTTTAGTCTGGCCGCCTCTCGGCATTTTTGCCATGAGAGAGTGTAGTTTCGGCCGCACACATGCACTAGCGGCAGCACGGATCCAGCAGGCTGTTCACCCGCCGGAACAGCCTGATGGACACCCTTGCCACTAGTGTGAAAGTAGCCTTATAAAGAATGGAAATGATTTTCAGCCACAGAAATGTGTGCCACGTGTGAAGGCACCCTTATATGTCACCTCAGACCTTCCTACATGTCCTGACTGAAACCGGTTAATAACGATGAAGTAGTTACAGATGGGGATGATGAGAGTGGAGATAGAGGAGGTTCTGTAAGATAAGGAGGAGGTCTGTGCGGTCACACACTTTTGTAATGTTTATTTTATGTGGTGACTGGCAGGACGAGTGCTTTATCTGAATGTCACATATAATCGGCATGTATGACTCTGCAGCCTCACATCTGTTAGCGTTTGCCTTCAGGGTCGTTAAGATGACTGATGAGAGTTGTGTAACTTCCATGACACTCATCCTCCCATCTATAACATCAAACATGTTCACTCCTCTTGTACTCATGCTGCATTACATGCATGTCAGGGGCTTCCAGGGGTTGCAAATACTAATTGGGTGTGTGAGCATATGTACTGAGAGGGCAGAGCAGAGTGATCTGTATCCTTCAATGTATAGAGACCCTAAAGGGGGGCCTTATCATCGACCATCACCTGTCCTGGGTTATTACAACTACACAGACATCATATGTTCTATATAAAATACACAGTATAATATAGAGGGACCAATGATATCTGTAATCACTATAAATATGCACTCAGGATACCCTGGCAGGTACATGCACAGACACTCCAGGAGGCACACAGTGCAGATACCCCAGCAGGTACATGGCACAGATACTCCAGGATGCACACAGCGCAGACACTCCAGCAGGTACATGGCACAGATACTCCAGGAGGCACACAGCGCAGACACTCCAGCAGGTACATGGCACAGCCACTCCAGCAGGCATACAGCGCAGATACCCAGCTGACACCTACCACATCAGAAATATGGTAGCTACACATATGTTTCATAGGGTAATATCATAAATTAGGACACCTGGTATAATGTTGATATGGGGATGCCAGTGTATTCATTCATTTTTTGTAAATCATATCTTTGGGGATTTCAAGTAATAGAGGAATGCATATTTCACTTGTATGATCATTGCCTGCGTGCAATCTCCCCGCTGCTTTGTAATTCATATTATGAGGAGAAGAGTTGGATTTCTGTATCGATTCCAAGTTCCTTTCCTAATATGTTGAGGTACAGAGAGTCCTGTATACGGGCAGAACTCTGAGCACAGGTATTACCACATCTCAGATCATCATGTTCAGTACCTTGGCACAGTGCGATACATACCTGATGACAAACTTGCAGCCCATACCTCAGGGATATACAATGCATTCACAAAGTCATCCGAACCTTTCACTTTTTTTTTTTCATTTTGTCACGTTGCGGCCTTGTTTCAAATTGATGTTTTCCCCCAGCATTCTGGGCTCAGTACACCATAATGAGAACATGACAGCAGACCTTTAGACATTTTTGCAAATTTATTTAAAAAGGAAAAACTATTTTTTTGTATGGACTTAAGTGTTCAGACCTTTTATTATGACACTTGAACTTGAAGCTCTGGGAGGCCTTCCATTTTTCTTGAACTTCTTTGAGATGTTTTTACAGCTAGTTTGGAGTCCATTCAGTTGATTGGGCATTTTTATTTTAGCACAAGGCCACAACATAACAAAATGTGAAAAAAGTAAAAGGGTATGAAGACTTTCCTAATGAATTGTATTTCCTGCATCACATCATAATCTTAATATATAATAGCTTGGTAGTGAAAGTATATACAGTACTACATGTAGCAGGGCGCTGCTTGCATAAACTACATGTAGCATGGTGCTTGTAATATATGCAACATATAGCATAACCCTGGAAGCATATACCACATATAGAATTGCGCTGCCTGGTAGTATACACCATATATAACATTACACTGGGATGACACTGGTAGGATATATGACATATAGCATAACCATGGTAGGATATATGACATATAGTATGGTGCTGGTAGTATACACCACATATAGCATGAGTCTTGTAATGTAAGTAACATATTGCATAGTACTTATAGTATATACCACATACAGAATGGCGCTGGTAGTACTGTTTTTACCACATACACATTGCACAACACTTGTATATGCTAAATACATACTGTGCTGTTAGTGTGTAGATAGACAGGTAGATAGATATAGTTATGTGTGCATCGCATACAGATGCAATATTATGTAGTGCAATAAAAATATGAATTTCTTTAGTTCATTGTTTCCATGGTTTTCTTTATCTCTTCCAAGGTGGATGGATCATGGGGCAAGTGGAGCCCTTATGGACAGTGTTCCAGGACCTGTGGTGGGGGGGTGCAGCTTGCCAAACGAGAGTGTAACAATCCAGAGCCATCTCATGGAGGTGCTTATTGTGAGGGTCTACGAGTGAAATACAGATCGTGTTCTCTCAACCCCTGCCCAGACACTGGTAAGTAATTACAATGGTATCCAGCGCCGTGTATATGCATGTCTGTCCCACTACTGGAGAGAGATCACACTGATGCATACCTCCCAACTTCCCAAAAAGGACAAAGAGGGACAATATGTGCGGCACACTATGCGAGCCACAGCTAATTTTTTCATACTAAGGCACAGTAATTCCCACACTGTGCCCCTCACAGTAGCAATACCCACAATGGGCCCTTTTACAAAAGTAATGTCCACATTGTACACCTCACAGTAGCAATGCCCACAGTGTGCCACTTCACAGTAGTAATGCCCACATGTTTCCCCTTTACAGCAGTTATGCCCACTTTGTGCCCTTCACAGTAGCAATGCCCACATTGTGCCCTTTCATAGTAGTTATGCCCACGTGTGCACCCTTCACAGTAGTTATGCCCATGTGTGCACCCTTCACAGTGGTTATGCCCACATGTGCCCCTTCACAATAGTCATGCCCAGATATGTGCCTTCTTCAATGTAGTTATGCCCAGGTTTGTGCCCCCTTCACAGTGCTTATTACCAGGAATGTTGTCCCTTCTCAGTAGTTATGCCCATATATGACCCTCTCTTCACAGTAGTTATGCCCAGTTATGTGCTCCCTTCACAGTAGTTATGCCAAGGTATGTGCCTTCTTCACTGTAGTTATGCCCAGGTATGTGCCCCATTCACTGCAGTGATGTCCAGGTATGTGCCCACTTCATAGTAGTTATGCCCAAATATGTACCCACTTCACAGTAGTTATGGACAGATATGTGCCTCCTTCAACATAGTTATGCCCTGGTTTGCACCCTTCACAGGAAGAAAGAAAAACACTAAAAATCCAAATTCTCAAGAAAAACACTAAATACTCACCTAGTTCCACTGATGATCATCACAGTTCACCCTGCACTCCCCAGCAGACACTGTTATACATTGCGCTGCTGGGTTGTATAGGAGGAGCTGATTCCTGGGCCTGGACCGCTCCCCCTACTCAGCCCAGCAGTGTGGAGTGTCGGCAGCTGAGCTGAATGGTGAAGCAGAGAACGGATGGCTCCCTGCTTCACCATTACAGGCAACTGTCTCTGCTTCCTATGGATGCAGAGACAGTTGAGAGCAGGACATACCTCAGCCATTCCAGGACCGTGGGACAACCACTGAATTCCGGTATTGTCCCATCAGATCCAGGACGGTTGTGAGGTATGAACAGCAGTGTGTATATTGCATGTACTGTATGTCTGTCCCACCGCTGGTGAGAGATCACACTGATGGACAGCACTGTGTATATTATTTAGCTGATATGTTTGCCTCCTCTGCCTGTCCTGTGTGATATCCAATTGAATGGAAGCATAATTATGTTCTGTGTCACAGGTAAAAGCTTCCGTGAGGAGCAGTGTGAGGCTTTCAATGGCTTTAATCAAAGCACAAATCGTCTGATGTCCACGGTCGGATGGGTTCCCAAATACTCTGGCGTGTCGCAGAGGGATAAATGCAAGCTTATATGCAGAGCCAATGGCACCGGCTACTTCTATGTGCTTGCACCTAAGGTTAGTGCAGCTGTGGGTGAACCCTGTAGAGCACTGAGTACTCTGGGAATTAGTACAGTGTCCAAACAGCAGTAACTGAAAAAGTGAGTCCCTAATTGTAGCTCCACTGGTAGGGGCTTTTCCGTAATCCGCATTCAGTCAGAGCTTTATATTTTTCCCTTTAATAGTAATAAATCCGTTCCTAATACTGATAAACTCCTTACAACACATATGAAATTGCCCTCAAAGTGTAGTCAGAAGCCCCATTGACCACATGAAACCGCCCAGACTCTGGAATGTTGGGGATATAAAGGTGGCACAGAGCACTCTCAAGGCTTCAGACTGAGTGGGCCCATACACAGAAGGGATGAAGCATATTAATCCTTGTTCCAGGAGATCACACCTAATCCACAGGTTCTATGTTCTTTCTGTCCAGACTTCATGCCATCTTGTCCTGGTCAGGTGCAAACCAAAGACCTGGTTCTGCAAGCCAACAGTGCCAGTTGCCCTATACTGTATCCCTATATACACTATAGCCCTATATACTCCATCCCAAGCTGTATTCTTATAGCAGACCAGTTCAGTTCCACCACCTGGTACAGGGGAGGATAAGCCTGTGCTGAGGGAACATTCCGTCATATTAGCACGTTGTTCCTGTGTCCTCTCTTCTCTCAATGTACCGTATTATACATAAATATTTAGCATATTTTTGGCAACCTCTGTAGCTGGATCATTTATTTTCCTCAGTCTCATGGCACGCTGTGCTGGCAGCTACGACATAACCATATTAGAAACTTGAATGAGTTTATAACCTCAACCCAGTGTGACACTGTGATTCATCCACCACACAGGTCGTCGATGGGACCCCATGTTCCCCTGACTCTACCTCTGTCTGTGTGCAAGGCAAGTGCATCAAAGCTGGATGTGACGGCCAACTGGGGTCAAAGAAGAAATATGACAAATGCAGAGTATGTGGTGGGGACAATAAGAGCTGCAAAAAGGTCTCTGGTCTTTTTACTAAACCCATGTAAGTATCTAGAGTCCTTCACAAAGATGAAGCTCCTAATCTCAATCTCCAAACAGCTGACACCTCCTGCACAGTGTTTCTCAAGGTTGTGCACTGTGGGTGGAGGGCAGCATAGGAAAACCAAAATGGGCACACCTCTTGATATTACCCTGATTTTAGCTTAGTGATGCTATTCCCCACTTCTTGAGACTGGTTGGGCACCAGTTGCCATACAGTGTTATAGCACATCTTGGTGAACATTTGCAAAGACCAGCGTTTTAATAAATGTCCCTGCCCCAGCCTGCCCCCACCACTTCCCCATCACTCACAAGTGGCAAGCATGGAGCAAAAATACCCATGCGACAAAAAAACTGGAGTAGTGCAGATAGTAAATAACCCATTATTGAATGTTTCTGTGATGTGTCTCCTCGTCTCTCCTTTTGGTTTGGTTAGGGATCCATTTTTTGTTATTTTCCTGTCACCCATGGCTGCAGATCGTTTCCCTTTCTTTTTTTCCTGTTACAGTATGTTATGTATTTTACAGTATGAGCTTGTCCTCAGTAATGCACATATTCTCTTTTCTCTGTAGACACGGCTATAATTTTGTGGTCACAGTTCCTGCCGGTGCCAGTAATTTGGATGTGAGACAGCGTGGTTATAAAGGACTCATCAATGATGATAATTACCTTGCAGTGAAAAATGGACAAGGTCGTTACCTGCTGAATGGGAATTACATAGTGTCTGCAGTAGAGAAGGACATCTTGGTACGTGGAAGCCTTCTGAAGTACACGGGTACCGGCACTGCAGTGGAAGGCTTACAAGCTGTTGGCGTGATACACGAACCTCTGACCATAGAGGTTTTATGTGTTGGGAAGATGACACCTCCACGACTGAGGTACTCATTCTTCATCCCAAGGGAAAAGAAAGACAGTAAAACTGTGCAAATAATAAGCAATAGCCTCACTGCTCTTGCACCTCCGCCTCCCCGACCCAGACCCCAGTCTCACTGGACAGCAGGTAATTGGGGGTCATGCTCAGTCTCATGTGGTGATGGCCAGCAGACTCGAATAGTAGAATGTCGTGACCCCTGGGAACAGCTGGCATCAGATTGCCCATCATCTCTCCGCCCACCTGAAATAAGGACCTGTGGTGACCCTTGTCCAATATGGGAGACTGGAGAGTGGACAGCGTGCTCAAAGACCTGCGGCCGGGGATTTAAAAGACGGCAATTGCGGTGCAGTGCTGGAGGTGGAGTAACCTTACCAAGAGAGCACTGCACATTGAAACGAAAACCTCAGGAACTAGACTTTTGTGTCCTGCGCCCATGTTAGTGATCAAAGAACAGGCAACTCTGAGAAATGTAGAGCTGTGCTCAGCAGAGAATCTTGGAGCGTGTGCTAAGCTCAGGCCCCAAGTCGCGGTGAACCACATTTCATGACCAAAGGGACTCATTTTGCATTGTTATGATGAATGGGGAATATTGTGGACATTTGAAGGTTAATGCTTTGCACTTTTATTAGCTTTTATTGTGTTTCTGGATAATTCTACAATGTGTGTGATTCTCACCACAGTTGGCTTCCACCAGCTCTTGTTGTGGAGTCAATGGGTGAGTTTGTGAAGAAGTTTTGTCACTTTGTGATCAGTCACGTCTCTATGTTATAACGCTCAGTATGAGGAGATTTAGAATCTGACCAAAGGCTTGGAGAGATGGCATACTCCTGACATGATCCAGCCAATGTGTATGCTATGGGGCTCATTGGACAAGAGGTCCACCCTTCCATCTCCTGCAAAAATTCTTTGGCATCTGGGAGAATAATCTTTTTTTCCACTCTCAATTTGAAGACCTCACAGGTCTGTTCCTCAGGCACAGCCATCATGGCTGATTTGATCCTTTGTGGCACTCTCCTGTCCTATAGCACTGCAACATTAAGGAAGGGGGAACAGAGCCAAGCGTCATAGCTATTTCTCTGCCACACTAGGGTGAAAAAGCAACACACTTGTCACAGTAACAGGGGCTGTGATTGAATAAACAGCACAAGAAGGCTTGATTTTTTTTTTTATGGTCTTCCTTGTGTGCAAGAGCTGGATGAAGAATCTCTTAGAGACGTGACTGTCACAGTAGTGTCCGCTGTTATATGAAGGAGTCATGTAGATGGGTCAGGCCTGGTGCAGCTATTTACAATAATATTTGCCCATTGGATGTTGGGTTATACATGGTGAAAACGTTAATGGTCTTGATACATGAGAAGATGGGGAAGGGGATGGAGGAGGAGATCCTTAGAATTAGCGAAATGTAACACAAAAATGGAAACAAATAGATGAGGGGGCCCTCCTGTCACTAGACATATTGAGATATTGGCGCATAGACTAAATTTGCACAATTCTGTTTAACCAAGTTCTTCAAGACTGTTATATGTGAGTGACATTGTGCTTTATGACTCCGGGTCCACGTCAATGCAACAGGACAAGCACGGGGTTAACAAAACCACCAGTTAAATCTACCTCTATGTACCACCTGTACGGGATGATGGAGAGATGGAAGTGCTTTCCATATCGGGATGGTGGATAGGGGGAAGGGCTTTAAATATTGGGATGATGAGGAGGAAGGACTTTAGATATCGAGATGATGGAGAGAGGGAAGAGCTTTAGATATCAGGATTTAGGAAAGAAAAGGGCTTTAGATATCGGGATGATGGAGAGGGGGAACGGCTTTAGATATTGGGATGATGGGGGGCTTAAGATATTGATATCAGTAATTCCTGGCCTAAAATAGATTTACAGCCTTGTCATTTGCATTTTGCAGCAATGAGCCCTTATCGGCCAACACGTTTCACTCATTGAGATTACAAGGACTGTGATTTGTCAAATGATTTCACTGTTTAGATATTGGTTTTCTATGTTTAACTGGTGCTAAGACTGGGTTGTCCATCCTGGATCCTCTAGATACCCGGCAGCCATACAAAGCCCAATTACCAGCTGCCAGGCCAAGATCATCGTCATTAGCAGTCTATAGAAAGAGACATTGCATTTCGTGTTTATAAAAAAAAATACTAGAATAATTCTAAAACATTAGAAATATCATGTAGAAATCTCTGTGCAGCAAAAGGTCATTCCCTAATAGAAAGGCTGGTGATTATCTGGTCATTCCAGAATATAGAGGCTCTGGTGATTATCTGGTGTTGTGTTGCTTTTTAAAAAAAAAATTATCAAAAACACACTGCAAAAAACAGCATGCATTATTACTTTTTTTTTTGGTTACAGGTGATACATGTCAAACCAATGTGGTAATTGCCTATGCTATGTGGTAATTGTCTAGATGGGGGAAAAATACTTAGTTTAGAACTTTTTTCTGTCTAAAATAACGGATCTCAGGCAGAAATGTCTAAAATAGAGGAAAAATGTACACAACTGAACATAACAGATTTTTAAAATTCAGGATCCATTTTTTTTTTTGTTGTTTTCTGCTCTTCTGACCGATCAGAAGTACAGAAAACGAAACCGTGATGTGAACCCGGCCTAAGCCTATGGATGGCGTAAACTTAGACTGTCCAGAGCAGCACCCGATTTATCACAATGGCCCTGTAGGATAATAAATGGTGCAGGGATAGACACTTTTGTCTGATTCTATGCCAAGTATTGGTTAGCTTACTTTAAAATAGAATTTAATGTGGCCCAATTTTGGCACAAAGGTTGCATGTTAGGTCAGTCTCCTTTACAATAAAGTCCCACAACTATAAATCTAATCCCCCCAATCCGAACAAGTTGAAAAAAATTTGAGAAACCCTAGTTGCTCCAGAATTACATCAATTTGCTCCACTTTTTAAAAAGATTCTTGGCGCAGAGACATTACTAAATCTGTTTGTCCCATTTAAAAAATTACACATATGTTTTTTGGATGCGTGTTTTTTTATGTGATTTTAAAAAAAGCATAACAAAATCTGCCCTTATGTAGAGGAAATGTGAATTATCTGGACTATAGACTCTCTAGTGATTACACTGTCAAGAGAACCAGGTTGGACAAAACTATTCATATTCTTTACACGCCTAAGTACGGCAGATGCGGTATGACACTGGTGATCTCACCACCAGTGCTGCCGAGTAATGATGTTGTAAAAGGGCAAGGCTAATTATTCCCAAATTGGAGATCTCTGTTCTGTTTTACGTTTTTGTACATTTATTTTACAATATTTTTGATAAAGCAGAAGACAAGCCAAAGTTGCGGCTGCAAAAATCTGTATACTGTGTATACTCCGTATAGTCATGAGTGATCAAGAATAAACACTTAGAGAAACCACAAACTGGTACGTCTCAGAAATGTTTTTTTATGCAGAGAACAAAGCAGCTGATGCTTCACATACCATGTACAGGGACCATATAAATTAAAACTAGACCTCATACAGCTATGTTGATATAGCAATCCAAAAAATGTTATTTCTGTCATGGCTATATATGTGGAAGGGCAAAAACAAAACAAAAAAATCTAGATATTTCAGCATGTAAAACACCCACACCTCTGTCAGTAAAAGGATCTAATTACAAACTCAGCATACAACTTGCTATGTCTATTTTAGGGTGTGTTAACCCCTTGTAGGTTTTATTAGCCATCTTTGGTAGAAGTGACAATAAACTATATATACAGTACCTGAAGATAAGTCATCAATTCCAGAATCTCAGAAAACCTTTTCACTTGAGTTACATGCTGTATTATACTCCAGAGCTGCACTCACTATTCTGTTAATGCAGTCACTGTATAAATACATTACTTATCCTGCATTCCAGTCTCTGTTATACTCCAGAGCTGCACTCGCTATTCTGTTGTTGGAGTCACTGTGTGCACGCATTATCTTACAGCCTGTAATATACGCCAGAGCTGCACTTGCTATTCTGTTGGTAGACTCACTCTGTACATGCATTACATTACTTACCTTGTACTGATTGAGTTACATCTTTCATTATACTCCAGAGCTGCACTTGCTATTCTGTTGGTAGACTCACTCTGTACATGCATTACATTACTTACCTTGTACTGATTGAGTTACATCTTTCATTATACTCCAGAGCTGCACTCGCTATTTTGTTGGTAGAGTCACTGTGTACATGCATTACCTTACACCGATTGAGTTACAGCCTGCATTATAATCCAAAGTTGAACTCACAATTCTGCTGGTTGTTATTGAAAATAGTCAAGAAGCTTAGATGCACTTTTGAAATGCAATTTTTCCGACATCAATTAATGTACAGCTTCTTGCATAAATATGATACTTCTTAGAATGCAAATCGCAAGAGCAAGCTCTCTGCAGACCCTGAACAAGCAGTGTGTGCTGAATCTGCAGAGTTGCAGCTGTTTCTCAGGATCACTAAAACTTAAAGGGATTGTGCAGCTTATCCTCAGTCATCAATATCTAATCGGCGGGGATCTGATCACATATTGTTCAAGTGAATGGTACTTGTAATTACACTGCTCTTTAGAGACGATGGGCAGTGTAATAAAGAGGAAGTAGTGCTCACTTGGTGCGCCACCTCCTCTTCAAACAGCTGATCAGCAGGGGTGTCAAATCCCTGCCGATTAGATATTGATGACCTATCCTGAGGATGGGTCATCAACATAAACAGGGGCTACAAACAGTAATTAGCCGCACAGAGAAAAGCTATGAGCAAATACACCTATGAAAAAACTACTATTTATGACACATAATATTGTGAAAAGATATACTGTAAGCACTTATTGAATCACAATTAAATAAAAACACGATTACATCATTCATACACAATATAGACCCCCCCCCCTTAAAAACAGATCATAATTAATACACAATCCTATTGAAACATAATATACTAGTTAACACCTAATATTGGGCGTTAACTAGTATATCATGTTTCAATAGGATTATGTATTACTTATGACCTATGTGTTATGGGTGAAGGTCTATTTTGTGTATGGATGATGCTACCTTTTACTATTATTTAGTTAATTGTTATTCAATAAAGTATAACTTTTTCTCAGTATTGTGTATTGTATATTTTTTTTCCATAGGTCTGTATATAAAATATTCACATTTAAATATATGCTGACTGCAGCTCTGGATGTGACTGTGAAGTAACTCAAGGGTATAAGGGAGGTGGAGTAAGTCAGCCTTACATAGAGAACTTACTTTAGATGCTGCTCTTTTTGCCTAGAATTCAGTGCCTGGTTGTTGACTTTCAGGCTATACATAACACTGGTATTGGTTACCAGTACGCCGGTCACCGTCCCTAAATGTAACATTACCCCAAATGATGACTCTGACACAATGGTTGGATTTTAGTCGCCCACAGCAGCAGTTTGTATTAACTCAGATGAATATGAAACAACTTCACATATAAATTTCTAACGACGAGGAAGGTCCTTAAAGCCTAAAATATTTTATTCCCATCCAAACTCATCTTGCCTCCAGCCGCTGATCACGAGTTTGGAGTCACCAACTGATGGACCCCTTAAATCTACCACAAACCACCAACCAAGAGAGTCCAGCCTCAAATGTGAGAACCTCCTCTCCTCCACAACCTGGTATCTTCGAGGACCTCTCGTTGCCACGATTGATGCAATAAAAAAACACCTGCTACTCCCCTTCCTGCCATGATCAGAACCCAAAATGTCACAAGAAAAACCCAATCCTAGCCTTCCCAACTGACTTCCCAACCACTGACTTGCAAAACAAACTGTGGGAGGGTGGACGGGGGGTTGTCAGCTTTTCCTGCAAATGGCATTCGTTACCCACCTCAACTCTCCTTATAAAGCCTGTCCACCCACTTCCCCATTAGCCTAAACCCCCAGCAACTTGAAATGGCCCAATCCTAACTGTCCATGTCTTCCCTGAACCAAACCCATATCATGCTGGCCTCCCCCTAAAGCTACGCCTCCTGTCCAACCTTACTTGACACTGGTATTGCTTGCGTCGTTTACCCACACCAAATGTAACATTTCCTCAAGTGATGACTCAACGGTTGGATTTTTATTGGCCACGGCAGCGGTTTTTAATAACCTAAAATATTTTATTCCTATCTGGTGAACTCCATCTTGCCTCCAGCTGCTGATCCCCAGTTCTGAGGCACCAACTGATGGAACCCTGAAATCCACCACAAACCACCAACCAAGAGAGTCCAGCTCCAACCATGGGGCCCTCCCCTCCTCCACAACCTGGCAACTTCGAGAACCTCCCATCAACACGCAGGCTTGAAATTTTAAGCCTGCATGTCCTTCCATATGACCAATGCTGTCTCAATGCCCCCTTGTAACACCAAACACCCCAAATCTATACCAACCACATTCAAATGCACTCCATCACCCCTCCAAAACTCACCCACCCCTTGTTCCAGCTCCCGATGCTGCACTGCCACAGCTCCATTATGGGCCAATAACTGCCCCACAGCCCGATTCACCTTAATTCTGGCTTTGTTGATCCGCTCCACAGAATAAGCCCCTCTCAACACCTTCCAAGGCACAATGGTAAGTTCCATTTTATTTAAAGGTACTCTCTGCCAGATGCACTGCCACCTGCTGGACAACCAGGCACATTAAATGTAATAACAGTTGCATAACAATATTATTAAAGGGTTTCTGTCACCAAGTTTGACCATATTAAACCAGATGACATTTGCAATGCGCAAATGTCACCTGATGTCTAATATGGTCTTCTTTTTAAGATTTGTGTCCCCGTTTTCTTAAAAAAACTACTTTTGTAATATGCAAATTACCTTCACTAGGCACAAGGGGCGGTAACCCTGCACCTAGTAGCGCCGTTTTCCCCACCTTCTATATTACATCATCAACGCTGATTGACAGGGCCAGACAGCTCGCTCTATCTGCTGCTGGCCCTGTTGGCGCTGCAAATCCCGCGCCTGCGCCGTGGGTCCGTCATTCGGCGCAAGCGCAGTGAGTGCAGCTGGCTGCCGGGCTCCTGGCTTCCTCACTGCGCCTTTAAGGCATACTATCAGAGGACATGGAATTAAATACACAGATGACATTCCTTGCTAGCTATTAGAGACAGTAGATAGGTGTAAGAATGGTAGTGCCCCCTCTGGTGTACCACACACATAAAGATCCACATCCTCCCCAAACAATCCTCCCAGCTGCCTATTACTACTGCTGATCAACTCTCCAAGCTGAAGAGCTCTGAAAAAAGCCAATGAAAATGCTAGGTACAACATCCGGACCTCAAACAATGAATGGTAAAACCCCACCAACTGATCCCGCAACCTCTGCAGCAGATGAAAGTACTCTGAACATGAACGATGCCATCCTTTCAAGGCTTGTTCTACTAAAAATGATTTTGTGGCATCTGGTAACCCATGCAACTTGAAACTGAACGCCAAGCCCGCAACACACCTATTCAATTTTGCCACAGACCAACCCTCAGTCTTGCAATGACCCAAAAACAACAGTGAGGGTACTTCAAAATCCTCTCCAGCCACACCCAAAATGGCACACTAGTTTTCCCAATATCGCCATGCAGACGAATACGCTACCCATGTACTGGAGGCCAAAGATGTTCTAATGAGGCCAGCTACATTTTCTCCTGCAGGTTCCACAGAAAGCTTGGGCACGACAAACCCACTTCGTCTGCCTCCGACGTCAGCTGCCTAAACCGCTCCCACTGCAAAAGAGAAAGGGCATCGGCAATGCAATTTTGAACATCCAGCACATGTACCGCCACTACCCATGCATTTAAAGACAAACAGACCACCACCAAATGTTGAAACAACCTTGCCACCGGAGAAGATAAAGCAGACAAACGGTAGATCACCTAGACCACTTCCAAATTGTCACAGTGAAAATGGACCTTGCGATCTGGAAATAAATCATCCCAGAGAAAAAGAGCCAGCAAAATGGGGAACAGCTCAAGTAAGGCCAATTTCTGCAACCAACCCCTAAACACCCACTGTTCAGGCCAATTCTCTGCAAACCGCTGACCTTGGCAATATACGCCAAAACCCACCCCACCTGCTGCGTCTGCATACAACTTAAATTTAAAGCAATCCACAACATCTGCCATAACCACTGCTCGACCATTAAAAGAATCCTGGAAGGAGACCCAAACCTTAAAATACCAGCGCAATTCCCACCCTAGCTGAACAAAATTATTCGGGGATACTGCCCCCGCAGTAGTCGCTGCCAATCGCTGGGCAAAATTTAGCTTGACCAGCAAATAATGTAACTCCTGCAACCTACTTTTTTGCATACGACATGCCCTGGCCACTACCTTAACAACTTATCCTCAGGTAAGCCACACTTCATCCTAATTGTGTCGATGACAATATTTAAAGAACTGAGCTCTGAGACTGGGTCGACTGTTTTGTCTGCCTCCAGAGGAACCCCAAAGCTCGCAAAAACCAACTCTAAGGAATGCAACAACAATGAACACATAGGACCAAGGCACAAAAAATCATCCAAATGAACAATCCAAAATGTCAGACAATGCTCACTCCAAGAAAGAACTGAAAACTTCAAAAAAGGAACAGGACAACAAACACTCCATGGGGAGACACAGGTCCACAAAATAACCCCCATTCCAGTAACAAATGCAAGCTCTCTTGGTGCACTGAAAGCAAGTGAAACGCTGCTTCCACATCTGCTTTAGCTAACAAAGTCCCAGCCCCTGACCTATGGAACCACGCCACTACTACATCAAATAAGGTATAAACCACAGAACAGAGGTCTGGGTCGATACCGTCATTGACTGACAACCCCTGAGGAAATGAGAAATGATGGATAAGGCAAAATTTATTCGGCTCCTTTTTGGGCACCACACCAAGAGGCACCCAAATCTGCAACCAGCTGCACTGAAAATGGACCAGCCATTCTCCCCAAATGTAACCCTTTGGCCAGCTTCTCCGCAACAACCCCAGGGTGCTCCTGCGTCGACTGCAAATTCCTTGCACTCAAAACTGCACCCAATAGAATGGGAATACGAAAACCAAACTGAAAACCCTCCCGTAACAAAACCGACGTTTCCTGGTCAGGGTATCTACTTAGAAACGGCTCCATCTATTCTAGCTGCACTGATGTTACCCCCTTTAGCAGTGACGTCTCCCCCTCTTTGCTTGGCCCCCTTAACACACCGACTCGCCCCAGGACTCCCTCCACAAGAGGAGCATTTTGCATCCTCCCTCATTGAAAAGGAAGCACAAACCTTTTGCGGATGCTGCTGCAAAACTGAATTGGCGCAGTTACCTTCAGCCACTGGGCGATGTCTTTGTGATCCCAGAAGATATTCGGACGCACCGCCGTTCATGCCTAAACTGCTCGTCATATCACAGCCAAGCTTGACCCTCATAAACCCAGTAAGCCTCCTCAATAGCGTCAAGATAACAGTGATAACAGTGCTCTGGTGTCTTCTCCCCCACTACGCTGGCAAAAATATCAAACGCCTGCAACCAAGTAGAAAAGATACGAGGTATCAAGAGATACTGCCTCCTTTCTTCTTCTTCCCCTCATCCTTCTTCCCCCTATCCAAATTAAAACCCTCCAGCAGGAGCAAAGAAAAATCTACATAATTCCCTTTCCACACCCTCTCTCCAACTTCCTGCTTAAGATGCGCACCCAGTCGCCCATTAAAGCAGATATAAATGTGGGACAGGAATAGAGGCAGGAGCGACCTCTCCACTGACATCCTCCCTCATGCACCGGGCAGGCTCTAGACCCACCACATCTGGTCCTGCCACCATGTTGATTTCCGATCCTGACTGGGAAGGAAGTTCTGCCCCCTCCCTGAGTCCCACTGCACTATAGTATTCCTCCCGAACAAGAAGGAGAACTCTGATCTAACTTCAGGCACAAAAGGTCCCTGGATGGGCTCCTAACCTGGCGCCGAACCCTGAGGGATGATCTCTGGGCTCAAGCACACCAGATGTCATGACCTCAGCGACTGTCGTGTACCTTGCTGCAGTGGGGCATCTACCTCAGCAGCCCACAGCAAACCTTGAACTTGCTCCTGGAGCCAGTCGGGACCCCAGGACTCAGCCCCTGCCCTCAGCTGTGCCAACATTGCATCCATAGCTAGGCTGTAGGCTGATATGAACTTGTGGGTTTGTCAGTTTCTCCTGAAAATGGCGCCCATTACCTCACTCAACTTTCCTTATAAAGCCTGTCCACCCCACCCATTAGCCTACACCCTCATCAACTTTAAATGGGCCAATCCTAACCATCCCTGTCTTCCCTGAACCAAACCCACATCATGTCGACCTCCCCCTAAGGTTAAGCCTCCTGTTTGGCCTCACTTGAGTACCATTAATGGTATCTTCTGGGCCCTCTTGTGTCAAGGACTCATTTTAGAACCTCTTATTACATAGTCTGTGACTATAAATTAACCCATTGTCTTGTGATGTGACCCTCACATAGCTCTATGCAGATTGTGTCCTATGAACTTCATGAAATTTTCATAGAGCAGAACTTCATCAGATGGAATCAGTTTGTCTTTCCTCCATTGATTCCTGATTTAAAACTCATGGACCAGAGAAGAAGACATGCCAATTTGATAGAACGATGAGGAGCAACATGACTGATGTTATGTGAAAGTTTAACCAACAACAAAAAAAATCCTGAGAGAAGTAAGATCATTGTTAATCATTACTGTCTAATCCTGACCTAAAGACTCATGTTCTGCAGAGCTCCACACGCAACAATACTAAAAGCTTATATACATGTTGATGAATCGTATCTCATCTGTATGTTTTAACATGTCACATCTACAAGACCCAACACATGATACATCAAACATATGATACATCAAACATATGATATCACTCTAAAAGCAGAATATAGGATCCCTATTATATTAGACTATTACTACTATAATACATCATCTTATGTACAAGAATATAACTACTACCGTATAATACTGGCCCTTTATCTATTATAAAATAACTACTTAAATACTGCCCCTCTATGCAAGGATATAGCAACTTTAATTTTGCCCTGTATGTACAAAAAGTAGCTACTGTAATTCTGCGACTATGTACAAGAAAATAGCTACCATAATACCATCCCATATATACAAGAATATAACTACTTTAATAATCCCCCCTCGTACAAGAAAATAGCTACTATAATACTGCCCAATTGTACAAGAATATAACTACTATAATACTGTTCTGATGTACAAGAATATAACTACTATAATACTGCACTTATCTACAAGAATACAACTACTATAATACTGTTCCTATGTACAATACTATAACTTCGAATTGTATCTGACTAGAGTAGAATTTTCAGAAAAGCTTGAGCTTCATGTAGCCCAAGTTGCGTCTTCCTTATGTGTTACTAACTGGATTTGATGGTTCTGGATCATTTACACTCTGGAATATTCCATTAGAAGAGAACCAGTTATGAGGTGAGATACCCTGGGTCACATGAACCAAAGATGTCATGTCTCTGGATTGTCTGATAGATGGTGTCACATTCACTTTGAGTAATGGGATTATCGATCATTCAGGAGATCATAAAGATTTAAGGATGAACGAGGTCACATCTGGTGGAGAGGCCGCAGATAATTTGCTGAATACCTCATACGACTGATATGCTGCTAAATTAAAGACTCTTCAACCTACTTAATAATGTGCAGCACATATGTAGGGGATTAGGTTATAAACTGACAAGTTCCAGAATGCAAGATCATGTCCTCCTCTCCAGTGTAACCACATCCAGGTGGTCAGTGGCGCATCCACTTCTCAACTTACTCTTAATTTTTTCAGTGCCCTCAATGACATACTGTATACATATTAACACACAGGCCACAAGCAGAATAATGTGGGGCCAAAACTTTGGTATCTAGCTGCTAATTGCCCCAATCCAAAATTTTCTATAGTTTGGTGCTCCTGTCTGTGATGTACAGTGGTTTGTAGTCTCCATTGCCTCTCCCTCAGGTATCAAGTGGTTTAATGATTTAGTCCCTATCATCCTGTGGTTTGATTTTGCGGATGTACTGGTTTCATGCTCTTGCCACTTGGGGTGCTGTGGTATGGTGATCTTGCCCTTGTTGGTCTGTGCTTTGTTGTTGCAGTCCTAGTGTTCTGAGGTTTGGTGCTCTTGCTCATGACATCTGACAACTGTTGTTTTATGCTTTTGCCCGAGTGTCCTGTGGTTTGGGTCCCTCATGTCCTGTGGTAAAGTCCTTGATCTCTGGTGGTTTATTTCTCCATAGTTCTAATTTGTTTCTTCTAAATGCTATAGTCTGGCCTTGTCTGAGCTTTGTGTTCAGTTTCTATGAGGAGGTTGCACTTTGCTGTGTTCTGTTACACAGAATTGGCTCCTAGTGATCATCCTAAGTGATCACAAGGAGCAGAAGAAACTGGCTCAACTGCTGTCCTTCATACCATGTATTTGGTTTACAGTCACATGACAGAAGAAGACAATTCCCTCATATCTTATAGTAAGTGCTGACTTTGCAATGGATGAGCCGCAGATCTTGCTGCTGCCCTCATCTTCACCTTGCATCCGTCTCTGCACTGGAATTTACTGAAAACATCAAGAAAATCAGCAAAACCTCAGAGTCTTGTGATGGGAGCCATGTGGGTGTGAGTCAGAGAACAGCTTGTAAGTGGTGGTAGAGCATTCTCTTTTAAAGAAACAAACAAAGAACAAAACACAGTGGCATGCTACACTTGATGGTCACAATTCACAATGAAGGTCATATTAGGCTTGACGGCTAAAATTCATTTTAAGTATTGCTGATAAACTTGTTGGTTCATCGTTACTCTTGTTGGTCCAGTAGACTTGCATGTGGTAGATCTCAGTGGTAAACAGAGGATAAAACAGTATAATGTAATCGGTACTTCACACTAGACAACTTCAGCTGCTTATACAGTGGGTCAGTGTGCACAGAGACTGTTGGAGCTAGAGGAAAAAGTGTGTAAATGGGTTAAAAATGGCTCAGTGATAGAAAACCGCGGGTGGTTATTGATGGTACATTCTCAGATTGAGTCACAGATACCAGTGATGTACCACATGGGTCAATTTTAGGCCTTGTTCTTGTTAATATCTTTATTAATGGCTTCATAGAGTGCAAAAGTCTATAGTGGCAATAGTTTCCACTGTCAGCTTACCATCTGTTCCTCAATGTAGTGTTTCATGCAGTTCTAACTTCTACACATTACTACAAAGGTATGGTCAGTACTCTGGGTCCCAGCAAAAGGTAACCCACTGTTCAGTACTTCCTCAGGCACATTGTCACTCACTCTGGCCTCTAGCTCACCAATTCTCTCACAGTGGACAAGCCCAGGCCTAACAAGCACATAGACCAACAACAGTCTCTCCAGACACTCCATGTGGTCTGACCGCAATCCTCTCTGGCACTGAAACACTGTTTTATATACATTCCCTTTTGCCCCCTCCTACCAGCATTGTGGCAAAGTGCTGCACCAAAAAACACATGCCTTCATCTGTGTTGGATATTTCTTGGGCCCATGCTAAAGCTAGCACCTCCTCCAATTAGCTGGCCAGAAAACTCTTGCTCCTTCTGTCATAAACTATATGG
The DNA here is from genome assembly GCA_900303285.1 of Rhinella marina. Taxonomy (NCBI): domain Eukaryota; kingdom Metazoa; phylum Chordata; class Amphibia; order Anura; family Bufonidae; genus Rhinella; species Rhinella marina. The sequence goes on along the minus strand of ONZH01015050.1, from coordinate 622,228 downwards.
AAGCACCACTGCTCCTGTCAATCCAAAGTCCTTGGTCCTTGGCCAGAGCCCCAATACATATGTGCCATATTCTCAAAGTATCCGCCCTAAACAAACACACAAACTCGCCCTAGGACTAAATACATATTTTACTTGCTGCATGGACACTACCAAACAGATCTCTCACATTCAGTTCCTCACAGGTGACGTTTCCTCTGGACACATATATAAACACGCATACATAGATAGATAGATAGATATATAGACACATATATACACACATGCATACAGATACATATACATACACACACGCATACATAGATATATATATATATATATAGACATATATACACACATGCATACAGATACATATATACACACATGCATACATAGATGTTTATAGACACATATATACACATGCATACAGATACATATACACACACACATGCATACATAGACACATATATATATATATATATATATCTATATATATATATATTATACAGACTTATATACAGACATGCATACAGATACATATATACACACACATGCATAGATAGACACATATATACACATATATGTACAGATACATATAGACATATAGACACATGCATGCATGGATAAATAAATATATACACACTAGCTGAAGGACCCAGCTTCGCCCGGGTATATTTAATTTATTTCATTTACTGTTTGTATGTGTGTCGTTAAAAGATATCGAGGGTGACTCTACAGTGCTTGCTCCTTTAACAGTGACCTCTACAAAAGCCCGCCCCTTTAACAGTGACCTCTACATCGTCCCGCCCCTTTAACGGTGACCTCTACAGCAGCCCGCCCCTTTAACAGTGACCTCTACAGCGGCCCGCCCCTTTAACAGTGACCTCTACTGCAGCCCACCCCTTTAACAGTGACCTCTACAGCAGCCCGCCCCTTTAACAGTGACCTCTACTGCAGCCCACTCCTTTAACAGAGACCTCTACAGCTGCCCGCCCCTTTAACAGTGACCTCTACAGCAGCCCGCCCCTTTAACAGTGACCTCTACAGCTGCCCGCCCCTTTAACAGTGACCTCTACAGCAGCCCACCCCTTTAACAGTGACCTCTACAGCTGCCCGCCCCTTTAACAGTGACCTCTACAGCAGCCCGTCCCTTTAAAAGTGACCTCTACATCGGCCCGCCCCTTTAACAGTGACCTCTACAACAGCTCGTCCCTTTAACAGTGACCTTTACAGTAGGCCGCTCCTTTAACAGTGACCTCTACAGCAGCCCGCCCTTTAACAGTGACCTCTACAGCTGCCCGCCCCTTTAACAGTGACCTCTACAGCAGCCCGCCCCTTAACAGTGACCTCTACAGCGGCCCCTCCCCTTTAACAGTGACCTCTACAGCGGCCTGCCCCTTTAACAGTGACCTCTACTGCAGCCCACCCCTTTAACAGTGACCTCTACAGCAGCCCGCCCCTTTAACAATGACCTCTACAGCTGCCCACCCCTTTAACAGCAACCTCTACAGCAGCTCGCTCCTTTAACAGTGACCTCTACAGCTGCCCGCCCCTTTAACAATTACCTCTACAGCAGCCCGCCCCTTTAACAGTGACCTCTACAGCTGCCCGCCCCTTTAAAAGTGACCTCTACAGCAGCCTGCCCCTTTAACAGTGACCTCTACAGATGCCACCCCTTTAACAGTGACCTCTACAGCTGCCACCCCTTTAACAGTGACCTCTACAGCTGCCCACCCCTTTAACAGTGACCTGTACAGCGGCCCGCCCCTTTAACAGTGACCTCTACAGGGGCCCGCCCCTTTAACAGTGATCTCTACAGCTGCCCGCCCCTTTAACAGTAACCTCTACAGCAGCCCACCACTTTAACTGTGACCTCCACAGCAGCTAGAGTGGCCACTGTCTTCACCCCAGAAAGCCAGACCTCACCGGACATTCCCCCAAACGTGAAACAGCGCCCCCAGTTCCCATGAAGACACACCACTAAACATGAGGCCACGCCCCCTGGCTCCGTGAAGACACGGAGGAGAAGCTGTCTGAGTGTGAGCTACTGAAAGGGTGGACATCCCTGTGTCTGTCCAGGCACTGCGTCTGACGGAGAACTAGTAGCCAGAAAACTGGACTGTCCAGCCTAAAACCGGACATCTGGCCACCCTAACATCAGCCTGCCCCTAGGGTGGCCAGAGGTCTTGTTTTAGGCTGGACAGTCTGGCTTTCAGACTCCCTGTCCTCTGTCATGCGCAGGGCCTGGATGGACACAGGGATGTCCTTTTAAACAGCTCACTCTCAGCAGCAGCACTGTGCAGTCTGAGCAATGAGCTGTAGGGAGAAAGTCACCCTACCCCCACCCCTGCAGCTAAAAGAAGGTGATTTTTACCTATATTTTTAATCCCGGTCAAATGCGGCATGGAAGGGGAGTGGCCTGACTGAGTCAGGGGCATGACTTAGTGGGATCTGGGGTTGGGGCTTTTAAGTCCTTCTTTTGACGGTGGCCTGAATTACAGGTCGATGCCATAGTAATTTAGGAGGAAGGTGGGTAGCAGTGGAAGAATACATCTTTTATATATGCATAATATGTAAAATTTACATTATATGAGGTAATGATTGATAATGAATTAGTTTAAAACATAAGTTATATTTATGGTAACCGAAATACCCCTTTACCATTGTCATCCGAAGTGCTCTGCCTCTTTAATGCAGACCTACAGCAGTCAACTGGCTAGGTTGTCATAGAAACCTGGTGTGTGGAGACCGCCTATGAGCTTCTTTTGGCTGATAAGGATCATGTGACCAGGCTACTATTAATGCATTTTTTGGGAATATCTCAGGAACGATACGTCCTGGAGAGCTGAAAACTGTTCTAAAACCTTCCCGGATACCTGATGTACATGTGTGCCAAATTTTGTGATTGTAGCTGCAGCGGTGCAGATTCCTTTAGCGGACATACACACACACACACACACACACACACACCAATACACTCAGCTTTATATATTAGATATATACATATATGTATATAGACATACACACACATGCATATATATACACACACACACAACACATATTGGTCATTTACCTTCCTTCTTGGAGGCTGCAGGATTGATGCAGTCAGGAGGCACTGAGGAGAAGGCTCCATTGATAGCAGGCACAAGTCTTATCTTCCTGACCTCGGCTTCCTCCTGAGCACGGACCTCTGGGCAGCATCAATCAACGTCAGCAGGCACGTGTGTAGAGCCGGCTGCTCATTGGCTCAGCCTGCCTTCTGACATTTAATGCTGCAGCCCTGCGGTCCCCAGCCTGCGCTCCAAAGTGAGCCCGACACAGAAATGTGGCCACAGTAATTTAACTGTATAACTACCAGCAGGGCCGATTCTAGCTTTTCTGATGCCTGAGGCGAAAAATGAAATTACGCCCCCCACTCCCCTTCCCCCAGAGCAGGGAAGCACCTAGCCTTTCTGCTGCATGAGGTAAAAATTAAAAACGTTACCCACATGCCAAATTCTCAACCTAACCCATTCCCTCCAGTTCGGCGAGGGTCCAACACCCGGCATCCCCGCCAATCAGCTGTTTGAAGAGAAGGCAGGCTCATATGAGAGCTGTTTTCTCTTTTCTGTTCACCTGCTCACCGCAGCATTTGCAGTGGTGATCAGGTAAACAGAACAGAGAAGGCAGCGCTCGTACAGGGACATACAGCTCCACATATGTACCTCTTACATCCAGTGACATCTCCTCTCTGATGTAGATGTTCTTTTTCCTCATCTTCTCCTGTCAGGCCAGACAGCTATGATGATGACTTCTTTCAGCCATCTCTTCTCTCTGCAGAGTTTGACAAACAGACATTTTAGTTTCTTACTTTTCCATAATCCTCCTCACTTTCTGAACATTCCATTTTGCCACCTCTAATACTGTGCCAACTGTGCTCCCCAAAACTATACTGTAGAAACAGTTCCCCTGAAAATACTGGTACCACACAGATAGTGTGCCAGTACAAAAAAAATACCCCCTTACCTTTCAGATCAGACCCATATCAAACCTCAGATGAGACCCCCATCTCAGACCAGACCTTCATTAGATGTCTGTCAGACCCCATATCAGACCTCAGATCAGACCCCCATTAGACCTTCATGCCTGAACCCCCACCATCTCAGACCAACCCCCCCCATGTATAAGACCTCAGACCAGACCCCATCAGACCTCTCAGACCCCCATATCAGACCTCAGACCAGACCTCCAGACCCTCTTTAGATCTCCAGACCCCAATATCAAACCCCATTAGACCTCCAGGCCCCCATTAGACTTACTGACCCCCATATCAGACCTCCAGACCCCCCACTGGACTTCAGACCCCCAATCAGACCTTCAGACCCCCAATCAGACCTTCAGACCCCATATCAGGTATTTAGACCCTCAATCAGACCTCAGACCCCCATATCAGACTTCAGACCCCGATATCAGACCTCAGACCCCTCTAATCAGACCTCCCTAATCAGACCTCAGACCGCCAAACCCCTTATATCAGAATGTCAGATGTCCCTAATCAGACCTCAGACCCCTCTTATCAGACCTCAGACAACCAAACCCCTTATATCAGAACGCCAGATGTCCCATATCAGACCTCCGACCCCCTTTATGAGCCCTTCAGACCCCTCTTATCAGACCTCAGACCCCCTTATGAGCCCATCAGACCCTCCTTATCAGACCTCAGACCCCCAATCAGCCCTTCAGACCCCCCTTATCAGACCTCAGACCCCTTATCAGCCCTTCAGACCCCCTTATCAGACCTCAGACCCCCAATCAGCCCTTCAGACCCCCCTTATCAGACCTCAGACCCCCAATCAGCCCTTCAGACCCCCTTATCCGACCTCAGTCCCACTTATCAGCCCTTCAGACCCCCCTTATCAGACCTCAGACCCCCAATTAGCCCTTCAGACCCCCCTTATCAGACCTCAGTCCCCCTTATCAGCCCTTCAGACCCCTGATGCTGCAGGCAGCCAGGACACAGCAGTGCGGGACCTGTGAGCAGGAGGAGGAGTAAGTACAGCGCTTCATGAATGTTTTGACCTGGCGACGCCCCTGCCTAAAAGTACAACACAACATAAACATATTACATTTGCAGCATATATAATGAACAGTATTACAATGCAAATAAACATTTCCTTGCAAAATGTTCAGACCCCTTTATACTGTCACAAGCCTGGTGTGGAGCAGTTTCATCATATACCGTGTAATAACAGCAGATGTAACATTATATAGGAATAATTTGTGAATGTGAGAAGACTTTTCTGTGAGTGTTTCTGATGTTTTGCACCCCTATTAATAATTAACATAAATACACAGAACTCTGTCAATGACCTATAGTGCTATACAAAGCAAGAAGAGAGATGAGAGGCAGAGAGATAAAACTATACCATAATATACAGAGTGCGAGGTTAACAGTTCAAGGAGTGGAGATGTTGTATAGAATCCATCACTCTGGTGACGGCTCCATGGACAGGACAGTTTCGGGCTACATGGCTCATAGTGCAGCATATGGGACACATTACATAGACATGCTGTTCTGACATTGCTCCACTCTCTGCTTTTTTTGGCAGCTGGAGATCTTCCACAGATGTTTTGGTGCTGACCCAGCTCAATGTGCTCGGCGAATCTTGATCCTGGTCCCAGTGAATTGTAATCAGCACAGTGTTGGCAACAGCTCATTGAGGCCTCAGTCTGGGCAACACGTGGTCAGTCAAAGATTCATAGTGAGAAGGGAGCAACATCAACAAGAGGATCGTCCATGGGAAACATGGTCCATAAGGTCCAGCAGTGGATCACAACATGAAGTAACACCTGGAGCCGATCACTACAGAGCTACAAGGGTTATTGAATTTTTTTTAACCTTTTAGTTCTTATTGACCTATCCTGACCTCTGGAGCCTTAGCTAGTTCCTCTGGTAGGTCCAAGGATCCCGACCCTAACACTGTATTCTGATCAGGGAGCATAGCTATAGGAGTTGCAGAAGTTGCCCTTGAACCTGAGACTTGATGCCTCAGGGAGCCTGAAGGTCCCTCTGCCTCAATCGAAGACACCAGTATTACAAATGGCAAATGGTTGCTGGGGCCCTATTACAGATTTTGCATTGGGGTCAAACAGCTTCACATAGAGATATGGACCTGATGCAGCATAACATATGATTCATATCCAGTAATAAGTAAGTGATTTATGGCAGAGGCTGAGAAGGAATATAACATGAAGTGCTCAGGATTAAAGCTGGCCATATATAATAGTCTTTTCTTGGCCGAACCTGCCCAGAACGGTAGGCTCAGCCAACACACTAATGGGTCCCCACACCGACTCTCCCCTGAAGATAATGTCAGAGGAGACACGGATCGGCGTTCTTTTTTCCCCGGGAAAGTATATGTGTATGGGGAAGCTGGGAGGCATTTGGGAGATGATTGCTTGGCTGACAGCTATTGAATGTATACGGACAGCGAAGATACAGATTGTGTGCAAAAATGTCAGGACCAGGAGCATCTGATGATATCAGGTTGGCTGACATGGGTCCAGGATAGACTTCCATAAACAGTTGCTATGTCCTGTTCATCCTCTTTTATAGTTATATCATACCTCCCAACTTTGGAAATGGAGAAAGAGGGACAAATTGTGCGGCTTGCAAAGCGCGCGGCTGCAAATTTTTTCGGCACTAGGCCACGCCTCTAACTCCACCCAAAACATAACTATACACCTAATCCCACCCAGTCTCCTTACTGCCTCACATAGTAATTATCCTCCAGTTATGTGCCCCCATTAATATGCCTAGTTATGTGCCCCCAGTAATATGCTCAGTTATGTGCCCCCAGTAATATGCCCAGTTATGTGCCCCCAGTAATATGCCCTGTTATGTGCCCCCAGTAATATGCCCTGTTATGTGCTCCCAGTAATATGCCCTGTTATGTGCCCCCAGTAATATGCTCAGTTATGTGCCCCCAGTAATATGCCCAGTTATGTGCCCCCAGTAATATGCCCAGTTATGTGCCCCAGTATATGCCCAGTTATGTGCTCCCAGTAATATGCCCTGTTATGTGCTCCCAGTAATATGCCCTGTTATGTGCTCCCAGTAATATGCCCTGTTATGTGCCCCCAGTAATATGCCCTGTTATGTGCTCCCAGTAATATGCCCTGTTATGTTCCCCCAGTAATATGCCCTGTTATGTGCCCTCAGCAATATGTCCAGCTGGGTCCCCAGTAATATGCCCAGCTGTGCCCCCCCTATAATATGCCCACATTGTGCCCCCAGTAATATGCCCACATTGTGCTCCCCAGTAATGTTGTGCCCCCAGTAATGTGCCCACATTGTGCCCCCAGTAATGTGCCCACATTGTGCTCCCCAGTGTATGTTGTGCCCCCAGTAATATGCCCACATTATGCTCCCCAGTAATGTTGTGCCCCCAGTAATGTGCCCATATTGTGCCACTCATAGAAAGGTGAAAAAATAAACACCATATACTTACCTTCTTCCTGGCAGCATCACCAGCAGGACATTGTCTTCTCTAGTCTGGAGGGGGTGGAGCCAAGTATGACTGTCGGACGGCTCCGCCCCCCGCCCAGACTGAAGGTGTGGAGAGTGGCAGGGAGGTATGGAGAGCCTGCAGGGGGGACGGGAGGGAGAATGGATAAAGCAGCGAGGCGATGCCGGCTCTCTGCTTCATCACCATACAGGCAACTGTCTCTGCGTCCTATGGACGCAGGAACAGCTGCCATGAACCAGGACATACCTCCCCCGTACAGGGACAGGGGGACAGCCACTGCAATCCGGGACTGTCCCGCTGGATCTGGGATGGTTGGGAGGTATGGAATATTGGCGCTCATTTAACAACACCAGCATGTTCATGTTGGTCTTGATGGGCCCTGTGTTGCCAGAGGGTGCACTTATGACACGGTACAGGTCTTATCATAAATTAAATGCATCCTCCAGCATTCTGTGCCCCCAGACTGAAATCTACTTCAGCTCATAGGTGGCAGAGATTTCAGTCATCATTTACGCCATTTTCTGATGTAAATAATGATAAATGGGCTGGCTCTGATAACCCTGCCCACCAAGGCGAGCATTTGGAGATGGGCAAACAGGGCAATTGCCCAAGGCACCCACCCATAAAGGGACCCTGGAGCAGAGCCAGGATGTGGGACACACCTAGTTTAATATTATTATATTAAAAATAAAAACCTTTCTACAGTGTGGCCCATGAAAAAGTAGCCCGCCTCCAATATCTCCAAATCAAACTGCCTAATAGTAAATCTGTATTAGTTGTCCATAGCAACCAATCAGAGCTCAGCTTTCATTTTATCAGAGCCCTGTAGGAACTGAAAGCTGAGCTCTGATTGGTTGTTATGGGCAACTAAGACTGGATAACCTGTTTAACCTTGTACCAGTGAGTATGGCCTTTAGTTCATGGTTCATATTCTAATATAAATCTCTGCTCTGCTTTATACTGTGCCTCATACCTCTGAAGGAACATTGTGCTTTAAAGAGTGCATAGTAGGTGGCAGGGTCCTGTGCCACCAACCTACTGTGACACTTTACAATCATCGCTGGATGCCAAAATGCGAGTTTTGGAGAAGGAACTCTCCAAAATCTGTCAACTCCCAGAGGAGGATCTGGCAGGAATGAAAATACTTAGACTATATCTCTGATTCTAGATGATTATTAACCCTGTGAGGGAGACTGAGCTTTATAGGATACAATTCCATGAAAATTACACATTCTAATAACAATGTTATGCCACATAATCCCTGATATGGAGTCAGGTCAATGGTTACTGATGACGTCATTATAGTTTATTTCTGTTGCTGGGGGGCATCATGACCTCAGTGAAGGACAAAAAGGTGTCAACCAGCAACTGTGTCTATGGGCATTGTACAGCAAACCAGCCATCAGGGTAGCCATGGGTCAAATAAATATCTGATGCTCTAACCAAGTCCTTTTGCACCATGTTGTGTCACAGGGGTACAGGCTAACTGATGTCCATATAACCAAGGCTTGACCTGCAGTAGATCATAAACTACAACCTCTTTCGTCTGCACATTATGTAAGTTTTGTGCTCATCTTATAAGCTTCATGACTATTCTTGCCAGAGGCAAATCAATTAAACATAGACGACTCATAAGGCAACAATGAGCTGCATTCTTATCTGACAGACACGACCCATCTGATGCTTCTGGGAGCTGGGCATGGGCGCAGAATTATATCCGTCTTCCTTTGTCATGGATCCAGTGCCCAGACACTTGCTGCATTGTGTTTGCTTCTACCTGCCCACGGGTGTTGGAGATTTCCATGATCTCGTCTTCTGCAATAAAAATAAGAATTAATCATCTATTCTCATAAATGATTGCGCAATGTAGGGCTGCTTCAGTCACTGCAGATGGTAACATGATCCCTCAGTCACGTGAAGGTGTTAGATGTAATTTCCACTAAATTCTTTTATTTATTGAAGACAGAACACATTCTTTATCTTCTCTGTACTGGAGGAGGGACATGCTCCTATGCTCAGTCTCGCCCCCTGCTGAATGACCATTACCTCCACCATTACACCTGAAATTTATTAGAGTACTACGTTAAAACCGGGCAGAGAAATGTCACTAATTTTGGCACAAGTTCTGTCTTGCGCCCAAATTTGTGACTTCTCTCCCTTTTCAGCCACACTCTTTTGTAAAAGAGTAGGTGAGACTTGGTGAGACGTACGTGGCTTAACACAATTACCAATACAGGAGCACATTACACCAGAAATCTATGACAGATCCTTGCTGGTGTAGATTTCATTTTCTGGTTAACAGACCTCCCAAAGATGCACCAAATTTATTTGAAGGCTATAATTTTGGTGTATTATATGCCAGTATGTTTTTAAAACTAGTTTACACTCCCTGAATGGGGCATGCAGAAATCCATGTGCTTGCCCTCTAAACAACCACATTCAAATAAATGTTATCTGAACTGATACCCTACCCTGTTTCCCAAACTATATGTCTGCAGCTATAGATGTGCACATATGTGTGGTGTTAATATCATGGAAGCAAAGACATCCAACCTTCCCATATTCCAAAATGGCAAACCAGACTACTATGGGAACAACATGGGGATCTATCACTGTACTGCATCTTGAGGGTCTGGTTGGGTAACTATTGCCATACTGGTTCTCATCCAGCTTTACCAGATACAAATAAGAAACACTTAAATGGACTTTGCAACAACTTGTCAGAAGATGACGACACCCCAAAGCTGATAATTATTGGGTATTATCTGATTTTAGGGTGAACCACTCTTCAAAGCAGATTAAAAGGATTCAGCACGGCCCCTGAGCACTGTCCTTGTATCCACCACTCTCCTGCCTGGTCTTCTAGGTGATGGATGACATGTTCATGCTTTTCTCAAAGCTGATTGCTCTGTAAGATAAATCAGTAATGCAAACCTTGTCTCCAGGGACGCAGACGAGCTGCTGGTGATGAAATATTAGTGACCTAATAACTCAATTATTCTGCGTGCTTATTTGAAAGTCATTCCTGTTAGACTGTTAGCTCTTGTGTCATATTATCCCATGTCCCAGCTGATACATAGTGTTCAATCAGCCCCCACCCCTGGGATACAGGGGAGATAACACACCCGGCCTTCCTGACGCCTTTATTTTTCCAGCTGTTTTTAGTCATATGGTGGTGGGATGGATAATCACAATAACTCTCCTCAAATCGTGAACTTTCCCAGAGTCAGAAAACCTCATAGAGGATCTGTTTCATCTTCTGCTCTGTGACACTTGTTCTCCTGATATTTCCAGTCACAGGGGCTCATTCACATGGCCCAGCTCAGTGGGAGCAATGGGATTATACTTGGGTTTAGGACTGGTCTGCAGAAGTCCCCAACTTGAGATGAGCTACAGAGATCTCATCCTTGGCTCTCATGGTCTGGCTTACAGTAATGGCTAGAACATACAAAGGCATACAATATATGTATCTGAGGAAGTAAAAAAATCTATATTTCACCATTGAAATAAATAGTTCCGGATACAGGCCACAAAAAAACCCCAAAAAAACGAACGGACACAGAAAAAAAAAATTTGTTCGTGTGCATGATCACTTATGGTGATACATTTTGCGCCTAGGGAAGTTTCAGATACAAGGTGTTCTTGCCCCCATCTGAAAAATAACAAGATGGGTTATTAATAAGGTCCCATAAATATGCAGATGACTCCACCAGTGATATGTTAGGAGATTCTGGGGGGAATTCATGAAGCTCCATCTGCCATTTTAAAAAGTGGGTGGGAAAGTGGTCGCTGATAGCTAGGCAAGTAGGTGTACGCCAGATTTATCAAATGTGTCATTTTCAAAGAGTCACAAGAAATGGCACAACTTCACTCCAGTCGGAGAATAGTGTAAAAACAAGAGTAGCATCTCTCGGCAAATGTGTTATGTTAAAGGGGTTGTGCAGTGCTAAGATATTGGTGATTTATAGGTCATCAGTATTGCACTGCACTACCCCTTTAAAAAACATGATCTAAATTTGGATTACATTTTGGCAATACAGACTCAATCCAAACTGACTTCAAAAATGTCTGTCTTGAAAAGTTTCCTCCTCTGTATTTTCTCTTCTGTCACTTGGAATATTTCATCCTATAATTGGCTCAGGAGCGCAGTGAATTACTTCCTGTTCTGATTCTTTATCGTGATTAATCATTTAGTGAATCTTTCTGCAGCTTTGTTACTGTCTTCTTGTTTGGTTTATATTAGAAGAAGTCTTTAGCTCGTATCTTACTGTCCTGAGTACTTCTGATCCCACAAAAACAAAGCAGAAAATGATCTAATCCAATTCTTAAATCTGAGCCAGAACCCTTAAGCACTAGAGTCACTAGATCAGGTTAGGCAAGTATAAAGAATAATAAACCGTCGTATTACACCTGGCTACAATCTCCATAAACAGCAAAGTCACTATGCACAACCATGAAATACTGTATCCTATAGTACTCCTGAGTTACATCCTGTGTTATACTCCAGAGCTGCACTCACTATTCTGCTGCTGCCAATTACAAGCAGGGACTCACAGCAGCAGGTATTAGTGCTGATTCTTTACCGAACCGAATTTTGAGAAAGTTCGTAACGAATCTGGTTAAAATAACGGCGACTCAAAATATACGCATATTTGAGAATGTACGCTAATGCGTACACTAATGCGTATGAATTCATAAAATGCGTACACATTAGCGAACATTCTCAAATATGCGTATATTTAGGGTATGGAATATGCCATATGCCATACCCTAAATATACGCATATTTGAGAATGTTCACTAATGTGTACACGCATTTTATGAATTCATACACATTAGCGTACGCATTAGTGTACATTATTAAGTAGCGTACCTTTGACAACGTTAGACTGTATGTTCGTTACTTGAGTAGGAATGTTCGCAGACGCAGTGTATGAGTACGCTAATGCGTACATATTGAGTTAAAGGGGTTCTCCGGGAATTAAGAAAATGAAAATACGTAAATATTACTTTATTATAAATATATTCCCAAATACCTTTCATTACTTATAATGGCTCGTTTTGTCTAGGGAGCAATGATTAGGAGAAACAAAATGGCCGCCGTCCTATTAGTCCACACAAAACCTGTCCTAATCACACAGGAGGACAAGTTACTTCACAACACTGAGGTAAAGAGCTGCCTCATCCTCCTCTCTGCTCTGCTTGTCCGGGATTAAGATCCTGAATACAGTTTAATTTGATATTTAGCTGAATCTTTGTGGGAATGGAGTTCATCAAGAGACATAAAGTACAGAGAGGACAGACTGTGGTAATGGAGACTGCAGACACAAGCTACTACTTATTAGCCACATCTGCTCATGAACTCCATTCCTACAGAGATTCAGCTGAAGTTCTTATCTGTATTCAGGATCATAATCCCTGACAAGTAGGAGAGGAAGATGAGGCAGCTCTTTTACCTCAGTGTTGTAAGGTAACTTGTCCTCCTGTGTTATTAGGACAGGTTTTGTGTGGACCGATAGGACGGCGGCCATTTTGTTTCTCCTAATCATTGCTCCCCAGACAAAACAAGCCGTTATAACTAATGAAAGGTATTTGGGAATGTATTTATAATGAAGTAATATTTAAGTATTTTCATTTTCTTAATTCCCGGAGAACCCCTTTAAGTAGCGTACCTTTGACAACGCTAGACTGTATGTTCGTTACTTGAGTAGGAATGTTCGCAGACGCAGTGTATGCGTACGCTAATGCGTACATATTCATTCAGTTAAGTAGCGTACCTTTGACAACACTAGACTGTATGTTCTTTATTTGTGCGGGAATGTTTGCATTAGCGTACGCATTAGTGTGAATTCTCAAATATGCGTATATTTGGCGTCGCCGTTGTTGAAGTCACTTGGATTTTTTCCACTTTTTTCATTGTAATAGCAACTGCAAGTAAACGAAACTATACCCTATCAGAGTCCCATTATTGTAGCAGCAATTATTCAGCCGTTATAGCAAGGTTCGTTTTAGGTTCGGTTCGTACGAATCCAAACTTCACGAAAGTTCGCCGAAGCAAAGCAAACCAAACTTTTCAAAAGTTCGCTCATCCCTAATTAAAGGGGCTAAACGCGCAGGGCAAGGGCTGTTTGTTTATATTTTTCACACTGCTAGGCGGAGGCTTCCACCTAGCTGTGTTGCCGGTGACATCACTGGCACTGATGGGTGGGCTTTAGTGCTGCCCTGACCATTTTATAGGCTAGAGCAGCGCTAAAGCCCGCCCATTAGTGCAGGTGATGAGACTGGCAACACTGCTAGGCGAAAGTCCGGTACATCACCAGATCTCCAAAAAAAAAGCCTTTGCCCTGCGTGATTCATGAAATGCTCCGATGCTCATGTCAGAGGGGCTGCCTGGGTGAAAACACCGATATGTCCAGGTTCAGCTATGATCTGGCCCCAATGTTTGGACTGGGTTAATTGCTAGACAGTAGGGTATAGTAAGCTGAGTGCATTAGAGGTGAGCAAAGTTTTGAAAAATTTGATCCGTCAGAAGAACATAAAACAAACAAACAAAAAAACAATCCTGTATTTTGAGCATCTATTAACCTTCTTTCAGACAGTCAGTAAGTTGTCGATGTTTTGCATGAGTATTTGATCAGTAATTGTAAGCCAAAAACAAGAGTGGGTCCAAAACAGAGATAAAATGTAAAGGAATTATTTGCATCTCATCTGTGTTTTGGACCCACTCCTGCTTTTATTTTACAGATTCTGATCAAATACTGATATAAAACACTGACCAAACACTGACTAAAAGAACATATTAGCTACGGTGAATTTAGGTTGAGTTGGTTGAGTGATTGGTGTGGTTCATTCCGGCAATAATCCAATTGCCATGTTTGATCCATCCAGCAAGTTTGGCCCATCTGGTTTTAACCCTAATACCTATTGAAAGCTAAATATCATTAAGTTCATAGGATGGAGGGATCTTGGACCTTATGGAGGGATCCACGTGGGCTAAAATTTTGTTGCATTGCACAGTGACAGAGTGACACAGAATAAAATTTTTGATAACAAAAAGTGGTAACTAGGAATGATGAATTTAGGTCCAGTTTGTGGAGTGATTTGTCTGTTAGTTTCCACCATAAACAATTCCAATTAAGATGTAGACTAATTTTTTTGATAAAAGAACATATTAGCTACAATGATTTTGGGTGGTTCATTCAGATAACCAACAACACACCTCTTGTATTGCAATAATCCAGCTGCCATGTTTGATCCATCCAGCAAGTTCAGCCCATCTGGTTTTCACCCTAATACAAGGATATATTTGACACTAGGCGTTCTGTGTCCAACTTCCTTGAGGACCAAGTGGCATTCAGCACTAACTGTCCAGTGATACCCTTACATGTCTGGGGCTGCAAGCATGCTCCAACGAAGGGATCACCATGTCTCTACCCTTTACTGACAGGTGCAGGTTACCTGCTCACTGTCGATCATCATAGGGATCAGGGATTGTAACACTGGAGCAGACTTATTTTCTAAAAGACCAATTTATTTGGTAAAAGACTTAGGTTTTTGCTGAAAGAATCATTTTTTAGATAAAAGAATAGTTTTTCCGACAAAAAACGACGATCAACTCAGCTGTGCGAAGAATCACTTTATTTGCACTGCCCGCAGGGTATTAAATAAGACCACCCTGTAACACTAAATCGCAGTAACTGTTTGGCTAACAGAAGTGGTTAAATATCAATGTGGGCACGCCTAATAGAACTGCTATTGCTAATAGAATCTATTAATCAATGTGCACACGCCACAAACAATAGAATGAGACAGGTGTATCATCCCAATTTGTGAATTAGGGCTTAATAGAATTGCTTATCTATTAATCAATGTGGACACTTCACAAACAATAGAATGAGACAGGTATATCACCCCAATTTGTGAATCAGGGCTTGATAGAATTGATCATCTATTAATCAATGTGTCTATCTATAACAGAACAGATTAACCCCTTCGCGACCAGCGCCGTACATGTACGGCGCTGGGGCGATGCGGGCACATGGCGCCCGCTCGCGGGTGCGGCGGGCGTCATGGCCGGCAAGTCTCTGCTGTTTCTAACAGCAGAGACTTGCCGCTACCTACTCCATCGGCGGCGTCTTCCGGGGTGACTAGATGCCGTGATCACACGTGATCACGGCATCTAGTTGCGTCTAAATCCGGAAGCGTTCGCTTCCGGGTGGTGTACAGACACCCCGTGTGGCCAATCGGGGTGTCTGTACACCATATGAAAACTGTAATCCTCGCTGGTGAGGATTACAGTTTTCAAACTGCAATTCTTATTCTGGCCACTAGATGGCAGGCCAGGATAAGAAATGAGCAATTCATGGTTTTCTGAGTCTATAAAACCCAGAATTGCTCATAAAGAAAAAAAAAAAAGCCACAATATATAAGCCCATATTTGAGCTTTCTAATAGTACAAAAAAAATTTAAAAAAAAGTTAAAGAATATATAAAAAATAAAAAAGATGTAAAAGTTCAAATCACCCCCCTTTCCGTATAAGTAAAAAATAAATACCTAAATAACAATAAATATAGACATCATGGGTATCACCGTGACCGAAAACGCCCGTACTTTTAAAATATAAAAAAAAAAATTCCAATACGGCGAATTGTGTGGCGGAAAAAAAGCGTCCAAATGGCGATTTGCCGTTTTTTGTCGCTTTTTTTTTCTAAAAAAAATTAAATAAAAAGTGATCAAAAAGTCATACACACCCCAGAATGGTATCAATAAAAACTTCAGATCGTCCCGCAAAAAATGAGCCCCCATACAGCTCTGTACACATAAATACCAAAAAGTTATAGGGGTCAAGATTTGACAAGGAAAAAAAAAAAAAAAAAAGGGCAACTTTCTAATTAGTTTATCACTATGAAAACGCAGGAAAAACTATACATATTAGGTATTGCCGGATTCGTACTGACCAGTAGAATGAAAGTAACGGATCAGTTTTAATGCACATCGAACGCTGTAAATAAGAAACCCGTAGAACTGTAGCGGAATAGCGTTTTCTTTGCAATTTCACCCGGTTTGGAATTTTTTTCCCGCTTCCCACTGCACCGTATGCAATATTAAATGGTGGCGTTGGAAAGTACAACTTGTCCCGCAAAAAACAAGCCCTCATACAGCTATGTGAACAGAAAAATAAAAGAGTTATGGCTGTTTGAAGGCAGGGAGCGCAAAACGAAAATGCAGAACCGAAAAAAGCTCCGGTCGCGAAGGGGTTAAGTATTAATGGCGCAGCAAGTGAACTAGATAAACATGCCTATATATGAGACCGCCTGTTGAGACTGAGTCTGATGCACAGTAAGACTATATATAACATAACAGATTAAGTATGAATGGCGCAGCAGATGAACTAGGTAAATGTGCCTATTAATTAGATCGCCTGTTGACACTGATTCTGACGCACAGTAAGTCTATGTATAACAGAACATATTAAGAAAAAATGGCACAGCAGGTGAACAAGATGCAAAGGGTGATTACAGTGAGCTTGCACTGTCTCTGCAGTCTCCTTATGCTCTCCTTACAGTGTCTAAACACTCTCCCTACGATCTCCCTACACTGTCCCTGCAATATCCCTATCCAGCATTCTACAATTAAAAGTTTTCTAACACACTATCCTTAATGCTTGCCACATCTCTCCCTATGTGCAGTCCACACTGAAATGGCGGCA
Source organism: Rhinella marina (assembly GCA_900303285.1). NCBI lineage: Eukaryota > Metazoa > Chordata > Amphibia > Anura > Bufonidae > Rhinella > Rhinella marina. The sequence continues at coordinate 605,036 of ONZH01015050.1, read as the reverse complement.
ACCACGCAGGATGCGGCTTTTACAGGGCTGAGACATAGGATGGCTATCTGCTGATTGGCTGGCTGCGTGGCATTATGGGTCATATCGCATTCCTGGCTTCTTACTGTCAGCTTTTAACATGTATAGCTGGCATTTTAGGAAAAAAACGATTAGTTACCATGAAGCACAAGGAAATTTGACTTTGCACAGAATCAAATTTTTCGTGAAAATTGGATCAAAGTCAATTCATTTTAACTTTGATTTGCTAAACACTACTAGGAGTAGATAGCTAGGAAGTGCATATCGTCTTTATCTTTCAAAGAATTTTGTGTGTGACCACAATCACCACTTACTGTTACAGATAGCCCACCCCCTTCACCAGGGGTTTTTCATTGACAGAATTGCAATCTGTGCTTTGTTCTTTTATTGCATTATCTTTATGTTCTTCACCATTGTTCACCCTTTCCCAAATAAATCTGTTGATCAGTTAACTCATTCTTAAGGCCCTTTTAGACGGGCCGATTATTCTCCCTGCCCGAGCGCCGATCAGCGATATCGGCGCTCGGGCAGGGAGCCTTTACACGGCCCGACGAATCGAGCGCCGGGCCGCACGAGTGATCGCTGTATCGCTCGTGCGGCCGGGAAGCTCCATGCTGTCAGGCGCACATCGCCTGTTTACACAGGGCGATGTGCGCCCGACAGATTGGATCTTTTGGTTTCTACAAAAGATCCAATCAGCCGACGAACGAGCGTTTTGCTCGTTCGTCGGCTGATTAGGGCCACTTTTACACGGGCCGATTATCGGCACTAGCGTTCCTAGGAACGATTTTTCGGCCGATAATCGGCCCGTGTAAAAGGACCTTTAGAGTGTGTACTGAGCTGGTTAGGGGTTCCTCAAGTCGGCCCCTGGAAGAAGAGGAGGACCCTCCTGCTATCTTATAGAGCTCCAAGCAAGATTTGGGTGGAAGCAGTGCGTCATAGTGAGGTGAGAACCACCATACACTCTGCCTACCGAGGGCTGTTCAAAGGGGTGTTACACATACTTTATGTGGCAGGAAATGTGGGTGCTCTGACTGGCAAATAGTGCTGGAGTCAGTTACCTGGCCAGTTGTAGAAAACAGAGAGGTTTCTCTTTACTTATGTGCAGAATGGGAGTTGTAGTACATCCAATAGTATCAAAGCACAGTTCCAAACAATTCATAGTGCAAATCTTCCCTGATAGCAATATATGTATATGAGAAATGAGGGGGATTGTAGTACTCCTACTCTCTATCATTCCAAATTCTGCAGAATCTATAATTATATATGTGAACTCTAATTACGATCACAGTCGAGATGAACTTACGCCAAAATGAATTAAAAATGAATGTGCATCCATCTTGTCCTCTGATGTCAGTGAGAGCTCTGCTGTCATGTGTGTAACCCATATTTTCCAGTAGTGGACGTTGCTGTCAGGCATAATGTCCCATAGTGTAGAACATGACTACAATGCTCAGTGGAGGTGGTAATATCAGTTCTGTGTTGCTATCATAGGGGATGTGAGTTTAGCAGCAGAATAATTTCAGAACCTTCTAGGTTTTACTATAGATATCAGCACCCTCCAGCTTCTATGACCCTATAGATCAAAGTCCCCCTCCCAGGACCTCAGAGACCACATCCCTATCCCCAAGGACTCTGTAGATCACAGTCTCACAAAGATCCCAACTACAGATGCAGCATTTTTGTGATGATAATCACAGGCTTATTATATATGAAGGATTCATCGCACACTTCCCCCACACTCCCATGCTGTGTAGTACTCCTCTATTTGGAAGGACCTTAAAGGCTATGTACACCTTCACGGGCAATATTTATTTATGACTGCATGTTATTCATTATTTTGGCTAAAAAACATTTTTTTCAATTGGTCTTTATTAAAAATATTGAGCCTTTCTGTCACAAAAGGTTAACTGTTTTTCTAGCTGTGTGACTGGTATTTTCACTTTAACTTTGTGAAGGTCATCTAAAAACCCTTATCTCTAAACTAGTGAGAGTTTCTAACCACTTATTTAAACCACATTCTTATCGGTAAGATAAGGATTGAGCTTTATTGAGTGTTTATTAGGGCAGAGAGCAGAGATAAGGAGTCTGTCTGCTCCCCAGATGACAGAAAAGACAAAAATGCCACTGCAGCATGTCAGCAATGTACAGAAAAAAAGGAAGCCATATTTTTTTTTATAAAGACCAATTTGAAGAAATGATTTTTAGCTCAAAATGAATACAATGGAATAATAAAAACAAAATTGTCCCCAAAGGTGTACATAGTCTTTACATAGCCTTTAAAGATGGTTTCATCACAGCCATTAAACTTCACTGTATGTCTGTGTTGGAGACTGTATATGACACGCCAATTAGAGTTACTGATAACTACTAAGAAAAATATATTTTTTAAGTCAGCACTATCAAGGGAATTTATGAAGTGTCAGCTAATTTCAATATGATCACACTCTCCGATCTCCTGGTAGCATTGTACCTTGGAATTTAAGGCATTTGCAGGGTCCTGGCTGACCACTCATAAATGACGTGTAAAGGTCTGTCCACATGGGACTGAAAATCTGCAGCATTTTACAATAGCAGCAAAGTGGATGAGATTTTAAGAAATCTCATCCGCAGAAAAAAATCTGCAGGGTAAGCTGTAAAGAGACACAAGCCAAGATTTACTAATATACCTGCACCAAAAATCTAAATTAGCACAATATGGTGCATCTAAGGTTTCAAAACTGTTTCGCAAGAAAGGGGCATGGCCTAAGATGTACCATTTTGTGCCAACATTTTGGAACATTTCTGGTATAAAAATATGTCTCAAAGTCAGCCAACCAACAGCTGGTATACAGTGTTCCTGCACTACATTTATCATCCAGCCTGATCCTCCGTGATAAATTGGTGCAGGTCAAAGTTTACGCCATCGTTAGGATTAGTAATTCAAAATACACTGTGCAAATCAGTGTACTGCGAAGCATTTAGGCTAGGGTTACAAGGTGATGTGCGTTGCGCAACTTCTTGTCATAGAAAAGTCACGCAACATTTTTTGTAATGATGGTCAATGGTGTCGCACTTCGACCTGCTGCATGCCGTTACTGTGGCACGACAGTCGCAAGAAATCCATCCAAGTTGGATTTTTGTGCGACTGTTGCTTCACAGTCACAGAAAGTTGCAGTGCAACACCATTGACTATCCTTACAAAAAATGTTGTGTAACATTGCTGCGTCCTACCCTTTTTGTTGCCGTGTAGCCCTAGCCTTAATCCTCTAGTTTTGTACTTTTTGATACAATAGTATTTTGCACAGATTTTTCTGGCATGGTACTAAATAATTTTTGCTGCACATGGCTCATGAATACAATGAAAGTCCACACGGCAGTTGAAGGGCTGAATCTGAATCCAGACGTCGGTGACTCATGGACTAAGAGCTCCTAACTTTTGCTATTTATATAAGCAGCCATTGGGTCTTTAAGGAACTTTCATATATTTTGGGCATTGATGTGTCTGCTCAGTGACCATTGCTCAGTAAAGTGAAGATAAGCTTTTCTGCTGATAGTAATGTGTCCACTAATGGGTTTTATCTTCTCTATGGAGTAGTGTATATAGAACCCCTTGGGTGCTGAGCTCATTGCACTACCCAAGTGCTTAGTCTGCTCCTGGTGTCACCTCTCATAGAAGCCATTTCTGAAATTATTAAGGTCCTTAATAAGGGACCTAGGCTGCAGATATTTTTTTGAGCTTCAATCGACTTTTCACTTGGCAGATCAGCTGAATTCCTTAGACGTGGATCTTGGCCGAGGTGGAGATAGGAGATGTATGAGACCCAGCGTCTCTCTCTTCAAATCCATCATATTTGTTACAGTACAAGATATGTCCGTGGGAAAGCACAGCCCTAGGGCGTTTCCTGCGTGCTTGAGAAGTGTAAATAATGGGATCTGTTAACCCTTACACATGTTCTGTGTTATCAGCCCCAGCCCCATAATGCTGGATCGTACCAATTATAGGAGGAATATGTTTCTACTATGCTCACTGGAAATTGTATTTATGTACAGAATTAATATATAATAAAACTACGACATGTCGTAGTCTGAGTTCCGGCTGCCTCTCGGCATGTTTGCCGTGCTGCGACCGGAACTCTGGCCCGCCCTCATTATAGTGAATGGGGACGGAGCGTAGTTCCAGACACACACGTGCATTAACGGCACCACAGCATGCTGGACACCCCCTGCCGCTAGTGTGAAAGTAGCCTTACACTCTGTTTAGAATGCATCAAGAGGCCCTCTGTTCCGTCAGCATTCCATTTTGTAACCAGACACAACACCACTGCAAGCTGCGGTTTTGTTTAGGGTCTGTGAAATGGAACAAACCAGAACTGGCATTGAAAACAATGTAAGTCAATGGTGACATCTGTTTTTTTAGGATCCTCAAAAATCTGCTTTTTTCCGTTTCGATTTAACATAACCACATCCTAACAGAATGGATGCATACTGATGTGTAAAACAAAACTAACCCATTTTGGTCCGGTTTTGAGATTCTCTACCGGATCTCAAACCCGGAAACAAAACTGCAGATGTGAAACTAGCCTAACTGATGAGCAGGATTTTTTTTTTTTTTCTGTTCATGTGACGGATCAGAAGAACGGAAAATGAAATGGAGATGTGAACTCTCTCTAACTCATATGAACGTTTCATCATGTCATCACCTTTCTGCTGGTTTACTGGGAAAGAAAAACTGATGTTAATTATTCACAATTTCCATGATCTCTGCATATTTCAGCAAATTTGTAGATTCTTGTCTACATTTAAAGAGCTCAAGCTGTGTGAACAGAATGGGTTTTCAGCCTCTAGATCAGGGGTGTACAACCTGTGGCCTGGGGGCCATATGCAGCCCTTGATTTCTTTCTGTGCGGCCCCCAACCATCTGGTAACAGACATGTATGTCTATGTCTTGTGGCTGCTCAAATGTATTTGTCATGTATTCCCCATTAGATGGGAGTACTAGACATTTAGGATATACTGTATGTTCAATATATAGTACAGTATTTCAGCTGTTAATACCCCTTTAAATTTTATTTTCGGCCCTTGACGTTGGTTTAGCCTGACAATGTGGCCCCCACCCAGAAAACGTTGTGCACCCCTGCTCTAGATCTAAGCAAGGCCATTACATTCATTGACAATATGCATCTTGAAAATGGTAAGGAAAGGAAAGTCTATGAGAAAGTGCTAGACACAACTTAATTGTTTTCTTGAATGATCATTAATAAAGGTGAATATGAACCGGCTCTAGTTCCAGAAATAGTCCTCGTCATCCTGTGTGTTATATGAGTGGCGTCCAGGCGGTGATGCAGCCTCAGCTTCGTTGTTAATGCTTTAACATTAGAGCTATTTTTCCACATTCAGCCCTTGGCTTCTCCTGCCAGAAGTTCCATTGTAAAATCCTCGTAAGCTGATATTGTAAGGTCATAAATCATTATATTCTGCATGGTCTCAGGACCGGCAGGAAACGCATTATGCTCCAATATTTGCTTCCAATTAATAATTTGTGATAAGTTGTGATAAAACATCCCTCTGCTTAGATATGGTTGTTACCACTTTAAACAGGTCAGCAAAATTCTCCTCTCTGTCTATAACCCCATAAATGAAAATACAACAACTAAAAAAAAAAATAATAATAATAATTCAGGAGTTGTTGGAATCAAATGAAACTTTCTATGTGTGAATGTAATGATGATAAATGTAAGTAATTACAAAAAAAAAAAAAACGGTATATCTGAAAGGAGGCTGTAGGACCCTATTCAGTCACCTCTAGCCTGGATACTAGATGAGACCTAGTTGGGCATGGAGATATCCTGCAGTATATTTGCCGACAGATGTTGCAGCAGGGCCTGCACACTCATAGGTTGCTGAAGCTGAGGTCCCAGCTGGTCCCATAAATGCTCGTCTGGCAATAACACGGTGGCCTCGCAGGTCAAGGAAGTGTTGCAATCTGATGGAGACATTCCTGGGAAACCTCTACTGTGAGTGGGCAAGCATTATCCTGCTGAAAAATGCCATTTGGAAGCCCTGCCATGAGAGGGAACACATGTGGCCACAGAATGTCCTGCAAATATCACGGAACTGTTAGTCATTAGGGATGATTGACTGTCATATCCGATGGCTTCCCAGATCTTCACACCAGCAGTTGGGGCAGTGTGTCATTCCATAGCAAAGGCAGGATTTAAATACTTTCCATGAGGCCTCAAACCCGACTGTTGTGAGATCCCAAACAGAACTTAAATCTAACACTAAAGACAATACGGTTTTAATCCTTAGTAGTCTAGGTTTCTTATTCATGATACCACTGCAAACAAAGGTGATGGTGGCGGCTGTCAATGGCAGGATATGTAATGGGCACTGTGACACCAAATTTCCTTCTGCTAAGCACCTAGAAATGGTCCAGGCAGAGAACAGAAACAAGTAGTGGAGGCAGTGCCGGGACTAGGCAGTTTGGTCAAATGGCGCCCCCCAAATTGGCCCCGCCCATTGTTATAAGCCCCTCCTAAATATAATAGGCCACTCCCAGCAAACACTGTACAGCTGAAATGATATTGTTGAGTCCCGCCTATACACATCATACAGAGAGGGGAGGACGTGTCCTGGCTGCACTGCCTGCCTCACATTATACAATAGACAACAGCAGGCTACAGCAAGGAAGCTCCTTCCCTCTCCTCAGATCCTGCTCAAGGCCTGTGGTTCCCCACCACCATCTGCCACCCACCCGTGACCTGCTGCCCCCCTTGGCTGTCCTCACCCAGCTCTGAATTCTGCTTCTGCAAATGGCAGAGGGAGGAGCCGGAGCATCTCCTCTCCTACATAGTGCCCCATACCTCTTACATCCAGTGATGTCACCTTTGTTGTAGACGTTCTCTTTCCTCATCTTCTCCATTCGGACCAGACCGCCATGAAGATTTTTCAGCTATCTCTCGTATCTGCAGAGATACAAACAGACATTAGTTTCCCACATTTCCATCATCTTCACATCTTCTGAACACTTCATCCTGCCACCCCCAATACTGTGCCCCCTAATACTATACTGCAGAAACTGTCCCCTGAAAAATACAACTACCACACAGATAGTGCCCCCTACAACAATTATTGGCACAGAGTCCCCTAAAAAATAACTGCGTCCGGACACTAATACTATAAAGATAATGTCCCCCAAAAATAATTGTGCTAAATTGATACTGTGCCAGGGTGACCCCCAAAGTAACAGTGCTCCCCAAAATCCCACCAATAGAAATAATTATCTGCCAGAGCACACTTAATAGTAATGCCCCCATAGTGCCCATACTAGACATCGTGTTCCCCATAGCCCCCAGTAGTAGTAAAGCTCACCATAATACCCCAAGTAGTAATAATTCACCTTGTAATATGACAGAACAAGAAATACCCCTGCTTAGTGCCTGCAGTTGAGCTAATGTCCCCTTAATGTATGCCAGTATAAAATACCCCTATATAGTGCCCCAGTGAATGCCCCCATAGTGTCCCCCATAATATGCCAGTAAAAAATGCCCCTTCTTGCTGCCCCCACCAGATGCCCCTATAGTGCTCCTCTCCCCCATAATGTGCCAATAAAAATTGCCCCCTTAGTGCCAGATGCCATAGTGCCCCCTATAATGTGCCAGTAAAAAAATGCCCCTTTAGCGTTACCAGATGCCTCCCATAGTGCTCCACTCCCCCGTAGTGCACCAAAATAATGCCCCTATAGTGCCACCAGATGCCCCATAATGCCTCCCATAATGTGCCAGTAAAAAATGCCCCCTTAGTGCCAGAAACCATAGTGCCCCCTATAATGTGCCTGTAAAAAATGTCCCTTTAGAGCCACCAGATTCCCCCATAGTGCCCCCAAATGATGCCCCTATAGTGCTCCACTCCCCCATACTGCCCCCAAATAATGCCACCAGATGCCCCATAGTGCCGCTCTCCCCTATAGTGTCTCCCATGTGCCTATAAAAATGCCCCCTTATTGCCACCAGATGCCATAGTGCCCCCATAATGTGCCAACAAAAAAGGCCTCTTTAGAGCCCTCATAGTGCCCCTATAGTGCCACCAGATGCCCCATAGTCCAGCTCTCCCCTATATTGCCCCCCCATAATGTGCCCAAAAAAAGGCCCCCAGATGCCCTCACAGTGCTCCTCTCCCCCATGGTTTTTATTACTGGGGAGGGCGCACTGCGCCACCAATGATGATAACTACATTTAATACAACTACAGGAGGCGCGTGCCGGCACAGGATCACATAGCCGGCACCTGATCTGTATTATAGGGAGCTGCAATCAGTGGTAGTTAACCCCTCATGTGCCGCACCCGCCTTCTGTAGTTGTATTAAACGTAGTTATCATCATTGGTGGCGCAGTGCGTCCTCCCCAGTAATAAAAACCCCAACCAGTATAATGTGTGTGCCCCCATCAGACCTCAGATCAGCCCACTGTGCCCCCATCAGACCTCAGATCAGCCCACTGGGCCCCCATCAGACCTCAGATCAGCCCACTGTGCCCCCATCAGACCTCAGATCAGCCCACTGTGCCCCCATCAGACCTCAGATCAGACCACTGTGCCCCCATCAGACCTCAGATCAGCTCATTGTGGCCCCATCAGACCTCAGATTAGCCTACTGTGCCCTCATCAGACCTCAGATCAGCTCATTGTGGCCCCATCAGACCTCAGATCAGCTAATTGTGGCCCCATTGGACCTCAGATCAGCCCATTGTGGCCCCATCAGACATTAGATCAGCCCACTGTGCCCCCATCATACCTTAGATCAGCCCACTGTGCCCCCATCAGACCTTAGATCAGCCCACTGTGGCCCCATCAGACCTCAGATTAGCCCACTGTGCCCCCATCAGACCTCAGATCAGCCCACTGTGCCCCCATCAGACCTCAGATCAGCCCACTGTGGCCCCATCAGACCTCAGATCAGCCCACTTGCCCCCATCAGACCTCAGATCAGCCCACTGTGCCCCATCAGACCACAGATCAGCCCACTGTGCCCCTATCAGACCTTAGATCAGCCCACTGTGGCTCCATCAGACTTCAGATCAGCCCACTGTGGCCCCATCAGACCTCAGATCAGCCCACTGTGCCCACTCTGCGCCCATCAGAATAAAATAAAAAAATCTCTTACCTGTCCTGCGCCGCGGCTCCGCTTCGGATCCAGCGCATTCAGGTCAGAGTGCGCGCACTACGTCCTGACGCTGTACGCCGTCAGGACAGTGCAGAGCCACCCGGAAGACAGAGGAGCGCCGGAGTGCAGGACAGGTGAGAGATTTTTTTAATTTTATCTGCTCCATGTTCTCTGATACTAGGCTGCGCAATAGCGCAGCCTAGCATCAGTAAATACGGTCGGGTCCAGGCGCAAATGGCGACAAGACTAAAAAGTCTTGTTGCCATTTGTAAAATCTAAGTCGCATTTGCGACCATCTGGAGCCCTGCTGTGGCTGCGCCCCCGTCCAGATGGCGCCCTAGGCGGTCGCCTCCCCTGCCTACCCCTAGTCCCGGCCCTGAGTGGAGGACAGTGGCCTGATGGGGGTAAAAGTAAGGTTAAGGCCAGGGATAGCTGAAGTTAGGTTTTACTGCTAGAGCTCTAGCAGCTATGTGCTCTAGATGTTTAAATATTACTGGAATGTTATTTAAATATTACCGTATTTTTCGCCCTATAAGATGCACCGGCCCATAAGACGCACCTAGGTTTTAGAGGAGGACAATAAGAAAAAAAATATTTTTCATTAAACCTCTGGTCAGACCACCAATCAGACCACCAATGTTAATCACACCTAAGCTGATGGCCCCAATAAGACCTCCAATGTTAATAAGACCTCAATAAGACCTCAGATCAGACCATCAATCAGACCTCAGCTCAGACCCCAATGTGAATGACCCCCAATCACACCTCAGATAAGAGCCCCATGCCTCTCATCAGCCTCCATATGTCTCTCACCAGCCCCCATATGTTACTAACCAACCCCCATTGCCTCTCATTAGCCCCCAGCAGTCTCTCATCAGCCCCCAGCAGACTCTCATCAGCCCCCATCATCCTTAAATCAGCCCCCATTGCCTCTCACCAACCCCCAGCCATGTTATATCAGCGCCCAGAAGCCTCATGTTTTATAAAATATAAAAACACTTACCTCTCCTGCTCCTGGACGCCACTGCTGCTCTCCGCCCACGCTCTTCATCCTCCTGCTGTCGGCTGTGCACTGAGCTGGAGTGGAGGACCAGGAATCGTTGAGTACAGAGTCTTCACCGCTTCCTGGTCCTCCGGTGCTAATGAGCGTTTCCCTAATGGAAGCGCTCATTCGTACTCGCCCCATAAGACGCAGGGGCATTTTCCCCCACTTTTGGGGGGGAGAAAATGTGTCTTATGGGGCGAAAAATACTGTATTTTTCATTTCGGTGTTTGGAATGTTTTGGTGATAATAAAAGGATGGTGCTGCAGACTTTTCAACCATAAGATCGAGAGTCGGTGGTTATTTATTATGCTGTTGCTGGGGAAGGAGAGGAGGAATAATTGAGGGGGGTAAGGTAGGCGTAGTTCCAGGGAATGATGGAGTCTTAAATACCTCCAATCACGTTTAGTGTAATAAAGGTGCCACTTATGACTGGATAGTGGACAATGAAAATGTGGGTGCTCCTCATACTTGTTGGTGGATCAAGTAATCCTCTCTACTTCTGGTCTGTTTGGGCCATCCAGAGTCTGTTCCCCATCAGTGTTCCCTCTAAGACTTGGCAGCTGCTGAGCGGGGTACAGCGCCATCAAAGGTGGGCGATATGAAAACCTAAAATAATTGTCACATCAAAGACATACAGTATAACCCCTATACCATCCCGTACAATACAGTATAATCCATACACCATGCTGTATAGTATACAGGATAATCCATACACCATGCTGTATAGTATACAGGATAATCCGTACACCATGCTGTATAGTATACAGTATAATCTGTACACCATGCTGTATAATATACAGTATAATCCCTACACCATGCTGTATAATATACAGTATAATCTCTACACCATGCTGTATAGTATACAGTATAATCCGTACACCATGCTGTATAGTATACAGTATAATCCGTACACCATGCTGTATAGTATACAGTATAATCCACACAACATGCTGTATAATATACAGTATAATCCGTGCATCATGCTGTATAGTATACAGTATAATCCATACACCATGCTGTATAGTATACAGTATAATCCATACACCATGCTGTATAGTATACAGTATAATCCGTACACCATGCTGTATAGTATACAGTATAATCCACACAACATGCTGTATAATATACAGTATAATCCGTACACCATGCTGTATAGTATACAGTATAATCCGTACACCATGCTGTATAGTATACAGTATAATCCGTACACCATGCTGTATAATATACAGTATAATCCCTACACCATGCTGTATAGTATACAGTATAATCCATACACCATGCTGTATAATATACAGTATAATCCATACACCATGCTGTATAATATATAGCATAACCCCACAGTGTAGGTGTTATACTGTATATTATACAGCACGGTGTACGGATTCTACTGTATATTATACAGCATGGTGTATGGACTACACTGTATATTATACAAACATAGTAACATAGTTTATAAGGCCGAAAAAAGACATCTACAGATTATACTGTACGGATTATACTGTATACTATACAGCATGGTGTACGGATTATACTGTATACTATACAGCAGGGGTCAGGAACCTTTTTGGCTAAGAGAGCCGTAAACGCCACATATTTTGAAATATAATTCCGCGAGAGCCGTACAAAATGTTTAAAGGGCCATTGACAGATCAATCGCTCCAATGTTCACTTAGTACAGCAAGGAATGCTCCTCCCTGCTGTATAAAGCCACAACTGGACTGAAACAATGGTAATTAGCAGTAAAAAAATTAAATAAATAACTTACATTGTGAGCTTGCGATGCATGACATCAGTCCAGCAGTCTGGCTTCTTCTTTTTCCTGCGCATGACTGGAAGCTGGCATTGGTGTAATATGGGTGGCAGATGTTTTTTAAGGCCATATTTTTATTTTTTTTTTGGGGGGGGGCTATATAATGGATTATGTGGGATTATTTTCAGGGGTGAAGTGGGAAGGGGGGGTTGGTGGGACACACTGTATTACACAGCCCCTTTATTGATGCAGCTCACTGCTGCTGACCATGAGGCTGTGTAACAATTTCCATGTTATAATGTTCACCTTCAAAGCAGCAGCACAGCCAGGGGTTTCTGGAACGTCCAAGGGAGACACAAGGGAGGAGGCAGATGCCGCTTCACTAGGGGACGCAGGTGCGTGCTTGCAGACGGCGCGGCTATGCAGGGACTTATGGGAAATGTAGTCCATGCTCCCTGCCGCTCACCACTGCCGCCAATGCTTATCAGGCCATCAAAGAACTACCAATATCAGCGTGCACCGCGGCCTGATGGAGCGCGGTGCATGCATCCTTCCCATAGACAGGTAGCAGGGGCGTAGCTAAAGGCTCATGGGCCCTGGTGCAAGAGTTCAGCTTGGGCCCCTGCCCCCCCCCCCCGCCTAATACAGCGCCTCATACCTCTTACATCCAGTATAATACAGCGCCCCATACCTCTTACATCCAGTATAATACAGCGCCCCATACCTCGTACATCCAGTGACGTCTCCTCGGATGTACATCTTCTCTTTCCTCATCTTCTCCTTTCAGACCAGACGCCATTTTTCAGCCATTTCTCATGTCTGCAGTTTGACAGAAAAAAATCTTAGTTTACTACTTTTCCATCATCCTCCCATCTTCTGGACAAATCATCCTACCACCCCCAGTACTGTGCCACTAGTACCACACAGATTATGTGCCAGTAAGAAATGCCCCAATAATGCGCCAGAAGTTCCCCCCATTGATTCCCCCCCAAAATCATGTGCCAGTAAGAAATGCCCCAGTGCCCCCATGTGCCAGAAAAATGCCCCCCATACCAGTAAAAATGGCCCCAGTGCCTGTAATAATGCCCCCAGTGCCCCCTTGTGCCAGTAAGAAATGCCCCAGTGCCCCCATGTGCCAGAAAATGCCCCCCATACCAGTAAAAATGGCCCCAGTGCCTGTAATAATGCCCCCAGTGCCCCCTTGTGCCAGTAAAAATGCCCCCAGTGCCCCATGTCAGTAAAAATGCCACCAGTACCAGTAAAAATGCCCCCAGTGCCCCATGTGCCAGTAAAAATGCCCCCAGTGCCCCCATGTGCCAGTAGAAATGCCCACAGTGCCAGTAAAAATGCCCCCAGTGCCCCATGTGCCAGTAAAAATGCCCCCAGTACCAGTAAAAATGCCCCCAGTGCCCCATATGCCAGTAAAAATGCCCCCAGTGCCCCCATGTGCCAGTAAAAATGCCCCCAGTGCCCCCATGTGCCAGTAAAAATGCCCCCAGTGCCAGTAAAAATGCCCCCAGTGCCCCCATGTGCCAGTAAAAATGCCCCCAGTGCCAGTAAAATGCCCACAGTGCCCCCATGTGCCAGTAAAAATGCCCCCAGTGCCCCCATGTGCCAGTAAAAATGCCCCCAGTGCCAGTAAAATGCCCACAGTGCCCCCATGTGCCAGTAAAAATGCCCCCAGTGCCCCCATGTGCCAGTAAAATGCCCCCAAAGCCCCCATGTGCCAGTAAAATAATAAAAAAAAAATTAACACTTATACTTACCTCCAGCAGCGATGCGATGCAGGCCTCTTCTGGCCTGTGTCCCACGCTGTACGGCTCAGGCGGCGCGATGACGTCATCGCGCCGCCTGAGCCGGCCTCTGATAGGCTGCAGGCCCAGTGCCTGCAGCCTATCAGAGGAACGGGCAGGGGAGACACCTCTCCCTCCCCTGCCCCAGTACAATACAGTCATCTGTATCGCCGTCCTGAGGACGGCGATACAGATGACTATGGAGATGAGCGCTTCCATAATGGAAGCGCTCATCTCCCTCTGCAGGGCCGCGCCGCACCTGACGCCACTGACAGGTAGGAGCCCTGTCTGCGAGCCAGATACGGCCATCAAAAGAGCCATATCTGGCTCGCGAGCCATAGGTTCCCGACCCCTGCTATACAGCATGGTGTGTGGATTATACTGTATACTATACAGCATGGTGTATGGATTATACTGTATATTGTACAGCATGGTGTACGGATTATACTGTATATTATACGGCATGGTGTGTGGATTATACTGTATATTATACAGCATGGAGTACGGATTATACTGTATATTATACAGCATGGTGTATGGATTATACTGTATATTATACAGCATGGTGTACGGATTATACTGTATATTATACAGCATGGTGTACGGATTATACTGTATATTATACAGCATGGTGTATGGATTATACTGTATATTATACATCATGGTGTAGGGATTATACTGTATATTATACACCATGGTGTACGGATTATACTGTATATTATACAGCATGGTGTACGGATTATACTGTATATTATACAGCATGGTGTACGGATTATAATGTATATTGTACAGCAAATGCATGACGGTTACACCATGCCGGACAATATAACCCCTGTGTCATGCTGTACAATATACAGTATATACACAGTGTAGAGGTATACTGTATATTGTGTGGCACAGTGTATGCATACACATATACACATACACACACACACACACACATGAAACACATAAAAACTTACAGTTACTTGGCCCTTGTCTCTGGCGCCACTTCAACGCTCTGGAGGGGGCTGGGGCCTTGATCTTCTTCTCCCTTCTTCTTTCCCTTCTTTGCCGCGCTGCACAGGTCTTCCCCTCCAGTAGCAGCAGCGCGGCAAGAGGGAGGAGGCGGGGCCAGCTGGGAGCGCCGCACAGGAACGTCGTCCTGAGCGTCAGGACATTAAGGGAAGCATAGTGTATGCCTGTTCCGAGCCCACCGCAACAGGGCTTCCCCATCGGAACAGGCATACACTATAAATGAAGTCTGGGTTGCGGCGGTGAGCGGGCCAGGAAAGGCCCTGAGCGGAGGCCCGCGCAGCTTACAGGGAACACTGTTCACCATACGTGCCTGCCCTCATATAACTACTGCCCATTCTGAACATCATATTTCTCAGTGAATTTACACCAGACCACTGGAATAAATGCATAGATAAATTTTCCTGCTTCACTTTACATATTTCAAAGCTGTCTATCTGAAGCTTCCACTAGTGGAAGCTAAGTGCATAGGAATTTATACGGTTACCATTGTCTGAAATGGAAACTGTGATCATCTCTTTCCACTGAGCTCCCCCTAGTGGTGGTTGTATCAAAATGCAGTGTTTTCACATTGGGAACTGAAGAAGGAGTTCCGTGCCAGGCCACTCCTCTGCACTTGTCCCATAGCTGTCATAGGGTCAGTCTCCATTGAGGGTACACCTCTGAGGATCACTTAGCACTGGAGAACTCCTGTAACATGATTATATACATAGAGATTTTCCATTTTTTTGAGACCAATAAAGACAATCCACTGCACAGTTATTGCATAGTTATAATTGTTACGTTCATGGAATTGGAATGATTGAATTAGTGTTGAAGCTGAAAGACTCCATCCAAGAAGTGAGCAGGAAGCATTCCCATAAACAATTCTAGTTCATCCCAGGGGTGTTCGATGCGGTTGAGGTGCAGACCAGTCAAGTTCCTCCATGCCAATCTCATCCAATCATGTCTTTATGGTCCTTGCTTTGGCCACTAAGGCAGTCATGTTGGAATAGAAAATGGCCCCACAATGTTCACACAAAGTTGAAAGAAAACAATTGTCTAAAATGTCTTGGTATGCTGAAGCATCGTGAATTCCCTTCATTGGAACTAAGAAGCTTAGACCAATCCCTGAAAAACAACCCCATAGCATGTTTCCTTCCTCCACCAAACTTTACAGTTGACAAAAGGCAGTCAGGCAGATAAAGTTCTCCTGTCATTTGTCAAACTCAGACTCATCTATCATACTGTGAGATACAGAAGTGTGATGTGTCACTCCACAGAACATGCTTCCTCTCCTCCAGAATCCAGTAGCGGTGTGCTTTACACCAATCCATTGAATGCTTGGTATTGTGCTTGGAGATGTAAGGCTTGCATGCAGCTGCTCCACTATGGAAACCTATGCCAAGAAGTTTTTTTTTGTTCTGATTTTAATGCCAGAGGTAGTTTGGAACTCTTCAGTTATTGAGTCAGCAGAACGTTGGTGACTTTCATACACTATGCTCCTCAGCACTTGGTGACCCCTCTCTGTAACTTTACTTAGCCTGTCACTTTGTGGCTGAGTTACAGTGGTTCCTAAACACTTCCATCTTGCAACTATACCACTCACAGTTAATTGTGGAATATCTAGGAGGGAAGATATTTCATCAACTGATTTGTTGCAATGGTGGAATTCTGTTACAGTACCACACTCAAATTCATTAGACTCTTCTTCTTTCACAAATGTTGGTAAAGACAGCCTGCATGGCTAGGTGCTTAAAGGGGTCCTCCAAGTTAAATTTTTTGATGACCTATCCTCAGGATAGGTCATCAATATCAGATTGGCGGGGGTCCGGCACCCGGCACCCCCACCGATCAGATGTTTGAAGAGGAGGCACGTGCCATACCAGCGCTACCTCCTCTTCATTGTTTACATCCTAGCCGTAACATGGGTAGTGGTGAGTAGGTGTAATTACACCTAACCACCCCATTCATTTCAATAAGAAGGATCGCTCTCATAGACATGTATAGGAACGAGCCTTCCCATTGAAATGAATGGGACAGTTAGGTGTAATTACACCTACTCACCGCTACCCATGTTACGGCTAGCATGTAAACAATGAAGAGGAGGCAGCACTGGTACGGCGCGCGCCTCCTCTTCAAACAGCTGATCGGTGGGGGTGCCGGGTGTCGGACCCCCGCCGATCTGATATTGATGACCTATCGTGAGGATAGGTCATCAATAAATTTAACTTGGAGAACCCCTTTAATTTCATTCTCCTGTTATAGTGGCACTGAATGAAATATCTGAATTCAATGATTAATGTATGTCTCAAAACTTTTGTCCATATTGTATACATTGTTGCCAGTGTGGAGGTGGTGGATACATTGCTACCAGTGTGGAATCAGCTGTTACATTACCAGTAAAGAGGTGATTGGTACAATGTTGCAGTGTACGTGGATCAGAGAAGAAGCTTCATTTGTAAAATTCTACTTATATTATAAAGATACAGAAATGAGTCCATTAATGGATTCCATCAGTTAATTTGATCTGATCTGCCTCATATCCTGTGACCTTTAGCACAGTATAAGATTCTGTGGTCTCTCATCACCATCTCTTTTCTCGTTTCGGTTCATCATGTCGTGTTTATTTTGTTGCAGTCATGGTCTCTCATAACATAACTCTGGAATATTGCCATCTTGTGAGCATAGCCGATTATCATTTTTCTGGCGTTTTCCAACTGCCTCACTATACTCTTGGACAGTCCCTGACACCTGACTCTGCCTCTTGCATTTTCCCAGCATGCAAAGTGCACAAGTAGATCTCCAGTATTGCTCTCCCTTTAGAACAGGGGCGCACAACCTTTTCTGGTTGGGGGCCACATTGTCAAACTAAAGGAATCCCAAGTAAAAGGGGGTATTACCAACTGAAATACTGTATTTATGGCATATTTTACATACAGTAGATACTATAAATGTCTTGTTACACCTTCAGGATTCCCAGCTAATGGGAGAATACATGAAAAATGCATGTGAGCAGCCACAAGACATAGACATCACCACAAGACAGCACCTGGATCTGAATATTTTTGTAATTGCATGTAATTAAAAATTTAGCATAGCCACTGAGTTATTCAATATAATGTATCTGTACAGCACCACCTGCTGTTTGTTTTTTCCCTTATTTATTTGTCCTGCTCACTGAGATGGCTGCACATGCTCAGTTTCATCCTTCAACTGCCCACTGAGCTGTGATAGGGAGAGCTGAGACACACCCCCCTAGCTGTAGCAAAAAAGACACTCCCCATTAACTGCCAGCTTGATATAAATCTAGCCGAACAATGAACGGGGAGATCTCTGGATCCATGTCACTGTGTACATACATTACATCCAGTAGTATACTGTACTCATTATTCTGCAGGTGAAGTCACTGCATATACACATTAAATTATTTATCTTGTTCTGATCCTAAAATATCCTCCAGTTTATCAGACACCTTAGCTTCTTAGCTGAGCTGCATCTACCTGTTCCCCATCACCCATGGTCCTCCAGAATCTGAAACTCCTACCCAATCAGTAGATCACTTTAGGTAGACCTATCACACTACCTTATCTGACCTCTTTCTTTTTACCCAATATTCCACAGAACCTGGTCCTTTCATTCAACAGTATCCCCTACACTACTAGCACCCTAATCCACTTTGTATCTGTACATACACAGATACTGATTGATGACTGGATTATCTGCAGTATTCCAGTACAGGGGGAATCTGCAAATGGTTTGTGATGTTATGTAATGTTATGTTATTTAATGTTATTTGCACCCAGCATGGCCTGGTATGGTTGGCAGGGACAGGGTTAACCACCCTGTTCCACCTTTGTCAGGAGGGGAAGGAGTGGGCTGTTCCTACTTCCAGACTAGAGGGAGTATAGACAAGTTTGTGAAAAGGGAATAAGCTAGTCCATGTGCTCCTTCTCCTTAGGCCTCAGGATCCAAAGACTAACTGATCTCTGTGAAAGTTACTGCTTCTGCTTCAGCAAGAAAGAGAGAAAGAAAGAAGAACCTAAAATCTGCATGGCCAAGCATGGGAGTCAGCATGGTAACCTGTGACTACAGCTAACAAGACTTTACAGCTTGTGAGGGACTACAGTTAAGACACCCATCACACTTAACCTAGCCAGATGTTCCTCTATAGTCCTGCATCCTGCAGTGGACACTATGGTCACAATTCACAGATTATAGTTACCAGCCAGAGATTCTAGTTAGAAAGACCTTTACAAGATATCATACCAAATGTGCCATTAATTACCACTTTGCCAGTCTCTGTACCTCACTATCCGGAAAAAATGTGCACTCAAGATGGTTGTTGGGTGTACTAAGACCCCATATTTTGCTCTCTGTAAAAAGAGACATTTATTCTTCTAACCCTGGCCTGGTTTTCTGACTTCTACTACACCATATGTTGGTCATTGCACTACATGCCCTGCCTTAGACCCATTAAAAAAAACTAAAAAATCACGGGCACCCCAAATACCATCAGACAGGAAACAACAGAATCAGGGTGTGCCCCAAGGCACCTCAAGGGCTCCTCAAGTGCTCACTGCACATCCAGCCTTAAGGGGTTGTTCAACCTTTTTTTGAAGTGTTGGCCTATCCTCAGGACCGGTCATCACTAGCTCATCACAGGGGGTCCAGCATGTCACACCCCCTCTGATCAGCCATTCTGTGTACCGTAGCTCCATCACCCAAAGTCGGCACCAGAACTACACTGCACCATCAACATTGTCATGGACAGTGCTCGTCTGTGGACTTCTGGTGAAGGAGCTACACAGAACAGCTAGTAATGGCTTATCCTAAGGATAGGCATTTACTTAAAAAAGGATGGACAACCCATTTAAGGCCATTTTACATGGGCTGATGCCAAGGCAATAATCGGGAATGAACTGAACATCTCATTTGTACCTGGACAAACGATGACTACTGAAATCACTTGTTCCCATAGAGATTCTAGTTTTTCGGCAGCACATCCTTGTTTCCACAGAAAAATGTGCTTCAGTTAAACGGTTTTTCTATGTGCCCCATAAGAGGGGCAATGACCGACTGAACAAGTTTTTGCTCATTCGTTGGGTGATCAGTGGGAAACTTACACATGGCAATTATCGGGAACAAGCGTATGAATGTTTATCCCTAATAACTGCCTCAGTGCAAATAAAGCAGCCTTTATACAGTATGTACTTCCCTATCTTTTTCATAAAAGATAGGTAATCAGTTAAAGAAACAAGCACTTTATACCTTTTTTGTCATTCCTATTTCCTCACACCTCGAATTATTAGTTTGTTACTATACAATGTCTGATTTTTTGTGTATACTAACCCCCTCAATTGTAAAGTGCTGCGCAATAAGTTGGTGCTATATAAATTAAAGATCATTGTTATTACTATGCTATAATACATGGGTCAGTTAGTTTTTCCTACATTTGGTGACTCGAGAAACGAAGAGTTCCCTGAACCCCTTGAAGTAATTTCCGCTCTCACTGGAACATCTGTTTTTCATTTTTCCCCCCAATGATGTAAATATGTTATTATAGTGACCAGAAATAGATGATGGAAGGGCTAATGAAGCTGCACCCAGGTCCCTGCACAGGTTGGCACATATACCAGGTGTAGTGCAGGCCAACCTCCTCCCTGGTTGTGTGTGTGAGATCACACATTATGAGCCCACAAGGGACCCTGGGTCTTGGCTTGCTCCAGCACATACTGCTTTCTTGCTGTTAGATTTGCAGGATTGGAGACTGTGTCTTGGAAAATCCTGCATTAACCCCTGCACCCCTGTAGGCAGCAGAACATCTGCTTTCCTGTTATGGAAGCTATGTATAAACGCCTGGGAACTGACTGTGAAGGTGTAGGTCATGCCTGCCTGCAGTTCCAGAGCCCCTGTCCTCAAACAACCTTTATCTAAACACTTTACATTTGCCTCAGTCCTCTCCAGGCCCAATAATGTAGCGTGAAGTGTCCAGTGCCAGACCCACCCAAATGTCTTCAACAACTCTGGGGTGGTCACAGGGCGATGAGAGATGGATGATCCTCCACACTGTGTCCTGGCAGAGAGAGAATTCCAAGACTTCACCATTTGGATGCGCTGATCTCATAACAATTATTATGAAATGTCAATCACGCAGTATAATCTTCATATGACACCACCGCACAGACACTTTTCCATGTTTTCCTTGCTCCTTAGACAGTACGGGGCAACTTGGGGTCTTGGACCATGAATGGCTTGCTCCGACCCTACACTGGGGTCAGTCAAAAGGGATATAAACTTTAATAGTAATCAAGACATAAAAAAAGGGTTAAACGTGTTTCCTACACGTTTTTAGCCACTGAAATGATGACAGCTCCTTAATTTCAAATGACATAATAGCAGGTAGACGAGAGGTTCTATAGCCTGAAAGTTATCAAGAAACCAGGTGTGCCCATTTGGGAATAAAATTCTCTTTCTTGCACTTAGAAAAAAAGAATATGTCGCTGTCCAGTTGTGGCCGAATTAGCCTCGAAAGCTTGCAATTTTGTCATCATATTTTCAGTTAGCCATTAAAAGGTATCAACCACTGAGGATTCTCAATCTTTTTTTCATCAAGAGACCAGGAGAATTGTGAATGTAGCATACATAAGATTGTATGGACATTTAACCTTTATAACGAGGTTAAAGGGGTTATCCAACCCCTGAAATGCCCCCCTCCATATGCCCAGGCTCCTCAAATATAATGTACTTACTTGCTAGGGAGGCTTGTCCCCGTCACCACCTACTATTGGCTGCAAACCCCTTCCCCCAACCCCCTTTCCCCACGATGCCGGATATTTTCATCCACGTAACGGGAGTTGCAACGGCAGCCGTGCGGGCTTCCAAAGCAACACAAGTGCCAGGAAGCGAGGTAAGTACATTGTGTGTGAGGCATATAGGTGGGGGCCATTCAGGGGTTGGATAACCCCTTTAAGAAGTGAACATAAAGAGAAAACATGGAGAATAGCACTTATGGCATGGTTTCAAAATTAGCTGTAAACTTGAAATCAAATATGCAACATTTTTGACTTAACATAACCTTTCTCAAGCATATTAAGACTAAGGCGATGCTTGTGCGCAAGTTCTGTCTGGGTCTAGAATGGACAGCCACTGGTCTGAACAGTCAGTCAGTGTATTCACATGTTAGTTCTTTTTTTACTGATCATCTGTCATTGGTGAGTGAAATTACAACTCCCAGCATACGGACGCCATCCGCATTGTGGATTTTTCACTGATGGTTTCTAGGAGATGCTGGGTGTACATTCTTCAATTTTTTTAACAGACGTGAAAAACGGATGATATGCTGATGCTACACGGACTGAAAAAACTGAATCTGGTCGCCTGGAAATTTTTTTAATTTTTCACGGTCCATCATTTTTCATGATTATTTTTGAATGGGCCATGCAGATGGGTAAAATGGACTAAGAGCAGATGTGCTTTTATGAGCCTTGGAGCTCTGTCCACTGTGTTTGATTTACTGATGTTGAGAAGTGAATCTGTTCTGCAATCTACATTTTGGGATGCATTCCCATCTGCAGTAGGATAATGACACTCAGCATCTTTTATCATTTGGTCTTACAACCATCCTGGGCACCCCTTATCATTGAGAAGTGAGACCTTTAGAAGTCTCCAGCAACTGGCACACACAAGGTCACAGCAGCCGCCAAAGCCTCGTTATAACAAGCATTTTAATGAGAACCTAACACCTTCCATGGCAGGGAACGCAGCGTTGGCTCCTAAACTGCTGCAACCTTATGAAACAGCTGGAATCTCAGAACTCACACCATAAAGTTCTAGGTCAGTTTTTTTCTCTTTTTTTTTTAGTTCTATATTAACTCCTTCTCTGCCAGATGATTGCTGAAGTTCCATTTATGAGAGGGAAGGATCAGATTACATACTACCGGTTAAAAAATAAAAACAGCAATTAAAGATGAGCAAATCATCTCTAAAAAAAAGTTTACCAATTTCCCAAAAACTTTTCTAGCTAATCTGATTTTTTGTGAATTGCTCAAAATTGTATTTGCCATTTTACATATCAGAATACAAGAAAGTGAATTCAAGAATAAGGATCACATGACCCCATCCTGATGGGCTTACCCATAATACCTTGCAGCCCCTGTCTCAGCCAATCATGAGAGACTATAGTTGTGATTAGAGATTAAACACATTTCTTAAAATTCTTTCAGGCCCAATTCTAACAAATCAGTCAGAAGATTTGATTTTGACACAAATAATTTTGACCTAAATAAAATGTGCTCAGATTGGCCTGAAAAGTGGTTTATGACACTGATGTCTCCTAGGACTACCATTTGTTCTCTTTTTTTCTCTCTTTTTTATTAGATTTTTTTTAGAAATTGCTCTCTCTCTCCCTACCTAGCTCTTTAACACAAGTACATCATTATTAATGTCAGAGTAAAAGTGATATATATAGTTATGGGTATCGAAAGTTTCTGAACCCCTCAGTCCAAAAACTGCAGAAGTATCTAACAAAAACCTCACTTCATGCCTGTGGTTTTGCTGAGAGACCTTAGAGAGAGATACAGAGAGGGGTACTACAACCTCCATCATTGTTGTTGTCCACATATTTCTATTGAAAGAATATTGTACTGTGATATACTGTACTTTGGAACTGTGCCTTGCTGCTTCTTGTACTACAATCTCTATCCTCAGTTTCAGTAAAGAGACTGTATTTATTGCAAGCAACGGGCCTGGTTAATGACTCCACCATCTGCTGACCCCTGCATCCGCACTCTTGCCTTGCACCCTGCCAGATATCTACCCTACGGAGCCCCAACTCCTGGGAGTGCCATCCTGTCACTGCTCAGTCACTGGGAGTTTGCCATTATGAACTGTGAGTACTACAGCCATCTTCGGGGCCAAAACTACCAGTTCAATCCTCCTCTATACACAGGTGGCTGCAGTTGCTGTATACATGAGGTCTTCTATGGCGATTTCCTGGACATTCTGCACAACTGCACATAAATGTGGGGATTTATCCCCCTAACATGTGTTTTGGACATGTGACATGAATAGCTAATTAAAAAGAAGAAACCCTATAAAAGGGTCCTAAGATCCTCCACCAGTGTTTTTATTACTCCCCTTGTAATTGTTAATTAGTTTGTTACTCTGTAATGCCTGATTTTGTCTGTTCCTCTGATTTCATTGTCAGAGCCATAGAACTGCTGAAATGAAAAACAGCCACAATTTTTTAAAAAATAAACTTTTGTATTAAATATAGACATTTTGGACAAAAGTGCCCCTTTAAAAACTAGCTAGTCCATGCATTCCCTATGAACAGCAATTTCAGGTTTTTTGTTTGCAGTGTGAAAAAGTCTATGGCCCTGATTTATCACACCTTCACTCCAGAATTCTGTCTTCAAAAAGTCGCACGATAGGGCTTTTGCGACTTTTTTGCGCATTTTTTTGCGACTTTTTGCATGTGTACACCACTCACTCCAGTTT
Organism: Rhinella marina; assembly: GCA_900303285.1. NCBI lineage: Eukaryota > Metazoa > Chordata > Amphibia > Anura > Bufonidae > Rhinella > Rhinella marina. The sequence goes on along the minus strand of ONZH01015050.1, from coordinate 580,795 downwards.
GTAATATGGGTGGAAAAGTGGGTGTGGTTAGCTATGTTAATGAGTTTCACTCCAGATTTATCATTGCGACTTTTTAAAAAAAGTCGCAAAATAGTCGCAATCTCACTCCAGGAGGAGGGTGTAGTAGGAAAAGTGGAGTAGCTTCTGTAGACAGAAGTGTTAGGTTTAAGGACAAGCCACATTTATCAAACAACCTGTGACGTTTGATAAATGTGGCACAAAGTACTCCAACATAGATGCAAGCAAAACTGACTTCAAATATTCTCCTAATGATAAATTCCCCCCTATATGTAGCCACAGCCTAAGGGCTCATGCACACAAGCTTTTATATGTAGCCACAGCCTAAGGGCTCATTCACAAGCGTGTGTGCCCCAAGCCCATGCTGTGGACTTTAAATGCATGGGCACAGGCTGAGTGCATGCCGTTTGTGGATGTGACCTATTGACTTGAATAGGTCAGTGACCTGCAAGATACGTTCCACACTGCAAAAAAAAATAGAACATTCGGTTTCTATTTACTTTCCAGGTGAACTGACTTTGGCTTGTCTCTGGATTAATCCCTTGTCTTCTGTTTTGGTTCCTCTTGGCTCTCCTGCCTCTGACCCTGTTGCTGACTACTCCCCTGTACCCCTTGGTGATTCTGGTAGGTCTGAGCTTGCCCCCTCACTCTGGAGACGTACCATCAGTCCCTAGCTGCTAAGTCCATTCAACCTTGCAATGAGCTCTAGTAAAGAACCTAGGGGTAGCCTTAGTTTCTACTAACTGGAGAGGTGAAGGAAGACTGATTGCAGTTTTTGAGTTTGCTGGCTGTGGTTCCAGACAGTGACATTTTTAGTTTGCTTACAATTCCTGTTTCTTGTGAAGCAACCCAGGCGGTTTTGGGGCACATTTGGTGTAGAAACAAACAGAAATGTGCAACGAAATTTGTATGGAATTTATGCAAGGCATACCTACCTACTTGCATGCACCTGTAGCCCAGGAGATCCAAATTTGGTTACAGGATCCAACATCTTCAATTCTGGCTCCTTCTATTTTGGTATTTCTACAGCCTTCAGAACTGTCTACTCATAACAGGACTTTGTCTGGAGGGGATCCTATACCTGGACAAATGACTTATCAAGGCATAGTCAAAGAAGATGCTGTGGATTCACATGAACAAGTAATTTCTTTTCTATCATCTCTAGTATGCATCTCGAACAGGGAGAAATCCAACTTATTCCATCCAGACACTGCCATTTTCTGGGATTTGTATTTGGCTCTGAAGAGATGTTCATCAACCTGACTCAACAGAAAGTAACCTTGTTGACCTCTAAATCCAGACACTACTAGAAAGCAGACCAGTCTCTTTTCTCCAAGCTAGTCACTAGCCATGATGTTGGCAGCCATAATGGTGATCCTGTGAGCCATATGACATCTCAGGCCTCTTCAAAGGGTGTTTCTGGACAAGTGTAATTGACAGTGGGATTCCCTCGACATGACTTTCAGACTGTCACAGAAAACCAAGAACAAACTTTGGTGGTAAGACTTGAGACATGACAGAAGTATGGTTCTCCTGTGGTGAGTGATCCACACTACAGATACATCCATCTGATAATGGTGTGCCCATGTCAAAGAAAGAGCATTATCCTGCAATGTCAGGGAACTCACAACGGTTTTTATGGCACTACGCCACTTACATCAGCTACTGTGCACCAGAGCAGTCCAGTCAGACAATGTCACCACTGTAGCCTATATAAACCAGGTTGCCAAACCATCTAAGGGAATTGCCAAGGGTTTTGATCCAGGCATATGAAGAAGACATCTCAGCAATTCACATTTGTGGCAAACTGAAGTAAGGGAAGATTGTCTGAGCCACTTCCATTCAATCCAATGCCAGTGGTCTCTGCACTGTTGTTTGCTTAGTTGTGATCAAATGAGATTTGCCTAATGGCAATAAGAAATTCTGCCTCTGTATTGCCGTGAAAATGCAGTACACCCTGGATGCCTTTTCCATCTCATTTAATTTATGCCTACTTATATATTCCCTCCTGTGGTATTGGTTGTGAATTTTGCTTCTGTATTGCCACGAAAATGCCGTACACCCTGAATGCCTTTTCCAATTCATTGAATTTCTGGCTGCTTATATATTTCCTCCTGTGGTATTGATTGTGAGAGTCCTGGCCAAAGTTCAGGCAAAGCTAATCTTCCATAAAAGCCATCATACCATTCTGGCCAAATAGAGCGTGATTCCCAGTGACTATGAGTCAGGGAACCAATTATGGGCTACTGGTCATTCTGGACATGGTGTTTCAGAACAGTCAGTTGTTCAAAAATCTGAAGATATTTGTCCTGAATGGCATGGAAATTGATTGTTCCCTACTAAGGTCTCAAGAGTCCTGGTGAAGGTTAAGGCAGAACCAAGCCTCTGTAACAGCCATCATACCATTTTGGCTGAGGAAAGCATGGTTTTCCCTGCTCCTAGAAGATGAGTCAAGGAACGTATTGAGGCAACTGCTCAGACAGGACATGGTGTTTCAAAACAGTCAGTTATAACAGAACCTACAGGTGTCTGGCCTGATGACTTGAAAATTGCCGGTACACTATTAAGGAATTAAAGGGGTATTCCCATCTCACAAATGTAGTTTGTATAGTTAGATATAGCCATACCAATAATATTACTAGTAGAATGTATTTATATAAAATGTACCGTTTAGAAGATTTTCCTATTTGTATTTCCATTGCCCCACACACATCAGTCAGGCCGTTGCCCCTGGTTACGGCCACCGCGGCCTTGTAGTAGTGGTGGCCGGCTTGCTCCTTTTCAAACCCGCTCTGTGGTAACTGCTGGATTGTGAACGTACATTGTATGATCATGAGGAGACACATCTTAGGGTACTTTCACATCTGCGTTTTGGACACTGCCAGTCCACAACACAGACTTTAAAAACGGATCCTGCTCCATAGAAATGAAAAGGTCTTCGAACAGGATCCGTTTCTGTGAGTTTTGGAAACACAGACAAAAATGCTACAACCCTAAGATGTGTCTCCGCATGATCATGTAATGTGCGTCCACAATACAGCAGTTACCTCAGAGCGGGTTTGAACAAGAGCAAGCCGGCCACCACTACTACATGGCCACGGTGGTCGTAACCAGGGGCAACGGCCTGACTGATGTGTGTGGGACAATGGAAATACAAATAGGAAAATCTTCTAAACGGTACATTTTATATAAATACATTCTATTAGTAATAATACTGGTATGGCTATATCTAACTATACAAACTACATTGGTGAGATGGGAATACCCCTTTAAGGCTTATCAGACTCAGTAGTCAAAACCCTGATGGCAACCTAATAAGCAGCAATGAAAAAAACCTATAACCACACAGTTTCCTGGGGCCCACTAACTGGGGTTTCTGGGGCCCACTAGAGTAAATTATTCTCAGAGTGCAACTCCCATGTCACCAACAAAGTCTAATAGGTTTTGTTTCAAAGAAATAGACTATATTGGCAAGTGATTAGCCTCAAAAGTGTCCAAATGTTTTTTTCTTCCTTCTGGATCATAGTGGGCCCCTATGGTATCAGAGCCTGGGGCCTCCAGCGGATCCTCTGTTACGCCAGTTCGATGCTGGGCGGACCCCCAAAATGTAGCTATATGCTTGCTAGGCACTACATGTGCTGAATCTCAGAAGGACTGGATGGACAGATGTCTTTTTTCGGCCTTATAAACTGTTACTGTTACTGACCCTGCGTATATAATACTTTACTGCTAGGTATGGAATTTGTGATTAATATGTGCTTTTGACCATGAGTCATTTTTGTATGCACTTATAATGTGAAGGTATTTTTGATAAAGAAATATAAAGAAGAAGCTCATTTGGCCAATATGAATGGCCCTCTTGTGAATAGTATCCTCGGTCAGAGCCCTAATGAATATTGACCTCTCGTGTCCCCAGACAGTGTTCTCATATATACATATATAGTACCAGTCAGTGCTTAGGCAATGCTCTGCTTAAAAAAAAACATAGAAAATCAAGATGATAACACCGCTCCTGCAGAAGTTAATGAGAAACTTCAGTTACATATCGAGTACACTGTATTTTTATTCCCATCAAATGCCAGTCACTTGCCACAATTGTGCTGGGAACAAGACTCCATACACTTTCCCATGTACAGAACACAGTGCCAGGGAGGCTAGCAATTAGTGTGGGCCGTCACACTTGATGTCTGCTGAAGGGATGGTTGACGAGGAGGAAGCCTATCACAGAAAGGATCCCAAGGAGGGGAAAATATTTATCTGAAAAATCACCTGCAGCTTGACCTTTAAGCGTTTCCCAGGTACATCCAGATATAATCTCATGCTGATCACCTTATATTCCAGGCACAATCAGTGCTGCACTCACAATTCTGCTATAATTCCTGTTAGATCTCAGGGAGCAGGACCTACACCTCCTTGCTGGTTTGTTATCTGTACATCACATGTTCTGCATATAGGGCAATTAATTATATTATATTGTACTGACATGTATGAAGGGTTGTACTTTGGCAACTATTCTGTGATTAGCCCTCAGGTTCTTTCTTGGCATCCAGGCTCCAGGCTGAAAAACTTGGATATCATCCCCACATGGTTGGCTTCTGCCAAGTCTCCCTTATGTTCTCCATACATTATGTCTATGCCACGTCCTCTAAAATCCATGTGCTGCTAAACGTATTAGACTGAAATAAGAGCTGCCCCCTCCACTCTCGCTATCGATGATCGTCTCATTTTTATAACAGAGACTCTGAGTCCAATAGCTATTAAAGGGGTATTCCCATCTCACAAATGTAGTTTATATAATTAGATATAATCATGCCAATATTATTACTAATAGAATGTATTTATATAAAATGTACCGTTTAGAAGATTTGTCTATTTGTATATCCATTGTCCCACACACATCAGTCAGGCTGTTGCCCCTAGTTACGACCACCGCAGCCATGTAGTAGTGGTGGTCGGCTTGCTCCTGTTCAAACCCGCTCTGAGGTAACTGCTGTATTGTGAAGGCATATTACATGAGCATGGGGAGACACATCTTAGGCTTGTAGCATTTTTGTCTGCGCTTCCAGAACGCAGAGAAACGGATCCTGTTCCAAGATCAGGATCTGTTTATAAAGTCTGCGTTTAGATGGATCCTGACCATTGTGTTTTGGACTGGTAGTGTCCAAAACGCAGATGTGAAAGTACCCTAAGATGTGTCTCCTCATGCTCATGCAATGTGTGTTCACAATACAGCAGTTACCTCAGAGGGGGTTTGAACAACAGCAAGCCGACCACCAATACTACATGGCCATGGTGGCGTAACTAGGGGCAACAGGCTGACTGATGTGTGTGGGACAATGGATATAGAAATAGGAAAATCTTATAAACGGTACATTTTATATAATTACATTCTATTAGTAATAACATTGGTATGGCTATATCTAACTATACAAATTACATTTGTGAGATGGGAATACCCCTTTAATGCTGATTTATCATAAAAAGGTTAATACTTCAGCACCCAGAAAATGGGTGATGGATCTCACAGGAGTTAGGACAAACAGGAAGTGACCCCAATTGTACTTTAAAGGTGTTTTCTGGTTTGGACATAAGGTTCTGGAGAAAAAGGTGGATCAGGCTGTTTTGTCCACATGGCTTCAGTGTAGTCGTGGTTCATGGACCTGGTCTCTGGTTGCCATTGAGCTTGGTGATTTGTCCACCAGTCTAGACAATAAGTATGGGGTGTGCATTCCTCCGGTGGGCTGCACACAGGGTTACTGGCAGATTCAGGATACACCTGGCTTGAAATCCCTTCATTTCAGCGGTAGGAAAATTTTGGGCAGCCCCTATTTGTTGCTGAGTTGCTTTAGCAACTGATGGAAACCATGTCTGAGCCCCCTGAAAGTTGGCTGTGTGGCAGGAGCAGCTGGTACTTGAGGGAGGGGTGAGGTGACCCCTCTGTACTTCTGAAATCCACCTGGTGGCATACAGTGAGCTGCTTTATGTGAACCCCAGACAATGACAGAGGGAGATGGCATTTGCAACAACTAATCACAGCTGTGCTTCACTTCAGTGGTAGCTGTAATCTGATTGGTTGCCATAGCCAAGACCACAGTTTTTTTTATCTAAACTACAAAGCTGTTTCCTGTCACAAAATGGCTGCTGGCATCCAATCACAAGAGGTCTGCCTTATCTTCTGGAGATCTGCACAGGGACTTGTAGATTTCCCCAGACAGACTGAGTGTCCATCAGGAGCTGTCATTACCTAGGGATTATCAGGCTCTGCCTCCCTCATCTTCCTCCTAACCCTGCGACCAAGCTCCTCCTCTTCACCACTACTGACAGAGGAAGACAAAAATGAATCTCCCTTAGTTCCAAGTTCTGCTGCCTGCTGTATGAGGCAGGGCAAAAATTGTTCTCCCTGGATTCTTATACTTTTATTGTCTTCTTTGCAGAATAAAATCTCATTTTGTAGACAGGGACAGACATGAAAAAATAAGCCGAAACTTGGAACCCAGCCCGCCTTCCCTACCTACTTGCAGTGCAAGCCCTAGGTAGCAAGACCACAACTGGTCGTCAGTCCCTATGTTACTAAGATGCAGAGACAGGCAAACACCTAGACACAAACGACACAGAGACAGAGTCATACATAAATGGGTCAGAACCAGGAGGACAACGCAGTCCAAAATGAGAGACAGAAAGTGGTCAAAAGACGAACCAAGGTCATAACCAGACAGCACAAGCACAAATCACCAGAGACAAGGTCAACAACATGACCAATCCAAATAAGCACTGGAACAGAACCAGGAACCTAGCTAGTGAGACCAAACAAGGCTATGACTGGCACTGGTATATGGCCAAAAAAGGGTTTAAATAGAGCACCGAGTCCCAGGATTGGAACCTGATGGATTTTCTTGCGGAAAATCTGCAATATCGTACCAGCTTAGTAGATTTTCCAAATATCATCTACACAGTGCATTTTTTTCAATGTAAATAATGAGATTGGCAAGTAGAATATGCAGATTTTGGTGCAGATTAATCTACACTGCTATGTGCATGTAGCCGTACAGCTCAGCCCATTCTGCAGGCACAATTGCTTTCCTGGGTGGTGGCATATTTTGGAGATGATAGTGGACACCAATACTGCTGGCCCCAGTGGTGGGCTGAGCTCACTGACTGATGATGTACAGTAAATTATATATAACCTTTAAGTATTGCCTTCATTCCGCACTCGCTGTATACACAGCCGCCCTGTTATTTACCCTGATGATAGATAGGTGCAGATTAATGGAACATGTGCTTTGCATTTGGTTGCATGACTTCACATCATCGCTTAATTAGATTCTTAATTGTTTATTGTTTCATCTGAAATCAGAACCCTCAATCTCCAGTTCCCATCTAATCTAAATATTGAAATACGCAGAAAATCACACACCCCCCTTCCCCCCCAGGGAACTAGTCAATAAATAGCCTGGATTGGGGGTGAATATATCCTGGGCTGGTAAATAGGTCACCAGGACCCTGCAACAGTTGTCTAGGCATCAACCGGTAATCAGCTGATCAATATGGGAGCTGCATTCATCCTGGGCTATGTGAAAATTCTACAAATAGAAATTCTCAATAATCTATCTAATTAGTAATGTGCAGACAAACCCCATCTGAGGGCGCCATACTAATACTACTGCCAATAGTGTTGCTATACCTTGCTATTACTGAAAAAATCACTATAAAATGACCAGTATTTCCACCATACAATGGCCATAAATTGGTAGATAACAGTTCTACGTGATCCACATACTGAATGTGATTACAGTGCAGGTAAATCGAATGACTTACAGCTGATGAACACAGTCTCTGGCTTGAGTCCTCTTTCTGGCCTATAAGGCCCAGACTGCCTTGACTACCTTATTAAAGTAATTTTCCCATTATGGCAATTTATACCCTATCCACAGGATAGGGGATAAGAGCCTGATTGGCAGGGGTCCGACTGCTGGGACCCTAGTCCATAATGAGATTGGGGTAGCAGGGGGGATCTGGCCATAGATGCTATAGGGAAATTTCCTGGTGGGATGATGGCTATAGGACCACCCAAGCTCTCTTCACTGCCACTGGCCAATTACATAATGATCTGATGCTCTCAGCGGTAATTAATGCTGAGAGCATCAGGTACTCATATACCTGGCTGACGGCTGCAGATGCGCTCCTGAATTCAATTGTATGGCTATCCTCAAGACGGAGATACAGTTGAATACTGTGTGCAGAATTATTAGGCAAATGAGTATTTTGATCACATCATCCTTTTGTCCTACTCCATGCTGTATAGGTTTGAAAGCCAACTACCAATTAAGTAAATCAGGTGATGTGCATCTCTGTAATAAGGAGGGGTGTGGTCTAATGACATCAACACCCTATATAAGGTGTGCTTAATTATTAGGCAACTTCCTTTCCTTTGGCAAAATAGGTCAGAAGAGAGATTTGACGGTCTCTGAAAAGTCAAAAATTGTGAGATGTCTTGCAGAGGGATGCAGCAGTCTTGAAATTGCCAAACTTTTGAAGCGTGATCACCGAACAATCAAGCGTTTCATGGCAAATAGCCAACAGGGTCGCAAGAAGCGTGTTGAAAAACAAAAGGCGCAAAATAACTGCCCATGAATTGAGGGAAATCAAGCATGAAGCTGCCAAGACGCCATTTGCCACCAGTTTTGCCATATTTCAGAGCTACAACGTTACTGGAGTATCAAAAAGCACAAGGTGTGAGATACTCAGGGACATGGCCAAGGTAAGGAATGCTGAAAAACGACCACCTTTGAACAAGAAACATAAGATAAAACGTCAAGACTGGGCCAAGAAATATCTTAAGACTGATTTTTCTAAGGTTTTATGGACTGATGAAATGAGAGTGACTCTTGATGGGCCAGATGGATGGGCCCGAGGCTGGATCTGTAAAGGGCAGAGAGCTCCACTCCAACTCAGACGCCAGCAAGGTGGAGGTGGGGTACTGGTATGGGCTGGTATGATCAAAGATGAACTTGTGGGACCTTTTCGGGTTGAGGATGGAGTGAAGCTCAACTTCCAGACCTACTTCCAGTTTCTGGAAGACACCTTCTTCAAGCAGTGGTACAGGAAGAAGTCGGTATCGTTCAAAAAAACATGATTTTCATGCAGGACAATGCTCCATCACATGCATCCAAATACTCCACAGCGTGGCTGGCCAGTAAAGGTCTAAAAGAAGAAAAAATAATGACATGGCCCCCTTGTTCACCTGATCTGAACCCCATAGAGAACCTGTAGCCCCTCATAAAATGTGAGATCTACAGGGAGGGAAAACAGTCCACTTCTCGGAACAGTGTCTGCGTGGCTGTGGTGGCTGCTGCACGCAATGTTGATCGTAAACAGATCAAGCAACTGACAGAATCTATGGATGAAAGGCTTTTGAGTGTCATCGTAAAGAAAGGTGGCTATATTGGTCACTGATTTTTTTGTTTGTTTTTGTTTTTGAATGTCAGAAATGTATATTTCTAAATTTTGTGTTGTTATATTGGTTTACCTGGTGAAAGTGAGATGGGTATATATTTGGTTTTTATTAAGTTGCCTAATAATTCTGCACAGTAATAGTTACCTACACAAACAGATATCCTCCTAAGCCAAATCTAAAAAAAACCACTCCAACTTCTAAAAATATTAAGCTTTTGGGTTGATTGACAACATAGTTGTTGTTCAATAATAAAAAGAATCCTCTCAAATACAACTTGCTTAATAATCTGCACACAGTGTAGAGACAATTGGAGGAAGACAGAACATGCAGCCACCACACATGGGCAGATTCTGGGCCAGTATCTAGTGCTGCACTGTAATATTTAGTTCTGCTGGGGCAGTATGGTATTGCTGACCCATCCTACTTGTGTCGGGCCTATCTACTTGTGTTAGGGCTACCTACTTGTGTTGCTCCAACTTTTATCCATTGGGACCCACCTACAATATGGGGGCCACTTTTAAGTTTTTTTTATGGCCACTTCATGTTCCCAGTCTGCCCCTGAGTGGCAGACTTGCAAGTACGTCAGCCACTCTGTTAAACTCTATGGGACTTCTGGAGATAGCCAAGTACATTCACTCAGCTATCTCCAGCAGCCCCACATAGCAAATAGGAGCAGCAGTGCACATGCATAACTGGCACTCCATTTAAATGAGGGAGCACACGTCCCCATTGTGATTGGCAGGGGCCCCAGCAGTCGGACCTCTACCGGTCAGACATTTATTCCCCATCCACAGGATAGGAGATAAGTTGTAGTAGTGGGACAACCCCCAAGCCACGGCTCATGTTTACAGAGTAAGGCCATATTCCAATGGCAATATCCACAGCAGAAAAAACAGTAGTAAAATAGGTAGCTGAAAACAAGTCATTTTTGTCAGTTTTGTGATATGGTGGTAGTTTTAGGGGTGTTTATAGGCATTTTAGAAGAGTTTCTTCATTGACTTTTATTGGAATCTACAATCAAATCTTTAAAGAAGTAACATGCCACTTCTCAAGTGTTTTTCAAATCAACTGCTGAATAAAGCCCTACTTTTTACACTTGAAGGAGCTATCCTATGATTAATGTAAAAAATGAAAATCAGATATCATATAGTACATGACAATCTCTTTCTAACAAAGCTGGAACCAGCCCTGTACCTCACATGTATCCAGAGATCTCCCTATTCATTCCTCTGCTAGATTTATATCAAGCTGACAGCTCAAGGGGTGTGTCTTTTCTGCTGCAGCTAAGGGGGCGTGTCCATGCACTCAGGAGGCAGTTGAAAGATGAAACTGAGCATGTGCAGCCATCTCAGTGACAAATAAATAAGAAAAAGAACAGCAGGTGGCGCTATACAGATACATTTTATTGATTAACTCAGAGGCTATACAAAATTACTCAGTGGCTATACAAAATGACATGCAATTACAAAATTATTCAGATCCAGGCGCTGGTTTGAAAACTGTAGAATATTTTTTATGGGACAACCCCTTTAAGTCAGTGGGAAGGATTGATGATGTTTGAATATGGATTACGCAGCAGAAAATGTTCCTCTGCTGAATCAGTGACAGATTTTGAACATGTGAACAGAGCCTCATGGAAACATATTTGTCTCCTCATTTTTGCAATATCCACCATATCCTTTCCCAACCTAAACAAAGTCCCCATCCTGCAGGTACCCCCAATTCTGTATTTGTTGCCACCCATTTTACTATTAATCTTACTATTACTAATCTTACTATTCCTACTGTGTAGCAAGATACCCCAAATACTGCACTTCATAAGTAGCATGTCCCACAGGTCCACTGCCTTGGGATAACATTTGATTCTGCCATATCATTCAAACCACACATCAAAACCCTTACCTCCAGCTGCCACTTTCAACTCAAAATTATTGTAATCACTCTTTCCTCACCCCTGAGTTAACTCAAATGCTAGTGCTCGCCCTTGTCATCTCCTGCGTGGACTACTGCAACATCCTTCTCTTTTGCCTCCCATCTAGCACTCTTGCATCCCTCCAATCTTTCCTCAACTCTGCAGCCCGATTATTCCACCTCCCCCCTTGTTTCTCCCCTGTCTCTCCCCTCTGCCAATCCCTTCACTGTCTCCCCATTGCCCAGCAAATTCAGTTCAAGATACTAACATCAACATACAAGGCCATCCACAACCTGTCCCCTCCTATCATCTCTGACCTGCCTTCCAGATATATCTCCACACATAATCTCTGATCCTCACAAGACCTCCTTCTTTGTTCTCCCCTTGTCTCTTCCTCACACAATCATCTACAAGATTTCTCATGTGCACCCCCATACTCTTGACCGCTGAATTGGGTGCATCACGTACAGGCAATAGCAAACAAAATACTTGTTAGACTTACTAGATTTTACTAAAGCTGTGGCAAAAACTCAGAGTAGCGTTGCCTGGCCTACAATACTCCGCACACATACTACTAATACTTGGCTCTCTCCATAATGAGAAAGCACCCCTCAGACAACACATATATTGTAGAGTGTTATATATCAGTTTTCAGAGCAATTGGATTATATTTGATTCGGACACAAACTTTTTGAAAAATTGACAGAATCGGAAATGAAGCGAATTTTAATAAAGTTCTCGGGCCATAAAATGAGGATATCATGAAACAGCACTGACTACCAGAAGTTATGTAATATTCTGAAGACTTGCCATGATAGAAGGTTATGGGAAATTATAGAAGAGTTTAAGAGGATGACAAAGAACCGTGAGAATTGTGAAGGGAACATGGCAGTTTGTGGCAGTGTGTGAATGGAAGAGTGTGGCGACTGACACGTCACATCTCCCAGTAAAATGTGGTTTGTATGTAGGATGTGAACACTAAGTAAATGGAAAGAAGAGCTTACAGAGGTCACAATCCCAAAACCTCTTGTGCATATCAGGAAATAATGGGATTTATTAACATTTAGGACAAGCAGGGTGGACAAAGTGGTGGGAATGTCTTTACCAAGACGAGAACAATGAAGAAATCCACTCAGTTTAGACTGGACATTCTGAGGATTCCTGCAGACACATTAGTTTCCTAGGACCTGTAAAGAAACTTAGGACTGATTCATAAGAACAAAATCGGTCCAGGAAACATGGGCCTTGTATCGCTGCATCTCCCGGACCAACTGGAGCTTACCGATCGTGGGTCTGTTATACTGTACTCACAACATCATGTGAGCACACTACAATAGATCAGATAGGAACCGGCTGTATCAGAAATTACCATGATGCAGTCAGTTCGGGTCAGGGGAGCCACGGTCAGTCTGGGAAATACAGCTGACACACGGCGAGTGTTTCCTGGACTGAGCGCAGTCTTAGGAATCAGCCATTACTAATAGATTTTGGAAATCATTTCCTTCTTTGTTAAGATCTGTAGATGCTGTATTGAAACATTCTTGTTCCAGTATATCAGTTGAAGCTATCCCTTGTGAGCTGTCCTGCTTTGTCACAATGTATCAGTGCAGGTAAAATATATCAGCCTTATTTTCTAAGTAAACACTGTAAAATTGACATATAAGGAAGGAGGCTCAGTCTGACGGCAGGGAGCCAGGGCGATTATTAGTCATTGTAGCCGGTAACACTTGGGGTCGGATTTCACCAGTGATTGAGGAGTTATTGATCCCATGTGTTCACATCTCGCTCCGAGCGCTTTGCGCCACTCCCTGGCTCTGTGAAATTTCCCCAGCTTTTCCTGATACATATGAGGTCATGTGTGCCGCACATATGTTCTCAGCTAGCGAAACCTCCGCCCGGCCTGGATAAAATGATCTATTAAGAAATAATTCCTGAGGCGTCATCTGTCACATTGACATAAATTCTAATCAGTAATTTTTTAGTTATATCTTTCCCTGGGAAAGCTGGGTGACAACCTTTATAGTGGCCATTATCGCCTCCATCCTTCTGCCTGGTTATCTCCTCTGTTACTAGGTCCAGGTCACCTGGGACATGACAAAGCACCCTGTGTAAAGTCAAGTGCGGATCTACTGACTGAATCCATGCTCTTCACCTATGACCCCGTAATGAGTCTCAGAAGAGCCTGAGATTTCAGATCGTAGGGAAAGGAGTAAAATAATTGAGAAATTTAGACCTGGATAATGTTTTGGGGGATGGGGAGAGAATGGTCTGCAGGTGCTGCCCCCTGACAACACCCCTGAATGTGGGTGGTAGCGAGAGTAGGATACCCTGAAGGAAGTATGGAGGGGGTGGGGGTACATATGTGAAGAGTTTGAATCTGAGAAATTACTAAATGTTACATCTTGTGCAAGGCTGGGTTTCCGTATTTAGAGGGGGTCATTATCAAACTGGTGTAAGGTAGAACTGGCTTAGTTGCCCATAGAAACCAATCAGATTCCACCTATCATTTTCCAAAGGAGCTGTCCAAAATGAAAGGTGGAATCTGATTGATTGCTATGGGCAACTAAGACAGTTCTACTTTACACCAGTTTGATAAATGAACCCTTTAGTTTTTTTAATGAAGCCGAAAAATGATAAGTTGATGTATCACATGTATAAAGAAGGGACATTAGCCCTCATTTATTTGTTTCTTTTTGCTGCCGTATTTTACTCCAAAATATTGCCTAATTTGCTGTGAGACACAGCCGTGTGCGTGAGGCCTAATTATACTTATTAATGAGCAACTCCAGCTGATTTTTGCTGTGTACTATGGCTCCACCAATGACCTGACGGCTGCCCTGAGTGCCATATATTGGAAATGACAGAGAAACCCCAACACATAACTACAATGAGGCCTTATCGTGGAGTCGGTTTTCCATTATGTCATGCAGGCTTTTAAGGTATGCCTTAAAATATGGCCACCAGTATACTTCCAGTTCACTCAAATAATGATGAAGTTTCCAAATCTATGACATTTTTTTCTGAAAAATTTCTAGCTATTTAAAGGAACAGTCAACTTCTGAACCACTGAAAGTGTAATGAGTAGGTATGCATGAGAATCTAAAAGGGGGTTGTCTCACTTCAGCAAGGGGCATTTATTATGTGGAGAAAGTTAATACAAGGCACTTTCTAATGTATTGTGATTATTCATATTGCCTTCTTTGCTGGCTGGATTCATTTTCTCATCACATTATACACTTCTCATTTCCATGTTTATGACCACCATGCAATCCATCAGTGGCGGACGTTCTTGCACATTATAGAAAAAAGCACTAGCCTATATATGCTCCCACGGTCCCGGCCACCAGAGAGGCTGGTGCTTTTTCCTACATTGTGTAAGCACAACCACCAATGATGGATTGCAGGGTGGTCTTACCTATGGAAACGAGCAGTGTATAATGTGATGGGAAAATGAATCCAGCCAGCAAAGGAAGCAATATGGACAATCACAATACATTAGTAAGTGCCTTGTATTAACTTTCTCCACATCATGAAAACCACTTGCTGATGTGAGATAACCCCTTCATGCAATTTCTTATTTTAATAAAAGCTCACTGGGGCGATTTATTCAGACTTATATGCTACAAAAGTGGCTTTAAAAAGTTACAACTAGAGATGAGCGAACGTGCTCGAAACGAGCACTGTACCGCTCGGCTCCCCTGCGCTCGCATGGGTGCAGGCAGCCGCTTCCGTCCTCCTCAGGAGGACGGAAGCGGCTGCCTGCGCCCATGCGAGCGCAGGGGAGCCGAGCGGTACAGTGCTCGTTTCGAGCACATTCGCTCATCTCTAGTTACAACAGATAATGCATTTTTTAAAGTGGTAAGAAGGAGAATGGGGCTTAGGGGAAGGGACAGAGCCTGGCCCACTGGATTTACTATCATTTATGCCAGAAACTCAAACAAATTATATTTCAGGTCTACTCAAGCCCCTAGCTGGGGTATATATGAGTCTCTGGTACACAGAGGGCCAGAGATGCACCTTGCCTCTTAATAAATTAGGCACATCTCACTTCATTATATAAGGGATGTACACTGGCCTGGCGTATGGGAACTTCAGTCTTAATTAATCTCCCCCATTGCCTCTAGTATTATTTTGACATTTCACATTCTTGAAATCTAGTAGTGATCCTAATAGATAGAGTATGTGTACTAGGATTAAATGCCAGAAATTGTGAAAAACTGACTTTTAATGAATGTGGCTAAGGTCTATGTAAACTTATGACTTCAACTTTCTGTTAAAGGTGAAACTTCTCCCCTACACCCATCTCTGACTCATAACATCCAGTATCACAGGAAACAATCTGACAAACCCTAAATTGGAAACCCTTGTAAAAGTAAAGCAACCCCATCACTAAGAACCTCCCATATCTCTGAAAGCTCCCTATCATTTACAGCCCCACCTCATCCCTGAGACCCCTGGGTCAGTGAGAGCCCCCATCACTTAGACCCGCCATCAGAACCATTTTCACTGAGCCCCACCGCATCACTTAGAGGTCACATGACTGAGGACTACCTATCACCAAAACTCCCATCATCATTTAGAGCCCCACCTCATTACTGAAAGCCCCCCCCCCAAGCACTAACAGCCCTGATATCAAGTTAACTAAGGGATCTCAGTTAAGGTGTTCAGATGGGACTGCACTATAAGATGCTGTATGACGTAAAAGCAGAGGTTTGGCTGCATCTCTGGATGTGACGGATGTTTAAGATGTGATGGAACACTAGGATTGTGACCGCAGCACTGGTTGCGACTAGGGTACAGCCGACACTGGTCTTGGCCAGGATTGCAGGAGCATCAGTGTAGTGGTGATCCCATAGAAATTTATGGGGATCTCAAAGCATGTTGCATTTGTGCCATGACTACAACTCCTGAATCGCAAATAATCCAACTCTGCTGGATTTTTTGTGGTCCTGCTGTGATCCCAGTCATTTCTATGGGATCACTGCTACACTGCGATGCTCCTGCAATCCTGGCCGTGACAGCTGTCGTGCGACCAGTATCGCTGTGTAGTCGTACCCTTAGACATGATGTAACAGCAGAATTATGAACGCAGCTCTGGATGTAACTGCAACAAAGGATGTGAAGTACCATCAGGATTGTGCCATCAACTCTAGATGTAGCAGGAGTAAAGGACAAGATGTAACTTACCCATGCTGCGGACCGCAAATTGTGGTCTGCAATGCATGGGCACCACCGTCTGCGGACGCAGACCTATTCATTTGAATGGGGTCCACGATCCACATCCTATGGTCTACAACACAAAAAAGTAGTGCATGCACCACACTGTTTCTCTCAGATTGCAGACCCGTTCAAGTGAATAGGTCCACCTCCGTGATGCGGTGCGCATACAGCTGGTGCCTGCATATTGCGGATACGCTGTTTGCGGGCTGCAATACAGGCACGGGCCGCCTATAGTCGCATGCATAAGGCCTAAGTATGGACCCATCTAATTTATTGGAAGAACTTTAGGTCCTGGGCAGAGCAGATGACACCAGCAACGTCAGTGGGGTTAATAATGGATGTTGAAGATCATGCATCTGGAATCATGCAAATTTTGTTTTCCATTTTTTGGGCACAAAATCTGAATGTACAAGTGTCATTGATTTAATGGCCTAATGTGGATCACGCCAAATGTGCAATCATGGAAAGTATGTGTCCCCAATAAATCATAACCATATGTCCTGTTGCCTGAGCTGGCCTTAGTCTCCATTGCTGATTTTAAGTTCTAAAAGGGGTTGGCCACTTCCTAACAATTTTCCATAAACTGCATGATGACACTAAAGTGAAAACATGCTTTTATGTCACCTCAGTGGCTGGTGAGAGGGTTCCAAGCCCGTCCATGGTCTATGTAAATATTTCAGGGCTGCGACCGCCCTGTCTATGGGAAGCAAAATGGCAGCTGTCGCGTGATTTACTCATGCGATACTTTCACTCCTTACCCTGCTGCATCCTCTGCTGTATATGCACTAGACAGTAGCATATCTTGTCCAGTAACATTGGGCTGGGTTGCACAGCTCAGGTCACACTGTGCTGTCATCATTAGAAGCTTCCAGTCTGGGAAGGATCCACCACATTTGGAGGGGTCTCATTGACTAAATTGCTCCAGGGCACATGCAGCGGTAATGATCTTGGGGTCAGGAATATGGCATTAAGAGAAGATGAACAAAGATGTCTCTTACAGAAAAAATGTCATGAGTTGCCCCATTCCTGCTCCATGTCCTCTTCTGCCTGTGTTAAACCAGAATTCCTCTGCTGCCACCTTCAATGGTCTCCATTGTAATTGTAATGTGTAGTAAAAGGTGTAATCTCAACAAATATCCACCTCACCAAGGGGGAAACCACTATATAGTATATGAACCATAACAACTGCTGGAATTAGTGAGGGTCCTGCTGTTCTGTATTGGGTGGGGAGTGTAGACCATTTAGAATCAAGGGCCTACAAAGAGGAAAAGGCACCCTTTCCTAGTGCTGGTCCACCACATCTCCCACCCAACCCTTCCTGGTGACACAGCTGAGGGTTTGTAACAGTGTATCAGTGCAGGTAAGAGCTATTAGCCAGCAGTCCAGGGCAGGAGAGAGACTCATGCTGCTGCTATATCTAGCCCTTGTAAGAAACCCTTATATGCTTTAAACCTACAGCGGTCTACATCTTTAAAGTGACACTTTCAAGAAAAAAAATCACATTCACTGGGGATCAAATAGAACACTTACCTGGTGCCTATTCATCTTTTTAGCTGCAGATTCAAATTCCCAGGCTCATCTTCTGCCATCCAAGATGGTCCCACCGCTCCTCAGACTGCCTGATGCACATTGTGCATTTAGTAGCTCAAGGTACTTCCTTGGATTGGCCAGCACTGCTCATGTGAACACGGTTGGCCATTTAAAAGATGGACATGTAGGAAGTTTCTTGGACTACCAAATGCACAGTGAGGATTATGTAATCTAAGAAGCAGTGCAGCCATCTGGGAGCTTGGGAAGTAGCAGATCTGCAATAGATAGATGATAAGGAAAGCACCATATAAGTGTTTTGTTTGTTTCCTAGCTAATGTAAATTATTTTTCTTGAACCGGACAGTCGGTTTAAAGGCTATGGACCTGCTTTTTCAATTGATCTTCATAAAAATGTACAACAGCTTTACTGCTCTTATGGCTGCATACATAGCCGTTATCTCTGAACACCTGACAGCACATAAACACTAATAGCTCAATTCTTACCTAACTGATAAGGATTATGACTAAATATGTGTTTATGAGTTGTCAGGAGTTCAGAGATAAGGGCTACAGAGATGTGGGGGATTCACTGTGAAGGCAGAGCCTGTCAGTCTGCAAATACTCAGAAACTAAAGTCTGTACAGGAAAATTTGGTGAAAAATGGAGACCAATTGAAAACATGATTTTTAGCCCAGAGCAAGTGGCGGATTCTGGAACATTTTCTAATTATTATATAGACTCCTGTAGGTGACATTTGCTAAACAAACTTACTTTGGCTGCGTTTCTTTGCGAAGCTTGACAGTTTCGGAGGCGGCAGATCCAAGATGTAATTAGTCTCAGTATGGAAAATACGTTATGTTCTATAATTAAAGCTAAATCACATTTGCCTAAGGCTCATTCCTCACAGCAAAGGGCATGAGCCAAATAAATTCTGATTTATTGTGCGGGGGCCGTCACCTCCAAGGTTACAAGTGAAGAGATGATCATTATTAAGGTTCAGCTAATCGAAGTATCTGAAGTGGACTTCGATCTGATTTTCAGGGAAGATTTGATTTGAAGCAAAGCTGAATTTCCTCGTGCTTTGTGGTTATGAATCAATTTTACCTGAAATTGCATAAAAAAAAAAATACTCATTAGTGTTGAGCGAACATGTTGGCCGAATTCACTATTCGGTGCTCGGGACCACACAGTATTCGGCCGAATACCGCATGTGCTCGAGCGCCATGCTCGAGTCACCTCCCCGCACGCTAATTAGCTAATTAGCCAATTAGCGTGCAGGGAGGTATGGCATTCAGTGTAATGCCTGTAGCCATCTTAGCTACTGGCATTACACTGACTGGCTGGCCGGGTCACATGTCACTGGGTGCTAAAAAGCACCCAGTGACATGTGACCCGGCCAGTCTTAGACAGGGAGAGCTGCTGCATGCAGGGACAGACAGTGTAGGGAGAGAAGCACGCTAGGCAGGGATAGAAATCGCTAAACAAAGACCCAAAAGCCCTTTTAAGGGCTATTTTATCTGGCACAAACCTACATTTTATTATTTTTGAGGACTTTAAAGATGGTGAAAATAGCGCTAGGTTGCCTGCCATTAACGCCACATGCGCTGCTGCAGCAAGGAGGGACATACACTGTAGGGAGAGAAGCACGCTAAGCAGGGATAGAAATCGCTCAAAAAAGACCCAAAAGCCCTTTTAAAGGCTATTATATCTGGCACAAAGCAATATTTTATTATTTTTGGGGTGTTTAAAGGTGGTGAAAATAGCACTAGGCGGACTGCCATTAATGCCACATGTGCTGCTGCTGCTGCATTCTGTAGGATACTCTCTGTATACTATATACCTGACATACTTTGCTATAATTTCTTCTGTTAAGCCCGCAGTACTTCTTTTCCGTCTTGCTGTATAACATTTGCGCAAGGAGGGACTTGTGTAGGGATAGAATTTCTATAGGCAGGGTTAGTATCATTGTTCAAAAGACACAAAAGTCCATTGTTAAATCCTTCTGCATTTTTTATTTTTTTTTGGTGGCAAAAAGAACCCAAGTGTGCCCTGTCAGTAACACTAGGTGCACAGCATATTACAACCATTTAAAAGTCTATGTAGCTGACATCCGTTGTTACTTTTAATACCGTTAATTTAGGCCGCAGTTCCTCATTTGCGTCTGCAGTTTAATTTGCCCAAGGAGGGAATTAAACTATAGGGATAGGATTTGGGTAGGTAGAAAGATTGTTTCTGTTCCAAAAAGACCAAAGTCCATTGTGAAATACGTCTGTTTTTTTTTTGTTTTTTTGTTGGCAAAAAAAAAACCCCATGTGTGTCCTGTCAGTAACGCTAGATGCACAGTGTATTACAACCGTTCAAAAGTCTATGTAGCTGACATCTGTTGTTACATTTAATATCGTTAATTTAGGCCACAGTTCCTGATTTGCAGCTGCTCTATAACGTTTGCGCATTCAGAATATTGGACATTCGTTTAAATTTTTCTGATCATACAGTTAATAAAAATCTGCAGTACTGTAGTTGTGACCAAGTTGCATATATACTATACAATATGCGCAAGGCGAGCACTAAGGGACGGGGAAGTAGGCGTGCTGCTGATGGTTCTGGGCGCGGTGAAACTGTGCCTGCCGGCAGAGCCCAAGAAACAAAGTAATCCAAAACTCCTAGCTTCATGTCACAGTTTGCAGGGCGGCGCAAGACACCACTCTTGTCGCCACACCAGTGCGAGCAGGTAGTCGGTTGGATTTCAGCTTATAATGCTTCCAGTAGGTTCAGCACCACCCCCTCTTCCACAAAGTCCAGTCTCAGTAGCCAAGAGTATGCGCAACCGCATACTCACCCTGATCCTCCTTCCTCCCACCATGCAGAGTCTGGGCAAAGAACTAATCCCACATTCGGATATTCCGAGGAGCTTTTTTCATCACTGTTCCTTGGCTCGGGCCTCTCGCCAAGGCCGCTTGAAGTGGGACATGAGGAGATATTGTGCCCTGATTCCCAACCTATTGAGCAAACACAGTCTGAAGACGATGACGGTGGGGACCGGCAACTAGCGTCTCACGAGGTGCATGATGATGATGAGACACAGTTGCCAATAAGTCAAGGGCAATTAGTGTCTCAAGAGGTTGTGGATGAGGATGAGACGCAGTTAAGTCAGGTTCTTGTTAGTTCACCATGTTAGGAGGAGGACCAGAGTGAGGATGTGGAAGAGGAGGTGGTGGACGATGAAATAGCTGACCCAACCTGGGAAGGTGGCAAGCCGAGCGAGGACAGCAGTACAGAGGGGGAGGGATGCGCAGCACCACAACAGGCTGGAAGAGGCAGTGGGGTGGCAAAAGGGAGAAGGCAGGCCACGCCAACCAAACCCGCAACTGTTCCCCGGCGCAGCCCCTTGTGGCAAGCTCCCTTGCCAAGGGTTAGGTGTTCCGCAGTCTGGCGTTTTTTTGAGGAAAGTGCTGACGATAAACGGTTTGTAATTTGTAACCTGTGCCGTACCACGATGAGCAGGGGCGTAAACACCAGCAACCTGACCACCACCAGCATGATCCGCCACATGGCAGCAAAGCACCCTAAAAGGTGGGCCAAACGCCTGGGTCCACGATCTGTGTCTGCAGGTCACATCACTGCCTCCTCTTCCCCTCTGTTACCTGCTGTCCAAGATGCAGGCCCAGATGCCTCCCGCCATGCACCTGGACCTTCGCAGGAACCATCAGCCAGCACGTCCACTTCAATGTCCCAGTGCAGCGTTCAAATGTCCTTACTAGTGTTGAGCGAGCATGCTCGGCTGAACTTGCTGTTCGGCTGAGCATGCCTACGCTCGGGTCCGCTCAGCCGAACACCGAGTGTACTCAAGCGCAATGCTCGAGTCTCTTCCCCGCACTGTCATGTTGATTTGTACGCTAATGCGTACGAATTTGTATGCTAATGCGTACGAATTTGTATGCTAATACGTATGAATTTGTATGCTAATGCATACGCATTGTGCGCTAATGCGTACGCATTGTGCACTAATGCGTACAAATTCAGTTAATTAGCATACTTTTACGAGTGAAAGGAGTAAAAGAGGAAAAGTCGCGATTCTGACCTTTTTCTATGAACCAGACACCCTCCCCTCTTCGGGGGGTGCCTGGTTTAGTCTCGAGCGGGGGGTGCCTGGTTTAGTCCCATTGACTAACATTATGCTTGGGTGCTCGGCCGAGCACTCGAGCAACCCCGAGTGCTCGGCCAGAGCACTCGAGCATACAAGCACAGAGGTGCTCGCTCAACACTAGTCCTTACACCAGGCATTTGACCGCAAGCGCAAATACCCTGCCACCCACCCACAGGCCATAGCTCTAAACGCACAACTTTCCAAGTTGCTGGCCCTGGAAATGTTGCCGTTTAGGCTGGTGGAACACTGAGGCCTTTCGCAGCCCGATGGCGGCGGATGTCCCTCGTTACGCAGTCCCCAGCCGCCACTATTTTTCCTGGTGTGCCGTCCCTGCCTTACACCAGCATGTGTCCAGAAACATAACCCGTGCCCTGACCAACGCAGTTACTGGCAAGGTCCACTTAACAACTGACACATGGACAAGCGCTTGTGGCCACGGACGCTACATTTCCCTGACGGCACACTGGGTGAACGATGTGGAGGCTGGGAGCGAGTCGTACCCTGGGATGGCACAGGTGCTACCCACGCTGAGGACTGCGGGCCCTACTTCCATCCGTATTTCCGCTGCCGCCTACAGTAGTGGCTGCAACCCCTCCTTCTCTTCCTCCACCTCCTCCTCCACTTCTTCCCATGCAGAATTGCCATCTTGCAGCACCACTCAGACTTCTGTCAGTAGCTGGAAGCAGTGTAGCACAGCAGTCGGTAAACGTCAACAGGCCGTGCTCAAGCTTATTTGCCTCGGTGACAAACAGCACACCAGCAGAGCTGTGGCATGGCTTAAGAGAACAGGCTGAGCTGTGGCTCTCGCCAGTCAACCTGCAGCCAGGAATGGTTGTATCCAATAATGGCCACAACTTGGTAGCGGCTTTGGAGCTGGCCAACCTCCCGCACATACCATGCCTGGCCCATGTATTCAACTTAGTGGTTCAGCAGTTTCTGAAAAACTACCCCAATTTGCCTCAGCTACTGTTGAAGGTGCCTCGCCTGTGTGCCCATTTCCGCAAGTCACCGACAGCTTCAGCCGGCCTGGCAACGCTGCAGCGCTTGCGGTTGCTGGCTCACCGACTGCTGTGCGACCTGAGCATGCGATGGAATTCCACCTTCCACATGTTGAGCAGGCTTTGTGAGCAACAGAGAGCAGTAGTAGAATACCAGCTGCAACCCGGTCGGCGCCTTTCTAGTCAGCTTCCGCTCTTCACAAGAGACGAGTGGGCATTGATGTCTGACCTCTGTGAGGTGTTGCGCAACTTTGATGAATCTACACAGATGGTGAGCGGCGATTATGCAATTATCAGCGTAACCATCCCACTTCTGTGTCTACTAAAAAGATACTCACAATAAAGGCCGATGCTCTGCGTGTGGAAGAGGTGGAAATGGGGGAAGACCCTACACAGGGTGATAGCCAGACCACCCTCGATTCATCTTCTCAGCGCCAATTGGAGGAGGAGGAGGAACAGGAGACGGTTGCCACCGCTACACAGGGTAGCCATACCACGTTTACACCATCTCTTCGGCGTGGATGGGCTGAAGAGGAGGAAGAGGACGAGGAGGATATTGAGAGTCATGCTTCTGGTGGGAAGAGCGAAGCCTTGTCTGTTGGGACTCTGGCACACATGGCTGACTTCATGCTATGCTGCCTTTCCCGTGACCCTCGTGTTATACGCATATTAGGCAACACTGATTACTGGTTGTTCACCCTTCTGGACCCCTGCTACAAAGAGAACTTCCCATCTCTCATTCCTGTGGTGGAGAGGACAAGTAAAATGTTGAAATACCAGAAGGCCCTTGTCGAAAAATTGCTCCACAAATTTCCATCTGACAACGCTGGCGGCAGAGTACGTAGTTACTTGGCCACCCGAGGAGGGAAGACGAGGGGAACACACAGCAGTTCCAACAAAGGCAGGGCGACACTCTCCAAGGCCTGGGACAGTTTTATGACACCCCGCCAGCACCCTCACCCTGATGAGTGGCATAGTGTGACAAGGAGGGAAAAGTTTTGGAAGATGGTAAAGGAGTACGTAGCTGAACGTGTCAACGTCCTCAGGGATCCCTCTGTGCCGTATAATTATTGAATGTCTAAGCTGGACATGTGGCACGAACTGGCGCTCTACACCTCGGAGGTGCTGGCCTGCCCTGCCGCTAACGTTTTGTCTGAGTGGGTATTTAGTGCTGCTGGGGGCATAATTACTAATAAGCGCATCCGTCTGTCAGCTGACAGGTTGACGCTTATCAAAATGAACAAGGCATGGATTGCCCCTGACTTCTCTACTCCACCAGAGGAAAGCGGCTTAACATGAAGGAACCTTAAATCTGGCTTTTAGGGTGTATTGAATACATTGTATTATCATGTACCCCTTCCACTTCTCGTCCTCTTCCTCCTCTTCCTCCATCATATGAAACTGCTTATTAGGCTGCCCTCTAAGTCCACCGGCTGGGCCTGCACCCTAATTTTTTAGCCGGTCAACTCACCCAATGCTCGGCTATTTTCAGCGGCCCCATACAAATGAATGAAGGGTGCCCGCGCATGCGCCCTCCTTCACTTTCGGTGCCCCGTTCTCGATATATGTGTGGGTCCCAGTGGTGGGACCCGTACCTATAGGACAATGGGGGCATATCCTAGTGATATGCCCCTACTGTCCAAGATGGGAATAACCCTTTAAATTTGGGACAGTTTGATGGGCAGCAGCATGTCACCCTTAATTTTTTTTTGATATGAGCTCGGCAGCAGCGTGTCAACCTTAAATTTGGGACAGTTTGATGGGCAGCAGCGTCTCACCCATAAATTATTTTGACGTACTGCTCGGCAGCAGCGTGTCAACCTTAAATTTGGGACAGTTTGATGGGCAGCAGCGTGTCAACCTTCAATTTGGGACAGTTTGATGAGCAGCAGCGTGTCACCCTTACATTTGGGACAGTTTAATGGGCAGCAGCGTGTCACCCTTAAATTTGGGACAGTTTGAATGGTAGAAGCGTGTCACCCGTAAATTTTTTTGACGTTCTGCTCAGCAGCAGCGTGTCACACGTACATTTTTTTGACGTTCTGCTCGGAAGCAGCATGTCAACCTTAAATTTGGGACTGTCACCCATAATTTTTTACACGGTCAGCTCAGCAGCAGCACGTCACCACTATTGTTTTTGCGTGTCAGCAGCAGGCCATCAATCATAATTTTTCAAGGGTGTGTCTGATACACTCCTTTATGTGTAATAAAGGGGGTATTGGAGTGCCTGTTCCTTGTAATTTTTGGCAGCCCTTTCCCTTAGTGCATAGGCTTTATGAGTGTCGGAGTCCCACAATTATACCACAATGTGAATGGGGCCCTCCTTTATATGATATACCGGTTGTATGGGAGTGCCTCATCCGTGTAATTTTTGGCAGCACTTGAGCTTAACGTACAAGTAAATCTATGTTTCCTAACAATATTACCTGTAAAATCGATGTTATCTTGGGTTTTGGGGGGGTATTTTTGTCATTCCATAAAAGTGGCGTAATAGTCGGCCATCATTGTTAATAGCAGTGACTTCTGTGTCCAAAATGCATCCAGACATCCTCCCCATACTGTTCCCTAACCATTTCTGTGGTGTTTCCACCATTTTCTGACGTTTCCCTATGGACCAGACACCCTCCCCTCATCCGAGCAGGGGGTGCCTGGTCTTCTCCCATTGAATTCTATTATACTCTTGCCTGGAGATCCCACGTGAAATCTTGTGCATGGTGATGTATGACATCACTCCGCCGGCCAGCGTGATGTCATTGCACGCATTGCGCAATTTTGTGCGGGATCTTCAATCAAGATGGCCGTGGCATTCCCTCAAATGGATAAGGTGAGTATTATTTCTTTATTTATTAACCCCTGAAAGGCCTATATTTTGACATCAGATGTTGAAATCAGGGGTTCATCAATGGGGGGCAGTGCAATCACTGTTCCCCGTCATTGTGCCCGCTACTTACAAAGAAATGTGCTTTGTGACAAATTCATTCATCACAGAGCAAATTTCTTTGTGAAATTCAACGACTCTGTCGAAACAAAGTTTTCCTAACTTCGCTCAACAATAATCATTATGATGAGGATGATGAGAAGAATAGTAGGGGATGATGATAATGATGTGGACAATGTGCCAAGCAAGCTATAGTACTTCAGTCCCTGCAAAGGGCCCTAAATGGAGGACACTATGTTAATCAGCTTGACCCAAGAAAAGTCCAACTAATAATACTGCTAATATCTCCAAGGAAACACAGATATATGTGTATAGGCGAATGGGATCATTAAATAAAGACACAGGGTCATTACTTCATGCTTTTCATCTACTGCCTGCAATTTCTCCCTGTTTGGAATCACATCTGTAAATCCATTTATCACTAATCAAGAATCCCACAGACTGCAGCAATATAATGGTATGGGGGTGGAAAATGTTGGGCTGGGTGCATCTACCAGATATAACAAAAACAATGGGGGAGATATATCAATCTCACTGTGCCTGGTACATGCCTTGATTTGCTCCAGAATTTGTGGCATGCGCCTGCTGCGCCAAATATATGAAGAGTATGCCCCTCAATTTTGTTTAAAGGGGTACTGCCATCTGAGACAATGGGGGGAAATCGCTAGGATATGTCCACATTGTCCTATATTGAGAATGGAGTGGGGAAAGTGGTGGCTGGAGGACCCCGGGTTTCCTCTTTTCAAGTAGAATGAATTGTCCATCTTACCTCCATCCTTGTCCTCTGCCGCCCGGCGTCCCCTGTAGGCCCTGATGTCACCGCAACCTTCAGAACCTCACCCCAGGCCCCCTTCTCACCGCAACCTCCAGAACCTCACCCCAGGCCCCCTTCTCAAAAGAGCGGGACATGTCACTAATGGCTTGGAACTGGTTTGAAAGACCAATCAGAAGGGGGTTGGTTGTACATTCCTTTGGCATCTGGTGGTTGGGAGAAGGCCTTAAGTCTCCCTTTTTTTCAGTATGTTTTTTACCCTGCTTTTTTTTTTATTACTGAGTAGATGGCACCTTCCTCTTCCTGGATCCTCCTAATTTCCTTATCCAGTTTACTGTCCCTTTGGGCCTCACCAGTAGCAACAGCCTCAGGGGCAAGATCAGAGGTTGTCTCAGTTATCCCAGTTACCTGAGGTTCCCGAGACTCTCCCATCTCCCTTTGGGGTTTTTTCAGACACCTTAGTTGGACAAGTGTCCTTTGCTTACCTTTCCTCCCTGGCCCCTCTGTTCCATTACCTCTGCCTGCCTCCCCCCCAGCAGAATTGGTCTCATGGCTTCCTCCCTCATGGGTATTGCCTGCATTGGCAAAGGAGTGAAGGCAGTGACTGAATGGGTGACCTAAGTCACTGAAGTGTGTGGGGCTGCCACATCTCTGACAGTGCTTTGGCAGACCCTGGTAGAAAATCTGGATGCGATACCTTCCAAGGAAGGTTGCAAATGGTATGTGGGTAACCGTGTTTCCTGGTAGCCTAAGTTTTACCATAAACTTCCAGACCAAATGCCATATTTGTTCCTATTATTTTTGAGGACCTCCACCACCTCCCCATATCGACCAGAGCACGTCATGATGTCAATACAAGACAGTGACTTGTGGGTTAAAAAGGTCACCCTCTTGACGTTATTCTGACGAGACACTGCGTAGAAAGCAAAGTCTCACCAGCTTGGCTCATTCTTTGCCACTTCATAGTTGGACCACAAGAGTTCAACCCCTCCAGGCGAACAAAGCTGACATTGAACTCAGGGTCCCCATAGGGATGTATCAAGACTTAGATGTCAATCACCTTGAAGCCCATCTTTAGCAAGAGCTCAACCACCTTCGATCTTGAAGGACATGTATCACTGTCCTTCCACCTCAGATGAACCACATTTCTATGGCGGCTACCCTGCCCAGCTGCTCCTTTCCTCTCGGAAGGCTGAGAGGCTATGCCTCTCTATCCAAAAGGATAGATCAACCTCTACATTGATTGTTCTCTTCCCTCTCTTTAGAGCCTCCAGAAGACTCCACGGCAAAAAGCCGCCCCAGAGCCAGAGGACGAGGGCACCCTATTTCCCCAGCCCGCGACATCCACATAGCTACACACAGGGGCTGACGCAGCTGAGGGAACAAATGGATCAGGCCCCCCACCATCCCCACTAACTAATGACCCTCCACCACCCACCTTCATATCCTCTATCACCAAACCAGCCTCACTATAGTGGATACCATGGCCACCCTTCTTTCCCTTCTATCACCACTCACACCACCATCCAAACCACCAGACACATTTTTATTAACAAAACAATTTTCTCCCCCACCTCCTCCCACTTTCTCCCCTACATTCATTTACTCATTCATACTAGCTGAACCGCTGCCTCCACAGAACAGGCCGCCAGCCCCTTATTTATGGGACAGCCAGACTGCTTATCTTGTTTAGAGGCAGCCCCAACCCCAATTTTACCATTGCTCTCTGCTTCATTGGTACAATTCATTCCAAATTTTGGGTGCCGCTAATCCATTACTGGACATCACTGATCCGAACCCAGGCACTGCTGATCTGCTTTTTCTTGGCACCGCTCATTTAGACCATCAGTGCCAATGCAAAACAAGGGTTTTAATCCCAATTCTAGTGTTTTATCAAGAGGAGTAACTGTTATAGCCCCTGCTGCAACTTCATGACTGCGGGACACTTTTCTTTGTCAGCACAGTCCTCCTTTCCACCAACTCCCCAATCTCAGCTTGGAGATGCTTTATCTGGTTCAGCAACCATTGCTTCTTTCTTTAGGGGGCCACTTTGGCATGAGCCCTCAAACCTTGCAGCTCCTCCCAGAGCCTCCTCAGGGTGCCTCATGACCCAGGAGCCATAGGTGGAAATGGGCTCCCAGGCCCTCAGTATGACACAGCCTTCCTCCTTGAGATCTGCTTCTCCTCTGTGAGCACTTGGCTTTCTATGGGCCCCGAAAGGAGCACTCTCACCTGAGCTGGCATTCAGGTCTTCCTTACTGGATCCAGCTTTGCGGCTCTTCCAACTCTCCACAGACAGAAGCCACACTGCTGCGACTCCTGACAGATCTTCTTACCCCTGAGTCCTCCATTCAGGCCAAACACTGGCTCCTCCTGTCCCCTGATGGCCTGCTGCTGGGAACAGGAGCCTGGGCTTGCCTCCCTCACTCATGCCTGAGAACCCACACCCTCCCTGGGGAGGAAGACTACACTCATTATTTTGATGGTGGAGTTATTGTGTACATATACGTAAAGCATTACTTATCCTGTACTGATCCTGAGTTACATCCTGTATTATCCTCCAGAGCTGCACTCACTATTCTGCTGGTGGATTCACTATATAAATACATTGTATTACTTATCCTGTACTGATCCTGAGTTACATCCTGTATTATACCCCACAGCTGCACGTACTATTCTGCAGGTGCAGTCACTGTGTAAATACATTACATTACTTATCCTGTACTCATCCTGAGTTACATCCTGTATTATACCCCAGAGCTGTACTCACTATTCTGCTGATGGAGTCACGTTGTACATACATTACCTATCCTATACTGATCCTGAGTTATATCTTGTATTATACTCCAGAGCTACACTCACTAATCTGTTGTTGGAGTCACTGTGTACATACAAAGCATTACATTACATGTACTGATTCTAGTGTCACATGGGACAGTATACTCAATCTCTATGGTAAGAATTGTGCAGCATTAGTTACATTGCACGGGTGTGAAATCTGCTGATGGCACATATATGGTGGTGTGTTGATTCTTTCCTGTCTCGCAGAACATCCACATGAGAAGATTTGCTGTTTAACTATTCTTTTTGTGCATTTTACCCTTAATGGGTGGATCTTTCCTGCGCAAATTATCTGGAGCAGTGGTCATTTTATTATTCAGGTCCTGATGTGACCTGGCAGGAAACAAGGATCAGATACAACCTTGGAATAACTGTTCCTCAGCAACAAAACATCGCAAAACATTGCACATGGCGTCAAATGATTTACAGGATGAAGATAGTGTCTGGGAGATACTGGAATGTGCGTCTGGCTCCAACAAGGGAAATTAATCCACCAACAAGGAGAATTGGACTTGGGTCCCCCAGACACCATTGAGGTGTCACCATGTGTTGCTGCTCTCCAGAGAAGATGCCAAGGTATGGTGAATCCCAATGGGAAACAAGTCTAGAGAGTCAAGGCTTTCAGTAAACCAATCTGCTTCTTTACTGGAGGAACTCAAGTGCAAAAAAAATACAGGCAATGGAATGCTAGCTTTTCCAGTCTTCCCTCTGGTAGCAGAAGGTTCTGTGGTGAGAAAAGTCCGGAGTTAGCTGTCCCTCCTTTTCTTCGAAAGCTAGCTCCCTGGTCAAAAGGGCAGATGTCCCACAGTCTGTGGCAGACTATTACCATACCATCTTCCAGTCACTTGTGCAGTCTGACAGAGTTTCTCCTACTAAACAATAGCCCATATCCACAGACTAGGGGCTCTGACTACATTACTTTTCTACATTTTCTAACTGATCAAGAACCTTATAGTGGGATGGGTGAAGCTGGAGAAGCACAGCTTAACAGAAACAATGTTTCAGTTCAAAGATGCCATAGACTTGTATTGTGCCTCAATACAAGTCAATGGGAATGACTAGGCAGTTTTCAGTCGTAAACAACAGTCTGACAGAGCTAAACCAGATGGCCAAAAGTTCACTTTGTCTTGCTTTAACCTCCAGAACTCAGCTCTGCATGGTCCCTTATGACAGCAGTGGAAAATTACCAGCTTCTCAGTGCGAAATCCCTTAGTATTAACTGATTCTGCATTAACACTTTCCAGAATTTAGTGCAAATACAGTGCAATAACAGTGCAAATGGACTTGATATATCATATACAATGCAACTCAGCCGTATAAAACAGTATAAGTGCAAACATAAATCACAGATGGCTTTGTATACAAGCAGTAGGGCCAAATGTCTACAAACATCCAGACTCCAAAGTACGCTTGCTTCAGAGCCTACACATATTTGCCCCATTCATAATACATATGTGGTAAACCAGCTGTGGTTTTCACATGGAAACCATGTCAAGAAGGGACATGTCACTTTCTTGGCACAGATTTCAAATCAGCATGAAAAACGGCAGCAGTAGATGTGCAGGGGAGAGCAGAGAGGATAGGAGTTGTGATAGCAATAATGGAGGCGGAAGTTACTCACGACTGCAGTCTTGGTCATGTAGTGATGGGAAGGGCATACTCAGGTTCTGAAGGTTCTCCTGTCTGGTGTTGGTTGGGATGTGTTAAAGGAGAATATTAATTATTGATGTTCTGGATAATACCAATAATTAATATTCATAAATGTGCAAAACCCGCTTTTGCTGGTTCCGCCTATTTATGCCTTTATAAATACCTATTACCTACACGACCTAGCGCTACGTGCAAGTACTAGGCTATACTGCGGATACAAAGACACTATGTACACAGTATTGTATAAAATAATAAAAAGGGTTTATTAAACAACAATACTAATGTCTGTAGTCTAATTATTTAGACTATATCTATATATATTTATATTAACGCCTTATAAATATATATACATATAGTCGCACAATTATACAATATTAAAAGCTAACTACACTGCACAATCCCACTTAATTCCATCCACAATAATAACTAAACAATACACTCACACAAATATAACAAGCCCTCCCAAGCCTAACTTACTATCCCTAGGGAAACAAAAGGTTAAATTCCAATACAAAGGGTTAAGGTTGGCAGCAGGGGACAATAAGGGGTTAACACAGGGTATGGTAGGGAAGAACGCTGGTGGTATAGGGGTAAGTGGCAATGAAAGGGTTAAATGCAGGGGAAATATGGTAGGGGTATATAGAAATAAGGGATTAATTAATTGGTAGTACAAGGGAAGGGGTTACTACTCAGCCAGATGCTCGTTTCTAGGGGAGATCCTCGCTTGCCAGCTTGTTGTCCAGGGTTTAATTCCCTCTTGGTATTGCTCGTTTTGCTGGGGATGATTCTTGCTTGAAGGGATACACGGCTCAAACTGAAGAGCGCATGGTGGCCGGGTTATTTAAACCCGGCCACGCTCGCTCCCGTGTTCCCGTGCTGCCGGCGAGCGAGCGCGCCGGCAGCCATGTGCATGTGGGCTGGCGCGGTGATATGATGTCACCGTGCCAGCCCAAGCACACAGGAATTCACAGGCGGAGGATCTCTTTGATCCTCCTGCCTATGAATTACCCTCGCATCTCCGGCGCTGTAATTACAGCGCAGGAGGTGCGAGGTATGCTGGGGCAGGGAAACCTTTTGTTTCCCTGTCATGTTAAACACCTCCAGCAATGCTGTTAATATAATAATAGATTATATATAATATATAATGTTAATATAAAGCAAGGGGCCATCATACAGTATATATATATATATATATATATATATATGTATATATACAGATATAGGCACACACTCTGGGGGCACACCTGCCTACATCTATATATAGACTTGTTTCAAATAACAGCATCAGTAAACAACGGAAATCAGATCATGCGTGTTTATTTGTGGCAAACAGTGTGAACGTTTTCGGCCAATTATAGGCCTTCATCAGACACTATAATTAAATACAAATGATATACATTCAGAATGATGCAAGCAAATATCAGGTAAGTCAAAATCTATACAGTACATAAACTTGCAAAATACAAAAATGGGATCCAGGTACATCTCCCAATAGTAAGGATCTCAGTAAGGATTCCGGAGGGTCCGATACTACAAGGATTGATTCAATTAAACTATAGACATGTCTATAGTTTAATTGAATCAACACGGGCTATCCATAGGGAGCATATATATATTTTGGGCCAAACACATATACACAGGGGGCAACTAAGGCCCACAGTGTATATACAGTGCCTTGCGAAAGTATTCGGCCCTCTGGAACTTTTCAACCTTTTGCCACATTTCAGGCTTCAAACAAAAAGATATAAAATTTTAAATTTTTGGTGAAGAATCGACAACAAGTGGGTCACAATTGTGAAGTGGAATAAAATTTATTGGATCATTTAAACTTTTTTTGTAAAAATAAAACTGAAAAGTTGGGGCGTGCAAAATTATTCGGCCCATTTACTTTCAGTTCAGAAAACTCACTCCAGAAGTTCATTGAGGATCTCTGAATGATCCAATGTTGTCCTAAATGAGTGATGAAGATAAATAGAATCCACCTGTGTGTAATCAAGTCTCCGTATAAATGCACCTGTTCTGTGATAGTCTCAGGGTTCTGCATCATGAAGACCAAGGAACACACCAGGCAGGTCCGTGATACTGTTGTCGAGAAGTTTAAAGCCGGATTTGGATACCAAAAGATTTCCAAAGCTTTAAACATCCCAAGGAGCACTGTGCAAGCGATCATATTGAAATGGAAGGAGTATCAGACCACTGCAAATCTACCAAGACCCGGACGTCCCTTTAAACTTTCATCTCAAACAAGGAGAAGACTGACAGAAATGCAGCCAAGAGGCCCATGATCACTCTGGATGAACTGCAGAGATCTACAGCTGAGGTGGGAGAAGAAAGCCATTTCTCAAAGATATCCATAAAAAGTCTCGTTTAGAGTTTGCCACAAGCCACCTGGGAGACACACCAAACATGTGGAAGAAGGTGCTCTGGTCAGATGAAACCAGAATCAAACTTTTTGGTAACAATGCAAAACGATATGTTTGGCGTAAAAGCAACACAGCTCATCACCCTGAACACACCTTCCCCACTGTCAAACATGGTGGTGGCAGCATCATGGTTTGGGCCTGCTTTTCATCAGCAGGGACAGGGAAGATGGTTAAAATTGATGGGAAGATGGAGCCAAATACAGGACCATTCTGGATGAAAACCTGTTGGAGTCTGCAAAAGACCTGAGACTAGGACGGAGATTTATCTTCCAACAAGACAATGATCCCAAACATAAAGCAAAATCTACAACGGAATGGTTCAAAAATAAACGTATCCAGGTCTTAGAATGGCCAAGTCAAAGTCCAACCTGAATCCAATTGAGAATATGTGGAAAGAGCTGAAAACTGCTGTTCACAAACGCTCTCCATCCAACCTCAAAGAGCTCGAGCTGTTTTGCAAGGAAGAATGGGCAAGAATTTCAGTCTCTAGATGTGCAAAACTGATAGAGGCATACCCCAAGCGACTTGCAGCTGTAATCGCAGCAAAAGGTGGCGCAACAAAGTATTAATGCAAGGGGGCTGAATAATTTTGCACGCCCCATTTTTCAGTTTTATTATTACAAAAAAAGTTTAAATGATCCAATACATTTCGTTCCACTTCACAATTGTGACCCACTTGTTGTTGATTCTTCACCAAAAATGTTATATCTTTTTGTTTGAAGCCTGAAATGTGGCAAAAGGTTGAAAAGTTCCAGGGGACCGAATACTTTCACAAGGCACTGTACATGTCTATAAGACTCATATACATATATATATATATATATATATATATATATATATATATGCATATGCATGACCACATGGGGCAGCATGCATATACATATATACATGTAAATGTCAGCACGTCCTTCTACAGGGTGCCCTTGATGGTGTTAAATTAGGAGGCGCAGGCAGGGTCCCCTGACGCATAGAGGCAATAATGAGGTATATTTACCAGTAGAACAGTTCTTTACATGCAGATAAGTTTCCAATACAGCACAGTTCAGACTTTACATGGACAGATATCCTCCACAGTTTTGCAGTTTTACAGATGTTACAGTTTTCACTACTGCAAAGGTAGTTAACAGGCCATGGTCTTTTTCTGAATCAATTTTCCTCACATTGGACTTTTATATTCCACACTTAAGCATCCACAAATAGGGGTGCAACACTTCTCACTTTCTCTTTGCAACCTTCGCTCTGACAGACTCAGGTTCTGTTCCTTTATCAAGATGCTGTCCACAGAACTTCTGTATGCACCTCCTCTTAACACTGGTATGCTCCACAAATACATCTTGCGCTTTGCTGATCTAGACTGCCGAGACTGAAACCTCTACACCAAGAACCAACCTCCTTGCAGCCAGTATAATAAAACACACATGACACCTTCTTGTTGGGTAAGGGTTGGTCACAACTTTATTTATCATAATTTTCACAAGCTTCAACTTCTTAAGCAAACTAACTCGGAGTATCAAAGCGATATGCCCCACAGCGTTCTCTGTCTGCCTTCTTCTCCCTCTTAAATCGTCAACCGACCTCTGCTGTGACTTCTGAATGGAAAACATCTGAAACGGAACACCATAAGTAAGAAAAGGAACGGAAACAAGAAAAAAAGTGTGGGGGTGGGAGGTGGGAAGCTTTCAGTGAAGGTGCTGGAAAAGAGGCCGTCCCCACTGTCTGGCCCATCTTTTATTCCATTGGCCACTACCACCACTTTAGCCAACCAGCTGGCTGTAGTATACCCGCCTTAAATCAACCAAAACACCCCCACAGGGTTGAACCACTTTTTCTCTGGCTGCAGCATGAATTTATTAACCCTTCCTGCCACCACATCTCGTCAGTCATGGACGCCTTCTCTTAGGCACCTCGGCGTCGGCTAAAGTGTTCTCTACACCTTTGCTTCTTTCTGGTTGATTTTGTCTTAGGGGTGTTTTTAGTTTAAATCTGCTTTCTTCAATGTCTCAGCTCCATGGGTAGGGTGACAACAGCCCCACCTAGTGACAGTAACTAAGGCCTGTTAACTCCTTGTGCAAGTTACATATATAAAATGCCTAATACACATTTTAACCCTTTTAGCAGTGGATCACTGCTGTAGCATTGAGACACTACATATGCAACTAAATTACTTAAAAACCGTAGGGAGTCATTTATCAAATCAGATGTCAGTTGTATGGCTCAAAAAAGCTGCAAGGGATAGCAACCGCAAGATTTTCTGGGACATTTTGTCAATTTTGGCAACATTTGGTGTTCCTCACCACTTTTCAAAGTGGTCTAGGTTTAAGAGTAAAAGTGAGATTAGACCTAGATTATGGCAAAAGTCACAACCTGCATGGGGCAACCCCCTGGTGTACTTTTCACATATAGGTATAAACCACATTGCACTCACTCCAAATATATTATTGCTATGCGCCATTTCAGAAATTTGGTGCAATCACACAATGCAAAATGCAAAACCAGACTTAAAAGTGACATGAAAATCAACTGAAATGAAAAATGTCCCCCATAGTCTCTGGATGAATCTTTGGCCACAACACAGCTGCATCTTGACCATGTGGTGGCCACCACAGAAGACATCACTCTCTGTCCTTTTCTGCATGCAGTTTCCTGGTAGTTGTTGTACTGCACGTGCTAACAATAGTAATAATATGGACGAAGAGGCACAGTATTCTTTGGAATGACATAGTGATAATACGAGGCGGGGACTGATATCTTTGGCAGCAGGAAATCCTCTCAGGCCAAGCTCAATATTCTGAACATTTCCCTTCTCTCCAAAACATTTCCAGACTACAGCAAACAGCCGACATCGTCATGGCAATCACAGCCAGTGATGGACATGGGAGACACATGGAAGCAGCGTTCCTGGGGTTGTGAGGTGTGAAAGCCGTGTACACATGGGGGGGGCGGGCACCATTACTGACAGACGTATGAGGTTATGTCTGTAGTTCTGTCATCATTATCTACATTTTATAGATGATTTCCAGATAAATCTCCACATAACAGTAGAGAGACTGATCCTGAGTTACACCATGCTGTACATGGTGTTTCTTCACAACTTCATCTGCACATTGTTCTGTATGTGTTATCTCACAGGATAGAGGATCCATGTCATACACGCCAAATATACAATATGTCTGCTATGGGTATATGATGATTACATCACGGTGCAATTATAGTTGGGTACATCTTGCACTGTTCTTCTCTTATGTAACTTCCATGTCTATGGGTGGGCTCCCTTGAGTGTAGGGCCCAGGTGCATTTGCATCCACCATAGCTTCACCACATCAGAGTAGTCACCCAATTTTGTTTTGGTGCTCAGGTCTTTGTATGTTTCATACTTGAGACCCCAGTGAGACCCCCAGCATTATCAGTAATTTGTATAACTGTGCTGTGATGTCATCAACCCATAAGATTGTACTGTAAACTGATCAGACATAATGTGAACAATACTGAAAAACATTGTGCTGTCCAAACCACAGACAACCATCTCAGTGGGACATTCTCCAGATGCGTCATGCATTTTCATATCAAGCTGTACTTGATATTTTGATGCCTTTATATCACATTTCAAGACTTCTGCTGCAGGGAACGTCCCCCAGATCAGTCACTGCACAATACAAGGAAAACAGGAGAAGCTGAGATTCCACCATATGTGGATAATGATTCTCTGTGGGCCATTCCCAGGTCACCACATAACTTTTTTGCTCTTTTCCTTACCCAGAGAAACAAATTCTTCCTCGTTGTCAGATCCCAATGACAAACATTTGTAATGTACTTTTCTCACAGGGACTCAAAGTGCAGGGATAGTTTTGTAGCTGGGGCGACTACCTGGAAAGTCAGTTGTTGCAAATAGGCGCAAATTCCCAACACACAACCTTATAATCATGTACCCCCTCTACTCCTAGACTTCTGATCCTGCATCTCTCTAAGATCCTGTGCCACCTCAGTGTGACATCACTATGAAAAACACATAAAACACTCCTCTATCTTAAAGGGGTTTTCAAAGGTTAAAAAAATGAGGCTAAAGGGAGGAAGTGCCATAAAATAGGAACCATTATTCACCTGATAAATCCCACTGCTTCAATGGCCACGCTGCAACCAGTCACTGACCACAGCAACGATGCTGGTATGTATAGCACAAGCCTGCTGAGGCCAGAGGTTGCTGCTTTAAAGTTGAGATCTGGTCGGAGGAGGGGGATGCAGCTGTAGCCCGTTTCAGCCTGTATGTGGGACTTATGCTCTGAGAGGGGATGAGGTGCAGCAGGGGGAGGCAGCTGATTGGCCCAGAGCACTCAGCTCTGACATTACAGCAGAAAGAGCCTACCCACTCAACAAATGCAAGGGTTTTAACCCTGATCTGGGGTTACTACATTTGGTTTGTAAAGTTATGCTTTGTAATACTCATTTAATGTCACCTTTCATGTCATGCACCTTGTTCACTAACAGATGGAGTACTGTTAGCAGTGTTTGGCAATAGTAATGGAACTTACCATTCCATTCCTCTCCTCTTGGTAGGAGTGGGCTAGTCCAATTTCCTGCTAAGGGTGAGGTTGAGCTAGGGGGAGTGAGTGTAAGAATGTAGAGAGGAGAGTGAGAAGCATGCAATCTATCTCCCACTTCTGCAGGTCAGTGGGACCATAGATGCAGCTCGCCTAGGAGGACATCATTGAGACTGCATGCCGCAGTAGTTTGTAAGCTATGGCGTATTATGGTCAGCAGAGCGATCACATGACCAAGCTATCAAGACTCTGCTGCAAAGTGGTGAGTAAGACGTTCAAACGTCATCACAAAGGTTCAGGACAGGCATACTGCATCATACAGTGGACACCTGCAGCCACAGGTGCCAGAGTAAAGCCATTGGGAGGGGAATCCAGAGAGATACAGTGTCAGATAGCAAGTTTTTGAGTGTCATCTTTTGACACATTGCCAGCCACAATATCCAAAGATCTTGAAGGAGAGAAATTGCACTTTGTATGAATTGCTGATGAATGTGCTGCTATCTGTTTTTTGAAGAAAGAAGTTCTTTGTTCAACAATATCTGCCTGATTCCTTTCATCATCACCTTTTTCACGGCACTGAACCCCAAGGGAGCAACAGCCTAAGGTAGGACACTGTGACTACAATATCTCATTAGGGCCACTCCCACTCCCACCCTCTGCCCCGGCTACTTGGTCGGCTCTCTGCACAAGAACTTATACATTTACAAAAATGATGCAGTGGGTAGGACAAAGGCCAACACAGGGTAATCTACAACAGAGCTGGAAAAACAGGTGAGGGTCATCAGGTTAGGTAGTCACAATAGGTGAGATCCAATATCTACTACTTTATGTTGGTGGTTCTGGATGTTGGGGGTTACCCCCTCCACCTTTACAATGATCTAGCTGCTTATTGGTGACCATATGATGCAAATATCGCAGGGCAGGAATATTATGGCGCTGAAAGTGTTATAAAGCTCAAGACAAAGGACGTGCACTGTTCCTTTGGGCCCTGAAAGGTTTAGATAATTTGGCGAGAAGCAGAGAGTGTTGGGCATAAACTCCTTCCAGCTGGCACTGCGAGCAGCAAATTGTCAGACCCAAAAAAATCTGAAGCACTTTTGGCGCAGGAGAAAGCGAAGCAAGAAATGTCTAATTCCTGTAGCTGAAGCCAGGAGAAAGTCTCTGCTTAATTAAATTTCCTTGTACAAACTCATTGTTTAAAGCTCCTCTCAGCTATGCTGCCAGCACCATTATACCCTCTGGTATTTGTGGACGGATAATATGGCCTCCAGCGAAGAGACCTGAGAGCGCCAGGCACCATCACACAAAATCAGCTTCATACAGCTCACATGCTCATTATGGCAGAATCAATGCCGTGAATCTGACACTTCTGGCTGCAAACGTCTGAGGACAGTGTCACAAAAGCGTAATACAGGAGCATTTCTTCATGGTGTGGATATATGACGCTACCAGTTGCATAACTATAGGGGTCACAGCGATCGCAATTGCGACTCGACCCCCTAAGCCAGGGGGACCCACAGGCCCCCCCTTGCAGGACCGTTATGCCATAAGGCTAGATGAGCACCTTGCCTCAGTCGGCTGACCTGCTTCAAAGGGAAGCAACAGTGAACGGGGGCCACGGAAGCCTATGGCAGTAGAATGACGCAGGAGGTCGTGATGACATCATTGTGACCTCCTGGGCCAGATTATTGGCAGCACAATCACGTAGTTACGAACGCCTGTGTTGGTGTCCACGTCATTGCTCTGTCCGGGGCTCTGTTCCTCTCCCTGGGTGTGAGCAGTCTAATCGCAGCGGACAGCGTCGCAGCCAGGGAAAAAAAAAGCTCACCTTCTCCCTGTAACGCTCTCTGCTGTGATTGGACCGCGCTACAGCCAGGGAGAAGGAAATGCCCATTGAGAAACAGGGCCCTCTTCCCTGTACCAATGGTATGAATTTACATACCAGGTGGGAAAAGTGAATGGGGGGCACAGCGGGCGTATGGAGCAGTGCATACAGA
The DNA here is from genome assembly GCA_900303285.1 of Rhinella marina. NCBI lineage: Eukaryota > Metazoa > Chordata > Amphibia > Anura > Bufonidae > Rhinella > Rhinella marina. Next base: position 540,361 of record ONZH01015050.1, on the reverse strand, counting down.
TGTGTGTATAGGGGTCCTCTATACAGTGTGTGATGTGTCTGTAAGGGTCATCTATACTGTGTGTATGTGTATAGGGGTCATCGTGATGTGTGTATGGGGGTCATCTATACAGTGTGTGATGTGTGTATAGGGGTCATCTATATAGTGCGGTGAGTATAGGAGGTCATCTCTATGTGTGTGATGAGGGTATAGCGTCATCTATATAGTGTGGTGTGTGTATGTATAGGGTGTCATCTATATAGTGCGGTGTGTGTGTGTGCATATAGGGTGTCATCTATATAGTGCAGTGTGTGCATATAGGGTGTCATCTATATAGTGTGGTGTGTGTGTATAGGGTGTCATTTATATAGTGCGGTGTGTGTGTATAGGGTGGCATCTATATAGTGCAGTGTGTGTGTATAGGGTTCATCTATATAGTACGGTGTGTGTGTGTGTAGGGTGTCATCTATATAGTGCGGTGTGTGTATAGGGTGTCATCTATATAGTGCGGTGTGTGTGTGTGTGTGTATAGGGTGTCATCTATATAGGGCGGTGTGTGTATAGGGTGTCATCAATATAGTGCAGTGGGTGTATAGAGTTCATCTATATAGTGCGGTGTGTGTGTATATAGGGTGTCATCTATATAGTGCGGTGTGTGTGTGTGTGTGTAGGGTGTCATCTATATAGTGCGGTGTGTGTATAGGGGTCATCTATATAGTGCGGTGTGTGTATAGGGGTCATCTATATAGTGTGGTGTGTGTGTGTATAGGGTGTCATCTATATAGTGCGGTGTATTTAGGGTGTCATCTATATAGTGATGGGTGTAATTATTTTTTATGGCACTCTGTGCCAATAATTATTGAAGGAGGCACTATCTGCATGGTACTAGTATTTTCAGGGGGTCTGTTTCAGCAGTATAGTATTGGGGAGCACAGTGTGCACAATATTGGAGGTGGTAGAATGAGGTGTTGAGAAGATGTGAGGAGGAGAAAAGTAGGAAACTGAGATTTCTGTCTATCAAACTCTGCAGAGACAAGACGCAGCTGAAAGAAGTCATCATGGCGGTCTGGTCTGAATACAGAAGATGAGGAAAGAGAACATCTAGATCAGAGGAGACATCACTGGATGTAAGAGGTACATATGTGGGGCTGTATTACCATGTGTGTTCTGTAGCGATGTATGTAATGTTTTCCACCTTTGTCTTTAAAGGGGTTAACCTCTATAACCCCCTCCCCCCCAATGCCCATGCCCCTTCTATAGATTATACTTACTCCGTTCTCCGGCACCCGCTGCAATATCAGACTGCAATGGGGACGAGCTTGACAGCGATGCTAGGGAGGCTCCCCCCCCCCCCCACGTCACCGGATGTTTTGATCCACATGACGGTGAGATGCAGTGGCAACTGTGTGGGAATCAGGAGCAATGCGGGTGCTGGGGAGTGGGGTAAGTATAATCCATTTGAGGGGCCTGGGCATTGGAGGTCATGTTTTAGATGTTGGATAACCCATTTAACAGTAGGGTTTGAAGGAAGGGGTTAGGTTGAGAATTTGGTATGAGGTGGGGGGGGGGGCACCATTTCCATTTTTGCCTCAGGCAGCAGAAAGGCTAGGTGCACCTCTGTCTCTGGCCACAAAGCGCTGAGGGAAGGAGGGAGGGCAAGCTGAATTCTTGCACCAGGGCCCACGAGCATTTAGCAACGCCCCTGATTATATTATAATGTACGGACCCCTGAAAGGTCCTCTTTAAGTTTTGTTTTTATCCCTTTTATTTTCCAAACTGTTATTTCGCATTATATGTATATGTCAATATATGTTATGTTATAACCCCATTGTTTCTATGCACTGTCCATTTTTTAAAATTAAAACTTCACTTTAATAAGAGCCTTCTTGTGTTCTAACAATTCCATGACCTTAAAAGAAGCGTTACCTATATTCGTTTATTAATCTGTGAATGCTAGCAGTTGTAGAATGCACTGGGGTGTTATTTAATGCAAGGTGTCTCGTCAGCCTGCTATGACAAGTGGTGGCAGCTAAGATTGATTAGTTTTGGATGACGGAGAGCTGACAGAGAGAGATCCGGCGTGACCCTGCAGGCTCCCATCCTGTATAGGAGAGTCAGTGATCCTGACAGCCTCAGGCAGCAGAAAGGCTAGACGCACCCTTCCCCTTGCTACAAAGCACTGATAGACTGACCTTGAATGGATTTGTGAATTGAATGGATGGGCAGGACCACAGGGGATGTGATGGTCTTGAAGCAAGCGAGAAGAGGGACTTCCAGACCAGACATGGGGAGCATGCGGTGTGTAGAAGACAGCCCAGGCTGAGTGATTCCAGAGATGCAGGTTAGTTGCCAGCAGAGAATGGAGCTACCTGCAGGGTTGCACGTGATTGGCCTGCAGTGTGAGTGGAGCTTGAACTTACAAGGCGTGTTGAGGTGCGGTTGAAGTTGAGGTATGAACTGGAGTTGTGAAAGGATATTGAGGGTATGGGGGGGCCCAAGCTGAACTCTTGCACCAGGGCCATAAGTCTTTAGCTACGACCATGGACGCTACTTGATCTGGTCATTAGACTTGTAGTTAGTCATTCATTCAGAGACTCAGGGGCTTAATAAGGGAATATGATGCTCCTAGGATCAGGATGTATACACTTCAGACTGAGATCCTGGGACTTGTGCACCCTCTATTGCCCTACTGCTCTAATTATATTGAGCACCATGGCCAAGTCCCAATACAGCCAAGTCCCAATAAAGCTCATTATTCTAGAACTAGGGGACATTATACAGCTACCCACAAGAAGCAAGTAATACCAGGGTAGTGTCCAAGGAGATGCCACATGCATGATGCCAGGTCTGCATTATCATGCAGGAGATAATGCTCTGTCTGCATTATCTCCTGCATGATGTTTTTTTCCTAGGCAGAGCTCTGAGCAGTTGTTCTAACCTTCACTAGTGAGGTGGTTTTCAAACTGAAATTCTGTGCAATTTTCATAACTAAGTAGTTAGTTATGCTTAACTCAATAGCACTCAGCATCTAGCACTCATCCCTCACCACTCCACCAGCCTCTAGCACTTGGCCCTTAGTATTCAGCCTCAAAAACTTGGCCCTCAGCCTCTAGCACTCAGCCCTCAGCACTCTGCCTCAAGCACTCGGACCACAGCACTCAGCCTCAAGTACTCAGCCTCTTGCACTTGGCCCTCAGCCTCAAACATTCGTCCCTCAGCACGCAACCTACTGCACACAACACTAACCCTGAGTTCTCAGCCTCTAGCACTCGGCACTCAGCCTCAAACATTCATCCCTCAGCATGCAGCCTGAGGTCTCAGCCACCAAACTCAGAGCCCAGTACTTAGCTCAGTCTGTGCTTGCTTTCAGTAAATGGAAACAATTTTACTTACTCCATGCTGAACACCTGTCCTGAGTCTACAAACCTAGTCCTGCCAACACAGCTGATAATTTCTACAATTTTATCCTGAATACATAATCCTCATATCACCAATCAAAGCTGAATATGGATCAAGAAGATAAGAAGGCCAGAATCGTCTTGACTTGACCACATCTCTGCAGATTCACCTTCATGATCAGGAGGTCATGTGGAATTTCGGATAGAATTGTGTATCTGAGCTCAGCAATGGTTGCCCATCCATACAACAATAAGTGTAATGAAACACATCACATACTAGCGCTACCAGGAACCTTTATTCTTGCCAATTATTAAGCCCTGTAGAAAATTAGGAAAATAACATCTGGTTAAATCATCTAACGTATCGTTCAGTTTATGTGCACTTATTCCTTGAAGCACTCCACACGGTGACACAGAGGTAAAATGTATTCTGTAGCGAGATTTTGCCAGAGACATAATACGATTCAAGTCTCTAGGTTCATATTAGAGATATTAGAAGAACACCAGAATCTGATCACATTTGGCTCATGGGTCAGATTCTTTGCACAGAGAGGAGCCAGTTCTTTATTCTTAGTGCAGAGCTGGATTATAGATGGAGATTTCGGTTTCTCAACAATTTACAAAGAACCTTCTAACATATCACTTCTTTGCCATGGTCGGATCTGCAGTATCCAGAATATGGTACTTGCAAGTTGTCTCTTTTTATGTAATGTTCTGATTGTATAACCCAGTATAGCTCTGTATGGATCAGTCAGGATTACCAATCTTGGCTTTATTCTTGTAGGAAGTTAGGTGATGGACTTAGGTCTGCCCCCAGGTCACTCTAGTGTTAGCTGAGGATGTGAAAGGTGCTATACACTGTGTGCAGAATTATTAAGCAAGTTGTATTTGAGAGGATTCTTTTTATTATTGAACAACAACTATGTTCTCAATCAACCCAAAAGACTCATAAATATCAAAGCTTAATATTTTTGGAAGTTGGAGTGTTTTTTTTTTTTAGATTTGGCTATCTTAGGAGGATATCTGTTTGTGCAGGTAACTATTACTGTGCAGAATTATTAGGCAAATTAATAAAAACCAAATATATACCCATCTCACTTGTTTATTTTCACCAGGTAAACCAATATAACAACACAAAATTTAGAAATAAACATTTCTGACATACAAAAAAAAAATAAAAAATCAGTGACCAATATAGCCACCTTTCTTTATGATGACACTCAAAAGCCTTTCATCCATAGATTCTGTCAGTTGCTTGATCTGTTTACGATCAACATTGCGTGCAGCAGCCACCACAGCCTCCCAGACACTGTTCCAAGAGGTGTACTGTTTTCCCTCTCTGTAGATCTCACATTTTATGAGGGACTACAGGTTCTCTATGGGGTTCAGATCAGGTGAACAAGGGGGCCATGTCATTATTTTTTCTTCTTTTAGAACTTTACTGTGGAGTATTTGGATGCATGTGGTGGAGCATTGTCCTGCATGAAAATCATGTTTTTCTTGAACAATACCGACTTCTTCCTGTACCACTGCTTGAAGAAGGTGTCTTCCAGAAAATGGCACTAGGTCTGAAAGTTGAGCTTTACTCCATCCTCAAGTTGGAGTGGAGTTATTGCCCTTTATAGATCCAGCCTCGGGCCCATCCATCTGGCCCATCAAGAGTCACTCTCATTTCATCAGTCCATAAGATATTTCTTGGCCCAGTCTTGACGTTTTATCTTATGTTTCTTGTTCAAAGGTGGTCGTTTTTCAGCATTCCTTACCTTGGCCATGTCCCTGAGTATCGCACACCTTGTGCTTTTTGATACTCCAGTAACGTTGCAGCTCTGGAATATGGCAAAACTGGTGGCAAATGGCATCTTGGCAGCTTCACGCTTGATTTTCCTCAATTCATGGGCAGTTATTTTGCGCCTTTTTTTTTCAACACGCTTCTTGCGAACCTGTTGGCTATTTGCCATGAAACGCTTGATTGTTCGGTGATCACTCTCCAAAAGTTTGGCAATTTCAAGACTGCTGCATCCCTCTGCAAGACATCTCACAATTTTTGACTTTTCAGAGTCCGTCAAATCTCTCTTCTGACCCATTTTGCCAAAGGAAAGGAAGTTGCCTAATAATTAAGCACACCTTATAAAGGGGGTTGATGTCATTAGACCACACCCCTCCTCATTACAGAGATGCACATCACCTGATTTACTTAATTGGTAGTTGGCTTTCAAGCCTATACAGCATGGAGTAGGACAACATGTATAAAAAGGATGATGTGATCAAAATACTAATTTGCCTAATAAATCTGCACACAGTGTACAGTACAGACCAAAAGTTTGGACACAACTTTTTATTCAAAGAGTTTTCTGTATTTTCATGACTATGAAAATTGTAGATTCACACTGAAGGCATCAAAACTATGAATTAACACATGTGGAATTATATACTTAAAGGGGTTGGCCACCCTAAGTATCAAAAATCCAAAGTGCCCCAGACAATAGCCAACACCATGAAGTATTTCTTTCAGGTGACATGTATTGGCTGTATGTCATTTATCTAACCTGTTTACCATTACACACTTCCCTGGAGGAGCAGGCTGTGTGGGAGGAGCAGCTGCCAAGTGAAAGTAAAAATCCCAGCATGCACTGCAGCAAGTGTGTTCAGGGGAGCAGTCACACGACCTCCCCGCCCACCTGTGTTCCCATAGAGACAAGAGCCCCTTAGATAATATCAATAACTAAGTTATCAGTGAATAAATGTGGTACAGACATAGCAATAGAAAGAACGCCCCAGTCCCAACAGTAAAGGGGAAGGGGTTACTCTGTTCAGAAATTTGCTGTGGGGCCCATTTCTAGTTGTGCCACTGGCTGTAAGCCATGAACAGAATGAGGAGGAGATTTATCATTTCCCTTGTTCCTAAAAAGTGGCGTTAAAAAGTTGCAAACTATGGGACAGATCTATCAAAACTGGTGTAAAGGAAAACTGGATTGGTTGCCCATAGCAACCAATCAGATTCCACTTTCATTTTTCAAAACTCCTCTGATGAATAAATTTGTACAAATCGATCTGCTAACATACAGAGGAGCCTCCTGTCTATCTATCCTGTCACTATATATAATGTACAGGGGGTCACACGTCACTATATATAATGTACAGGGGGTCACACGTCACTATATATAATGTACAGGGGGTCACACGTCACTATATATAATGTACAGGGGGGTATATACATCTGTATATACAGTATAAAGGGGGTCACTGTACAGGGGTTTACAGATTTCTAAATGCAGTGGTGGGCGTCACACATCACTGTATACAGTGTACAGGGGTTCACAGATCTCTATATGCAGTGTTGGGGGGGTCACACATCAGTATATACAGTGTATGGTGGTGGGTGAACTATTACAGTATACAGGGGATCAGATATCACTATATAAAGTATACAGAGGTGGGAGTCACATATCATTGTATGGGGGGAATCATATATCACTATATACAGAGTGCAGGAAGGAGAGGGCACATATTTACAGATAAGGACAGTAACTACTGCTGATATCACTGACCTCAGCCATACTGACAGCTCATAAGGGGTTAAAGCTCCTGACCTGTTGGTCTGGCTGGAATAAACATGTCAGTGATAAGATCACATTGCAGAGTGGCCATAGACAGGACAGACACTAGGATTGCTCACACTTTGTTGTCCACAGCACCTTCCTGGCTCTGCTACATCACTGCACTCAGTGAGGTCTATCACTGCTTCTCCTCAGTCTCTCAAAGTTTCAGTTTCTTTATTTCAGCTTCTAACAAGTGTCCCTGCTAAGCCCCTTCAGCCTTGTATAGTCAGGACTGCAGGAACAGCAGAAGGAAAGCAACTCTGACACAAGCAGGGTGCCTTTAGGACCCAGAGAGCAGCACACTCCTTCCATGGACTAGAGCCTGTGCAGGCATGGACTAAGACAGGAAACTGAGAGTGCAGGACAGAGAGGGTGTGGCTTCCAGTAGCAAGGGAACCAGGCAGATCTGCTTAAAAAGATATATTACTAAGTGTATTGTCTCCCTATTTTCTTTACAGTTTTAATAAGTGCTAACAAAGTGGCCAGCCCCTTTAACAAAAAAGTGTGAAACAACTGAAAATATGTCTTATATTCTAGGTTCTTCAAAGTAGCGACCTTTTGCTTTGATTACTGCTTTGCACACTCTTGGCATTCTCTTGATGAGCTTTAAGAGGTAGTCACCTGAAATGGTATTCCAACAGTCTTGAAGGAGTTCCCAGAGATGCTTAGCACTTGTTGGCCCTTTTGCCTTCACTCTGCGGTCCAGCTCACCCCAAACCATCTCGATTGGGTTCAGGTCTGGTGACTGTGGAGGCCAGGTTATCTGGCGTAGCACCCCATCACTCTCCTTCTTGGTCAAATAGCCCTTACACAGCCTGGAGGTGTGTTTGGGGTCATTGTCCTGTTGATAAATAAATGATGGTCCAACTAAACGCAAACCGGATGGAATAGCATGCCATTGCAAGATGCTGTGGTAGCCATGCTGGTTCAGTATGCCTTCAATTTTGAATAAATCCCCAACAGTGTCACCAGCAAAGCCCCCCCACACCATCACACCTCTTCCTCCATGCTTCACGGTGGGAACCAGGCATGTAAAGTCCATCCGTTCACCTTTTACTACGTCGCACAAAAACATGGTGGTTGGAACCAAAGATCTCAAATTTGGACTCATCAGACCAAAGCACAGATTTCCACTGGTCTAATGTCCATTCCTTGTGTTCTTTAGCCCAAACAAGTCTCTTCTGCTTGTTGCCTGTCCTTAGCAGTGGTTTCCTAGCAGCTATTTTACCATGAAGGCCTGCTGAACACAGTCTCCTCTTAGCAGTTGTTGTAGAGATGTGTCTGCTGCTAGAACTCTGTGTGGCATTGACCTGGTCCAGTGGCGTAACTACAGGGGAAGCAGGGGAAGCGGCTGCTTGACAGTGAAGTTTTATTGAATAAAACTTTTTTTTTTCACTTTTTCAGGCCAGGCCGGGCCCCCTCATATAGTACAGTGACATTGGGGGCCCGTGCCCGGCCATCACCCAGTCTACAAACGCCCCCCCCCCGGTCCGCAAGTCCGCCCGCCCGCCCAGCAAGCCAAAGTAATTAACTTACAGACGGCGAGCGAATGCACGCAGTGCGCAATAGGCCCGCCCTCCAAGTTCCATCCAAACACAGAGGAGGAGGGACTGCAGCGGCAGTTGGAGATAGAGCGCGCCAGGGACGAGGAGCAGCACGGCAGCACAGGAGCCAGCACAGTGAGGACTGGAGTCTGTCTGGACTATTATTAGCTATGTGATGATGTCACTGTCTGTGTGTGCCAGCTGCCTGTTTCCCCCTGGCCCTTGCCCTTGTCGGCACAGCCCCTGACTCCTCTGTGCCTCCCTGTGCCTTCCTGCCAGCGCAGCCCCTGGAGTCTGGACCTTATCTGCGCACCTATGCCCCCCATGGCCCAGGCCTATGGAACCAAGACCCCCATCTTTAGGGGCTTGGGGGCCCCCAAGGAATATATGAATATACTGATGGTGCTGGAGATGGAGCAACAAACCCCCCCCTTCCCCCCACGATCTGCCTCCCTGGCCCCTGTCTGCCCCAGGGCCTTTGTCTGCGCCTCTCTGCCCCTTGTCTCTGCCTGCCCCCCTTGGTTCCTGTGTGCGCCACCCTGGCCCTTGTCTGCGGCCCCTTCCCCCTTATCTGTGCCCCCTTTTTCTGTGCTTCTCTGGTCTTTGTCTGTGCCCCTTTGGCCCATGTGTGCGCCACCCTGGCCCTTTCAGTGCAGCCCATGACCCTTATCTGTGCCCCCCTGGCCTTGGCCTGTGCCTACCTGGCCCCTGTCTGCGCCCCTGGGCCCTTAACTGTGTACCCCTCTTCCTGGTCTGTGCCCCACTCCCTCCCCCGGCCTTTGCGCCTTTCTGGCCCTTGTCTCTGCTGCCCCCTTGTCCCCTGTGTGCGACACCCTGGCCCTTATCTGTGCACCACCCTGGCCCTTTTCAGTCCAGCCCCTGGCCCTTATCTGCAACCCCCCCTCCCCCCAGGCCTTGTTTGCACCCCTCCCCCACGGCCCTTGTTTGCATGGGAGCGCACAGCTTCATACATTACTAAAATGTATGATTATGAGACATCACTGTGTTTATTATCCCTGTACTGTGACATCACTGTGTACATTATCCCTGTACTGTGACATCACTGTGTTTAATATCCCTGTACTGTGACATCACTGTGTTTATTATACCTGTACGGTGACATCACTGTATTTATTATCCCTGTACAGTGACATCACTGTGTTTATTATCCCTGTACTGTGACATCACTGTGTTTATTATCCCTGTACGGTGACATCACTGTGTTTATTATCCCTGTACTGTGACATCACTGTGTTTATTATCTCTGTACTGTGATATCACTCTGTTTATTATCCCTGTACGGTGACATCACTGTGTTTATTATCTCTGTACTGTGACATCACTGTGTTTATTATCCCTGTACGGTGACATCACTGTGTTTATTATCTCTGTACGGTGACATCACTGTGTTTATTGTCTCTGTACTGTGACATCACTGTGTTTATTATCCCTGTACGGTGACATCACTGTGTTTATTATCTCTGTACTGTGACATCACTGTGTTTATTATCTCTGTACTGTGACATCACTGTATTTATTATCCCTGTACGGTGACATCACTGTGTTTGTTATTAGTGTTGAGCAAGCTGCTGGACGGGAGGAATCACTACAAAGAAGAAGCCTGAGGAGGTAAGTGGTCTGTGTTTGTGTGTTTGTTTTCTATTTTTCAGGGTCGTGAATGCAGAGGACTACGTTGGATTCGGTTGACTACGTCGGACCAGCTTTTTTTATTTTTTTTAATAAAATGGTCAAACAGGGGTCTGGGGGAGTGTTTATTTCAATAAAATGTTTTATACTTGTGTGTGTGTATTTTTTTTTTACAATACTACAGTTTTAGTAATTAGGGCTATCTACAGACGGCCCTGATTACTAATACTGGGCTTAGTGCTGGCCGGTATGGCAGGCCAGCACTAACCCCAACATCTATTACCTCGGCACCCACCGCCACCAGGGGTGCTGGGAAGAGCCGGGTACCCGCAGGACCGGACCTTCTAAATTGAGGGTCTGGCTCTGGGGCGGCTGCAGGCTGGTACCATTAGGCTGGGAAGGGCCAATAACCGTGTCCCTTCCCACCCTGGTAGTGCCAGGCTGCCGCTGCTGGTTGTATCTGGCTGGAGAAGGAAAAAAAGGGGGGACCCCACGCAATTTTTTTTTCAAAAATAATTTAATAATTAAAAATAAATTGCGTGGGGTCCCCCCCTTTTTTCCTTCTCCAGCCAGATACAACCAGCAGCGGCAGCCTGGCACTACCAGGGTGGGAAGGGACACGGTTATTGGCCCTTCCCAGCCTAATGGTACCAGCCTGCAGCCTCCCCAGAGCCAGACCCTCAATTTAGAAGGTCCGGTCCTGCGGGTACCCGGCTCTTCCCGGCACCCCTGGTGGCGGTGGGTGCCGAGGTAATAGATGTTGGGGTTAGTGCTAGCCTGCCATACCGGCCAGCACTAAGTCCAGTATTAGTAATCAGGGCCGTCTGTAGATAGCCATAATTACTAAAACTGTAGTATTGTAAAAAAAAATACACACACACCAGTATAAAACATTTTATTGAAATAAACACTCCCCCAGACCCCTGTTTGACCATTTTATTTAAAAAATAAAAAAAGCTGGTCCGACGTAGTCCTCTGCATTCACGACTCTGAAAAATAGAAAACAAACACACAAACACAGACCACTTACCTCCTCAGGCTTCTACTTTGTAGTGATTCCTCCCGTCCAGCAGCTCGCTCAACACTAATAATAAACACAGTATTATACAATACTATATACACAGTATATAAACAGTATTATACAATGACACTACATGACAGACAGTATATATATATATTATAGGAAAAGGATGGCGTGGCAGCCTGGTCTAGATCGGGACTAGTTGGGAAGTGCGGGGGCGGTGGAGGGGTGGGGGGCGCTTGGGGTCCTCGGGGGGGGGGGCCCATACAGAAGTTTGCTGTGGGGCCCAGTCACTTCTAGCTACGCCCCTGACCTGGTCTCTAATCTGAGCTGCTGTTAACCTGCGATTTCTGAGGCTGGTGACTCGGATGAACTTATCCTCCGCAGCAGAGGTGACTCTTGGTCTTCCTTTCCTGGGGCGGTCCTCATGTCAGCCAGTTTCTTTGTAGCGCTTGATGGTTTTTGCGACTTGGGGACGCTTTCAAAGTTTTCCCAATTTTTCTGACTGACTGACCTTCATTTCTCAAAGTAATGATGGCCACTCGTTTTTCTTTACTTAGCTGCTTTTTTCTTGGCATAATACGAATTCTAACAGTCTATTTAGTAGGACTATCAGCTGTGTATCCACCTGACTTCTTCCCAACACAACTCATGGTCCCAACCCCATTTATAAGGCAAGAAATCCCACTTATTAAACCTGACAGGGCACACCTGTGAAGTGAAAACCATTTCAGGTGACTACCTCTTGAAGCTCATCAAGAGAATGCCAAGAGTGTGCAAAGCAGTAATCAAAGCAAAAGGTGGCTACTTTGAAGAACCTAGAATATAAGACATATTTTCAGTTGTTTCACACTTTTTTGTTAAGTATATAATTCCACATTTGTTAATTCATAGTTTTGACGCCTTCAGTGTGAATCTACAATTTTCATAGTCATGAAAATACAGAAAACTCTTTGAATGAGAAGGTGTGTCCAAACTTTTGGTCTGTACTGTATGTGCTCACTCCTTGGAGCATTGCATCAAGAAAGCTGTCTCTACTTTACAGTACTCCAAAGAGAGAAAGAAAGAACTAGAAGGTCCAGAATCTACAAGGCTGAGGATTGGAGTCATTCAGCAAGCTATTCACTGTTTCAGGCTGATAAAGACTTTACTACAGTGATGAGAGGGATGTTGTTAATACACCCTTCCACAATTTGACACAGTCTTGGCCAGCCATATCTTAATTCTGTATCCCACTTACAGTTAAGTTTGCTAGCCTTAGATTCCCTTTTTCCCACCAATATGTGCGCTAAAAATAAAGGATTTCCTTGCAGGTAGCTGCTTTTAAGGTTTGCAACAGCTGCAGTTGTACTAGGAGGCACAGCCAGCCTCAGCTCCTCACTCCGTGGCTGACAGCTTCCTTGCTTGTCACTACTCTACACACACAATTCTTCTTCTTCTTTGTAATGCTAGTATTTCCCTTCACTGTCCCTGGCAGTGCAAGTTTGATCTCTGACTGTCTCTGACTCCATAAGATTGTTTTCTTGACATTGCTACACCCATCCATTCTCATTCACAGCCCAGCACAGAATGACGTTCTGCTTGTTCTGCTAGTTCTGCTAGGGCATCTCCCTGCCTGCTGCAGCACTGATTGGCTCATGCTTAGTAAAGAGTCTTCATTTGTGCTAACCAACCTTGCCTGGTGACTACCTACACCAGGGATGGGGAACTTCTGCCAGAACATATAGTGAAAATGCTAATAACAGCTTCCATTATGGAAGCGGTCATTAGCATGTGTGAGGCACAGAAAGGTGAGAACTGCACTGGCTGTCCTGACCTTCCCTGGCCTTCTTCCAACCCCACACTGTGATGCGAGAAGCATCCGAAATAACTCTACGGTTGGAGTTTTGAATAGACAGAAGTAATTTATTCTGCCATATCTCTACTCCTTTATCATATAAGTATTATTGTGTATACAATGTTCAGAACAGAGTCACATAAAGTATGAGGTATCTATTAAGGCGAAAAATATGATTCTTGTAGTGGCATGCTCTTAATGGGTCGTATACTGCTGCAGGTGAAAATGGGTTGTACTTACCTTAAATAACCATATTAATATTTTTCAACTAAGTAAGAAGGTGAGGGAGTGTTTTTACCAAACTAACCCTTCATTGGCCGAAATATAATATTCGTTCCAGTCACCTAGATAAATGCTGGATCTGCAGCTTGGATGGTGCTGAGTGACAGATCCGATCATGTGACTGCAGCGCTGTATTGTGAGTGTATCCAGGTACAGGTCACGTGACACTGGAATGTGGCGCGCCTCCACACGTCCGCCGATGCGTTCCACAGCACCGGATGTTTGGATGACGCGTCACGCCGCTGCGTGTCATTGGCCGGAAGTTCCGGTCACGTGCCCTGTACGGACGCGCGCCGGTCGGAGCGGCGTCTTCAGACAGTGGTATTTAAGGGGGAGCCATTTCACCTACCAAGCACACGCTTGGTGGACAAGGTGAATGGCCTCCCATTATGTGATGACTGGCTTGGTGAGTGTTTTGCTTCATTATCTGTCAGGATACCCCATAAATATATTGTGTGAGACAACTAAGGTATATCTGTTATATTACATTACAGGCTATTGCAAAAGACATCTGATCTACCAGCCAGCAATACTACATCCTTTCCTGGGTCACTCATGGCCATTCACCATCTGTATGTATTATCTACCATCATCTATTTGCGTGCATAAGAGTGTACTACTGCATCTATACTTACCCTGATAGCGTATTCATACATTCCTCCTGATGAACCCATGATATTTATGGGGGAAACGCGTTGAGGTTAAAGGATAATTTGGAACCAAGAGGTTTGATTACCTTTGAGGGTGACAATAGGGACTTGTAGGGAAGGTTGGAGGACAGGGAATCCCCACCATCAGGGGAGGTCCCTGGGCAGAGGCTTTACATAGGGCCATATCAGGGCCAGACCTCTAGGCCATATCTGGTACCCATACCCCACTCATCTACCTCTGGTTGCCACATGTTGCATCATTATATATTTTGGGATATAGATATTTTTCGTGTATTATGTAATAATTGGGACTTTTTTAACATAACTAATTAAAGTATCGCTTTTTAAGGGTCTTTGTTTGTTCTTGTATTTTACTTGATTTTGAGACCTATAAGGTATCTTTATGGACCTATGATTCAATTTTGTTTTCAACCCCACACTGTGTCTTGACACATACAGTGTCAGAACACCGTACACGTAGATGCACACTATGACCTGATGCTGTGCGCTGTCAGGTCACAGTACAGCGCGGCGGGAAGAAGACCAGGGAAGGTAAATGAATCTGCAGCGCCATCTGTAGCTGGAGAGATAAGTTTATTTATTTTAAATGTCTGATCTACGGTCTGATTGGTGCTGATCTGAGGCTAATGCAGGGTGGAGATGGTCTGATGGAGTTCTGATCAGAAGCTGAGGGGTCTAATGAGCATCTGATCTGATGCTGGAGGTCTGATGGGGGTCTGATCTAAGACTGGGAGGTCTGATGAGGGTGTGATCTGAGGCTGAGAGTCTGATCTAAGGCTGGAGAGGGTCTGATCTGGGTCTGGTCTGAGGCTGGGGGTCTGATCTGAGGTTAGGGGTCTGATCTGTGACTGGGGGTCTAATCTGAGGCTGGGAGGTCTGATGGGAGTCTGATCTGAGGCTGATGTAGGCTGGGGGGGGTCTGACAGGAGGCTGATTTGAGGAAGATGGAGGTGGGGGGCAGAGCTGAGGCTGAGAAAGGGACAAAGGCAGGGTCAGTTGCAAAGAAAGAGGCAGGGAGAGTGAAAGCTGAGTGAACCCCTCTCTGGACCCCCCTGGGATGAGCTTGGCTGCCATTAATGCCAAATAAAGAACTAAATATATAACATTCTGAACTTACAAATTAGACTGTTATGTGTGGTCAAAATGGCACCTGGACTATATGTAATATATATATACAGGGTGGGCCATTTATATAGATACACCTAAATAAAATGGGAATGGTTGGGGATATTAACTTCCTGTTTGTGGCACATTAGTATATGGGAGGGGGAAAACTTTTCAAGATGGGTGGTGACCATGGCGGCCATTTTGAAGTTGGCCAATTTGGATCCAACTTTAGTTATTTCAATGGGAAGAGGGTAATATGACACATCAAACTTATTGAGAATTTCACAAGGAAAACAATGGTGTGCTTGGTTTTAATGTAACTTTATTCTTTCATGAGTTATTTAAAAGTTTCTGACCACTTATAAAATGTGTTCAAAGTGCTGCCCATTGTTTTGGATTGTCAATGCAACCCTCTTCTCCCACTCTTCACACACTGATAGCAACACCACAGAAGAAATGCTAGCACAGGCTTCCAGTATCCATAGTTTCAAGTGCTGCACAGGTTTCAGTTAAACGTTTCAGTTGTTTGAAAATTGTCATCAAACCATCAAAGAATTGCATGTGGCATCCAGTGTGGTTGAAGCCTCATCACTAGGGATGAGCAAACTTGTGTTTTCAAGTTCGGCATACAAGGTTTCGGGTTATCTAAGAACTCCATTATGGATTCCACGGACCATAACTTAACATAACTCCTTGGTAGCGGAATCCATAACGGAATTCTTAGATAACCCTAACCCTGTACGTCGAACTTGAAAACACAAGTTCACTCATCCCTACTCATCACAGAGGAGAACCTGAGTGATAGAGAGTAGAAATATAGCAGGTTCTCTGGTGATTCATGAAGCTGCAGTACAAGGGCCAGGAGGGGGTTGGAAGGTTTATATTATTTAGACAGGGTGTGTCAGCCCTCGCTCTCTTACTTTTACGATTCGCACACATAACTGTCACTGCGGTGCAATGTTATGCGATGCCAAGTCGTTCCCAGGCTCTTGATGAGCTCATGTTTTCTTGGGGAGCACAGGTGCAGGATTTATAGTAATGACACACACAGACCCATAAGGAGAAAGCTAGAGGTGATTGAGAACACAATTCCTACAAGTTTCCAGATATCATATATATAACCAGTGTGCAGATGGTGGCAGTCAATAATTGTCAGCAGGTAGTTTAGGCTAAAAATCCAAAATCAAAACAGAAATGCTACCAATGCAATGGAGACTATGGAGCTCAAAAGAACCCACATTCACACTATGCCATTTATTACCCCGACCATCCATTCTAAACAAGAGGTGTGACCAGAAAGTTACATTATTGCATCATATGTATATACAGGTTTCCCCAATTTTCCAGTAGGGGGCAAAGCTATCTTTATGCTTCCTTCCTCTTCTCATTAGGTATTCTCTAGTTTTTCACAGATTTGGCAACGTCACAAAAAAAATTAAAGTAAAAATTAAAGTTGGACCACTTTGTTTTTTGCATTGTACATTTTGGGGAGTGGACCTTGAATGCCCATCCATCCGCCCAGTGCTTTTAATAAGAATATAATGTAGCTACAATCTACATTGCCCTGATTTTTAGGCTTAGAGCCAGGAGAGGTAAGTCTGATAGTGAAGATCCCATCTGTTGGAAGCCAATGTCATTGGTAGATGGGCCCAACACAATTTTGATCAAAATGTGTGCAAGGACAAAGAGCTTCTAATTGTCATAAGGTAATAACAGTAAAGTAATTAAGGTTTATCCATATTTCCAGTGTTTGCATGTTTTTGTGCATGGAGCAGTGTGCTGCTACATATAATGTTTACTTCAACAAAAATAAATTTGTCATACAAATAGGGCTATTGATACATCATCCTCAGGGATCCTGGCATGTCCTCCGCTCTTCAGTTTCCCACAGATCCTTCGTGCCAATCAGAAACATTTCTATTCAGATGAGATACTTTGTAGGACACTTATGAGATTCTGCTGCCAAACTTGTCGGGTGGGAAATAGCTGTACATGTCTTCCCACCAGTCTCCAATACCCTGGGCTACTCTGCTGCGTGTCATTACAGGCTGGGTAGAGGCAGCATGAGGAGAGTATATATATATATATATATATATATATATATATATATATATATTTCTAGCATCTCTAACCATGACCAATGACAACATGCCTGACAATGACAACATCTTCAAAATGAAGGCCTGAGCTAAAGTGTCTATAGGAGATCCTTACCACGCAGGCTTTATACTCCTATGGTTATAGTTACAGTAGGCTCTTTTTCCCTACCAGAAATAAGATGTCAGGCTCCTTCCTCTTATATTATTTTTTCCCTCCTTTGGTGTTATGAACAAGCCTCTTTATCTTTTCCTCAAACCTATTTTAATTATATCATGATTGGAGGTCTATGGGATCCACACCTTATACTACAGTAGCAGCTATTCCATCTATTATTGCTGACAATTAGCCTTTATGAGATGTGACAACATGAAAGGTTGTCTCAGCCCCACCTCCTGTTAATGATATCACTGAATCTAATATAGGCTACTTTCACACTAGCGTTTTTAAATTCCGGTATTGAGTTCCGTCATAGGGGCTCAATACCGGACAAAAACGCTTCAGTTTTGTCCCCATTCATTGTCAATGGGGACAAAACTAAACTGAAGACAACGGAATGCTCCTGAAAGCATTCTGTTCCGTCTTCAGACCGGAGAACAAACCGCAGCATGCTGCGGTTTTCTCTCCGGTCCAGGCATCCGCACCAAGACAGATCCGGATTGACCCCCAATGCAAGTCAATGGGGACGGATCCGTTTGGTGTGACACACCATTAATCCGGATCTGTCCTCCATTGACTTGCAATGGGGGGTCATTCCGGATCCAGCTACACATATACACAAATACATACAGACATACATACATACTCACACATACACACAAACACATACATACTCACATACTCCAGGCAGGGACGCCGGCAGCATGTCTTCACGCGCCTCCTGCGCGCAGCTATGACGTTTCCCCACTGCGCCCAGCAGAGGGCGCTGTGGGGAATCGTCATCACTGCGCGCACGAGGCGCGTGAAGACATGCTGCCGGCGTCCCTGGCTGGAGTATGTGAGTATGTATGTGTATGTATGTATGTATGTATGTTTGTGTGTGTCTTGTCCCAATGTCTCTGTCAACATGTGTGGGGCCGGAGCGCTGCACCGGCTCCACACATGTATCAGCGGCAGTACGGATCCATCGGCACCCTTTAGGTGCCGGGTCCGTGCTGCCGCTATTGTGAAAGAGGCCATAATTACATTGTGATTGGATATACGAAGCACACAGTATACTATGGTAACAGCTGTTCCATCTATTACTGCTGACAACCAGCCTCTGTATCATGTATAAGAGGTTGTCACAGCCACACCACCTGTTACTGACATAATTTAACATAATACAATAGCACTATTAAAATTACTACTATTTAGATGCTCCATGGCTGGAGTAAGAGTGTTTGGGGTCTGGGCTTGTTCATGCTTTATGTGGAATGTTTGAAGTCTTCATGTTTCTCTATAAACTTTCAGATGATTTGGTTACTGATCGGCAATGTGTGGATCTGGTTTTTATTTAGTTAGACCGCCCAACCCAAGGGAGCTGTGAAATATCTGAGAGAGTGAGTCTCCCCCTTCCCGCTGCTAGTTGTTAGGGCTATATACAATAATTGCTAAGTAACGGCTTTTCTCACATCGACGTTACATAAATTTCCATTTTCTGCTGAGACGTAAAGAATTACAGAAAATTTCTAAATCAGGAAAACTTCAAAATCACCTCTTGGAGAAGACTTCAGTTTTTGAATTGAACCTAATCTAAAATTGGACATGAGGAATAAGCACATTTATTCCAAAATCAGTTACACATGCATGATGGTGACACATATACTCAGTGGTGAATTATAATATGGGAGGTTTTGGCAGCCATTGACCCCCAAAATGCTCAATGAATTGATACACATTGTGGTTCCATCATGGTTTCTGCCAAAAACCGCAACAAAACCCATTGTGCAGTGATACACAAAATGGAGGTAGGAAGCACATACTAGAGTTCCCACTCCTAGAGCTTGTTACGCCATTCTTCTGGTAGACTATCACTACAGCGAGATTGTCAGAATTAAGAACACTGCTTCCAAGACGCTTTAGTGTGTCTAGACAGCAGAATGATCAGTGAAACCATAGTTTCACAGACCCTGCTGCTGGTGAGGGAAAACAGGTCAGACTGTCATCACCTAAAACAACCCCCAGTCCATAGTCACTTCAAGCCAGTATCACATAGTGATATCCAAAGTGTTTGCCACCATACCTCCTCATCTGGTGTTAGAAACTGCACTTTGTACAGTACTTATACTGCTGGATGTTATATTTTGTAAAGAGAGACTTTTATATGTTTACTTCTAACCTGCTTCTTCAAACCACATTTCCACTGTACCGATCCCCAGGGAGCAAGGGCCTGAGGGAGTACACTGTGACACAATACCTCATTGGGGCTACTACCACTCCCATCCTCTGCACCGACTCCTCAGATGCTCACTGAATGTGCAGAAGAAGAGAAAATCGCTGCACTCCGATATTGCAAATAAGGTATTATCCTTTACATTGACATCAATAATTCTGATACAGTAAATTATATCATAGTAATTTTGTCACAGTAATTCACCCAGCTTTTCGGTCCAGGTGGACCTTCTTCAGTGGTGTAATCTGTGTAGGTAGTATGGCACTGGGGAAAGCACCATACTAGCTTTCCCCAGCACCACACTACCTACACAGATTACACCGCTGAAGAAGGTCCACCTGGACCGAAAAGCTGGGTGAATTACTGTGACAAAATTACTATGATATAATTTACTGGATCAGAATTATTGATGTCAATGTAAAGGATAATAAATCATATACCTTATTTGCAATATTAGAGTTCAGCGATTTTCTCTTCTTCTGAATGTTGTGACTCTTAGGACACTTTCACTAGCACCAATATATTGAGGAGAGTGCAGACCCCAACCTTATCTACTCACTGCATGTGCAGGTCCCGAAGCCAGAGGAGAGAACAGCAAGGAGGCAGAGGAGGAGAGTTTGAACTGCTGTGTAAGTGTATGGGGTCTGGTGTGGGGTCTATACTAGTTTATGGGTCTGGTCAATATTTAGTAATTAGGCGGTCTGAATTTAAGGTTATCTGCCATGGGTTATCTGTATTTGGGGGAGGGTCTGAATTTATTTAGGGGTTCTCTGTTTTGGGAACCCTATAGTTTCACATTTTCGAATATTGGAAGTTGGAGACCTCATAGAAAGACACATATGAGGCAGGGTATTATTTCAGGTCTCTATGAGGTTTCTGAAGTTTATGAAACTTTGCTTAAAGGGGTTGTCTCACTTCAGCAAATAGCATTTATTATGTTGAGGAGGGTAATACAAGGCACTTTCTAATGCATTATAATTGTCCATATTGCCTCCTTTGCTGGCTTGATTGATCTTTCCTTCACATTATACACTGCTCAAATCCGGGGGTTATGACCACCCTGTAGTCCAACTGTGGCGGACTTTCTTACACACTATAGGAAAAAGCCTATGCACACTCACACAATCCTAGCCACCAGAGAGGCAAGCGCTTTTTCTGCTGCTGGATTGCAGCGTGGTTTTAAAGGGGTTTTTCAGGCTTTTAATATTGATGACCTATCCTTAGGATAGGTTATCAATATCAGATCAGCAGGGGTCCGACACCTCTGCCAATTAGCTGTACGAACAGAAGTCTCCTGTGTCTCTTCTGCTCTCTGCTGCTACACTACTCATAAGAAGTTAGGGATATTTGGCTTTTGGGTGAAATTTAAAGGGAACCTGTCATCAACTTTATGCTGACCTCACTGAGGGAGGCATAAAGTAGTGACAGAAATGCTGATTTCAGCGGTGTGTCACTCATGATATTATATCATGAAAGTAGGACATTTCAGTAGAAGAATGCAATAATAATTTCCTCATCTCAAACAATGTATTGAAATGAAAGCTAACAACAGTGGTGGGTATACCCACACAAAAAATGTCAATGTCTCAAATAATTTGTCATGTGGCCTTGAGCATCAATTACAGCTAGACAACAACGTCTCATGTGGTTCACAAGTCGTCTTATTGTCTGCTGAGGCATGGCATCCCACTTTTCTTGAGGTTCTGGGGTACAGAGTTACGAGCCTCTACATGGCGACTCAGCTGATCCCATAGGTTTTCAATGGGATTCAGGCTGGAGAAAGTGCAGGAAACTCCATTTGAGGTACCCCAGTCTCCAGCAGCCGTTCCCTAATGATGCAACTTCAATGAGTTGGCGCATTGTCATCCATGAAGATGAAATTAGGCCTGTTGTTCGTGCAGAGGCACAATGACTGGATTAATGATGTTATTCAAATAGTATGAGCTAGACACAGTACCATTCACAAAGTGTAGGGCAGTTCTGTATTGACTAGACACACTTGTCCCCACTGTAACACTACCTGTGATAAACCACACCCCACAGCCCCACCCTGCGCGTGCTTACGTGGGGATCACGTGGTCCGGTTCAATCCTTGCTACAAGTACGTGACGTTCCACACTCCCCTCGGGGTGTGTAAAGTTATGTACTGCACGTTTTCTCACAGACGCCTCCTGTCCACGCGGGCACAGGAAGGCACAGAAAGGGAGAGAGGGTAGCCCACGCGATCCCTGCGTGGCGCTACGGTCGCTCGCGATCCTGACCGGCTGAGGGACCCTTTTCACTATCACCAGTGAAACTGAGTCTATCAGCCCAGTAGTACTGCCACCAGCTCTCGTTTCCTATAGTTCCGGTCTGTTAACGGATTATATCTGGTCAGGAGCCAACCTGAGGTAGCTTATAACAATATTACAGAGAACAAGGATGTGGGATTCGTGGATCGAGATAACGGAACAACTCAAGATTAAATTATATATTTAATCTCCTTAAGGGCTCACTAAAGACAAACACTATGCACAAAATTAATATGTACAATGGTCCGATTACAGTTACAAGGATAGTAGGGGGTACAAACAGAATAACAGATTGTACAGTCAGTTACCGTTAGATGTTATGCTTTGCTGGAGTCACGTGAAAGGTGGTGATGTCAGCGGGTTCCTAGGGCCTGTTCCAACACTGTACAGGCAGTGACCTTTCCTTAGAACAAGACGCTGGCCTCTGCTTAGGTCAGCATTATTATACCTTTGTCGTCCCCGCCCCATCTGCTCCCAGGGGTGTCACACTCCCCCCTCCCTCCAGCTGGGCCAGGAAAATCTCCAAAACCTATTATGGTCCATGACATCCCACTGGTAGGTCCGATCATGATGGAACCTGCTCCAGTGGGTCCACCTCATGCCAAGGCATGTTATAAGACCAAAAGCAGCTAAGCTACTGGGTTTCTTCTAGGAGTTACACATATCTCCCCAACCGTGGATCCTAGAACCGTAGAAGTTACAGTGCCACATCCCACGCGTCTTCGGGGTTGTAGAACTGTCCTCGGCCATTGGCTTGGTCACAGCGTAATTTTATAAATCCTTATGAAATTGCAGCGTCGGCCCGGCTGCAGAAATCCCTTTGAATTTGCTGAGGGGTTATAAATTCTCAGCAGGCTTCCTTCTGAAAAGTTGTAAGGCTCCATTCAGGCTAGGAAAGTGCGAAGTTCCTCACTACACAACTATGGGAACAGAGACCCCCCCCCCCCTGCTGAGCTGGTCTCCTATCCTGTTTTTATTGTACTCACAGTAGCCATATGTGACATCGCTGTGATCCGAAAGGGGGTTGGCAGGGAATCATAAGTCATATTCCTCACACTACCAAAGGTAAACAGTCTGCACAGCGTGAATCAACTTTCATCAGTGAACAGTACTGAGGCCCACTGGTCCCTTGTCCAGCGTTGATGCTCCCTGACTCATGCAAGATGATGACGCCTGTGGTCAGCTACCTTTGCATGTCATCTAGCATGCAGACTACGCTGACAATTTCAAATTGTCTGACATGACACTTGGGTGCCTCTCACCTCCCTTAAATGTGCTTGGAGTTGTGTGGCATTCATCATCCAGTTCCGCAGGGCATTGTTCACAATGAAGTGGTCATCAGTGTGGGATGTGGCCAAAGGACGTCCATTTCTATGCCTTTCTGTGACTCTTCCAGTCTCTTTGTCTGTTGCAACCTGCTGATGACTCTCTAAGCTAAATGACCACCTCCGCCTGACAACATCGTGCTTGAAGCCTCGCAATGGCGAGGTACTGTTGGTCAATTGTTAGGTGTCATCTTGGTCTCATGATGTCAAAATGTGAATTGATAAGAAGGACTGTTTAAATACCAATTCTAATTGAACCAGGAAATTTATTGGGCCATTCATGGATCAAACACCTGTTTTGAATTTTGCCGTTAAGCTCCTTGTTAGAGAACAGCAAGTTGTGCAAAAAGTACTAAAACTTTGAACAGTTGGACATGTGCATTCAAAAGTTTACAGAAGGTCACATCAAGTTCATCTGTAAAGGTTAGAGTGCATTTTAGGTTCATCCTGAAATTTCACCCACAAGCCAAATATCCCTAACTTTTTGTGAGTAGTGTATGTCTATGGCAAGCAGGAAGAGAGACAGAAGCAGCACACACACACCCATGTGCCTTCTCTTCATACAGCAGATCGGTGGGGGTGCTGTGTGTTAGATGCTGATCTGATATTGGTCCTGATACTGATCCTGAGGATGGGTCATCAATATTAAAAACCTGGAAAACCCCTTTAACTCCTGGATATGAGCATTGTATAATGTGATGGAGAAATGAATCCAGACAGCAAAGGAAGCAATATGGATAATAACAATACATTAGTAAGTTCCTTGTATTAACTTCCTCTACATGATCAATGCCATTTGCTGAAGTGACACAACCTTTTTAAGGGACTTTGTTTTCTTTTTTTATTGATTGTAATTAAATCATAGCTACATCCAGAGCTCCAGTGACAATCCTGCTGCTACATCTTGTCTTATACTTAGGTCGCATCCAGAACTGCGTTCACGATCTGGTTGGCTGCTTCTTTGACTGTGTCTACACTGCAGTCCCTCATGTGATCTAATAGCTCAACTGTCATGTAAGTCCCCATAATGCATCACTCCAAAATATCCCCTATACAGACACAGATACCAGAGAGGACAGCATTGATGGTGCAGCCTGAGAGGTAACTGAACTTAGCTGGTGACGTTGGCTGCAGCTGTTCCTGGTACATGAGGGGCACAGATTTGTGTCCAGCTGTTGCACTCTCCTACTGTGTAGTGTTGGCCTCCTCCAGCAGAACAGATCTGGAATCAGGCTTGGCATTTGTGGCTATTAGCTTTGCCTACAGTTTTGTTCCACTTCTCCCATGCAAGCAGCAGACGTGGGATGTGATGTGGAGAAAAACATATGCTTTATAGACCGAAGAGAAGATATTAATGAACCTTGAACGTCTTCATTGCTGCAGCATGGTCAACTGATCAGTGTGTATTTTACTTCTTCTTATTAAACATCTTGTCCTGGGGTCAATAATTACAATATTGCATATTTTTTATTGCAATTATTTTTATTGAAATCTGTGGAAAAGAGTAAGTTTAGTACCTGGCTTCAAGTATGTGTTGATGGACATGCCATTCCTAGCACGATGTAAAACCTTATTCACACGTCCGTGTTTCACGTCCGTGTGCTGTACGTGTTCTCCATGGACAGCACACGTCCCCATTCATTTGAATGTGTGTTCAGACATCAGTGTTTCATCACGGTCCGTGGTTCCGTTTTTTTTTTAGCATGGATGCATGTCCTATCTTGATCCGTGTTCCCGGAACCCTCACACCCATTATAGTCAATGAGTCAGTGAAAACCATGGATCCCTCACGGATGTCATCCGTGTTGCATCCGTGTTTCACAGATCATTAAGAAGAGATGCTTTGAAAATTATTTTTCAACTGTTCAGTGTCAGTGAAACACAGATGCAACACAGACAGCAAAAAACAGACACACAGACCCAACAAGGATCCTTCACGCACATCTTCACGGATGCATCACTGACCACCTGCTCACGGATTTGAACACGGACACGGACGTGTGAATGAGGCTTAAGAAGGCTTTTCTGCAGTTTTACTCCTTCCACTGAAATAAGAAATCCCCATTCCTTTCTAGTTGTGCCATGTGGGATGCTAAACTATATGGACACCTACATATTACACCTATTGGAACTTTTATGGTATCCCACTCTAAATCCATAGGCATTAATATGGAGTTGGTCCTCCCTTTGCCGCTCAAACAGCTTCCACTCTTCTGTGAAGGCTTTCTACAAGATTTTGGAGTGCGTCTGTGGGAATTTTTTCCATTCATCCTGAAGAGCATTTGTGAGGTCAGACACTGATGTTGGACGAGAGGGCCTGGCTAACAATCTCCAGTCTAGTTCATCCCAGAGGTGTTGGATAGGCTTGAGGTCAGGGCTTTGTGTGGGCCAATCAAGTTCCTTCTGCCTCAAAAGCTTGGACTAAAGCTTATGATCATTTTGTATTCACCCCTTGAGAATTTCAGTTTACGATTTGAGATTTATTTCAGATGTTTTAAAAAAGTTTCTTTCTTGTTGTGTAAAAGAAACATGGAAAAATCTGATGTCGAAAATCACCGATTGTCAGCCTATTCCTGTCTAATCACTATACTGCAACATTTAATAAAAAAAGCTACAAATGTATTCCACTGAAATGTCCCTGGCATCAGCAGCTCATTGTGCTCAGTGCTTCTATGATAACAGCGCCACCACAACCTCAAACTACCCAACGTTTAATTGATTTAAAAGGGTTATCCCATGATTGATGTAAAAACTGAAAATCCAATATCATATCTTAAATGGCAACCTCTTTCTAACAAACATAGAACCGGCCCTGTGCCTCACATGGAATCAGAGATCTCTTTCACTGCTCTAGTTCCTATGCTAGATTTATTTCTAGCTAGCAGCTTAGGGGGTGTGTCCTTTCTACTGCAGCTAGTGACAGTTGAAGGAAAAAAATGAGCATGTGCTTCCATTTCAGTGACCAGGACAAAGAAATTAGAAAACGAGCAAACAGCAGGTGGCGCTGTACAGAGAGATTTCAGTGAATAACTCAGTGGCTATACAAAATTTTTAATTACATGCAATTACAAAAGTGTTCAGATCAAGGTGCTGCTTTGAAAAATAAATATGAATATTTTTTGTGGGACAACCCTTTAATGAAAAATTGGAAAGGTATTGAAAACATGAATTTCTGGATAGTCTGAAAAGCAAAAGTGAAGTCAATGTGTGACTAACATGGAATGACAGATGTCCATATCAGGACATTTCCTGGTAGATGCTACACTAAGATGCTGGATTTTTCACAAAAAAAGTCCAGAGACAATATACCATCATGAAAATTGCACTAGATGGAGCTTCACATAGTTATATTACAGTGTATATAGATCTTTCACATTGTGATGTCATCATATATTCTACATTGGGAACTCCACCTCTGCACTACTGAGACCCCTGGCAGGGGTGCACATAGCCTTTCTGCTGCCTGAGGCAAAAATGAAAACAGCGACCCCCCTCCCCAGTGTCAATTTCTTAACTTAACCCCTTCCCTTCAGCTCATGGCTCTTCGGCTGCTGCCCTTGCCTTTACCTGGTGCTGCCTGAGGCAATCACCTCACCTGGCCTCATTGGTGGTGCCATACCTCCCAACTTTTGAAAATTGCAAAGAGGGACAATGTGTGCGGTGCGCATCATGGCAGTTTTTTTCATACTAGGCCACGCCTCTAACTCTGCCCAAAGCATAATTACTGGAGCCCCTGCAGCAATTTTTTTTCTTGCGTTTCAATGTCCATATAAATATTAGCACATAAATCATCAAATTATAGATATTTTAAGGTCCAAATTGCACCAAATGATGAGGTTCTGGTCTAATTTATAGGTAGAAACTGTACAGACACTTTAGTAAGGAGCAATTTAGTAATTTTATTAATGCACATTTATGTATTAATCCTCCAGGTCAAAAAGAGGGACATTTAAGGATCAAAGAGGGACAGAGGGACTTGGGTCAAAAAGAGGGACTGTCCCTCCAAAAGAGGGACACTTGGGAGGTATGTGGTGCACTCCTGATCACTGGATTAGGGCTGACGTGTGCTCTGTATACTGGAGTTCATGTGTCACACTGCCTCTCATTGTACCATTATAAGTATGAAATGTTATTACTGAAGAGTGAGCGGAGAGTCAGATGCTGTATGAAGACGTCACTCCAACTGAAGCGTGCACGACACCAGCGTCCCTCCCGTCATATTATGAGCGATGAGTTATTCCATGTTTTTCTGGCGGGAGTGAGGGATACGGGCTGGAAGGACCCTCAGCTGATGAGATGTCAGCAGAGAGGAGGCCGTTATTCTAGCAGTGTGGGTCAGCAGCTCTTAAATAAACTGATGATGTCATAGCAGGGACATGCTGTGTTGCATCACTGAGCGTCTCCTCATCATGAGCTATATAAAACTGAGGGCTGTGCGCACGATTCTGATGCAGGTGTGTTGGCTTTAGGCAGCTGTCATAACAGGGTCACACACCCCGGCCTGCAGTAAATGACACCTTATGGCTGCCAAAACTAACAGAGCTGAGCACTTCAGGAGAGGAGCCACGAGACCCAGGCCTAACACATGCAGGAAACTGGGTGCAGAGCTGCTAATGTCCTTGGGAAAAGGAGATAAATTCTGTGGTGCAAGCAGAAAAGCATTGTGATGTCAGCATGGAGCATGTCCACTTTAAATGGTTTTCTGGGAATAATTAACTCTTTCCTATCAATCCCTAGCCTGCATCATCTATTGACCAATTGATACTTACCTGCTTCCAGCTGCTCCAGTCATGCATAACTCTCGTCCCTCCATCTTCTGGTCTCTGGATTGGTTTCCTTTGGCTGGGGCATGGACATGGTCACCTGCCCTGCTGCAGCCAATGATTGGCTTCTGAAGTTATTTGTCGATTAGGGAACTGATAGGTATGGCTCATTCAGTAGGCAACACATACTAGGGGTCAATAAGAAACAGTTATTATTCCTTCAGATGACTGATCACAACTGGGTGGTGTCTGAAGGACCAGCACCAGGACTATGACCCACTATAGTCACCATGGGACAATATGCATGTATGATTTTCTGCATGAACAGTCTGTGCGGAGAAAATTGCAGTATGTACCATCCAGCTCCGATTTTCCTCACTCATTCAAGAAAAACAGACCAGACAAGGACGCCATCTGACTGCAGTCCATTTAAAAACTCATCTGGGTTTAAGTTTAACATCACTCATCTGAAAGAGCTCTTAAAGGGCTTATCTGAGATCATTAAAAATCTCGGACAACCCATATAATATAAAAAAAATCATACATGCACTAGAGATGAGCGAATCTATTCGCCGCTTCATATATTCGCTACGAACCTCCTTTATTTCCTACGCCAAAGCGAATCCGAATCTTTTCAGATTCACTTCGTACGAATCTTCTTAAATATTTTAAAATCTTTGTACGCTAATGCTACGCATCTGATAATTTGTACGCTAATGCGTACGTATTCAGTTAAGTAGTTTACCTTTAACAACGCTAGACTGTATGTTCGTTATTTGTGTGGGAATGTTCGCAGTGTATAGGTACGCTCATGCGTACATATTCAGTTAAGTAGCGTACTTTTAACAACGCTTAGACTGTATGTTCTTTGTGCGAGAATGTTCGCAGAACACGACCAGGATAACTAATATTTTTTAACATAACTTGGACCGAATAAATTTGTATTCGAAGCGAATCTTTAAAAAAATTTGGCGAATATTCACCGAAGTGAATCTTTGAAGATTCGCTCATCTCTAACATTGACCCTTCCCTCAAACACCATTCTCTGCAGTGCTCCTCCAGTACTCCCGCTGCTCTTTGTTTTCGGCAGTGACGTGTCTGGATACGGCACACAACTGTTACAGCCAATCACTGTCCTAGGCAGGATGATGACAAGTCTTACCTGATGCATGTGAGACTGTCTTTCCTTGTCACACAGATTTGTCTATGTCCCTCCAATACTGGAAATGATTGAGGATTGTACAAGAAATCAGGGGGGACAAAAGGTCCAGGAGAAGCAAACAGCATGTGTGGAGAACTGAGGAAGGGGACGACTTGGGGCAGAAAACTGAGAATACTGTTGTACATAAATTTAAAATGACAGAAGAAGTAAATGGGGGCTTGTGCTAGAAGCAGTTCCTCTTCATACAGGAGCAGAGCTGAGATATAGAAGGTAATGTAGAATATCCAGACATTATAATAATAACAATCCAGACGAGACGTGAGCGCTCTATAATGTGTGAGGTCCAGTAACACTGCTAGAGACCCGTGATAAAGAATTTCCCACTCATGGTGTTCTATGTTCTCAGCCCAATAAATATTTTAAAAATGTAGCAGAAAGATTTGTCGGTGACATCATCAGCCGTGAGTTCATGTGATCTCTCATCTCATTGTACATGGTACATGAGCCGCCGATGATCCAATAGGCCAAGAATGTAAAGACACATGGCCAAAATGGGACCATGATTCTCACCTCTGAGAATCCTTTCTGCATGGATTGACAAAGCACACTTCTATACATAACCGCATCTTATCCCATCATTGTCCATCTCCTCGTTGTACATTAAACTGGTGGCCTAGTTGTAGTGGGGTCATGAGGTAACCCATGGAATAGACTATGGGGGGAAGTTTTTGTAACACAGTCGCAGACAGGTATTTTGTGTTAGTTCAAATTTTACTCAAGAGCCTTTGGCATTCCATGGGAAGATATACATTACTTGAATGTTGCATAAGTGGCATACTCTTTGGACCCAACTTGTTTGAAAGGTTTGTTTGAACACTGCATGTTATGTTATTTTAATATAATCCAGCATGAAACTGGAGTACCCAGAGGAAACCCACGCAAACACGATGAGAACATACAAATTCCATGCAGAAGTTGTCCTTGGTCATATTTGAACCTAGGACTTCAGCGCTGCAAGGCACCAGTGCTAACCACTGAGGCACTGTGCTGCCTACATTCCCTTTGCTTCATTATAATAGCACCACCTGAAGTTCAATCTTTATAGTAATGTTCACGTTCTGATACTGAGTTGAATGGGCAGGTCTCTCATGCTCCGTTCCATCTAGGGGCAGACTCAGAACTTAAAGTGGCCATGGAGAAAAACTAAAAGTATCCACATGTTGTAGGCAGGACCAATTGAAGATGGTGCAACACAAGCTGTCAGGATGAACAAAAGTAGACGGGATCAGCAATACTATAGTGCTGCTGAGTTTTTCATCACTACCCAAGCATACAGGAGAATGCAACACTTCAGACCTATTACATCCAGTGACATCTTCTCTGATGTAGACATCCTTACCTCATGTTCTCCATTCTTCCCAGACCACCAAGATGACTTCTTTCAGCCACGTCTCATCTCTGAAGTTTGCCACACAGACATCTCAGATTCATCACTTTTCCATCATCACAAACTCCACATCCTGTTCCCCCAACGGTGCCACCCTGCTGCAACCCCAATATTGTGCCCGCTGTACTCCTCAATACCCCCCAAATACTACACTGCAGAAACAATACTACCCCAGGCACTATAGTGGCTCCAGTAGTAATAATGTCCCCTATAGTGACCCCAGCAGTAATAATGCCCCCATAGTGATCCAGTATTAAAAATGCCCCCATAATGCCCCTAGTAATATTCCCTATAGTACCTTGAGTATTTAAAAAGCTATATAGTTCCCCAGTAGTAAATAAGCCTCATACTGCCCCTAATAATGTCCAAGTAATATGATCCCCAAGAGGCTGAGGAAAGAAAAAAATAAAATACTCAAATCCTGTTCATGCTGCTTTCTATGTAGACCAAAGAACTCCAGTCGGTGGCCTGAGATGACTGCATCCCAGCGTAGGCAGTCACAATGATGTCATTGTACTGCTTCTGTCCTAGCAATTATGTCACAACACCACCTGTGACCTGGCACAGATGGTCGCGATGTTGTCATTGATTTGCGCCCCCTAATTAGTTTATACACTGCCTTGTGGGTTTCAGGCCTAGTGGCCTGTGGCCTGTGAGAGTGAACGGAGGGATAGAGACCCATGGGTGCAATATTCAATTGTATCACCATAAGGAGTGCACATGCTGAAGTACCCAGTGCTCCCAGTGTTAATTAATGCTAGGAGCGTACGATCATTATGTACCTGGTAGACTACTTATGTTTCCATGTAGGGTCTATGGCCAGTCTGCCCCTTTTGCTGCCATCAACTGGGTGAGAATTGCAGCAGAAAAGACACCCTCTGAGAAAGGACATGTCCCCTGGGCTGCCAGCCTCAATCAAAATAAATGAAAGGGGAGATCTTTAGATCTGCTGTATGTGAGGTATGGTGCACCCTCTCTACTCAATATCACTTGGGGCCGCTACTCCCCAGTGTCCCTACACAGTGCTACCTACTGTCTCTTTGGCTGTCATTTGAATGGCTCCAGGAAGCCTTGCTTAGGCTTCTGCTTTTGCTCAATATCACTTTTGATTAACATACTGTATCTCTTCTTCTTGGCCCACAGCTCTTTTGCCTAGCTAAATTACCATTAGTACTAGCAATAGAGGTCACCCCTCTTAACCGCAAGGATAAACCAACAACCTTTAGCGCCAAAAGAACTAACTTTTATATCCCAATGACTCCAGAGCGATGTCTGCATACCTCTCCATTCTCCACATGTCGCTCAACACTTGTAGTAACATAGCTTGTAAGGCTAAAAAAGAGCATAAACCAGTTCAGCCTATTATCGATCCTAGTGGTCCTGCCATTTTCTTTGTTTAGATAATGCGGACAACCCCTTTAAGGAATCTTTTACACGTATGGCATTATTTTCCATTGTTCTACTCCATTATAGTGCAGATTATGGACGTGCCCAATCCGGCACATAACTGAACTCTTTTAGCAGCAAAAATATTTTATCCACTGGTTTTGATGGAATCTGTGATGGCAGGCCAAACGAAGCCTCCGATGCAGATATGAACTCAGCCATAGACCGCTGTGATACGAAAGGTGAATCCACATCTGTACATACCCAGAGAAACAACTCAATAGAAAGTTAAAAGACCCGACCATAAGGATCTAATTGTGTTATGACTTTTTAAATAAGCAGGAAATAATTGGCACACACGTTGCCCATTAATCATGAGATTTTGATGGCTCTGGGTCTGGGAGATTTGTGGAACTGAATTACGATTGTGAGATATTTCACCTTTATGGCATCGTACAACTGATGAGCAGAAGCGGCTGGGGAAAGGTTTATGGGGAAATGATGAACTGTCTGCAGAGCGTTCCCCGCCCGCTGGTCCCTGGCGGCAGGTGGATGACTTCAGAGCTCATCATTGAAGTGCAGTGAATATCTGCCAGGCTTCTTAGATGTGGCGGCATGAACCGGATCACATGTTTATACAGCCATTCAGGGTGTGTTTGCATAGGCACTGTATATTTACATCCTCTTTATAGATTCTTATGGTTTACATATTTGCTGAGTGACTGTGGAATATTTGATGCGTTGACCGGGGACTGTTCACATGTAGAGGAATATACAGAGCCAGCTGCACAAGAATAACACATCAGGTCAGCATGAGGGTTAGGTACAATTTATGGACTTAAAAAAAAAAAAAACGCACTGACTTTAGATTACGTTGCATGTCTATCTGTAGGTTATGGGTTTCAAGCAGAGCATTGATGAGGGAACAACTGCTTCTGAATGAATAAGACTTACAATGTATGCAGGGCCGGTTTTAGACAAAATGTGGCCCTGGGCGAAATTAAAAGTGTGGCCCCATATTCTTAAGTATTGTATAAACAGACACATTTATTCACTTCCATAAATCTAAACAAATACAGTAATGTAAAACGTTTTAGACGCCGGTCTTGGTAAAGCCCTTGCTCTGGCGGTGGATCTGCTGGAGTTATGAAGAGGCGGCAGTCTCCACATAATTTCTGTGCATCCAGCGCCACTTCTAAATGTAATCCAGCTTCCTAACAGGGAAAACTGCAGATTGTGGCACAACGGTTAGAAATCTGCACCTGAAGTATGTCTAATCTAGGCGTATTTCAGGTTAATAAATCGCCCCTGTAGTTTTCATTGTTTTGAACAAATAGAATTGAAAATAAATCAAACAATAGCCTGTACACAGAACTGAAGGGGTTGCTCAATTCTGGGGGAAGGGGATGGTTGGACAGACCTGCCAAAGAAAGCATACTTATCTGCTTAATGAGGCTGGCACCTGCTGCTCTGGACCCTGGATGTCATCATCCATTTTGACGCTGCCTGCAGCCAGTCGCATGCCACAGTGATGACCTGCTCCTGGTCACGTGGCGCAAGGGAAGAGGTCGACAGGACTTTCTTTTCTTTTCTATATAACGGAAACCAGAACGGATCCGTTATGCTGCCAATAGACTTCAATTACAGTATGAAGGATCAAAACGGAAGACCTCTAAAGGTTTCTGTTTTGAATTCCATCTTACGAGATCCGTTATTTTCTGTTATAACCATAAGCAATAACGGAATTCATAACAGTGATGTGATGCCATCCTAAATAGAAAGCAAAATCCAACGGCGCTCCCAAAAGTTGTTCAAAAGTAGTGTTCTTTAATCACCAATGCGACATTTCAGGACTTTTATATGATACTTATTTTTATACTACTTAAGAATAGTCCTGGTAAAGGACTGAAACGTCGCATTGAACAACTTTTAGGAGTGCCAAGGAATTTTTTTTCTACATAGATCGATAATAGATAGATAGATAGATAGATAGATAGATAGATAGATAGATAGATAGATAATAGATATATAGATATGAGATAGATACAGTAGATAGGATATAGATAGATAAATAGGATATAGATAGATAGATAGATAGATAGATAGATAGATAGATAGATAGATATGAGATAGATAGATAGATAGATAGATAGATAGATATTGCTTAGAAAGATAGATAGATATTGGTTAGAAAGATGATAGGATATAGATAGATAAATAGGATATAGATAGATAGATATGAGATAGATAGATAGATAGATAGATAGATAGATAGATTATAGATAGAAGATAGATATGAGATAGATAGATAGATAGATAGATAGATAGATATGAGATAGATAGATAGATAGATAGATAGATAGATAGATAGAAAGATATTGGTTAGAAAGATAGATAGATATTGGTTAGAAAGATAGATAGATAGATAGATAGATAGATAGATAGATAGATAATGAGATAGGAGATAGATGGATAGATATAGATAGATATTAGATAGATAGATAGATAGATAGATAGATAGATAGATAAAAAACATAAAAATAGGCAGCACTCTCAAAGTAAAATGAAAAAAACAGAGGAACTTTATTCACCCATGTGTAGGACGCGACGTTTCGGCTCAAACTGAGCCTTTCTCAAGCAACAACTGATGGTGTGAATCACATATTTATGCAAAAAGTGCAGGTGCTCAAAATCACATGACTCAATTAGTGACATGATTAATAATCAAATACATATGCATAATTTCATGATATAAGTGCAAAGTTCATATATAAAAAACTCAAGTGACATATATCTCATACATAGTTAGTGCCAAAGTTGATATAAAAAGTGACATTCATTATGCCCATTAGTGCATAATAATAAAAACCATTGTTTACAAAAGTATATTGTATAGCTGTATATAATTCATATAATATGATCCTACCAGGGGGTAAGGGGGTGAAATCATGATCCATGTGAGGATGCCCAACCTGGTTGGCGTCTGGTATCGTCCACTACGCATAACATTGCAAATAACAAAATAACAGAGCGCTGTATGCACACCGCGCATGTCAGACATGCGCAGTACTGCCCAAGAATTCATGCCCTCCATATTGAAACAGGTATAGTGCTCAAACATTTTTATGTTTTTTATTGAACTGATCCTTGTCAGATCCACAGGCATTGCACCTCACCATTCATATAGTGCTGCCAAGATTTTTTTGCATGATAGATAGATAGATAGATAGATAGATAGATAGATAGATAGATGATAGATATGAGATAGATAGAGATAGATAGATAGATATTGAATAGATAGATAGATAGATATACAGACATAGATAGATAGATAGATAGATAGATAGATAGATAGATATACAGACATAGATAGACAGATAGATATGAGATAGATAGATGATAGATAGAAAGATAGGCAGCAAAAACAGTGTGTGTGGTGGCTGGGAGGGAGAGGACAGGTCCTGTATATCCAGCACAAAATGGAGAGAGGGGCTGGCAGCAAATATGTCAGGTCAAGAGAGGGGGGCCTTCTGAACTCACCAGAGACCCAGTGAACCGCGGGAGCAGGCTGGAGGAGGCCATCACAGTGCAGTGCAGGGCCTCCGTTGAGAGATAGGAAGGGGCGGAGCCAATTCATGTCATTGTCAGTGGAGCTGGTGCTGCAGCACCCAGCTCCTCACTAAAATATAAGGATCGTGCCTGCTACAGTGGGCGGGAGACAAGGGACCAGTCTGTGCTCTCCTCAGGTGCGGCCACCTAATCTCTTCTACAAATGACATCTGTCTGGGCAGCTCAACAGGGGGCCCCACTCAGGGATGGGGGCCCTGGGCAATTGCCCTGTTTGCCCCCCCCTAACGCCGGCCCTGAATGTATGTCAGAACCCCATAGTAACCAAGTGACCAACTGAGGAGAGCAAACATAGGGTGATGTTAAGGGGGTGGGCAAATTTGGAAATCTCGACATTAGGAAACCTCTCTACCATTACAGATCACCACCCACCTAGATCTCATGGAACACAGTCACCAGCATCAAGCCACATTCTTTAATTTTGTACAAGATTAGTCTGAAATTACTGCAGCTGTGGATGTGACTGGAGTAGAGGAGACAGTATATGACTTGAATCTGGTTTTGTAGAATGTTACAAGCCCTTGGACTAATCTTAGCGGATGACGACATTAGAGGTTACAGTGTGTTGCATCTTTCTACATTTGCAGGTTGTAGCAGCTTCCTGTGGCATATCTTCTGTGGAGGCAGACCACGTGATTGCCACAGAGCCCAGGGGCGGGGAGGGGTATCATCACTGAACTGCTTCTTCTTCTCAACATCTTTCATGCAGCAGCCAAAAGGTAAGCTCAAAGCAAAAAGATGATTACAGCTTCCATGGTAACTGTATAAATGCCTATGCCCTTAGCTCCCTCTAGTGGTGGCTGCGGACATCCAGCTTTGCAATAGAAGAGAAGCTGCAGATTTATCAATGTATTATACAGGTTGTCTAGTGTAAATACATTGAGAAATATGGTGTTCAGAATGAATGCAATAGTTTTAAATACTTGATTACTTTTTCCAACATAAAAGTCTAAGTGCGTGAAGCTGAGGGTTTGTTTTTAATTATAATTTATTCTGCTGAAAGGGAATCTATCACTTCCAATAATACATGTGAAGAACACCTGCTGCTGACTCCAGATCAGTAATTTGTATGTCGATACTTATCTCCATTTTCCTACTAGGCACCCACAAACTGGTCTTGACTTCTCCAGAAGTCCTCTTCATTGTGTGCACGTGCACAAGAGTCCTCTAAATACATTCCATGGCTGTTTTGCGCAGAGGGCGTTTGGGAATGTGTATGGACATTGAAATTCTTGATCTGGGGTCAGCAGAAGGTGTTCTATATATGTGTTAAATCTGAGATGTTACACTTTGCATTCTGCAATGCCTGGGAGTGACTGACGCACATATACTCAGAAACTGGGTGAGCCAGGGTGGCCCATACTAAGTTTTGCCATGGGGCCCAATGAGATCTGTGTATGCCCCTGGCAGCTACCATGTATACTTTGTACCACACATTGAGAAACCACTCGTATTCGATGGATGCATTTATTTGTTAGCCTGAGAACATGCATGCTGTTACTCAGCACATCATATGTGAGCACTTAGTCAGGTCTGAATAATTAGATGTAAGAGCAAGAACTGACGGCATAATATTTTCATGATGGCGGATTGCCCCACCTTGTCTTATTACAACCAGAGCCTCATCAAGGTGGAGATATTAGGGTCTGCTGGAGATTTCAGACCCTGGGTAATGATAGAGCTGGAAGGCTGGCAGTCCAGTTATTATTGGATCATTCCAATTTGTAAGGGGAGTAGTTCATGGAATAACATTATTATGCAGCTCGCTGATGTCATCTTTGAGAGGCTGAAAGGGCTGTTTATGGTAGAAAAAGTGACATCTCCCACATTTTGCGAGAGAAGACCGCAAGTGAAAGCAAGCAATAGTTTAAAAATAATTGGGCAGATTCACATTACTGTCTAAGAGGCCATGCACACGTCCGTTTCGTGGTCTGCAAATTGCGGATACTGACCTTGTACATTCCAGCCCATAATAGAACAGTCCTACCCTTGTCTGTAAATGCGGACAAGAATATGACATGTTCTATATTTTTGCAGATTCAACGGAACAGACAAATGGATGCGGACAGCAGACAGTGTGCTGTCCCCATCTTTTGCAGCCCCATTGAAGTGAACGAGTCCGTATCCAAGCCACAAAAAATGTGGATTGGATGCAGACAATAAATCTGGGTCACCTTTAGACTATCTACTGTAAGTTTATATCCTGTTAGGTGGCTTACTTTGCGACAGAATCATATGCCTGAATTTTGTTGCACCTAAAGCCATGTCCCTCTAAAGCTTAGACACGACCCCATTCCAACCCTTTGCCATCGGCTACTTTCACATTAGCGTTTTTTGCGGATCTGTCATGGATCTGCAAAAACGCTTCCGTTACAATAATACAACCACATGCATCGTCATGAACGGATCCGGTTGTATTATGTCTTATATAGCCATGACAGATCCGTCATGAACACCATTGAAAGTCAATGGGCAACGGATCCGTTTTCTATTGTGTCAGATAGTGTCAGAGAAAACAGATCCGTCCCCATTGACTTACATTGTGTGTCAGGACGGATCCGTTTTGCTCTGCACCACATCGCAGACAGAAAAACTCTGCTTGTAGTGTTACTCTGTCCACGATGGGAACGCAACCAAACGGAACAGAATGCATTTTGGTGCATTCTGTTTTGTTTAGTTCAGTTTTGTCCCCATTGACAATGAATGGGGACAAAACTGAAGCATTTTCATCCGCTATTGAGATCCTATGACTGATCTCAATAGCAGAATTGAAAACGCTAATGTGAAAGTACCCTTAGTCTTTAAAAGCACTAGTATCATTTTGAGCACCAGTGGCTCAGTGGTTAAGAGCACTGGGGTCTCAGAGGTTAAGAGGACTAGCTTTTTAGTGGTTAAGAATAATAGAATCTCGGTGGTTATGAGCACTAGCGGCTCAGTGGTTAAGAGCACTCACTTTTCAGTGATGAAGAGCACACTCTCTTATTATTTCTCTAGACATTGGTGGACATGTGGAGGCATCAGAGACAGCATCATTTAAATGCTCAGCTCTCACATTTCAGATAAATCGGATTTTGGATATTTTGCTGTAACACAAATGTGTCAGCGTCTGAAACGTCTGTTAGCAATGTCTCTCCTATCCCATCCTCATATAAACCAGTCAGATGCGACTGTTTAACATGTG
This sequence comes from Rhinella marina, assembly GCA_900303285.1. Lineage (NCBI taxonomy): Eukaryota > Metazoa > Chordata > Amphibia > Anura > Bufonidae > Rhinella > Rhinella marina. Next base: position 501,623 of record ONZH01015050.1, on the reverse strand, counting down.
TTCCCCAGCAGCCAATGTCACAATGTAACAAGAACTTTAACAGCTCAGTGTAATAAGGGAGCCCAGGTCTGGGGTTGGGTTTGGGATATCCCGGTATTTATTGCAGTAAGGACAAATATGGTAAAACACGAGCACAATGCTCCTCTTTAACACATTTAGGCCACTGCACACGTTGCAGAATATAGGAGCCTCTAGAGGCTCCGTTCTCCCACCTCATTCACCGCCCTCCAAGTCTTGATTGACAGGACCAGGCAGCATTCGCATCCTCCTGCCGGCCCTGAGTGCATGGTAAATCTCGCGCCTGCGCCGTACAGTTCGGTATTCAGCGCAGGCATAGTGAAGGACGCTTCCTTAGTGCGCCTGTGCTGAATACAGCACGGCTCGAGATTTACCATGCACTCAGGGCCCACAGGAGGATGCGAATGCTGCCTGGTCCTGTCAATCAAGACTTGGAGGGAGATGACAGAACGGAGGCTAATTAGCATATTATCAAAGTTACATTTATCGAGACAGTCACCTATGGTGATGAAGCAGAGAGGCGGCATCGGCTCACTACTTCATCCATAATCCCTCCCTTGCCCCCTGCAGGCTCCCTATACCTCCCTGCCACTCTCCACACCTTCGGTCTGGGTGTGGCCGGCCGACAATCAGCCTTGACTCCGCCCCCTCCAGACTAGAGAAGATAATGTCCTGCTGGTGATGCTGCTAGGAAGAAGGTAAGTGTATAGTGTTTCAGCTGTTTGAGAAGGTAGCGGCGCTGCAGGAGCGCCACAGCCTTCTCTGTGTTTACCGCAGGCCCAGTGACGTCACGACTAGTATCAAGTGAACAGAGCTGAGCCCCGCCTAGGCCAGTGAAACTAGTCATGACATCACTGGGCCTGAGGAAAACACAGAGAAGGCCATGGTGCTCCTGCAGCGCCGCTGCCTTCTCAAACAGTTGATCTGCGGGGTCCCGGGTGTCGGACCACCGCCGATCAGATGCTGATGATCTATCCAGGTGATAGATCATTATTTTTACAGAACTGCAGAACCCCTTTAATTCTCTTAGGATATGGTGGTGTATGTCATCCGGTCCTGGCGATTTGTCTATTTTAATTTTTTAAGACCCCGCTGTACTTCTTCCTGGGTCATGCAGGGCACTTTTAATGGTGAATTTACTTTTATATTCTGCATTACAGTGGAGAAAAAAATATTTAATAGCTTTGCTTTCTCCTTATCGCTCTCTGCAACTCCCCCCTCATTACTGTAAAGTGCCAACACCTTCAGATTTATACTTTTTACTATTTATATAATTGAAGAACATTTTAGGGTTAGTTTTACTCTCTTTGGCGATTAATCTCTCGGTCTCTAGTTTGGCTGCTTTTATTTGTCTTTTACATATTCTATTTTTTTCCTTATAGTTTTTCAATGCTTCCTTGCTCCCCTCCTGTTTTAGTGATTTAAATGCTTTCTTTTTGTCATTTATTGCTTTCTTTACAGTTCTATTTATCCACATTGTTTTTTTCTTGTTCCTTAACCTTTTATTCCCATAAGGTATGTAACTCTCATAATTAGATATTAGGATGCTTTTAAAAATCTCCCATTTTGTGGCTGTATTTTTATTTTTGAGGACTTTGTCCCAGTTAGTTAGGCCTATGGCCTCTCTTAGTTGGCTAAATTTTGCTTTTTTGAAGTTTGGTATTTTTGTTCCTCCCTGAAGAAACACTCTTTTGATTGACAATTTGAAGGTTATTATATTATGGTCACTATTTCCCAGGTGTCCCCCAACCGGCACATCTGTTGTTCTGTCAGGTCTATTGGTTAATACTAAGTCCAGTTTGGCCGTCCCTCTAGTCGGGTCCTGAACCAGTTGGGAAAGGTAATTCCCAACTGGTTCAGGACCCGGTTATTGCCAAGAACCTGTTTCCTTTATGAGATGTACAGGTTTCAGTTTTCCAGTCTATATCTGGGTAGTTGAAGTCCCCCATAATAACGACCTCATTATGATTTGCCGTCTCGTCTATTTAATTTAGAAGTACATTTTCTGTCTGGCATATTAGGTGGTTTATAATAAACTCCTATTAGTATTTTATTATTGTTTTTGGCTCCATTTATTTCTACCCACAGTGACTCCACATCTTCATGTCCCTCACTTATATCTTCCCGCAGTGTGGGCTTTAGACAGGACTTTACATAAAGGCAGACCCCTCCCCCTTTCCGGTTTTGACGATCCTTTCTAAACAGACTATAACCCTGTACGTTAACTGCCCAGTCATAGCTATCATCCAGCCATGTCTCAGTTATTCCCACTATGTTATAGTCCTCCTCACACATCACTACTTCCAGTTCACCAGTTTTATTAGTCAGGCTTCTGGCATTAGTTTACATACAATTAAGAGGTCTATGTATATTTTTTACCCTACATTTTAAATTACTATTACCTGTAAAGTGAATATCTGGGATTTTTGGGTTACCTTGGTTGATGTTTTGCCCAGTCTTCTCCCTACTTTCCTCACTAACCCCAGCCCCCACTAACCCCCCACTGTCCCCTCCTATGTCCCACTCTCTATCTACCCCCCTATTAGTATGACCCCCCACCCTCCCTCCAGATCCTAGTTTAAAAGCTCCTCCAGCCATCTAACCATTTTCCCCCCAGGGCAGTTGCACCCTCCCCATTAAGGTGCAGCCCGTCTTTACTGTAGAGTCTGTAGCCGACCAAAAAGTCGGCCCAGTTCTCCATGAACCCAAACCCTTCCTTCCTGCACCAGCTTCTGAGCCACTTATTTAACTCCCTGAGCTCCCGTTGTCTCTCTGGTGCCGCTTGTGGCACTGGTAGTATTTCTGAAAACACTACCTTGGAGGTCCTAGACTTGAGCTTCTCTCCTAGTTCCCTAAAATCAATTTTTAAGGACTTTTTATCTCCCCCTGACTTTGTCATTGGTGCCAATGTGTACCATGACCGCCGGGTTTTCCCCAGCCACACCCAGCAATCTGTCAATCTGATCCGCAATATGCTGAACCCGAGCACCCGGGAAACAACACATCGTTCGGCATTCACGGTGCAATGGGTTTCTCGCCTCTGAAATCTCAGGAACTGTCAAACTAAAGGTAGGGGTGCTCAAGATTGGAGGACCAGATTTTCACAAGAAAAGTATGTTAGGTTTAGATGCAACTGTCCTACATGACGATATGCTTAACCAATTTTGGAAGTAACCTTCTAGTTCATGGATGGATCTGTATTTATACACCAGCTACAATAACTCTGGCCTCTGTATCACCAGGAATAAGGTATTTCACCTGCTAACAAGATATAAATGCCAACTTTACTTAAAGAGAACCTGTCATCAACTTTATGCTGACCTCACTGGGCGCAGCGCTAAACTATTGACAGTGTGTGTTATTCATGACTGTACAAGTGGTTGCTGAAAACCAACTTTATAATCATTGCAGCTCATGCCTGGAAAAGAGTCATGGCTGCCTTAGAAGAGTCATGGTTATTGATGAGCTCCTGCTTTCCCCGTCCACCTGCTGATGGTTGGCCATTCTCTCCTAGGGAAAAAAACTAAGGAGAAATCAGTCAATCAGTAGCAGGAGGAGCTCATCAATAACCATGACTCTTATTTGTGTACTTTTTTATATCTTAGTTTCAAAATATATTTATTGAAATGATTGCTACAGGTTACAAATTAGCAACAACAAGAAGAATGATATACAGTGTACATAAGTGTGATATCAAAATACTCGCATTTTTGCAGTATATCAGAAAAATATTCTTTTGTAAGAACATCTATCTATTAAACGGAACAATGAAAGAACAGATTAGGCTAGTATCAGTTTTTGGCATGCCTATATCATAGTTATTCAAAAAAATGAGGAACGTAGTCCTCAGGGTCATTCCCGGTCAGAAGAAGGAGGTAATAGGAAATAGAGTCACATCAAAGGTCTTCTGAATTCAATGTATTCAGTTAGAGAGACAAGAAGTATTGCAAATTAGGAGACTTGGAGCAATTTAGCCAGGGGCCCCATATTTGCTGATAACGCTCCCGAGAGTCAGTCAACGTAGCATTAAGCTTTTCATATAGCGATATACGGTTAACTCTTTGGATAACCGCTGCCAAAGAAAGAGAGGGTGTTCTCCATTTAGAAGCTATATGTATTCTGGCAGACATCAGTATATATTGCAAGAGTTTATACGCAGTATAGTTAAGCGTTTGTGGCCTAAGGCCGAGAAGATATGTGGGTGCCGATAAAGGTATATCTTTTGGAACACTTCAAACAGGCCTCTACCAATATCAGACCAGAACCTACGTACTACTGGGCAGGTCCACCAAATATGGAGAGTCGTTCCTGTGTCTTGGCATCCTCTAAAGCAGAGAGGGGAAACCTCTGGGTATATTTGATGTAGTCTAGATGGCACAAAGTAGACCCTGTGCAAAACCTTCAATGAAGTTTCCATGAGAGTGACCTGCCAGCTACCCCTACTAATTGTCGTACAGCAATCGTACCATTGTTCAAGTGTTAGGGTTTCTCCCAGGTCCACCTCCCAGCCATGCATAAATGCCAGTTTAGTGTCCGGAAGTGGTGAGTTCAGAATAGAATAAATAAAGGAAAGGGTACCCTTCTCTAAGGCCCTATATTTGCAGAGTCTCTCGAATGCAGTGTATTCTATCACTCTAGATTCCCGGATCTGGGAGGTCAAAAAATGAAAAACTTGTGTGGTTCTAAAAAATTCAGAAGACGGAGGGGAAAAAGCAGAAGTAAAGTATGCTCTGGACATGAGTTTAGATTGGATCAAAAAATCACTTACATATCGTAGTTTGGAATGTTTCCACCAGGTAAAAGCTGTTGGTGGTAAGCCTGGCGGGAATAGGGGGTTCCCAAACAGGGGCAGCATGGGGGTAATATGACTCTGTAGTTTATATTTAAACCTTACTTTCCTCCAGAGTTGCAGCATGAGGTAAGGAATTTTTGCAGCTGGTTCCACAGACCGCATAGGGGCATCCGGGGACCAAATCAATGCCAATGGGGAAATTGGTTGCAACAATTCTGACTCCAAAACTACCCATTGCGGTGCGGTAGAACCTGCGTGAAATGACACTAATTGCGTCATTCTGGCTGCTAGGTAGTATTTATATAGGTGGGGAACAGACAATCCTCCCACCCGTTTGTGGAGATGCATGGTGTTCCTGGCTATACGAGGTTTTTTATATGCCCAAATAAAACGAAAGATTTCCGTCTGTAAGGACTTGAGGGCCGTACCAGATAACGGGATGGGAAGAGATCGAAAAAGATATAATATCCGAGGTAGTGTAACCATTTTGACAGTATGTATTCTGCCAACCCAAGAAAGATTTGGGGAGTTCCAGGTGATTAATTCTTGAAGGAGTCTTGGGATAAGGCGAGCGTAGTTCCACTTGAATGTGGTGTCCAAAGTTTTTGGCAGATTAATTCCCAAGTAGGGTAGATAATCATCTCTAGTTTTAAAGCCGAAATTCAGTGATATTAAGTCTCGGGTGTTTGATTGTAGGTTACAGTGCATTATCTCTGATTTTTTGGTATTGATCCGGAGGCTCGAATAGTGACCGAATGTGTCCAAACATTTCAACAAGTTAGGTAATGTCGTTAAAGGCCGTGTAATGGTAAGAAGCATGTCGTCTGCAAAGAGACTGACTTTATATTCGCGAGGTCCGATTTTTACTCCGGCTATGTTTGGGTCATTACGGATCATTATGGCCAATGGTTCAATGGCTAAAGCGAAAAGAGCTGGGGAGAGGGGACAGCCCTGTCTAGTCCCCCTGCAAATAGGTATGGGCAAGGGTTCAGTAGTCGGCATTTTAAGGTAAGCTGCAGGGGACGTATAGAGTGTCTGTAGAGAACGCAAAAAGGGGCCAGATATACCCATTACTGACAGCACCTGATATAGATAGTTCCAAGAAAGGCTATCAAAGGCTTTTTCAATATCTAAAGCTAAAAGGGAAAGGGATTTAGAGTTCGCATTTGCCCATTGGATGATGTTACAAACTTTTCTTACATTATCAGGTGCTTGTCTTCCAGGGATAAAGCCCACCTGGTCATAATGTATGAGACTGGGTAGGTAGCTGTTAAGACGAGTAGCCAAAATAGTGGTAAAGATCTTCAGATCGACATTAAGTAGGGAAATAGGGCGATAATTAGCAGGGAACAATGGGTCCTTATCAGGTTTGGGTATAACTGTGATTAGCGCATTAAGCATATCCGGCGGCAACAGACCTCCACGGAGTATAAAGTTACATAAGGTCTTGAGATGGGGCATTAGGACATCTTTGAATTTTTTAAAGTAGATCGCCGAGAACCCGTCGGGGCCTGGAGATTTACCCAATTTAAGGGAATTTATGGCCAAATCAATTTCCTCCTCAGTAACATCACAGTTAATGGATTCCCTAGCGGGTGCGGATAATGTTGGGATTTGTAGCGTAGCTAGAAAAGAAGCGATTTCTCCCGTGGGGGGGTCGGAGGGTGGAGAATATAATTTTTGGTAAAAGGTATGAAATTGCTGATAAATGGTATTCGGGTTAGAGGTGGTTTGTCCTGTTGTATCTTTAATTTGGTATATTGTGTTTAAACGCTGCCGAGCCCTTAACTTTGCCGCTAGCAATCTATCTGGCTTGTTAGCTAATTTGTAAAATCTCGCCTGAGTCCATCTCAAGGCTTTTTCCGTACTTTTTTATATCTTATTATATGATTTTGATGCTGATTCTTGGCCACAACAGTCATGACCAAAAGTTTTGAGACTGACACAAATGTTGGGTTTCACAAAGGTTGCTGCTTCAACCTTTTTTTGATCTTTTTGTCAGATATTTCTATGAAGTACAATTGTAAGCATTTCATAAATTGTTTAACTTTTCTTGACAAATCCATCAAGTTTATGGAAAGACTCAATATTTCCAATGTTGATCCTTCTTTTTCAAGACTTCTGCAATTCACCCTGGTATGCTGGATATCAGCTTCTGGGCCAAATTCTGACTGATGGCAAACCATTCCTGCCTAATTGGTGCTTGGAGTTTATCAAATTTCTGTATTTTTATTTTTTTTTCTCCACTTGTTTTTTGAAGATTGACCAAAGGTTCTTAAAGGGATTGAGATCAGTGGCGTACTGCCAATATAGACAGACCACGTAGCTGCTATGGGGACCGTGGCACAGGGGGGCCCGGACGGCATGGAAGGCCCCGCCTCTACATATACTCAGCCAGTTTATAAATAATTAATTTGTTAATTTGGCGCTTGAGGTGGTCCACTTGTATTCCTTTATGCTCAGAATCCCAAACCCCTCTCTCCCCCGTAGGTCCGCTCAACCCTGCAGTCCAGGGATTGATAGTGAGTCCAGGGATTGATAGTGAGGACCTTTCTGACGTCATCCGTCTATGTGACCAGCGGGGGAGGAGCTAGAGAAGCAGAGAGCTGTGTTGCTGTACAGAGAGGAGCCATGCTGGAGTTTGGTGAGGCCTAGCTGTGTGTGTCTTTCCCTGTGTGTGTCCCTGTGTGTGTCGCTGTCCCTGTGTGTGTCGCTGTCCCTGTGTATTTGTCCCTGTGTATTTGTCCCTGTGTGTGTCGCTGTCCCTGTGTGTCGCTGTCCCTGTGTGTTCCCGTCCATATGTGTCCCTTTGTGTCACTGTCCCCGTCCCTGTGTGTCCCTGTCCCTATGTGTCCCTGTCTGTGTCACTGTGTGTGTCTGTCCCTGTGTGTTTTTCGCTGTCCCTGTGTGTCGCTGTCCCTGTGTGTGTCCCTGTCCCTGTCTGTCCCTGTCTGTCCCTGTCCCTGTCCCTTTGTGTTTTTCTCTGTCCCTGTGTGTCGCTGTCCCTGTTTGTCGCTGCCCCTGTGTGTCGCTGCCCCTGTGTGTGTGTCTGTCCTTGTGTGTCTGTCCCCCTGTGTGTCCATGTGTGTGTCACCATCACCATGACCACAGTGTTTCTATGTCTTGACGCAGCTGCATCAGGACGTTCTGTGCGGGGCAAGAAGAAGAGGATGGAAGAGGAGGCAGCGCCGCTAGCATGGAGTCCCATGGGAGAGGCACAGGGAGGCACACTAAGGACTGCAGGTAACACTAGCACATGATCTACACTAGTGTTATCTGTCATTTTATATAGGACTGCAGGTAACACTATCACATGATCTACACTAGTGATATCTGTGGTTTTATATAAGACTGCAGGTAACACTACCACATGATCTACACTAGTGTTATCTGTGGTTTTACATAGGACTGCAGGTAACACTACCACGTAATCTACACTAGTGTTATTTGTCATTTTACATAGGACTGCAGGTAACACTACCACATTATAAGCACTAGTGTTATCTGTGGTTTTACATAGGACTGCAGGTAACACTACCAAATAATTATCAGCACTAGTTTTATCTGTGGTTGTACATAGGACTGCAGGTAACACTACTACATTATCAGCACAGGGGCGTAGCAATAGGGGAAGCAGCTGCTTTGGGGCCCAGACCCACAAGGGGCCCCCTCAGGAGGGAGACTAAAAGATTTTATTGTCAGGCCCCCCTCAACAGTATTATACAATGACATTATATACAGTGACACTATAGAAAGCGGATGGAGCGGCTGTCAGGCCTTGTCTGGGAGAGCTCAATCTTGACTAGCCACAAGAGTGAGGGTTGCATGTGAGTTCGGGGTTGCGAGGACGTTTCTGGGGGGGCCCCATTCAAAAATTTGCTGTGGGGCCCAGTTAGTTGTAGTTATGCCACTGTATCAGCACTAGCGTTATCTGTGGTTTTACATAGGACTGCAGTTAACACTACTACATTATCAGCACTAGTGTTATCTGTGGTTTTACATAGCACTGCAGTCAACACTCCAATTTGGAAAAAAAATGCAATTCCTCCACCGTATTACCACTTATTAGTTTTGTTCCTACGGCGTTCCCTTTGCAGCAAATGGGGGTGTTGGTGTTGCAGGGGAGGAGCCAGGGCAGGAGGTGGGATGGGCCAGGAGTGGATACTGGGCTGAGTTAGGGGGCCCAATTCAGATTCTTTCTATGGGGCCCAATGATTTCTATGTATGCCCCTGATTGAGATATGTGTAGTTTCCTGGCCATGGACCCAAATCTGACCAAGGACAACATTTGCATGGAGTTTGAACACAGGGAGGACATACAGTGTCAGATTGGGGTACCTAGGGCCCACCAGTAACATTTATTTTGGGGGCCCACCGGAGATACATTCAAATATAATAAATAATCAAGTTTTTTTATATGAACATAGGCTGGTTGAGGTTCTGTACATTGAATATATGTATGTAGTGCAGTAAATCTAATGTACTATGTGCCACTTGTGCAGGGGGTGGGAGACTTGGGGCCCAACTTTCTCAGGGGCCCACCGAGGGATTCCCCTGTACCCCTGTGGGCCAGTCCAAGCCAGCCTGTGACTCTGTGGGTTTCCTCCCACACTCCAAAGACATACTGATAGGAAATTTAGATTGTGAACTCTATCGGGGCACGATAATAATGTCTGTAAAACGCTGAGGAATATGTCAGCGCAACATAAATGAGTAAAGTAAATAAATTTATATAGGACTGTACTAGCCCATAAAAGCTCTGTTCACATCACATTTATGACCTGCATTTAAGAGTGACTGTTTGTATATTCACCCATTGTTTGTGTGGGTTTCCTCCCACACTCTAAAGACATAACGAACTTAGATTGTGACAGTGAGTGATGATAACATATGTAAAGAATATGTCAGCACTATATAAGGGACTAAAATGCCTCTGACGGATGCATGGAGTGATATCCATCTCCATAGGACCCAGTGTAAAAAACCATATCTACATTTCGTGCTGAACATACTTTAAAGAAGAACTCCCGCAAAAAAATTTATTCCATGTCCTGCTAGAAATGTACATGATTTAATCTGTAGTGAATGTTGTTTTCTTACCAGTGGCTGTATTTTTGAGTTATATCTCCCTGATGTTTCTCATCTGTGTCATGTGACTAGGAATCAGACCCACCAACTCACACAGCTTCTTATGTGTGGGCAGGAAGTCTAATTTTCTATGCATTCCTATGGGAGCCTCACTTCAGTCTCATAGGAATGAATAGAGCAGTAACTGGCTTCCTGTCCTGGGTCAGTTGGAGGTCAGGGAGTTGGTCACATGACCCAGCTACAATAAGAAGAGATGGGATAACTCTCAATTACAGTCTCTGATAAGAAGATTACATTCACTACAGATTATATCATGCACCTTTCTATCAGGTCAGAGAATAAAATTCTTTTGCAGGAGTTCTTCTTTAAGTAATCATTTTATGTTATGTGTGGTCCCTTCCAATGCTGTCCTGCAGTGCTGATGTAACATAACTGCTGTAGTCAAACAGTGGCCTCAGAAGTCATGTGGCTATATGGCACAGGATACTAGGGTTGTCACGATACCAGAATTTTGAGTTCGATACCGATACGTACAAAAGTATCACGATACTCGATACTGATACGATACCTCGCCAAAATAAAGAAGAACCTATTAATGCCACCCTGGCCCTTATCTGTGCGCCCCTCACCCCCCCCCCCCAGACCTTGCTTTTGACCCTGCTCTGTGCACCACCCTGGCCCTTTCAATGCAGCCCCTGGCTCTTATCTGCGCCCCTTTGGCTGTGCCTACCTGGCCCCTGTCTGCACCCCTGGGATCTGGCCCTTGTCTTTGTACGCCTCTTCCTGGTCTGCGCCCCTGGGCCCTTATCTGTGCCCCACTCCCTCTTTGTCTGTGCCTCTCTGGTTGTCGTCTCTGCTGCCCCCTGTGTGCGCCACCCTGGCCCTTATCTGTGCACCCCTCACCCCCCCTTCCCCCCCAGGACCTTGCTTGTGACCCTGCCCCTTACCCCTTATCTGTGCGCCACTGGCCCTTTTCAGTGTAGCCCCTAGCCTTATCTTGGTCCCCCCAGGCCTTGTTTGCACAGGTGTACTGTGACATCACTGTGTTTATTATCCCTGTACTGTGACATCACTGTGTTTATTATCCCTGTACAGTGACATCACTGTGTTTATTATCTCTGTACGGTGACATCACTGTGTTTATTATCCCTGTACAGTGACATCACTGTGTTTATTATCCCTGTACAGTGACATCGCTGTGTGTATTATCCCACTGCAGGAAGAGGTAAGTGGTCCGTGTTTGTGTGTTTGTTTTCTATTTTTCAGGGTCGTGAATGCAGAGGACTACGTCGGATTCGGTGGACTACGTCGGACCAGCTCTTTTTTTTTTTTTTAAATAAAATGGTCAAACAGGGGTCTGGGGGAGTGTTTATTTCAATAAAATGTTTTATACTTGTGTGTGTGTGTTTTTTTTTACAATACTACAGTTTTAGTAATCACGGCTATCTACAGACGGCCCTGATTACTAATACTGGGCTTAGTGCTTGCTGGTATGGCAGGCCAGCACTAACCCCAACATCTATTACCTCGGCACCCACTGCCACCAGGGGTGCCGGGAAGAGCCGGGTACCCGCAGGACCGGACCTTCTAAATTGAGGGTCTGGCTCTGGGGCGGCTGCAGGCTGGTACCATTAGGCTGGGAAGGGCCAATAACCGTGTCCCTTCCCACCCTGGTAGTGCCAGGCTGCCGCTGCTGGTTGTATCTGGCTGGTGAAGGAAAAAAGGGGGGGACCCCCACGCCTTTTTTTTTTAAATAATGAAATTTTTGAAAAAAAAATGGCGTGGGGTCCCCCCCTTTTTTCCTTCACCAGCCAGATACAACCAGCAGCGGCAGCCTGGCACTACCAGGGTGGGAAGGGACACGGTTATTGGCCCTTCCCAGCCTAATGGTACCAGCCTGCAGCCGCCCCAGAGCCAGACCCTCAATTTAGAAGGTCCGGTCCTGCGGGTACCCGGCTCTTCCCGGCACCCCTGGTGGCGGTGGGTGCCGAGGTAATAGATGTTGGGGTTAGTGCTGGCCTGCCATACCAGCAAGCACTAAGCCCAGTATTAGTAATCAGGGCCGTCAGTAGATAGCCGTGATTACTAAAACTGTAGTATTGTAAAAAAAAATACACACACAAGTATAAAACATTTTATTGAAATAAACACTCCCCCAGACCCCTGTTTGACCATTTTATTTAAAAAAAAAAAAAAAAGCTGGTCCGACGTAGTCCACCGAATCCGACGTAGTCCTCTGCATTCACGACCCTGAAAAATAGAAAACAAACACACAAACACGGACCACTTACCTCTTCCTGCAGTGGGATAATACACACAGCGATGTCACTGTACAGAGATAATAAACACAGTGATGTCACCGTACAGAGATAATAAATATCAGATCAACACATTGTGCCCCATCAGACCTCAGGTCAGCCTCTTGTGCCCCCATCAGACCTCAGGTCAGCCTCTTGTGCCCCCATCAGACCTCAGGTCAGCCTCTTGTGCCCCCATCAGACCTCAGGTCAGCCTCTTGTGCCCCCATCAGACCTCAGGTCAGCCTCTTGTGCCCCCATCAGACCTCAGGTCAGCCTCTTGTGCCCCCATCAGACCTCAGGTCAGCCTCTTGTGCCCCCATCAGACCTCAGGTCAGCCTCTTGTGCCCCCATCAGACCTCAGGTCAGCCTCTTGTGCCCCCATCAGACCTCAGGTCAGCCTCTTGTGCCCCCATCAGACCTCAGGTCAGCCTCTTGTGCCCCCATCAGACCTCAGGTCAGCCTCTTGTGTCCCCATCAGACCTGCCTCTTGTGCCCCCATCAGGTCAGTGTCTTGTGCCCCCCTCAGACCTCAGATCAGCCCACCCAGCCACTTTAAAAAAATCATACTTACCTGTTCTGGCCGCCGCCGCTGTCCTCAGGTTCCCCACTCCACTCTCTTGCCTGCCGGCGCTCACTATGACCTGACGCTGCGTCAGGTCATAGTGCGCGTCAGGGAAGACGGTGGAGCGCGGAACCAGTGAGGACAGCGGCGGCCAGAACAGGTAAGTATGATTTTTTTTTTTAAGTGGCTGGGACCTGGGTGGGCTGATCTGAGGGGGGTGCGGGGGCCCTGGCAGCGCGGCAGCACGGCAGCACGGCAGCCCGATATTAGAACATGGGGCAACGCATTAAAGTGATGCGCGCGCCATGTTCTAAGTATCGGACTGCAAGAAAACTCGGTATCGAGCTTCGGTACCGCACTAGGTACCGAAACCGTACCGAGTTTTTGATATATCGTGCAACCCTACAGGATACCATCACTGCAGCAATTTAAGCAAAGTTAGATGGGCACCACTGGAGTATTTGTGCAGTAGCGGCAGGGGATTTACCACGAGTATTGGTAATTATTTTTATTTTATCACATTACATACTGTTATGCTACTTTTTTACACTTCTTTGACTGGGTTAAGCCTCATACACACGCTCACTTTTGCAATTGTATTTGTAATTAGCCAACTGAGGTGTACTGAGGTTTTTTTTTAGAGATACGACAGTATTTCCCTCACTGCAGTAAAGTCTTAATAGCTTAGGTGGCAGGACACCTTACTGATTCCAATGCTCAGCCATGCATATTTCTGAACCTTCTTGTCTCTTACTCTCTTTCTTCTTTTCTGTAGAGCATCCAGAGATTGGTGAGTCTCTGTAGATTAATACCCAGTCTTGTGGAATGGAGTACATGGAGTTGCTTTCTCATTTTTCCTCTTCTAGCTGCAACTCCAAGCTAGAACACACTATACTCAGCAAGAGGCAGATCCAGGATCCACACCCAAGCTTTTTGTAGCGGTCTGTACCAGAGTTGATTAACTTTGTCACTTCCATCCTTTACCATACTTGGTATACAGAGAATAAAATGACAAATAACATAACAAGAATTAAAAAGCAAACAGTACCCTCTGCTCTGGGGTACTACATTCACAGCAGTGAATGAGCCCACTCGTCTGGATGAGAAACAATCTCACACATGAATGGAGATGCTTTACTGTTGGCATGACACAAGACTCATTGTAGCACTCACCTCAGCATCTTTCGACAATCGACAATAATTCTTCTGCCTCTTAATAAATTAGGTGCATCTCACTCCAGGGGGATCAAGACTAATGTAGGGAATGCCAATCTTGATAAATCTCCCCCAACTTAGACTTTGAATGAAGTGATTGAGCTCAGTCAACTGCTGTTCCATTTAAACTCCCCCATAGCCGCAGCTAGGAGGAACGAGGGGCTCAAGATCCCCATTCTAGTGATTGTGGGGGTTGCCACCTGGCTGGTAAACAAACCACTAGCATACCTTGTATTACGAATAGGTAATTTAGTTTTATGCACATACCTGTAGAAGTGCCAGTAATTTTCAGTAGCCAATTAGATATGAGATATCAAATGAGATAAAGATATGAGATGGCACTTAGAGATATGAGACAGAGATATAACTCTTACAAATTTGGTTGGGAGTGAGATCTGCAGGTGATACTTCTAACTCCGACCCGATTTCTAAGAGCTATATCTCTGTTGTAAATTTGGGTTGAAGCAGTCCCCCCACCTTCCCTCAGCTGACCAGTGTAGGGGAGGAGAAGAGGGCAATGAAGGACATGTATAGGTCTTCCTGTCCCTGTGTATCTGTACTTAACCCCAGTGGAGGGGTTCATTCACATCTGCATTAGAGGCTGTCAGGAGCCTCTGTTTCAATTTCTGCCAAAAATACAGGACATAATAACACAGCATGTTGTGCTTTTTTTGTCATGTGAAATGTGTTTTCTGATGGAAACTAGATTCCATCATAGTCAACGGGGACCGTCGGGTGGCATTCGTTTCCGTCATTTCACAGAAAAAGTGTTTCCATTACTTTCAATGTTCTTTTCATATAATGGAGAAGAACAATGGAAATAAAAGTGCCAATGTAAACCTAGCCTATCATGGACTTGAGTGCATGTAAAAAGTTTACATAAGCGTTAATGATTTCTTTTGTTAAAGAACAGAAAAACGGGGAAAAAGTATATATTATTACCATTGATTCCAATGGTGTAATATTAGCATCAGGCTAATAGTTTGATTCTAATATGTAATGTTTCTGATATTTTTGACAGGAGAACAAGTACTGTCTGCAGGATAACGGAACCATGCTGGAAAGAAGCTTTTCATTTTATTCTTAATATTGTAGCCAATGACTGATGCATAGAAATGGAAGGTTTTCCATTTCTATCTTTTTTGCCTGTTTTTCTGTTCCACTGACAGAACAGAATACGGAAAAGTCAACACAGATGTGAACTCAGTCTAATCATTCCCCCGTTCAATCAGAGAACATACTCGTTCTCTAATTGCCACATATGGGGAGTCTATGGAAGATGATCGCTTGCCCATCTAATCACCTCTATGCTCCTAATTAGGCTGCTTTATTGATGCCACGACCCAGACATTTACCAGCATCCAGATCACGGTGCTAAATTTAGTTGCACCAAATACACAAACATAACTAAAGTTTCCATTTTACACTGCACCCCCGTCCAGACTGCGTCTTTAGCATGAAACATGCGGACCCATTCTCTAATAATACCCGATACATGCTACAGTAATAGTGATAAGAATTACCACTAGAGAGGAATATCCAGGGGTGGGTTTCAAATTTTTAACAACAGGTTCCCTACTCAACGGCGGACATGCGGTATCATGACACATGTTTACATATATATCACATATACTGTATGCAACACACATACGCATAAATACACCATATACATGCTACACATACATAAATACACTATATATACACTACACACACATACCACCCAACTTTTAAAAAGCCTAAGGAGCTAAACTATGGAATGGAAGGGCTAATCTCCAGCTGCCAGCCAGATCTGTAATTTTATCAACCGTATCTGGAGAACCTGAGGGAACTGGCTGCATCCCATGCCTGGGAATATCTCATAAACTTCTGACAGGTAGAGAAATTTTTTGATCACTGGACTGCGTTTATAAGCCATCATTTTCAATTAGTTTTAAAAAACAAACCAGTAGGCTCCTGCATAGGGCTACACAGTTCAGGCGTCAGCTATGAAATAGGTTTAGTGACTATTGGTATCTTGGATTTGTGGTTATTTGCCTCTCCATAAGAGCTCACTCCTTTACACTTAGGCCCCTTTTTCACACAACCGTATGCCCTCCGAGGCCATATGTCCCGGAGCGGCATCGATCGTGCGCACGGGAGCGCACAGCATCATTGATTACAATGATGCTGTGCATGCCGGGCCACCCGCGGGGCTACTGTCCCGCACTACGGACACATTTCAGTGTCTGCTTTTTCTGAGTTCAGTTGTACATGGACCCATCTCATCAGTGACTGACAGCTATCTATGTATACACACTTACATAGAGAATGCTACCAATCACCGATAATAGGCAAATAGGCCATAATGAGCTAAGAAACAACAGAGATTTAAATGTATAAATTACAAGTTTTAGTGTATCTTTTCACAAAACTATATATCAATCTGCTCAGCTCCTCCTGCTTTATAACATGCTGCTTAAAGATTGCACTGCATTTTGTGATGGCACGTTCACTTTAAGTAGAGATTGTAAGGATGTTTGGCTAATGCACTGTGTTAGTAAGATCCAAGATGTCAAATATTTGGGGTCAAAAAAAGACATAAAGTAATATAAGAGGTTTATTAACAAACCAGACAAATTATATTTGGAAGCTCTCAAGTGCAAAGAACATAGCAGACACAACACAGACCTGGAATGTCTTAGAAGAAGCTGGCCATCTTCTCAGAACATGCTGTGGAGCGGTCTTATAAGTTTGGTGTTGAAATGTTTGCAGCATGAGGCCTGGACCGATGCCACTGAGATAAGACCCAAACAGTCTAAAGAGCAATATTTCCAAAACGGAACGTCACCTCCTGTCTGCAGATTTCATCATCAGCCACAGGACAAACGCAGAGCCTGGGGTCAGTGCACTGAGAATGGGGGAAAAAGTGGGGACCCAGAGGCTCCTGCGTAGCGTATATAAGGTCAACATACATTGTAGTACAGAAAGTGTCAACACTCACATCAGTCCTTTTCCCCAGTGGGGTTCACAATCTAATTTCCGTGTTTCACACACATACTGGGCCCAATTTCATAGGATGCTAATTCACTTATCAGGATGTGTTTGGAATACAGGATTAAAAGCCATGAAAACCCTGGGGGAACAATACAAATTCCATACAGATGTTGTCCTTGGTTAGTTTTGAACCCTGGACACAAGAGCTGTGAGGCAACAGTCCTAAACGAGTGAGTCATAAATATTGCTTAGGTCTCCTGAGTTGTCTTATGACGTCTTTTAATATTCTACTCAGTTATCTCTTGTTAATACAGTAGACGTTGTTTGAGGCTAATGTTTGCCATTACAGTGCGCATGGGGCTTGTCATCCATACTTCCACAACACAGATCTTATGTGCCAAGTAAATGTGCATTGTTATGAAGCATTGCTCTATAGTCTTCACTATAGTTCTGGAATTCTATTTATGAACCAGTAGGTGGTAACGTGAACTATTTTATTTTGTGCAGAGGGATGGTCCACGTAGCAGATCTCACATGTCACCATGGCACGCCTGCAGAGATTGTTGCACAGTTCTTTGTCATCTCCAGAGGGAGCTGGAACATTCCTGCCTTATCGGGAGATATAATTTATGCTCAGTGGTGCAGACTCTGAGTTTATTTTCCTTTAAATCCAGAGGGGCCAAGAAAAACAGTGTCATTCAGTAAATATTCAGGAATTTGAGGTTCTGATCCATCTTCTTTGCACAATCACAAGTGATTCGATAAACCTATCAAGGTGCATTCAAGGACATCAGGAGATGACATCACACTGCTCTTTAATCTCTCCCCCAGGCACATAGGTTACTGTGTACGTTAGCCTCACACCATGTAATATGTTGTAAGCACAAAACAAAGCAGCTAAGCAATGCAATGTGCCTTGCCGTGAATGGGGATTATTAGGTTGAGGTGGATACTTTCCAGTCTAATAGGCCGTGTCCCTTGTGACCTTGTTGAAAGGACACTTTTAAGTGCACCTGGGCTGATTAGGTAACCGCTCTGTGTAATGGAAGCTTTTAGTTGGCACAGCTACTAATTTGGCACAGAGTGAAAGGAATGTGAGCACAGGCTCCTCAACGAAGAGAGAGTTCCTTCATCACTACCTGATGAGATGAGGAGTTCAGAGATGACATCATTATACCTGGTGAGATGAGGAGTTCAGAGATGACATCATTATACCTGGTGAGATGAGGAGTTCAGAGATGACATCATTATACCTGGTGAGATGAGGAGTTCAGAGATGACATCATTACTTCTCAATAACATATATCTTCAGGCTATCTAGGATCACATAAGATTGTATATGCTGTTAATGCAAAGTTAATGCTCGTTTATAGCTACGGACTTTATGCTGAAAGCGCCCACCATACTTAAATAATGGACTGGCCGTCCATTTGAGGATCTGCAACCCGCTGTGGGAACTGCAGTTCTGAATTTGAGAGTTTTGCAGGCCTGTGGTCAATTTAGAGAGATTGCTAAGTGTTTGAAGTGAGACTTAGGACTACTACTACAATCATTGGCACTGCCTATATACAGCCATTGTTAAAAGTAAGCTCTGTGTTATATCTTAGAACAGTGCCGTTTGCTGCTGCTTTCTACTTCAACTCTCATCATCCTCAGTAAAGAGGTTATTGCCTGGTTATTGCCTCCACCATTCGCTTGCCCTGCATCCATACTGCTGCCTTGCACCCTATGAATCACCTAACATCAAGGGCATCCCAACTAAAGGCCCTTTTAGACGGGCCGATGTGTCTCCCTGCCCGAGCGCCGATCAGCGATATCGGCGCTCATGCAGGGAGCCTTTACACGGCCTGATGAATCGAGCGCCGGGCCGCACGAGTGATCGCTGTATCACTCGTGCGGCCGGGAAGCTCCATACTGTCAGGCGCACATCGCCTGTTTACACAGGGTGATGTGCGCCCGACAGATTGGATCTTTTGTACAAACCAAAAGATCCAATCAGCCGACGAACGAGCGTTTTGCTCGTTCGTCGGCTGATTAGGGCCACTTTTACACGGGCCGATTATCGGCACTAGCGTTCCTAGGAACGCTTTTTCGGCCGATAATCGGCCCGTGTAAAAGGACACTAACATAAGGAAGGAACTCCAGAAAATCAGGGAGTGCCCTGAGGGAAGAAAGGGTACACCCTCCATTCACTGTGCTCAGCCCAGGGAGAGCCAGACTGAAGAGTGACACCGTGAACTGTGAGTACTATTGTCACCAGCATAGCCACTACCAATCCTCCTATCCTCGTCGCTGCATATGCATGCCACTTGTCTTTATAATATCAGCCATGAATATCTAACATAAGCTCAAGGAATTAGTCAATTCAGACCTGAATTTAGTCAGGACCTTTGTTAATTAGGTCAGCTGATCAGAAAGTATTGCGCGATCCCACTATTCAACTCAATAGATGGTATCAAACCCAAATGTTGTTCTACACACACTTTGTTTCAGTACTTCCTTCCTACTACATATGCAGTTATAGGGTGTTTCCCTTGTCTTATTGTGACTGCTGCAATGTCCATTACATCACATTCAAGGTATATGACTTCCCTAGAGTGTCAGTATGCTGCCACAGTCAGCCCATGAAATCTATTCTGACACCAATGTACATGGGAAAAGTACAAGCAATGGGAGATAGTGAAATGGCTATACTCATTACCCTAGCAATGCCAATTGCATGTAGAATTCCAGTGAGGGAGATGAAATGTATGTGCCTTTAGGTAATTTATTGAATGTGACACCAGTCAAACTAAAATCCTCTTTCCAGCTGTGATGTGCATATCGGACAAACATGAAAAGAACTGCAGGACTCAGTATATGAGCTCACAGAAGAGGAGGAGTTACAGGATGAATGGCATAAAGAAATAATGCCATGGATAACTTCATAAAACCAAATTTAACAATGGTTACAAGATGGCAGTAAAATACACTAAGTATAGTGAATAACAGATATAACAGATATAACACTAAATACAATTAAAATGGATTTTAGTTAAGAAGCCATTAGCTGGGACAGCACAACATCATCACTATACATTTCTGCCATGACCTCAATACTTATATGGCGTTTCCCACACAGATGTCTTGGTTTATTTTAAAGGCACAGTGAATCACAAATCACACAACACTGAATATCACATTGATGCAAGTACTGGGAGAGGCAGAGCATGAATAAACATAACATGTTAGTAATACTGGTATATTCTTGTAACAGCCACTTTATAGCTCAACAGTTCAACTAGGTAGAATTGCCCCCACAACAAGGTCAAATGGTAGCCCATAGCAACAGTACGGTTTTCATTGTAAGAGGTACAATGCCAATTTCCAATCTTCTTACACATTGAGAAAATTTGTAATAAACAACAAGTTGCACTCCTCCTCACCCACTTTAACATCTATAATAGAAAAAAAAAAATGGAACAGGTACTTCATAAATATGCCTCCCATTCTCAACACCATATTTTTCAATGTATTTACACCAGACAACTGTCATAACTGCACTGTTAAATTTCTCTCACACCAGCTGTAACTCCTCTACTACCCCTTACAGTACATTATAACAATGGTCGTCTGCAGTCACCACTTGGGGAAGCTCAGTTTATACACTTACCATTGAAACTAATGGAAAGTGTCGAAATCTTTCTGCCCTGAGCTTCGGGAAATTCTGTGGATTTATGTCTGGAACACCCTCCAGCACCACAGCAGTTCTGTGATCGGCCTACATGGTAGGTAAACCACTGGGTGGCATCACTATACATGGTGAGATGACAGGAGCTCAGAGATGACATCACTATGCTTGTTGAGATGAGAGGAGGTCAGAGATGATATCACTATACTTGTTGAGAAGAGAGGCAATCAGAAATTATATCATTGTACCTGTTGAGATAGGCGAGATCATGATACCTAGTGGCCAGAGAGAAACTCAGAGATAACACTATGTAAAATGCCTTTCGAATCATTTGCAAGTCTAACCAGTGAGTCACAATACAATTTTCAACAGACCTCACAACCAGGACCAACGATGAGACTATTCACAACAAAGAAATCACATAGCAACTTCATAGCTGAGGATGTCAGGATCTGTTAAGGAAGAGTGGGGAATAAGGTGAATAATGCAAGGCATCAAGCCAAGGTCCATGCCTCAACCCCCTATTCACACTTGTTATCATTGTACTTGGGGCCTGTAAAGCTCTGCACATTACTGTGAGGCGTTTCTACATAGTCCATACATCTAGGCCCTACAGACACACACTCCCCAGAGCCCTATGAATGAGCCCTGGAATTCTCAGCTCATTTTTCCACCATTATATTTTAAAGCTTGTTTTATGTTTCCACATTGACTTGTGTATGAGGATCACGCCAGTCATCATGTAAGTTGAGGGTTCATTTGTTTTTGCTGGGATTGTGTGAATGTCTAACAGCCTTCTCCTTTCTCAGGGTTTGTGAGCGATTGTTACCCTGGCAATACATATAACATATCCCCACATGGAGAATAAAGTCAAAACCTGATGTAATTAAAAAGTATTACAAGTCTCAGAGAACAGAACTAAGGCATTGAAAACCACAGCGCTTATCCTGGGATAAACATCTAACATGGTGGAGACTTCACCAATGTTAAGATCTAATTACGAGCAAGGACCACAATTATTCCCATATATTGTATCTTTTATTAGACTCAAGGGACTGCTGCAGATATGTCTTCATCACCTTCATATAAATCATATCTTGATTTTACTGCAGTGAACCTACGTAAGCTACGAACCCTACACGAACCCAACCAAATTGTCAGAGAAAGAATAGAAAGCACAAAAATGGAATCAACAATTCAAAAAATTGGATATACTGAACAAATGCAGCCCACCAAGATATATCATAATAGAAATAAAAGCAGGGGATCATGAGTAAAATACAGCACACCAAGATATATCTCAATATTAATTGAAAACCAGAAATAAAAGCAGGGGATCATGAGGCAATTATAGTTATCTTCTGGGACCCCCGGATTCTACAGTCTCTACAGATTAACGCTCTCTTCCTGCAGGAACCGACTTGGATCCCACCACAGATGCAGCATTGTCATTTATGAGAATTATAAGATTATTTTTATATCATGGATTCATTTGATCCCACAATCTCAACAATAAATTCCCCACAATAAAAATCTCCCACAATAAACATAAATGGTCTCATACAGTATAAACTGAATTCCCAGGATCCAAGAGTACAACCTTTGAGCTTATAAATAGTTGCAGCTTCTATAACAGGAGGACTGTAATTATGACATCTGGACTTATTTTCGGTGACTCCATCTACAATTACTGAGTGACTGCGGCTCTTGTGATTTGATGAGACTTCCTGACCTAAGCTCCGTATTTGGTTGGCCCTCCTGTGTTATATACATGATCTACTAGAATGTGCAATGATGGCAGCTCCTCCATACATGATCCATTACTTGCTTATATGTGGATTGATCAGCTATAACATTAAAACCACTGACAGGTGTCAAAGGCACCTGTTAAGGGGTTGAGAAACTGTATTTTATTGGCCGCAAAAGTAATTTAATTACAATAAATAACATACAAATTCCAGAACATACCTCACTGCCAGCGAGGTGCCCGAATGCACATTAAATACCTGGGATAGAGATGGTGTCAGGTTAACACTTTGGGAAGAATGCAAGGTGCCAGAGACAGTGTGAGGATCTAGTCAATGTTCTTCTGGTAAACCTTGGGATCTGACATTCATGTGGATGTTACCTTGTCTCTTACCACGCAGGGGTGCACCTAGCCTTTCTGTTGCTTGAGGCAAAACTTGAAACAGTGTCCCCTCATGCCAAAGTCTCAACCTAACCTCTTCCCTCCAGCCCTGCTGTTAAAGACATATTTGGATCAACATTACATACAGCGCTACAAAACATACAGGGTAACACAGTACTACATACCTCTTAAATGCAGTAATGTCTCCTCTCATGTAAACATTCTCTTTCCTCATCTTCTCCATTCGGACCAGACCGCCATGATGATTTCTTTCGGCCATTTCTTGTCTCTGCAGAGTTTGACACACAGACATCATAGTTCCTACTTTTTCATCATTCTCACCACCTTTTGAATACCACACAGTACCACACAGATAGTGCCCCCTCAATAATTATTGGCATACAGTGCCTTCAAAAATAGCTGTGTCCTGACATATTTTCTTTCCGTGTCTGTTCTGTTTTTTTTGTGGACATATGCGAAACCATTTATTTCAATCTGTCTGCAAAAAAAAACAAAGTTACTCCGTGTGCATTCCGATTCTGTATGTCCGTTTCGCAAAAAAATAGAACATGTCCTATTATTGTCCGCATTATGGACAAGGATAGTACTGTTAGTACTGTTCTATTAGGGGGCCAGCTGTTCCTTTCTGCAAAATACGGAGTGCACATGGACGTCATCCATATTTTTTGCAGACTGCAAAATACATACAGTCGTGTGCAGAAGCCTTATGTGTGCCTGTACAAAAAATACCCCTTATAATGTGCGCCAGTAGAAAAAAATGTCCCTTATAAATACCCCACTTATAACATGTGCCAGTACAAAAAATGCCCCTTTAGTGCCACCAAGTAGAACCAGTTTTCCCATAATGCCCTCCTCCTAATGTGTACAAAAAATTCCCCTTTATGTTTGCCAGTACAAGAATGACCCTCATAACATGTGTCACTACAAAATGCCCCTTTTTAGTTCCTCCAGTAGAACCAATGTCCTCATAGTGCTCCTCCCCTTCCTCTTAGTTATATAATAATGACCTATATTGGCCCAATGGCATGGGCAATAGAAATAACAAACTCAAATACTTACCCCCATGCCTTGTCAGCCATGTGGTGCAGTCCGACCCTGCCAGCAGGAAGGATACGGTAACATCATCATATCTGCTAGGCCTGTTCCCAGCCTATGTGCTTTCTCAGCACACCTGCTGACATCATATTTGCTGGGCATAGCGGGATGTGCTCCATTCATCAGAGGGATGTCACCATTGTAATGGGGGCACCAGGGGGAGCACCACTGTGTGTGGGTACTAACAGGGAACACTAATGTGTGGTGGCTAGAGTTGAGCGACGCATCTGAAGTGAAAATTGGTCTGAATTTTAGGAAAAATTTGATTCTAAATAAAGCCGAATTTCCTTACGCTTCGTGGTAACAAATTATTTTTCCTAAACTGGAGGCTGGAGTTAGAAAGAAATAAAAAAATACCTCATCCACTTGCTTGCGCAGTGGCAATCCACGCCTCTCTTGGATCATGCTGGGAGAGCCCAGTGACATCATCATGCTCAGTGTAGTTCCTTTGGTGGGTCTTTTTCAATCAAGAGAGGAGCAAGTGGATGAGATGAGTGATAAAAGGCCATATTGCATTAGGGTATTACTATTTTTAACGGCCATTAGACAGGTGCACTTCTATCTAAGCGGCTGTTAAAAACATTCCCATTGATTGATAGGCTGAATGGGATTTTAACATAGTGATTTGTGACAAATTAATTAGCTAAGAATTTAATTTGTTGTCAAACTTCGGCGAAACTGCCGAATGAAATTTTTAAAATGCTCATCTCTAGTGGTGGCACTAAAGGGGCAAAACTGCTTTGAGAGAGCATGTTACTGTGTAGGGGGCACTAGAGAGGCATAATTACCATGTGGGGACACTACGTGGGCATTCTACTGTGTGGGAGCACTAAGGGCACACAACGGCTGAGTGGGTGGGGGTTGTATGGCGAGCGTGGGTGATGTTGTCTAGCTGTGGGAGTAGGGGTTGTGTGGAAGTTGCTATGGGGCCCAGTTTTTTCTAGTTACACCCCTGGCAAAATGTAATGATATCCTTCACTTAGTGTCTGTTGCTTCATTCTGGTGAAAAAGTACTTTAAATCTATATGCAAATGAGCAATTAAGTGCACAGAGGGAGGACCCAAGCCACTCTGGTTCATCCTTGCTCCTCCTGCATCTTCTGCCACCAACTCCGTCCCTTTCTTGATTGATAGAATCAGACAAGATGACTATGCAGGAATCTAGTCCTTAAATGCCTGGTGAGTTTCCTGGCAACAGACTCCATTTAAATGCATGCATGATTATTGGGGTGTCAGTAGAATACCTGCCGTCTGGTTGAGTGTTCTTCAAACTGATATGTCTGCTTAATATGCTGCCCTATGTAAGTGCAGCATATTACAGCTCTTTCCTATAATTTCATAATTTTTACCCAGATCCAGATTGGAGTTTACATGCCACATGACTTTGACACGTATCTGCACAAGCTGCTACAGTGTAGTAACCATACTGTAACAGTACATGTATCTATATAGAACACATATCTTGCAAACTATTTAGAAGAGGGGCTCTATAGACATTATGGCACAGATCCTGTTTCAGTTTTGATTGGAGTTTTCCTTTAACATGCAGGAGGATAATGACAATATTATACTAGGAGGCAATTATCTGATTATAATGTACATAGACAACAATCAGGTCTTAATCTTCTCCTCTCGTTATAGAAATGACCGCGATAAATGAGAAACAAAGATTCCGTCCGATTTCTGGAACTCGTTAATTTTCCACAGTCAGTTTTGTGTTTTGATCTTTGGGGAATCATTTATTTTCAAACTTTCATTTTTGTGTATTTTTCTAATCATTTTCCCTAAAAATGGAATTACCCCCAGGGGATGGAAATGATTATAAGACTGTAAATGTTCTCAGGGGGCTCAAGTCCCATTATACAGCATTTATGTGTTTCACAAAAGCGTCCAGTAAATAGAGAAAGGGGGGGTAGGTGCCAGGCTGGAGGAGGGGGAGGGGATATATCTGGTTTGGGCACATACCATCTCCAAATCTTCTATGTGAACCTTGCAGTAACTGAAGGAAAGTAACAGATAATGACCAGATATTTTCAGCTTCTTTTCCCTTACCCTCAGTGAACTCTTCTCTTCTGCAACTACATAACCCATCCCACAGCTCAAATCTATGCCATCTACGAGCTGCTGCAGATTTCATTCTAGATGCACGAGCTGCCGGAGTGTACACCTAGTTTTTGATGAGGTGTGCGCCTCATCATAAAAGAAGTACATCCTTTGGCAGTGCAGGCTGACATTAAGATTAGGGTAGAAAGTGGCAGTCTTAATAAATCTCCCCCCTATATTTCTACTGGCTGGAATACACTGATAAATATCTGGATTCTCTACACATATTATATTAGAAAACTGTCTGCCTACAGCCACCACTAGGGGGAGCTCAGTGATTAGAAATGTATACATTCACTATTGAAATCAATGAAAACTTTAGAATATTGAAGCACTAAACTCCCAGATGATTGGAAATACAGTGAATCGGCACTACAGTATGTTGGGCACGATTGAAGCATTTCAGTGCCAGCCCCCTTCCCTGTGGAACCATAAGAATAGCATGGTCTCTATGTCACTGTACGTGGAAACCCTGTAATAGGATTACAGGGTGAATGAAGTAATAAAATCTTTCCTTGTCCTTTACTGTCCCCTATGATGTTGCAGTTCACAACGTAAGCATGTAAACCTGGCTTTGCACAACTTTTTAGCCCCTTCTGGGCTTAGGTTTCAATACAGTGATGGTACATTTGCTTCAATGCCAGAAATAGAGACCAAAGGACTTTGGACTCCATATGACTGACGTTCTTGCTGTTCATTTTCATCTCTTTTTGTTGAACTGTATAGAGTGGTGGACTACACTATTCTGTCCGGGATAGGAAAAGATGGAAACAAACAGCAAGCAGGTCAAAAGAAATCCAAAGATAATTCCATTTGCCTCACTGAAGTGAAGGTACCCAACACGGTATAAGTTTGAATACTGCTTTCAGTTGTTCAAAAGCAATACTACCAAGGAGGTAGACCACGCAACTGCTTTGGGGCCAAATCAGGAGGGCGCCTTAGGGCTGAACTGTCCCTCCTGTTCCCGATATACATTTACTGCATTTTCCATCAGCCACCACTAGAGGGAAGCTCAGTGGAAAGAAATTATTTACAGAACCAATTGATAAACTATACATACACATACATTTCTATGTACTGAGCTCCCTCTAGTGGTGGCTGCAGGTAGACAGTTTTATAATATACTGTGTAAAGGGAAGCAGTTTTATGTATTTATGCCAGATGTCTGGGGTAAATATAAAAGTACCAAATTTATGAAGCATCTGTTCCATTTTTTTCTAATACAGAAGTTAGATAAAGTGGGTGGGAGGTGGAGGGCTACTTTTTACTATAACTATTTTTTTTAAATTAAAAATGTCTCATACTATTACATTTCAAATTCTTTAGGAGTCTAGGGAGTTGTACTTTGTATGGGAGTGTTTGATGATACTGGGAAACTGAGTGGAGCTGGGGGGGCATTCTGTTTTGCTATGGAGCCTTTTGAGATCTGTGTACACCCCTGTTGAAAACTATATTCCAGGCAGAAAGCCTAATGGAGAACTAAAATATGGTGTGAACCCAGCTTATTATGTTATGTTATATCGTTGTGGTAAGGAGAGAGCAGAACTTTTGTGGGAACCTCAGGTTTATTTTTCCTCTCATGATGGTTACAATATACAGTAAGTACAGAATATTCAAAGCCCAAAAGATCCCAGCAATGAAGTTCACAACTGCAGAACCGCACAGCTGGCAGCCCCTTCCCCCACAGCTGCCATCACTGCGTCACAGGACGACTGGGACATAATTAACGATTTTGTTGGTGGTTCCCAGTCTGGATCCAGCCGCTCTGGAATGATTCATGTTGCTGGCAGCGGTGGTGATTTATTCTGGACGGGGCAATCTGACGCCTCGTTACAATGTGTCACAAATGAAAACACTTTGTAAGTTCTATCAGGAGGCAAAGAATATAAACTCCTTCTACCAACAGGTTAAGAAGCAGAGAGGTTTGTGGACATTAGTGAAGGTGATGTTCATCAATCGGCAACAATCCACGAGGAGGATCGAGAGTCAACTCGTGTGGAAACAGAAATTCAAGATAAACTGGATTTAAAAGTCGTTGTTACAGTATCAAGACTGTTTACACCGTTACCATGGTTACAGGCAGAACCACCCATGTGCGACCCTCTCATTGGCTGTAGAGCCTGAGACATAATGAAAAAAAATGGACACAAAGTATCGAGTGTCCCCGACTGGGATTTTATTCTTGTTTTTTCAGTGTTTATTTGCTCTCTTTAAATTGATCATGACATTAATGGCCACAACCTCTGACCTTCAGAATATGATTACATAATTGCCCCGTGACATCACTGCAGCACCGGTATGAAAACATTTCAAAGCCTTCAGCTGAAGATATCTTCAGATATAAAGTGACAGCATCTCTGTGGCTGTAATTTCTGGTTACAAGCAAATTGTGTGGGATATCCTGAAAATCACTTGTGCAAAACGGAGCTGATTTGAAAACTCCAGAATGTTAATCTCGTCAATCTGCTTCATATTTTGCAGAATTACCATCTGCAGGCGCTCAGTCACGTGCAGTAAACCGCAGATCGCGGCTTTTCATGGTATATTCCGGTGATATTCGGAGCAATTCTTCTCAAGAACTTTTTATGGAGTAATTAGCAACATAGAACACAAATGCATAAATCAGTATATTAGTTCCCTTGGTTTCTGGGGAAAGTCCCAGGTTTCCAAGACTTGTCTTCCAACACGAAATTGATGGTTTCCTTCACTGCCTGTTAGATCTGAAGCACATGAAAATATTATGGATCTGTGTGGTTTGAATATGTAACACAGTGGCTGTACTTATTGAAAGCCCAAGATCATGAATTTCTTTGTGCAAGTGAAAAAAAAAAAAGTGCAGTGTGCTGCAAAAAATGTGCACAAGGATGTGGCTACCGCAAAGCCTCTCTGTAAGAGAAGGGCCTCCATAAAACAATCCCCATCCCTCTGAGCCAGAAGGTCCTACAAGGGACAGGAGAGGTGGCCATACCCAGCCACAGCTGAGGAAGAGCCCGGTCATGCTTTGCCTTCCACCTGGGCTTCCACTCCAAGTGTCTGCCAGGAGCACAAGATGAGATCTGGCTCCCCCAGTAGGGGAAGGCAAGAGATTTCTGGGAGGTGAGGCACCTGATACCCACAAATACCCCACCTAGACCTACAGGAGGGACACCCATTAGGTCACTGCATCCCAAAGAATCCATGTGACAAACAAATGTGGACAATGAACACACAATGACATAAAAATAATTATGGCCTACATATTCAGCCAGGTATAATTAAAAACCCTTATCTTATCTAGTCAGAAGTCCCAGCGAGGCAAAGGGAGGAGAGTGCACTCAAAATGTGAGAAAGTGAAATGCTTTTCATCAAACCCTTAGTGAAGTTAGCCACCAGTCCTTGGGCACTTCTGTACTTTGGGCGTTCAAACAACCCAAACCTTGGCTTTGAACTGGAGGTTCTGGGTCGCCTACAGGTTTGCCATCAGCTAATCTGCATACACCTGAAAGCTTCCATTTGATGTGCATTGTAACTGCTCCATACTAGTGGCCCAGGATTAGCCACTGATAAGAACAGATACCACACTCGATCTTAGTAGCTGTATACTACTATAAGCCCATATCATAAACAGAGGCGTATTTATCCACCAGAGGTTACTGGTTCTCATTGAAGTGATCCAACTGGTGTATGGGGACTTACTCATAGGAAATGCTCATGGGAGAAAAGTATGCAAATTAACTCTCGTCCAGACAAAAGACAGCTATCTCATATCAGCCAAACCGGAGACTCCTCCAAAAGGAACTGACACCCCTCTGTAGACAGCTGTTTTTGGGTTTTTGTCCCTGTTAAGTACAGAGCAATATGGACAGGCAGGCAGAAATAGGAATCTGCAAGAAAACCATCATATTCTGTGTTATGGAGGTATTCTCACACCAGCCCACAGATACCCTCATGTACGGAATGTGTATGAGCCCTTAGGCATCTCTTTGTGCCCTTGTTGATATTCATTGATTGGAGATTGGCAGCTCCTATTTCTGCTGTGTTTTGGCGGCCGTGGTATTTCACCAGATGGATGTTATGTAATAATTCATCTTTCATCCCAGACTTTTATGGAGAAAATCAGATGTAAAAAATGCAGTCACCATTTATACATGTGACGTCGCAGTGCAATTTAATAGCATCTGTTCTATGTCTATATCATTTTCTAGAACAGATACTTTAAGAAAACTGTGGTGGCCGAATGCACAAACCTTGAACATGGAGCACCCCTGCTGCTATGTGTGACCCTATGCTGCAACGGCGTAAAGGAACCATCCTCTGGTTTTCAGTGGAGCGAGGCAGTGGCTTCCTTGTGGACAAGGAGGACAGCAAGGAGGGCAAGGAGTACTTCGTGGGCCACAGGTCTGTGAAACGGTCTTACCTGTCCCAAGCCCATCACAGCCTATACGTGGGGGATCAGGTAGAATATACTCCTATGGCATCCCTGAAAGGCCCCTTTGCTGCCGGGGTAATGTTATTGTCAAAGCTCCTGGTACCTGCATTGCCAGCGGAGACCTGGCCGCATGATTCAGCAGCCGCGAGACGTGTGCACTGCCTACAAGAGTCACCAGATGGCACCCTGCATTTCAGAGAGAAGCCACAGCCGGAGCCTCTGATCCCTGGATTGCCACCACCACCACAGTCCTTTCCCCTGGGTCAGCTGACTACATCATCCTTCACTTTCCAGTCCAGGGTGATCCAATACCAGCTACCATGGAAAATGAAGTCAGCAGCAGCCAGGGGAACTGGCGGTTCTTCCTTGGGTGCAGCCTTGCCTGAAACACTGCAGCTAGAAGTCCTTGCCCCTGCTGTCCCGGCAGGTGGATCCGGAAAGGTGAAGGCTCAAGTGGCAGCAGCGCTCACCAATGTGACCACCACCCGGTCAAGTCCAAATTCTAGCAGCAGAGGGCAGTGGAGCTCAACCACATCAGCCAGCTTGGCCTACAGGAGGCAGGAGCGTCCTCTTATGTCCTTCAGCAGCAGTAGCAGCGAGGAGGACTTCAGGTCCCTCATCTGAGGAACTCTTCTACAACTGTCTGTTTCTGTCTGGCTGATTTAAAGGACACCTCATGGTCTGGACCTATGGGAGCCACAACATGGACTGCACCTGACTGGTGAGAGCTAGTTGCCACTTGTTTTTAATTTATCTTGTTTTTATTGCCCCCTGTTTGACTCTCACCCAGATGGACATGGCTTGTCAGGACTTCCCCCCATTCTGCAGAAAATTCCCAGTTGCGCCTAAGCGCACCTATTTTCCTTTCCCCCCCCCCTTCTCAGGTTATTTGGGAGCCCCCTTTGCAAAAAGGGTTCTCCATTTGCTGCTATTTTATATTATCCATGTGGATTACATGTTACCTGTTTGAATTACAAAATTACCTCACGTGGATTACAATTGAATTTTGGACTGTGTTCCAGTGTTTTATGCCAAGCAGCCATGAGGAGAGACTAAAACGTATATCTGAGCCTATTATGCTTGCAAATGTGAAATTGATTGCACTAAAATGTTTGCATAATTCTGTCTGCAGTATTTTTGCAATAATGTTTTTACAGGCTCAGTTACGTTCAAGCACTTTAGCGCATTGTATGTATTCTTTTTCAGGTACTGCAATGTGTCCTATTATGCACTTAGCCGGATAGCTAGCACCTTACTTTTCTAGCTCATATGGACTGCCTCTGAGGACTGTACACCGCGGCGTACGTGCGTGCGTATGATGCAATCGTGAATCAATAGTACACTAAGAATTCGTACACACTTTGTATGCTAATGCTTACGTATTCAATTCAGTAGTGTACTTTTAGCAACGCTAAGGCTGTATATTCGTAATTTGTGCAGGAATGTTCGCAGAACGATTATTTTTTAACGCAACTTAGACCGGATAAATTCGTATTAAGGACAAATCTTGTTATAAATTTGCTGAAGTGAATTTTTGAAGATTCGCTCATCTCTACTTATGACTGAATCTTTTTTTCTCCAGGCGTAGGGAGTGGCCCCTTGTTTTTTGAGGGGGGTTAACACAGAATAGCTTCCCTTGATATTTTTGGTATGGTCCGTTTCTATATTTGTACAGGTTAATCATGTTCCCCCTTAGACATCTTTTTTAAAGGCTAAACAAATTCAGTTAATTTAATCTTTGCTCATAACTAAGATGTTCCAGGCCCTTTATGAGTTTAGTCGCTCTCCTTTTTCTAACTCCAGGGCATCCTTTTTATGGACTGGTGCCCAGAACTGAACCACGTATTCCAGTTGAGTCCGCACCAATGCTTTGTATAGTGGTAATATTACATCCCTGTCCCGCGAGTCCATACCTCTTTTAATACAAGACAATATTCTGTTGGCCTTAGAGGCAGCTGACTGGCATTGCATGCTGTTATTTAGTCTGTGATCTACTAATACACCCAGATCCTTCTCAACTAGTGACTCTCCTAGTTTTACTCCCCCTAGGACATATGCTGCATGCAGATTATTGTCCCCCAAGTACATAACTTACATTTATCTATATTGAACCTCATTTGCCAAGTGGAGGCCCAAACAGTAATCTACTGATATTCTAATATTCTTTACATCTGAAATGGGAAAAAATTATGGTTATGCACACAGAGGAGCAGCCTGAACATCATGTTGCACCTTTACAAATACTCATATATAATCACATCCATTAATCTGATCTACCACACACCACCAATGTGGCCATCATGGACTCACAATTCTCCACACACTTAGCTGACATCATCTATCTGAAACTTTCATTGATTTTAAATGACTTCTCTGCCACATTAATAAATGATTAACACTTAATGCCCCAATCCCCTTTCCCATGGTTCTTTTGTCTCTTATTTAGTCCATGTACAAGGAAATTCACAGTCTGATTATGAGAAAGTCTCACTTAATTTCAGGGTCTCGTTTATCATAATGTAATGTCAATGGCTAAGGATGCGGGTCCAGATGTGGGAACAGCTGTGTCCAGTCTGTACTGGGAGGGGAGCAGTAATAACGTGACCTCCAAATATGTGATATCTATCCCATCACACTAAGTCGCGTGTAACACAGATATTACTAGATAACAAGGAAAAGGAGCATTGTGGGAGTGAGCCTCGGATAGTGGGATTCACAGAATCAGGGGCACAGCGAGTAAGAGTGAGCAGATGATGACACTCCAAGGGTTTGGTCAGACACAACTTTTTGTGGCAGCTTTTATGCTTTTTTTTTTTACCCAAAGCCAGAAGTAGATCTTACAGGAAGGAGACAGAAGACAGGAAGTCTGTCCTTTATAAGGAAATCTCCAAGATCACTGAGATCTTATGTTGGGTTGTGGGATTAACTATGATTAAAATGACTTCTTAGGCTACTTTCACACTGGCGGCAGGCCTGATCCGGCAGGTGAAGGGTGCTGCCGGATCAGGCCTGCCGCAGTGACATGTGTGGAGCCGGAACCGCGCTCCGGCCCCACACATGTCACACAGTACATACATATACATACACATAAACATACACACACATATAGACATACAAACACACATACATACTTACATGCTCCCCGGCAGGTCTTCGGAGCGTCAGGACGGCTCACACAGGTCACGATTCCCCACAGCGCCCTCTGCTGGGCGCCTGGTGGAATCGTCATCTGACGATTCCACCAGGCGCCCAGCAGAGGGCGCTGTGGGGAATCGTGACCTGTGTGAGCCGTCCTGACGCTCCGAAGACCTGCCGGGGAGCATGTAAGTATGTATGTGTGTTTGTATGTCTTTATGTGTGTGTATGTTTATGTCTGTATGTGTCTATGTGTACCCGGATCCGTAATGGACTCCATTGAAAGTCAATGGAGGGCGGATCCGGTTATCATTATGGTCACACCAGACGGATCCACCCCCATTGACTTGCATTGGGGGTCATTCCGGATCCGTCTTGGTGCGGATGCCTGGACCGGAGAGCAAACCGCAGCATGCTGCGGTTTGTTCTCCGGTCTGAAGACGGAACGGAATGCTTTCAGGAGCATTCCGTTGTCTTCAGTTCAGTTTTGTCCCCATTGACAATGAATGGGGACAAAACTGAAGCGTTTTATTCCGGTATTGAGCCCCTATGACGGAACTCAATACCGGAATTTTAAAACGCTAGTGTGAAAGAAGACTAAGCCACCATACTCAGATGCCAAAATTAAATCTGTGAGTGTAAGTCCACAGGGTGGCAACATCTATAATCAGCAGCGCCTTTCTGAAAACAGGGGAACAGCCTGGAAATTTAAGTCACATCCATGTTAGATTCCCATGTGCCTCTTCTATATGTCTGTTTCTTCAGCAGAAGGAACATGTTTACTTCAGGACTGAACTTAACAATCCGGTGAATGTTGTATGACAACCGGTCTGGTGTAAAACACGGGGCGGATGTGCTGGAAATGTCAGACACTGCTATCACCCCACACAAGGCTCATGCACAACAAGCAGCACAAACATCCTTCTGTCATGTTACATTACATACCCAGAGCTGCAGCAAAACAACATGCATCTTCACCGGGGTGGAGGTAGATGGTCCAGTGGTAAAGGGACATTGAACTGGGATTCTAGGGTCCACTAGTAAATAATAATAATAATCTTTATTTCTATAGCGCCAACATATTCCGCATCGCTTTACAATTCAGGGGTTCATGTACAAACAGTCATAAATAACATAGCAACAGACAAGTCCATTATTACAACAAGAGGAATGAGGGCCCTGCTCGCAAGAGCTTACAATCTATGAGGAGATAGGGGTAACACAAAGGTAAAAGCGCTTGTTTTGTACAATGGTCCAGCCATCTTGGGAAAATAGGGGAGCAGATATAGAGCTGTATGAGCCGGTCACCAGCTAGTGTATAAAGTGCTTCTGGGTGCGATGGAGAGTTTAGTGGAGGATCAGGTTAAAGAATGATAAATGGGCTATATGGAGGAGAGTTAGATCGGGGGAGGTGATAGACCAACCTAAAAAGGTGTGTTTTTAGGGAGCGTCTAAAGCTGTACAAGTTGTGGTTTAGTCTGATTTCTTAGTCTGATTTCAAAGAACCGGTGCAGCTCGGGAAAAATCTTGGAGCCGGGAGAGAGAGGTTCAGATTTTTGTGGAAGTTAGTTGTAAGTCATTGGTTGAACGGAGAGCACGGGTAGGGTGGTAGACAGAGATAAGGGAGGAGATGTAGGGGGGTGCAGCACTGTGGAGGGCTTTGTGGGTGAGGACAAGCAGTTTAAATTGGATTCTATACAGAATGGGCAACCAGTGCAGTGACTGGCACAGGGCGAGGGCATCAGAGTAGCGGTTGGACAGATAGGTGACCCTAGCTGCTGTATTAAGGATAGATTGGAGTGGGGAGAGTCTTGTGAGGGGGAGGCCAATTAATAGTGAGTTACAGTAATCTAGACAGGAATGGATCAGGGCAACATCAGTTGGCTCACGTGAGGGTCTTGTTTATGGTGCAAATTTTTTTTCAGACATAGACATGTCGCTTTTCAAGAGAATCTGGCCCTTAAAGGGAACCTGTCATCTCTGAAACACCCCCTGAACTAGAGTAAGTGTTGTATAGTGTAAGTGATGCTGAATCCGAATATGAAAGTTTTATCTTCATACTCACTTCCATTCCGACGCTGTACTCCCACAAACCTGCAGTAAAATGCACTCACTGGACTCTTCTTTGAGTCCTCTCCATTATGTGAGTGAGCACTGGAGTCCACTGAGTGCATTTTACTGCAGGTTTGTGGGAGCACAACATCAGAATGGAAGTGAGTATGAAGATAAAAATTACATAACCGGACTCAACGTCAATTACACTATACACCGCTTACTCTAGTTCACGGGGTGTTTTGGAGATGACAGGTTCCCTTTAAATGTGGGCATGCCACTTTTGCCACACTAAATGCCCCTTTTCATGATGCATCACATCCTTTCAGAGCATGCATGGGTTCCAGGACAGAGACTTGCCAACTACTCTGGGAGGTCTTTCCTTTTTCCACGAGTTGCCATGTGTGGAAAATATAGATTGGGTTCTGATGTCCAATGGTAAGATGACACAGAGCAGGTGTACAGGGGTGCAGCAGTAAAGAGACAAAGAGCTGGGCGTAAGAAGCTTGCTTTTTAGTGGTCCTTGATTTGATGTTCCTATGAATCTTGTCCATAGTACATCTTTAGCCTGTAAATTGGTAAACTACACAAATGCAGCTGTAATCCCAACAGAACCTACATTTACTACTATCAACCTAGGACTGGCCAACAGGGGCACAGGTACTCCATCCCCTGCACAAGTGTTACATGTCACAGTACCCTGACTGCACTACATATAGAGAGGCAGTGTACAGAACCTCAACCAACCTATGTTCATATAAAAAAAAACTATGTAGATTATTTGACAGACTGTTCAGTTTATTATTATAGATGCATCAAAAGGCTGAGGTGACTTGTAGGTACAGAGGCAGGCCAGCCAGAATCCTCTTTTCCCAGGGACCTACTCTTGAATTTGCTGCAGGATCATAATCAATCATCTGAGTTTTTTGCCTCTGTCTGCCACTGTGTGAGCAGATACTTCAATGTATCTGTACGATGGGCCACCAGAGTGAATTTTGGTGGGCCCTAGGTAGCCCAGTCCAACACTGCTTCTAACTGTCCACCACTTGACAGAGTGCAGACTGCCATAAACAGCTCCTGTATTCTGACAATGTCATGGGGATGACACTGCTTTGTTGTCAGACTGTCTGACTATGGAGGTACAGTAAATCATTGATTCACATGTGATAAATGGAAGAGTTCAACTTCATTTCTGAAGAGTTGACCCTGAATTCTTCTGGTTGGAGGTGAAATTCCGTTATCTGTGATGCTGTATCCAGTGTGGCTCTTGGCAGCATTATTTAGTTGGATGTATTATATTTTGTACTCATTCCATACATGAGCAGCACTGGAGCTCAGTGGTGCCTTGCCGAGTTAGCGTCCTGGGTTCAAATCTGACCAAAAGCATCATTTGCATAGAGTTTGCATGTTCTGTGGGTTCCCTCTGAGCGCTGCAGTTTTTTTCCCACACTCCTAACACATACAGGTAGGTTCATTAAGATTGTGAGCCCCCATAGGAACAGGAACTGTTGCGATAATAGCAGAGGTGCACCTAGCCTTTCTGCTAGGCGTAAACTGAAACAAGGCACAAAGTGAAACGGCTCCCCTCCTTCCCCAATCCCAATTGCTTAATCTAACCCCTTCCCTTCAGCCCATGGCCCTTTGGATGCCCCTCTCTTGCCCCTACCTGGTGCTGCCTGATGCGATCACCTCACCTGCCCTCATTGGTAGTACACCCCTAGATAATAGGCTAATACACAGTGTAGGAAAATACACATATAAGTACTGTAGCTGATCAGTATGAGATCATGTTATT
Source organism: Rhinella marina (assembly GCA_900303285.1). Taxonomy (NCBI): domain Eukaryota; kingdom Metazoa; phylum Chordata; class Amphibia; order Anura; family Bufonidae; genus Rhinella; species Rhinella marina. The sequence continues at coordinate 464,269 of ONZH01015050.1, read as the reverse complement.
GATTGTGACGACTTTCAAAGACAATGACAGATCTTTATGTTTGTAGATCCCTCGTGGGTCACATGTTGCCCACTAATAAGCGGCGCAGTTACGTTACTCATTGGACATTGTCAGAATGGAAAACTCTGCACACGGATTCTCCAAAAATGGCTTTGTTATTTGTATGTAGAAAACAAGAAAGATGAAGAATTCTTGCTGAGAATGAGAGATTTATAACCAGTGACATCGATGCCAAACTATGTGACCTGGCTCTGTTCACCAGATTCTGGCAGGGAATCGAGCAATTGACTAAAATGACATAAATAAAATGAAAGATGCGGCATCCAATTTAAAGCCAACATAAAATATAAAAATGAACTTTATATGTAGCTGCCCCCTGCAGAGCACAGCCATGTGCTACTAATATATAATGACACCATATGGGGTATATGTTGTGACAGCCCAGATCATCCACACAGTCCAATATTCCTGGAGAAGACATCACAGAGCTGGTGTCCAGCAGGGGACCTTTATAGGGACACTACCATCCAAAAAATTGTATGATATATTAATGTATTATCAAATATTCTATGTAATTTATTTTTTTATCCAAAAAATAGGGTGGATGGTTTTCTGGATGTTATTTTTGGAAGTCACTCCATGTATTCTACCTCCTATCCTGGCTCTTTAACTTTCTTCTTTGTTTGAACTGTTACCACGCCTTGCTTGACTTTTTCGGTCAGACCATCACTGCAGCCAGAGAGGGAGGCGAGTGAGTGACTCATCACACATTAAAGGGGTTGTCCTGGTTCAGAGATAAAACCGGACATATCCCCCTTTTCACCTAGGCTGTATCGCTCAGGGCAAGGGCTGTTTTAACACTGCTAGGCGGAGGCTTCAGCCTAGCAGTGTTCCCATGAAATGTCACTGGCACTGATGGGCGGGCTTCAGCACTGCCCTAGCTGTTTTACAGGCTAAGGCAGCGCTAAAGCCAGCCCATTAGTGTTGATGATGTCACCAGGCTCACTGCTAGGTGGAAGCCTCTGCCTAGTTTACCCATGGAGAGCCTGATACGTCACCGGATCTCCAAAAAAAGCCCTTGTCCTGTGAGATTCAGCACAGGGCAAAGGAGAGCATCGGAGCATGAAATGCTCCGATGCTCATATCTGAGGGCTAGCCTGGGGGAAAATGGGGAATTATCCAGGTTCAGCTCTGTACCCGGAAAACCCCTTTAAGCTTATCTTACACTGGCAGATCACACAGGCGATTGTCGGGAGGCGATTGTCCAATGCTATTACATACAGCAATCTCCTCCTCTGTATGAGGAGGAGTGATCACTGTGCCATCGCTAGTCCACATACTGAATCATTGTTTGTCAGCAGCAACTTTACACTGATAACTGCAATAATTTTCTTTGGACATCTTTATCTAGACTTATAAGGAGTTGTCATACTGTTATCGTAATTCTAGTATTTTCCCTTCACTGCAGCAGTAAACTAAAAATGGATTACCCATTTCTGTGCTGACTGCTTCAGACAGATAATATTTTGTATCTAAATTTCAATATTATATAACTGCCAGAATATAAATAAGAAACAGCCAAAAATTCTAAAATGAAATGAATATTGAGTTTTAAAAAAAAATTCTTTCTGACCAAAGTGTCCCTTTAAGAAACATACCTGATAGAGTGGATATTAAAGAGATAAAACAGCAATAGCATTAGAGCATTTATCAAATTTAAGCAGTGCTACAAAGTCAAAACGTAATGGTCAACACAATGGATCAATATAGTTTATTACTTTATTTTGTCATTTCTGAGACTTTAGAACGAGGAGTCAGGTGCACGGATGTTACTAGCTGCAGGAAATTACCTTAAAGGGGTTGTGCAAGATTAGAAAAATATGGCAAGCTTCTGTCAAAAACAGTGTCACACCTGTCCACGGGTGGTGTCTGATCTGAGGTCTGACATGGAGGGCTATAGGTGATCTGATCTGAGGTCTGATATGGGGGATTTGACATGAAGGTCTAATGTGTTCTTAGGATGAATGGGGGTCTGATCTGAGGTCTGATATGGGGTCTGACATGGAGGTCTAATGGGGATCTGATTTGAGGTCTGATGGGGAGAGGGGGTTCTGACATGGAGGCCTGATCTGAGGTCTGAAGCGTGGGCCTGACATGAAGGTCTAAAGAGGGTCTGATCTGAGGTCCTGAGGGGGTCTAACATGAAGGTCTGATGGAATTACTGTGTGATACTAGTATTTTCAGGAGACTGATTCGTCAGCATAGTTTTGGGGAGCACATTGGGCACGATGGGGTGCATCGGGGTGCAAGATGGGGTATTCAGGAGGCGGGAGGATGGTGGAAAAATAGGAAACGAAGATGTCTATTTGTTAAACTCTGCAGAGACAAGATATGGCTAAAAGAAATCATCATGGCGGTCTGGTCTGAATGTAGAAGATGAGGAAATAGAATATCTACATCAGAGGAGACATCACTGGATGCAAGAGGTATGTGGTGCTGTATTACCCTGTATGTTTTGTAACGTTTTCCAAGTATGCCTTTAACACTAGGGCTGGAGGGAAGGGCTTAGGTTGCAAATTCGGCACGGGAAAGGGATGGGGGTGGATTGCTTTAATTTTTCAATTTTTTAATTTCTGCTCAGGCAGCAGAAAGGCAAGGTGCACCCCTGCCCCTTGCCAGAAAGCACTGTGGTAAGGGGAGTCCAAGTTGAACTCTTGCACCAGGGCCCATGAGCCTTTAGCTACACCCCTGTATCTTGGTAATTAGAAGATGAGAGGCCGTAGCATTGATTTGTCATGGTTGTATTAAAATCCATTCCTGGGAACAGTTGGCTGTTTCTGAGTTAATGGGGTTGGTTGATAGGGCGATGATTGGCAGGGAGCAGCCCCACATGTCGGCCCCATGTTCTCCCATCCACTTGTTCGACGTTCACAATGTTGTCACAATCAGTGGTATAATGAGCTCTGAATTCCCAGTGATTGCCTCCAGTATAATGTTACCCCCAGTGTTACGTTCCATCAGATTGGAAACACATGTCTCTGGTAGAATCCTTGTGTCGCTATTTGTTATTGTTTAGTTCCTTGATGTGTAGAGTCTCGGAAGAGAAAATGTGCTCAGCCTCGGAGTTACCCTTTTCTTTATCCATTCTTCATTATCTAAACGAGTAACAGATTCTGGGTGACAACCATTAGTGGTTTGCATTGTACACCAGGGTTGTCACTCTGCTTTCAACAGACTATATTAAATTGTTGCATTACATTACAATGTAGTTTTCTATGACATTCTTGGACTGTAGAAAGTTGGGTGACGGTCTATAAGGTGCTGTAAGGTAAGGGCAGCTGGATGGTAGTTATTCACCATTGGTTACTCTGGCTTCATAGAATGATAAAGGAGCATTCCACTTTTTATTTTTTTCATGTTTCTTTATCTAATAATAATACAATTTTTAAAAATATATACACATTTAAGATTCTGCTTACATACATTTCTTTATCAATGCAGGCAGGGCCGGACTGGACGTCTGGCATTTCTGGCAAATGCCAGAAGGGCCGCTGCCCTCCGTGGGCCGGTCCAGTACCCCCTTGCAGGGCCGCACCGCCAATTAGGCAGGTGCGGAGCGGCCCTGTGCATAGTTGCGGGCGGCGGCGGGGCAGAGGGAGATGAGCGCTTCCATAGTCATCTGTATCGCCGTCCTCAGGCACATGGGGGCATTTTTACTGGCACATGGGGCACTGGAGGCATTTTTACTGGCACTGGGGGGCATTTTTACTGGCACTGGGGGCATTTTTACTGGCAATGGGGGCATTTTTACTGGCACTGGGGGCATTTTTACTGGCACATGGGGGCACTGGGGGCATTTTTACTGGCACTGGGGGCATTTTTACTGGCACATGGGGGCACTGGGGGCATTTTTACTGGCACATGGGGGCATTTTTACTGGCACAATGGGGCACTGGGGGCATTTTTACTGGCTCTGGGGGCATTTGTACTGGCACTGGTGGTATTTTTACTGGCACATGGGGCACTGGGGGCATTTTTACTGGCCCTGGGGCATTTTTACTGGCCCTGGGGGCATTTTACTGGCACATTGCGGCATTTTACTGGCACTGGGGGCATTTTTACTGGCAATGGGGGCATTTTTACTGGCACATGGGGCACTGGGGGCATTTTTACTGGTAATGGGGGCATTTTTACTGGCACAATGGGGGAATTTTTACAGGCACTGCTGGCATTTTTACTGGCACATGGGGCACTGGGGGCATTTTTACTGGCACAATGGGGCACTGGGGGCATTTTTACTGGCAATGGGGGCATTTTTACTGGCACATGGGGCACTGGGGGCATTTTTACTGGCACTGGGGGCATTTTTTACTGGCACTGGGGGCATTATTACAGGCACTGGGGCCATTTTTACTGGCTCATGGGGCTCTGGGGGCATTTATTTATGGCATGGGGGCACTGGGGGCATTTTTACTGGCACTGGGGGCATTTTTCTGGCACATGGGGGCACTGGGGGCATTTCTTACTGGCACATGGGGGCACTGGGGGCATTTCTTACTGGCACATGATTTTGGGGGGAAACTTCTGGCGCATTATTGGGGCATTTCTTACTGCCACATAATTTGGGGGGCATCTATGGGTGGGAGCACTTCTTACTGGCACATTATTGGGGTGAAATTTTGGGTGCACTTCTTACTGGCACATTGGAAGCATTATTACTTCTGAGGCACAGTGGGACATTAGTACTGTTGGGAGCACTACTAACAAGTGCACTCTGGAAGAGAATTATTAGTTGGGACTTTGGGGGCACTATTACTGTGGGGGGCACTATTACTGTGGGGAGCACTATTACTGTGAGGGTCACTATTACTGTGGGGGCACGGCACTATTACTGTGGGGGGTCACTATTACTGTGTGGGTCACTATTACTGTGTGGGTCACTATTACTGTGGGGGGCACTGTTACTGTTGGGGGCACCTGGCACAGTATCAGCGCAGTTATTTCTGGGGGGCGTTATGTTCACACTATTACGGGACACTATTTGCTGGGCGCAGTTAATTTAGGACACTGTGTGCCAATAATTATTGAAGGGCACTATCTGTGTGGTACTAGTGGCACAGTACTGGGGGTGGTAGGATGATTTGTCCAGAAGACGGGAGGATGATGGAAAAGTATTAAACTAAGATTTTTTTTCTGTCAAACTGCAGAGATGAGAAATGGCTGAAAAATGGCGCTCTGGTCTGAAAGGAGAAGATGAGGAAAGACAAGATCTACATCAGAGGAGACGTCACTGGATGTAAGAGGTATTCACACGAACATTGCGTTTTGCAGTCTGCAAATTGCGGATCCGCAAAAAAAGGATGATGTTCCGTATGGCATCCGTTTTTTTTGCAGATCCACTGTAACAATTCCTATCCTTGTCCGCAAATGGACCAAAATAGGAATGGACATACAGATGCCAACAGCACACAGTTTTCATTGAAGTGAATGGGTCCGCATCTGAGCCGCAAAATATGCAGATCGGAGGCTGCAAAAACAACTGTGGTGTGAATGTAGCCTTACCCTGTATGTTCTGTAGTGATACACGTAATGTTAGGAGGAAAAAGGTTAGTTTAGACAGGGTGATGTGCGCCCGACAGATTGGATCTTTTGTACAAACCAAAAGATCCAATCAGCTGACGAACAAGCGTTTTGCTCGTTCGTCGACTGATTAGGGCCACTTTTACACGGGCCGATTATCAGCACTAGCGTTCCTAGGAACGCTTTTTCGGCCGATAATCGGCCCCTGTAAAAGGACCTTTACACATCAATCTGTTTAATAGGGCCACTGATGAACTGAAAGACTTTTGACATGTCACAGAGACATATCAAAAGTTTTGATCAGTCCGGGTCTGAGTTCTAGACCCGTACCCTATCAGGAGATATAGCTTTTCCATCTCTCTCTGCAGGGGGCGGTTTATTTACCTTGTTTGGTGTGGTTTACGTTTATTAAATTATTATATTTTAATAATTTTTAGGGCCTCTAAAAGGGTTGGCTGTGACTTTAAAAAGTCGAGGCATGTGGGCCTCTTTGATTTCAAAATGCCAGGGCTGAATTTCAGTCCCAGTCCGGCCCTGAATGCAGGTGAATCCTATATGCACAGAATAATGATGTGGCTGAGCTGATCTTATGTAATGGATTCATGGGCTCACTGAATAGGATTAAACATGGCGTCAGTCATGTGACATAGACATTATAATAAACCGTGCCATAACTAAATAACCATAATTAGTTATTTAGAAATCCTCTGCACCCAGCTCGACAAAGGGCGTAACTTACTGGGTGTGGTCTAATATGCGTCATTTAGTGCCAAAATTGCACCACAATTCTGGCATAAAATTCTGTCTCAAACTAATTGAAGCAATAGTTAGTATACAGTTAGACAAAAGTGTAAAGCCATGGACCAGATTTATCCTCCAGCCTGAGCCTCTGTGACAAATCTGGTGCAGGTCTAGATAGCTTAAATTTATACCATCTATAGGTTTAGTAAAACTGCTCTTGTGATGTAGTTATTGCAGTAATCAGAATAAAAAACATTATTCGACCATCTATTTATTTGTTACCTAGATGTGCCATACATGTTGACCCAATACCTATATGTCATGTAAACCAGTTGCTTGCTGAATGCCAGGGATCACATGTCAGACACCATGGTTAGTCTTATTCAATTACTTCATGGATGCATTACAAAGGACTGACTGGTCCATGGGCCATACCATTCTACTGTGCAGATAGGTGTCAACTGCACTGAGAAGCTACATTTTCAATATATTTAAATTAGAAAATTGTATGAATTCTCATTTTATAAAGAAATATAAAAAAATGGAATACCTCTTTAAGATCATAGTTACCCCACAGAAGCAAAATACTCAGGGGCCTGCATCTTCAGAGAGTTTTTCTGCTCTCATTTCTGCTATATTTGATTACGCTGGTGCCGATGACCCCTGCTTGTACTGAGTGTCCTGCCATCACTATCTCTCTGATAAAACCTCCTGCAGAACAGCAGGACATCCGCTATGCAACATAGTTATCTGCTAATCTGATTGGCGCTTATTTAAAGCCTTTTGTCCAGCAGAAGCAGATTCCAGATCAGGTCACTGTCCACAGTGGACGCCAAGAATGTTCCAGAACAAAGTGTCAGAGACTGCTTCATAAATGTAAAGTCTACTGAGATATTGAAGACAGTTATCTCTCTCTCTCCTGTGTCCGGGAAGATGATGCCACTGGTCAAAAGGAAACATCCATCAGTAGACCTCATTCACAATTTTCGTGACAGGACAAGCTGATGACCTCATGAAAGGTTAAGATGTTTGGTATGAAAGAAGGACACCCTCAACACTTGGAGTCTGTTATATCAAATTATTTTATCAGTTGTGTTATTCAGGGATTTAGATCCATTATCTGCAGCCTGAAGACATGGTAATCGGGGTCAGGAGTCACACATGAAGGATTATGTAAGAAAACACTTCAAAAAGTTTTCATATTTCCAGATCTCTGCTTTATATACATAGTCTGATGTCATCAATCACAGCAGAACTGCAGTGAAATAAATCCCTGTCCATCAAATCCCAGGATCTTAAAATCTATGACTCCAATAACTGCTGATAATAACACAATCTGTGCAAGATTAATGCCTGAGGCACAAGGGAAGGATATTTTACTTTATTTTATTTAGAACATGCTTCAGGGCAGAGCATAGTTGTCATATTTTCATATTAACTTTAATACTGCCTCCTATGTACAAGAATATAACTACCATAATACTGCCCCATTTCAAGAATATTACTTCTATAATACTGCCTTCTATGTTCAAAAATATAACTACTAGAATACTGACCCTCAGTGTACAAAAATATAACTACTAGAATACTGCTCCTATGAGCAAAAATGTAACTCCTGGTATACTGCCTCCTATTACAAGAATAAGGCTACTTTCACACTAGCGTTAGCACGGATCCAGCACCTAAAGGGTGCCAACGGATCCGTGCTAACGCTATACATGTGTGGAGCCGGAGCAGCGCTCCGGCCCCACACATGACACACATTAAAACAAGACACAGACATACATACAAACAAACATACAGACATACATACAGACATACATACATACTCACATACTCCCGGGACGCCGGCAGAACGTCTTCACGCGCCTCCTGCGCGCAGTGATGACGATTCCCCACAGCGCCCTCTGCTGGGCGCAGTGGGGAAATGTCATCGCAGCGCGCAGGAGGCGCGTGAAGACGTTCTGCCGGCGTCCCGGGAGTATGTGAGTATGTATGTATGTCTGTATGTTTGTATGTATGTCTGTATGTTTGTTTGTATGTATGTCTGTGTGTATGTATGCCGGATCCGGAATGACCCCCCATTGGAAATCAATGGAGGACAGATCCGGATTACTGGTGTGTCCACACCAAACGGATCCGTCCCCATTGACTTGCATTGGGGGTCATTCCGGATCCGTCTTGGTGCGGATGCCTGGACCGGAGAGCAAACCGCAGCATGCTGCGGTTTGTCCTCCGGTCTGAAGACGGAACGGAATGCTTTTAGGAGCATTCCGTTGTCTTCAGTTCAGTTTTGTCCCCATTGACAATGAATGGGGACAAAACTGAAGCGTTTTTTTCCGGTATTGAGCCCCTATAACGGAACTCAATACCGGAATTTAAAAACGCTAGTGTGAAAGTAGCCTAAAGCAACTTTAATACTGCTCCTATGTACAAGAAGATAACTAATAGTAATAATACTAACCCATATGTGCAAAAATATAACTATTATACTACTATCCCCTATGTACAAGACTATAACTAGTACTGCCTCCTATGTACAAGTATATAATCATACTATACTGCCTCCTATGTGCAGGAATAAAACTACTATATAAGTATAAATATATACTACTATTCAAGAATAGAACTATAATAATACTTATCCCTATGTACAAGAATATAACTACTATAATACTACTTCTATTTACAAGACTATAACTACTATAATACTGCCCCTATGTACAAGAATATAACTACTATAATACTACTTCTATTTACAAGACTATAACTACTATAATACTGCCCCTATGTACAAGAATATAACTACTATAATACTGCCCCTATGTACAAGAATATAACTACTATAAAACTGCCCCCTATGTACAAGACTATAACTACTATAATACTGCCCCTATGTACAAGAATATAACTACTATAATACTGCCCCTATGTACAAGACTATAACTACTATAATACTGCCCCTATGTACAAGACTGTAAATACAATAATACTGCCCCTATGTACAAGAATATAACTACTATAATACTGCTCCTATGTACAAGAATATAACTACTATAAAACTGCCCCCTATGTACAAGAATATAACTACTATAATACTACTTCTATTTACAAGAATATAATCCTTATTCTCTAAAGCAGTGGCCCCCAACCTTTTTTGCACCAAGGCCCGGTTTCTCGCTAGACAATTTCCCCAGGGCCCGGGGGGGGGGGGGGGTCGTTGGATGGGGGGGGCGCTGCGGCTGTTGGGGGGCGGAGCATAGTGCCCCCACTCAGTAGTTATTCCCCATTAGTGCCCCCAAACAGTAGTTATACCAGCATAGTGCCCCCACACAGTAGTTATAGTAGCATAGTGCCCCCACACAGTAGTTATAGTGCCCATAGTGCCCCCACACAGTAGTTATAGTGCCCATAGTGCCCCCACACAGTAGTTATAGTAGCATAGTGCCCCCCACACAGTAGTTATAGTAGCATAGTGCCCCCCACACAGTAGTTATAGTAGCATAGTGCCCCCCACACAGTAGTTATAGTGCCCCCACACAGTAGTTATAGTGCCCATAGTGCCCCCACACAGTAGTTATAGTAGCATAGTGCCCCCACACAGTAGTTATAGTGCCCATAGTGCCCCCACACAGTAGTTATAGTGCCCATAGTGCCCCCACACAGTAGTTATAGTGCCCATAGTGCCCCCACACAGTAGTTATAGTGCCCATAGTGCCCCCACACAGTAGTTATAGTAGCATAGTGCCCCCCACACAGTAGTTATAGTAGCATAGTGCCCCCCACACAGTAGTTATAGTGCCCATAGTGCCCCCACACAGTAGTTATAGTGCCCATAGTGCCCCCACACAGTAGTTATAGTAGCATAATGCCCCCACACAGTAGTTATAGTAGCATAGTGCCCCCACACAGTAGTTATAGTAGCATAGTGCCCCCACACAGTAGTTATAGTAGCATAGTGCCCCCACACAGTAGTTATAGTAGCATAGTGCCCCCACACAGTAGTTATAGTAGCATAGTGGCCCCCAGCACAGTAGTTATAGTGCCCATAGTGCCCCCACACAGTAGTTATAGTGCCCATAGTGCCCCCACACAGTAGTTATAGTAGCATAATGCCCCCACACAGTAGTTATAGTAGCATAGTGCCCCCACACAGTAGTTATAGTAGCATAGTGCCCCCACACAGTAGTTATAGTAGCATAGTGCCCCCACACAGTAGTTATAGTGCCCATAGTGCCCCCCACACAGTAGTTATAGTGCCCATAGTGCCCCCACACAGTAGTTATAGTAGCATAGTGCCCCCACACAGTAGTTATAGTAGCATAGTGCCCCCACACAGTAGTTATAGTAGCATAGTGCCCCCACACAGTAGTTATAGTAGCATAGTGCCCCCACACAGTAGTTATAGTGCCCATAGTGCCCCCACACAGTAGTTATAGTGCCCATAGTGCCCCCCACACAGTAGTTATAGTGCCCATAGTGCCCCCACACAGTAGTTATAGTAGCATAGTGCCCCCACACAGTAGTTATAGTGCCCATAGTGCCCCCACACAAGTAGTTATAGTAGCATAGTGCCCCACACAGTAGTTATAGTGCCCCCACACAGTAGTTATAGTGCCCATAGTGCCCCCCCACACAGTAGTTATAGTGCCCCCACACAGTAGTTATAGTTCCCATAGTGCCCCCCACACAGTAGTTATAGTGCCCCCACACAGTAGTCATAGTGCCCCCCACACAGTAGTTATAGTGCCCATAGTGCCCCCACACAGTAGTGCCCATAGTGCTCCTCTCCTTCAGTTTTGTACAATAAAAAAAAACAAACACTTATACTTACCTCCATCAGCCTGGCAGCGCTGCGATGCAGGCCTCCTCCGGCCTGTGTCCCGCTCTGCACGGCTCAGGCGGCGCGATGACGTCATCGCACCGCCTGAGCTGGCCTCTGATAGGCTGCAGGCCTAGTGCCTGTAGCCTATCAGAGGAACGGGCAGGGGAGACGCCTCTCCCTCCCCTGCCCCACCGCAGCACAGGCATCTGTATCGCCGTCCTGAGGACGGCGATACAGATGACTATGGAGATGAGCGCTTCCACAATGGAAGCGCTTATCTCCTTGTCCCCTGCCACCGCCGCGGCCCGGCAGACATCGATTCAGGGCCCGGTCCTGGGCCGCGGCCCGGTGGTTGGGGACCGCTGCTCTAAAGGACCCTTTACACTGCTTGATGTTAGGGCAGATTATTGCTAATGTGAGCATTCATATGAGCACTCGTTAATGATAATCTTCCTGTCTAAAGATGCCGGCGATTACCTTGTTCATTAGGTAATATGATCATTGGCGCATACACCTAAATCATTTGCTGGCGTGCTTTCTAAATAGCAGTAAGGGGGCAAGCGATGGCTAGGGATGAGTGAATCAACTTCAGATGTTTCATGCAAAGTCGATTCGCATAAAACTTCATTGTAATACTGTACAGAGCGGGAGCTCCGTACAGTATTAGGATGTATTGGCTCCGATGAGATGAAGTTAGAATTTTGCGAAGTCTTGCGAAACTTCATGTAATAACTTTGTGAATTAATTATTACTGTAAAAAACCCTGGTACCAAACTTGCGTTCGGTCCTAGTTGTACCTTGGAACAGAAACACAGTAATAATTAATTTACAAAGTTATTACACGCAGACTCGCGAGACTTCGCAAAGTAATAACTTCGGCTCATGGGAGCAAATACATTCTAATACTGTACGGAGCTCCCACTCCGTACAGTATTACAATGAAGTTTTATGCAAATTGACTCATCCCTAGTCATTGCATTAGTGATTGTTCCTCCCCATACTGTGGAGTGCATGTGATAGCAGGTTTCTCCTCCACTGATGAGCAGGCGAATGCCGGTAAGCAGGGGCGTCGCCAGGTCAAAATATTCAGGGCTTGAGCCCCTGATGTTTTGTCCAGAGCCCCGAATGTTACGGCAGCTGCAGGGCACAGTGTGATATATTAATACTTCCGCAGAGAGGAGACAAGCAGTGCTCCTCCCTCTCTTCTGCAATACCAGTGCTGATTGGTAGAGCAGCAGTCAGTAGGCTTCTCTCAGAGCTGCTGCTCCACTAATCAGAGCCTCCTCCTGCACACTGTGGGAGCGCGTCAGTCTAGGAGGCGGAGCCAGTGTGAGGAGGACAAGACACTGAGGTCTGTGTGGAGCAGCATGAGGAAGGAGGCGGGCTTATCTGGAGAGGATTCAGGCATCTGACCTGTGAGGAATTTCTTCACAGTGAGTATATACCATAATGTAAGTGTGCTGGAGCCTGAGCATGAGGGGAGATGCGTGTGTGTGTGTGGGGGCTCTGTAAATGAGGGGAGAGGGGGTGCTCAGTACATGAGGGAAGATGGGGGATGCTCAGTACATGAGAGGAGATGGGGGGGTGCTCAGTACATGAGAGGAGATGGGGGGTGCTCAGTACATCAGGGGAGATCGGGGGGTGCTCAGTACATGAGGAGAGAGAGGGGGGCTCAGTACATGAGGGGAGATACTGTGGAGGATGGGGGATGCTCAGTGTATGAGGGGAGATACTGTGGAGGATGGGGGTGCTCAGTATATGAGGGGAGATACTGTGGAGGATGGGGGTGATCAGTGTATGAGGGGAGATACTGTGGAGGATGGGGGTGCTCAGTGTATGAGGGGAGATACTGTGGAGGATGGGGGTGATCAGTGTATGAGGGGAGATACTGTGGAGCAGGGGCGTACATAGAAATCATTGGGCCCCATAGCAAGAATCTGAATGGGGCCCCTAAGCCCGCCCACTACCCCGGCCCATCCCACCTGCTACCTTGGCTCCTCCCATGCCACACCCCCATTTGCCAATAAAGAAATGTATACATGAGCTACTGATTTATTTATTTATTTTTTTAAATTAAGGAGACGTTATACTGAATGGGGGCAGCCACAAGGATGGATTATACTGTATATTATACAGCATGGTGTAGGGATTATACTGTATATAATACAGCATGTGTACGGATTATACTGTATTCTATACAGCATGGTGTACGGATTATACTTTATATTATACAGCATGGTGTAGGGATTATACTGTATATTATACAGCATGGTGTACGGATTATACTGTATACTATACAGCATGGTGAACGGATTATACTGTATACTATACAGCATGGTGTGCGGATTATACTGTATACTATACAGCATGGTGTACGGATTATACTGTATACTATACAGCATCGTGTACGGATTATACTGTATATTATACAGCATGGTGTAGGGATTATACTGTATATTATACAGCATGGTGTACAGATTATACTGTATATTATACAGCATGGTGTAGGGATTATACTGTATATTATACAGCATGGTGTAGGGATTATACTGTATACTATACAGCATGGTGTGTGGATTATACTGTATACTATACAGCATGGTGTACGGATTATACTATATATTATACAGCATGGTGTACGGATTATACTGTATACTATACAGCATGGTGTACGGATTATACTGTATACTATACAGCATGGAGTATGGATTATACTGTATACTATACAGCATGGTGTACGGATTATACTGTGTATTATACAGCATGGTGTACAGATTATACTGTATACTATACAGCATGGAGTACGGATTATACTGTATATTATACAGCATGGTGTATGGATTATACTGTATATTATACAGCATGGTGTATGGATTATACTGTATATGATACAGCATGGTGTGCGGATTATACTGTATATTATACAGCATGGTGTACGGATTATACTGTATATTATACAGCATGGTGTAGGGATTATACTGTATACTATACAGCATGGTGTATGGATTATACTGTATACTATACAGCATGGTGTACGGATTATACTGTATATTATACAGCATGGTGTATGGATTATACTGTATACTATACAGCATGGTGTACGGATTATACTGTATACTATACAGCATGGAGTATGGATTATACTGTATACTATACAGCATGGTGTACGGATTATACTGTGTATTATACAGCATGGTGTACGGATTATACTGTATACTATACAGCATGGAGTAGGGATTATACTGTATATTATACAGCATGGTGTACAGATTATACTGTATATTATATAGCATGGTGTTCGGATTATACTGTATATTATACAGCATGGTGTACAGATTATACTGTATATTATACAGCATGGAGTAGGGATTATACTGTATACTATACAGCATGGTGAACTGATTATACTGTATATTATACAGCATGGTGTACAGATTATACTGTATATTATACAGCATGGTGTACGGATTATACTGTATACTATACAGCATGGTGTACGGATTATACTGTATATTATACAGCATGGTGTACGGATTATACTATATACTATACAGCATGGTGTAGGGATTATACTGTATATTATACAGCATGGTGTACGGATTATACTGTATACTATACAACATGGTGTACGGATTATACTGTATATTATACAGCATGGTGTACAGATTTAACTGTATATTATACAGCATGGTGTACGGATTATACTGTATATTATACAGCATGGTGTACGGATTATACTGTATACTATACAGCATGGTGTACGGATTATACTGTATACTATACAGCATGGAGTATGGATTATACTGTATATTATACAGCATGGTGTACGGATTATACTGTGTATTATACAGCATGGTGTACGGATTATACTGTATACTATACAGCATGGAGTATGGATTATACTGTATATTATACAGCATGGTGTAGGGATTATACTGCATATTATACAGCATGGTGTAGGGATTATACTGTATACTATACAGCATGGTGTACGGATTATACTGTATTATACAGCATGGTGTATGGATTATACTGTATACTATACAGCATGGTGTACGGATTATACTGTATACTATACAGCATGGTGTACGGATTATACTGTGTATTATACAGTATGGTGTATGGATTATACTGTACATTGTATAGCATGGTACAGGGATTATAATATATACTGTACAACAAATGCATGGCGGTTACACCATGCCGGACAATATAACCCCTGCGCCACGCTGTACAATATACAGTACTTACAGTGTATGCATATACCCGCACACATACATACACACACATACATACATACACACACATACATACACACACATACATACATACACACACATACATACATACACACACATACATACACACATACATACACACGCATACATACATACACACACATACATACACACACATACATACATACACACACACACATACATACATACATGAAACACATAAATACTTACAGTTACTTGTCCCTTGTCCTGATGCCACTCTGGAGGGGGCTGGGCCTTGGTCTTCTTCTTTCCCCAGCAGCGTGGCATGAGGGAGGAGGCGGGGCCAGCTGGGAGCACACAGGAGCGCTCTCAGGACTTTAGGGTAAAAGTTGCGGCGGTGAGCGGGCCCCATAGCAGTGGCGTGGTCTGCCTATATGGGCGGTACGCCACTGCTGTGGAGGATAGGGGTGCTCAATGTATGAGGGGAGATACTGTGGAGGATGGGGGTGCTCAGTGTATGAGGGGAGATACTGTGGAGCAGGGGCGGACACAGACAGCAGAGGGCCCTTGTGCAAGGAATGTGTTTGGGCCCCCCCCCCCGCCGTTCCCAAACCAAATTCTCAACCTAACCTATGGTGTCCTAACATTACATACAGCAATACAAAACATACAGGGTAAGGCTACTTTCACACATGCAGCACTACGCTCCGGCCACCTGATTTGGCAGAGAATGCAAGAAATTGGCCGGACACAGACTCAGTCATGCAGAGGTTTGTGTCCTGCTGATTCTCTGCATTTTTGCCAGATTGTGGCCGGATCTCTGCCTGACCCCATTATAGTTAATGGGGCCGGCGGGCATTCTGTCTGCATCCAGCAGTGCCAGAGCCGGTGAATTCCAGAAGGCTGTTCTCTGCTGGACCAGCCTGCCAGAATCACCAACTCAGATGTGAAAGTAGCCTAATACAGGTCCACATACCTCCTACATCCAGTGACGTCTTCTTAGATGTAGATGTTCTCTTTCCTCATCTTTTCCTTTCAGACCAGACTGCCATGATGATTTCTTCCAGCCATCTCTTCTCTCTGTGGAGTTTGACAAATAGACATCTTAGATTCCTACTTTTCTATCATTCTTCCACCTTCTTGAACTCCTCATCCTGCCACTCCCCAATACTGTGCCCGCTGTGCTCCCCAAAACTATACTGCAGAAACAGTCCCCCTCAAATACTACCGCCTTCAGTAATTAAAATAACTGCACCCAGGAAAGTGTCCCTGACACTAAATTATAACCAAAATGTTCCCCAAAAATAACTGTGCTAAGCTGATAGTAATAGTCCCAACAATAGAAATAATTAGTGCCCCCGGCCAGCCAATGTCCCCATAGTGCCCTCATAATGTGCCAATGCCCCCTACTATGTACCCAAAAAACCCTCTTAGTGCCCCTATACAATGACCCCAATAGTGCTCCTCTCCCCCCCTTCTCCATAGTGCCCCCATGTCTGCCAGAATATAAGATAGGGCCCCCATAGTGATCCTCGCCCTCCATAGTGCCAGTATATATATAGGGCCCCCCATAGTCGTCCTCCTCCTCCAGAGTGCCCCCCATAATGCTCCCCCTCCATAGTGGCCCCCCATAGTGCTCCTCCTCCATAGTGGCCCCCCATAGTGCTCCTCCTCCATAGTGGCCCCCCATAGTGCTCCTCCTCCATAGTGGCCCCCCATAGTGCTCCTCCTCCATAGTAGCCCCCCATAATGCTCCTCCTCCATAGTGGCCCCCCATAGTGCTCCTCCTCCATAGTGGCCCCCCATAGTGCTCCTCCCCCATAGTGCTCCCCCTCCATAGTGGCCCCCCTAGTGCTCCCCCTCCATAGTGGCCCCCCATAGTGCTCCTCCTCCATAGTAGCCCCCATAGTGTTCCTTCTCCATAGTGGCCCCCCATAGTGCTCCCCCTCCATAGTGGCCCCCCATAGTGCTCCCCCTCCATAGTGGCCCCCATAGTGCTCCTCCTCCATAGTAGCCCCCATAGTGTTCCTTCTCCATAGTGGCCCCCCATAGTGCTCCTCCTCCATAGTGGCCCCCCATAGTGCTCCTCCCCCATAGTGGCCCCCCATAGTGCTCCCCCTCCATAGTGGCCCCCCCATAGTGCTCCCCCTCCATAGTGGCCCCCCATAGTGCTCCTCCTCCATAGTAGCCCCCATAGTGTTCCTTCTCCATAGTGGCCCCCCATAGTGCTCCCCCTCCATAGTGGCCCCCCATAGTGCTCCCCCTCCATAGTGGCCCCCCATAGTGCTCCCCCTCCATAGTGCTCCCCCTCCATAGTGGCCCCCCATAGTGCTCCCCCTCCATAGTGCTCCTCCTCCATAGTGCTCCTCCTCCATAGTGGCCCCCCATAGTGCTCCTCCTCCATAGTAGCCCCCATAGTGTTCCTTCTCCATAGTGGCCCCCCATAGTGCTCCCCCTCCATAGTGGCCCCCCATAGTGCTCCTCCTCCATAGTGGCCCCCCATAGTGCTCCTCCTCCATAGTGGCCCCCCATAGTGCTCCTCCTCCATAGTGGCCCCCCATAGTGCTCCTCCTCCATAGTGGCCCCCATAGTGTTCCTTCTCCATTGTGCTCCCCCTCCAAAGTGGCCCCCATAGTGCCTCTCCTCCATAGTGCTCCTCCCCCATAGTGCCCCCACTGAGTGCCAACTTAAAAATTAACAGTTATACTTACCTCCTTGCCTCTGTCAGCGACGCGATGCAGGCCTCTTCCGGCCTGTGTCCCGCGCTGTACGGCTCAGGCGGCGCGATGACGTCATCGCGCCGCCTGTGCCGGCCTCTGATAGGCTACAGGCCTAGTGCCTGCAGCCTATCAGAGGAACGGGGAAGGGACACGCCTCTCCCTCCCTTGCCCCGCATTATCCATCTGTATCGCCGTCCTAAGGACGGCGATACAGATGAATATAGAGATGAGCGCTTCCAAAATGGAAGCGCTCACATCTCTACCTGCCGCCGGGAAGAAAGGGCCCCCCTCCGGTCCCGGGCCCCGGTGCAGCCGAACCGGCTGCACCGCGGTATGTCCGCCCCTGCTGTGGAGGATGGGGGTGCTCAGTGTATGAGGGGAGATACTGTGGAGGATAGGGGTGATCAGTGTATGAGGGGAGATACTGTGGAGGATGGGGGTGCTCAGTGTATGAGGGGAGATCAGGGTTGCCAACCGTCCGTAAATTTATGGACAGTCCGCAAAAACCGGTTGTTTTTCTCTGCCGTCCGTAGCGTCCGGCAGAAAAAAACACCGTCCGTGAATTTGTGGCCCGAAACACCAAAGTCTGTACTGCGCATGCGTGCAGTACAGACAGTTAAGTTCCCCGCTCACCGCGCTGCTGGCCCACCCCCCCACCGCTGACTGGAAGATAGAGGGCCGGGTGCTGCATGGAGCTGGCGCGCGTGCACTGCAGATGCCGAGTCCTGTCCTGTGCCGGAGAGAAGAGGAGGAGCCATGACGGAGGTCAAGAGTAGGAGTCCTACTGGCCACCAAAGAAACTGCCCCTGTCCAGTGTTCCCTGCCTCCGCTCAGGGCCTTTCCTGGCCCGCTCACCGCCGCGAGTCCTCCCTCATGTCAGCAAAGGGAAAGAAGAAGGGAGAAGAAGATCAAGGCCCCAGCCCCCTCCAGAGCGTTGGTGTCCGAGACAAGGGCCAAGTAACTGTAAGTTTTTATGTGTTTCATGTGTGTGTGTGTGTGTATGCATACACTGTGCCACACAATATACAGTATACCTCTATACTGTGTATATACTGTATATTGTACAGCATGGCACAGGGGTTATATTGTCCGGCATGGTGTAACCGTCATGCATTTGCTGTACAATATACATTATAACCCCTGTACCATGCTATACAATGTACAGTATAATCCATACACCATGCTGTATAATATACAGTATAATCCGTACACCATGCTGTATAATATACAGTATAATCGGTACACCATGCTGTATAATATACAGTGTAGTCCATACACCATGCTGTATAATATACAGTATAATCCGTACACCATGCTGTATAATATACAGTATAATCCGTACACCATGCTGTATAATATACAGTATAATCCGTACACCATGCTGTATAATATACAGTATAATCCATACACCATGCTGTATAATATACAGTATAATCCGTACACCATGCTGTATAATATACAGTACAATCTGTACACCATGCTGTATAATATACAGTACAATCCGTACACCATGCTGTATAATATACAGTATAATCCGTACACCATGCTGTATAATATACAGTATAATCTGTACACCATGCCGAATAATATACAGTATAATCCCTACACCATGCCGTATAATCCGTACACCATGCCGTATAATATACAGTATAATCCGTACACCATGCCGTATAATATACAGTATAATCCGTACACCATGCCGTATAATATACAGTATAATCCGTACACCATGCTGTATAATATACAGTATAATCCGTACACCATGCCGTATAATATACAGTATAATCCGTACACCATGCTGTATAATATACAGTATAATCCGTACACCATGCCGTATAATCCGTACACCATGCCGTATAATATACAGTATAATCCGTACACCATGCTGTATAGTATACAGTATAATCCGTACACCATGCTGTATAATATACAGTATAATCCCTACACCATGCTGTATAATATACAGTATAATCCATACACCATGCTGTATAGTATAGAGTATAATCCCTACACCATGCTGTATAATATACAGTATAATCCGTACACCATGCTGTATAATATATAGTATAATCTGTACCCCATGCTGTATAATATACAATATAATCCATACACCATGCTGTATAATATACAGTATAATCTGTACACCATGCCGTATAATATACAGTATAATCCATACACCATGCTGTATAATATACAGTATAATCCGTACACCATGCTGTATAATATATAGTATAATCTGTACCCCATGCTGTATAATATACAATATAATCCATACACCATGCTGTATAATATACAGTATAATCCGTACACCATGCTGTATAATATACAGTATAATCCGTACACCATGCTGTTTAATATACAGTATAATCCGTACACCATGCTGTATAATATACAGTATAATCCATACACCATGCTGTATAATATACAGTATAATCCGTACACAATGCTGTATAATATACAGTATAATCCATACACCATGCTGTATAATATACAGTATAATCCATACACCATGCTGTATAATATACAGTATAATCCATACACCCTGACGTACAATATACAGTATAACACCTACACTGTGAGGTTATGCTATATATTATACAGCATGGTGTATGGACTACACTGTATATTATACAGCATGGTGTACGGATTATACTGTATACTATACAACATGGTGTACGGATTATACTGTATATTATACAGCATGGTGTAGGGATTATACTGTATATTATACAGCATGGTGTACTGATTATACTGTATATTATACAGCATGGTGTACGGATTATACTGTATATTATACAGTATGATGTACGGATTATACTGTATATTATACAGCATGGTGTACGGATTATACTGTATATTATACAGCATGGTGTACGGATTATACTGTATATTATACAGTATGGTGTATGGATTATACTGTATACTATACAGCATGGTGTAGGGATTATACTGTATACTATACAGCATGGTGTACGGATTATACTGTATACTATACAGCATGGTGTACGGATTGTATTGTACGGGATGGTGCAGGGGTTATACTGTATGTCTTTGATGTGACAATTATTTTAGGTTTTCATATCGCCCACCTTTGATGGTGCTGTGCCCAGCCTTGAGCCGACCCCGCTCAGCAGCTGCCAAGTCTTAGAGGGAACACTGCCCCTGTCTTTCAAAGTTTTCTGCCTGCTGCTGGAGTGGATGCAGGCAGCGTGAGATTGTGAACATAACCCCAGTGTCCAGCAGCCCCATGTACTGCCAGGCACATCTATGGCAGTGTGTCACAGAACTGGGGGCCATATAGGGTATCATTTAAATTACTGAGGGCTCTATAGGGAGCTGTTAGGCTGCTGTGGGGCACTGCTGCAGAGCATTTGAGATACTGGGGAGCTATATGAGTCATTTAAGCTACTGGGGGCACTATAAGGGCCATTATATTTACTGGAGGGGACCTATTACTTTTTGGAGCACTGAGGGTTTTTATTACTACTTGGAGCACTAAGGTGGTCTTTGTCAATACTGTATTACTACCTGGAGGGCACTTTGAGGGCAGATTCACTGCCTGGGTTGCCAACTGTCCGTAAATTTACGGACAGTCTGCAAAACCTGGCCCGAACTATGAAATCTGCACTGCGCATGCGTGCGCAGTGAAGGGAAAAGGGAGCTGAAGCATTGCAATGCTCATGCTGGAGAGGAGTGAGAAGGAGGAGTCCCACACTGACCACCAATGAAAGCCCGGCTATTTGTCTAAGTCTTCTGCCTGCAGCATTCCCGCCGCCCGCGCCATGCTACAGTGGGACTTGTATAGCAGCGGAGCTGGTGCTGCTGGCATTTAGTTAAGGTATGGGGGCATTAAAGCTGCTGGGGGGCCACTATAGGGTACAGTAAAGCTACTGGGGGTACTTAAGAGGACAATATAATTACTGGGGGCACAATGGGGGCTATCTAACTTCTGGGGGCACTATGGGGACTACCTGAACTACAGGGGGGCTATCTAACTATTAGGGGTACTATGGGGACTATCTGAACTACAGGGGGCTATCTAAATTACTGGGCCACTACACAGGGCTATCTAAATTCTTGGGGCACTACATGGAGCTATCTATACTGGGGCTTACTATAGAAGGCTACCTAAACTACTGAGGGCAGTAGAGGGGACCATTTAAGTTACTGGGGGTACTATAATGCGTATTATAATTACTGGGACCATTACAGCAGGTCCTTATTATTTCTGGGAGCACTACTGAAGGCACTATGGGAAAAATGATTGCTATTATGGGGAATTATTATTACTACCAGGGGTACTATTGGGGGTGTTACTATTATTAGTACAATATGGAGGGCACTACTGCTAAAAGGGCTACTTGTGGAGCATTCTCACTATTGGGCACTATTACTAATGAGGGCACTCTGGGAGATAATTATTATCAGTGGGACTTTGGGGAGCACTGTAACTATATGGGGTCCTACCTATATGGCACTGTTATATCTGCAGTATAGTATTTGGGGACATTGGGGAGCACAGTATTTTGGGCAGCACCAGGATAACAGAAAAGTTGGTAATCTAAAGTGTCTTTGTGGCAAACTCTGCAGAGAGAAGATGTGGCTGAAAGAACTCGTCATGGCGGTGTGGGCCAAAGAGAGAAGATGAGGAAAGAGAAAATCCACATCAGGGAAACGTCACTGGATTTAAGAGGTATGTGGTGATGTGTCATCTTGTATGTTTGGTATTGGCGGATGTAATGTCCATCCAAATATGTCCTATGTCCTCAGAGCCATTTTATGCAGCTCTGATCTGTTAAACTGCAGCAAGGACTTGCCGGTATATGGTATGTTACTGTTGCAGCCAATCAGTGATCTAATGCTGAGAACTGGCTGCAGTGGACACATGCCATACACCTGCACATCAGTGTGCACATCACCAGCATTGTGACAGATGTGCACACTTGCCCATTACATCCCTGTCAGTCTTTGTTTACATGGCTGCAGCAATGATGCCAGAAAGTCCAGCGTGTCACAGGCGTCATCACTGCAGCCATATAAACAAAGCATTCAATGGCAGGGATGTAACAGCTGAAGATTGTGAATTTATTTTCCATATGCCATATTTTATGTTTAACTACTGAACAATCCTCTTTATTCTGGGGCGTGGAAGGGGGGGTGTCCTCTAAAAAAGGGGGTGTGGTTTATGTCCGTAAAAAATTTGGGGCGTCCGTAAATTTTGGTTCAGTTGTCCAGAAAAATTTGAAAGAAAGGTTGGCAACCCTGGGGGAGATACTGTGGAGGATGGGGTGCTCAGTGTAGGTGTGCAGACACTGTGGCGGCACTAGTGCTGCACTATGTTCTGGCAGCGCACAGCTCCAGGATGTATTGCACATAGGAGCACACTGACAGGACATAGTGCAGCACTGGCGCCAGCACACAGCGCTAAACCAAGAGCGATGGCGCCTGGAGGAGAAGCATAGAGGGGATGTGTGTATGTGGGGGGGAGAGGACAGGGTGGATATTCCAAGAATATTGCACATATACATTGGGGCTTGAGCCCCGGATCTTTTGAAACCCTAGCAACGCCCCTGGTGGTAAGTAATGCTTCCTTCCCAACAATCGCTTGCTCTGTTGGGCCATGGAAAGGGGGGCTTTACATATAGTTATAACAGTATAGTAAATCATTATACCAGATCATCATTATTGGTCAGCTACAGGCTGGGGTCTCTGGTAATAATCAGGATCTGGTAAGTGCTGGGAGAAGTGCTCAGGTGAACTCTTTTCAGTCCAGATGTTAAGCGTCATGTTTCCCAGAGCACGAGCAGCATGTTACAGGAATCTGAGATCTGGGAATGTCATCTGTTGTACTGGCAGCTCAGCGCCAGCAGCATTCCCATCATCATCATCTGCTACAACAACGTAATTTGTCACAGTATGATTGTTAATATCAAGTAAATACAGAACATTATTATCTACAGGGTCTCAGCCAGGGGTGTAGCTATAGGGGGTGCAGAGGGCCCAGGATCCTGAGGGGGCCCAAAGACCCTTGTGCCACATAAGAAGACGCTGGAATTATAGAAAGTGCATGCTGGTCAAGTTACACCTCTGGCTGGAGGGAAGGGGTTAGGTCGAGAATTTGGCATGAGGTTGGTGCCGTTGCAATTTTTGCTTCAGGCAGCACGAAGGCCATGTGCTCCCCTGCCCCTGGCCACAAAGCACTGAGGTAAGGGGGGCCCATACTGAACTCTTGCACCAGGGCCCATGAGCCTTTAGCTACGCCCCTGGTCTCAGCGGTGAGAAGAATATAGCTGATTGGTTTAAAAAGCATAGCACTAATGTTAATAATATTAGACTGTAAAGTTCCCTTAGTCTGGCATGCGTTTGACATGACAGATCATGACTACTAGCTGCTACATCAGCTACTTTAAATTATCAGATGTTCACAGAGAAGTCCATAAATCTCTCATCAAAAAAGAGAACTGTCATAAAATGATGGAGCTCAGAATAAATGTTACCTCAGAACCTGCAGCCTCCTCATGGCTTCTCCGCTTAGTCTTCTTTACTGTACTAGATTATAAATCAATGTGGAATCCTGTCGTAATAATCACAGATAGTGTCGTATATTCTGTAATCTGCTCAAC
Organism: Rhinella marina; assembly: GCA_900303285.1. NCBI lineage: Eukaryota > Metazoa > Chordata > Amphibia > Anura > Bufonidae > Rhinella > Rhinella marina. The sequence goes on along the minus strand of ONZH01015050.1, from coordinate 439,560 downwards.
TTTAACTATTTGCTCCAATTTCAGAACAAATTTCCCCCATTTGAATCTTCATAGAAACTTTGCGTATAACTACTATGGTAGAGGGCATAGTCACTGCTGGGCAAAGCAATTAAATGGGTTAATTTCTACTCAGGCATAAGGTACAGTTGGAGATGACTATGGTTAAAGGGATTGTCCGGGTCCAAAGCTGAACCCGGACATATCCCCTTTTTCACCCGGGCAGCCCCTCTGATATGAGCATTGGAGCATGAAATGTATTGTGCAGGGCAAGGGCTTTTTTGTGAGATCTGGTGACGTATCGGGTCTCTGCTAGGTGGAGGCTTCAGCCTAGCAGTGAGTTTGGTGATGTCACCAGCACTAACGGATGGGCTTTAGCACTTCCCTAGCTTAGGACAGTCCTAAATAAATATAAACAAACAGCCCTTGCCCTGCTCTATACATGAGATGCTTCGATGCTCATATCAGGGGGGCTGCCTGGGTCAAAAAGGGGATATGTCCAGGTTCAGCTCTGAACCCGGACAACCTTTTTAATGAAAGTGCAATACCCCCAGATCGGGTATCTGGAATTGTTTATTATATTTTGTAATGATGTCATTATGTTTTATGTTTTTCTGCCATATGCATCAGCAATGATAAGGTATGGTTGGCATTATGAATGGAACTTACCATTCCTTTCCTCCCCACTTGGTGGGAGTGGGCTGGTCCTACTTCCAGCCAGGAGAAGGAGCTCTAGGGTTTTAGGTACAGTTAGCTTAGCAAGTCTGGAGTGAGGGAGCATGTCCACCTTCTCCTGCTCCATGGGCCTTGGGACTGAAGATCCAGCTTGTCCATGAAGACCACTAATCCAGGAAGACTCATGGTACCAGGGTGCCTGAAAATCTGCAGGCTACAATCTAAGTCAGCAGAGTACTCAGCACTACAGCTATATAGACTTTGCTGCAGGTGAGGGGATAACACGTTTAGACACCCATCAGCACAGTTCAGGGCAGGCACATGCAAAAGCCTGCATTTCACAAGTGGACACTTATAACTACAAGAGCCAGCTTAGTGCTGTTAGTGAAAGGAAATCAGGAGAGAGAGAAGTACCACTCTAGGGTGCTCTTGTCTGCCATCTTGCCTGCCATCATACCTCATAATCTGAGGATAAAAACATTGCACTTTGTACAGACGGCAGTTGGGTGTACTGTAACTCATCCTTTTTCACTCAGTAAAGAAAAACATTTCATGTTTATGTTTGCCTAATCCTTTCACTCGACCTTTTCATTTCACGGAACCCCAGGGAACAATGGCCTGAGGGAGTAAACACAACACCTCATCAGGGCCACTACCACTCCCATCATCTGCACCGGTGCCTCTGGAGCTCCCTGTAGAAAGGAGAGTGGAAATCATGTTTTGTTCATATTTAATATCTGTCATTTGGATGGAGAAATGGGGGTGAGCATGAATAATGAAGCTCCTCTTTTAAGAATGAACCAGGAGGAGGTTGTCCCCCCAGTCCCACCGCTTTTGCTGAGGGGAAATAAAAATATGTGACCATGGAAATTTTGATTGACAGAATTTGGGAGACCCAATCTGATTGGACTGTGTACATCTTCTTCCCTGTCTGTTCCCTGTCAGTTTTACCAAGCAATGCGATAATTAGTAGATTTTCTGTTTTTCTCCTTTTTATATCATATTTGTCTTTTTATTTATTTTTTTTAAATTCTGTAAAGAAATACTGTAACTTTTGCACATTAAATCCTAAAAATGTAATGCTTGGTATTGCCGCCCTAAAAAACCCAAGCGTTCTTTATACAGCATAAGTGTGTGTTCAGGTGATTGGTGGCAACAAGTGTGCTCGTGGGTGGGTTGACTGGTTGGGGGTACATGTTTTGCTCAAGTGGTAGCCTGAGTGTGATGCAGGTGTGTGATTGAGCTGTGGATTGGCTTTACCCCATGTTAACACACCCTGGTCGCCGTGGTCAGGAGCAGTAGGGTGGGGTCCCTCATATGTTACAGTAAGTATACCTTTTCTGCATCTCTTTTAGCATTATCTCTGACATCACTGCCTAATTTCTGTACTGTAAAGTGTGCATTATACTTGCATGTGACATCATGATATTTTTTTATGTGTACATAGTGACCTTTATTGTGTGGATTGTCCCAGTACTGTGACAGCGCTGTGCATATTGTCCCACTATTTTAACATCACTGTGTACACTGTCTATGTACTGTGACATCACTGTGTTTATTATTCCTATATTGTGACATCATTGTGGTTATTATCCTATTATACTGTTTATTAGCCCTGTTATGTGACTTCAGTGTGTTAAAGGGGTATTCCGGTAAAGTAACTTAATTTTTGATAAACTGCATTAAAGCTGCAAGCTGTGACCCAACCAGAACCCATACTTATACATATAACCAGAGCTTCAATTTACCCTGCAATTCATTTGTCTAGCTCCTGTGAGCATGCAACACACTGAGAATATCATAGCTCCTGATCTTCCCTCACAATACTACAATCCCCACAATCCCTAGCTTTCCAGCTGTGAGTTTCTGCTTGTTCATCAGTGTTGCTGTTCACTGATTGGCTGCCTGACATTCCAGTGCAGACACGCCCCCTCTACTCAGTAAGCTGCAGCACACTGACATTAGCTAGAGAACTGATAGCAACACACTGAGCATGCCTGACCTAACAAAGGCTCAGAACTACAGGTCGGTGCCATGGTAACTCATGAGGAAACACAGTGGGTAGTAAGGAAGAAACTACTTTATAACTACTAAACGGTAAATATGTGAAACTGACATTATATTAGGTAATTATTGATGACGAATTAGTCTAAAACATAAGTTATATTTATGGAAAACGGAATACCCCTTTAATTATCTGTGTATTATGACATCACTGTGAGCATTATCTTTGTGCTATGACATCACCGTGCACATTATCAGTGACAGTGTCTTCATTATGATATCACTGTGGGTATTATTCTTATACCGTGACTTCACTTTTTGAATTATTTTTGTACTGTGACAACACTTTCATTATCCCTGTCCTGTGACATCACAGTGTTCTATATCATTATATTGTGACATCGCTGTGTTATCACTGTACTGTGACATCACACTGTGCATTATCTCTGTGATAAGGGAGACTATAAAAAATAATAATAATAATAATAATAATAATAATAATAATAATAATAATAATGTTTTCATGTTTTGAACTGAAGAAGGTCATGGTGGAGTGGGACCTCATTACAAGTTTTGCTATAGGTCCGTATGGTTACTCCTTAGACATAACAGCTCAAAGATATCGTTATTGGGAATGCAACTTAGATGGATGGAGCACATTTCCAGTCATCATTAGGACTCTCATGGTCACTTGTTGGCACTCTATGGTCATTTGGGGAAAAAGGGGGTGTCAACTACTGGTGCTTCTGGCTACATGGATTTACTAAACTCCCTCTGCTTAGGACAGTATTATCATATGGTGCTTGTGGTCACAAGTGGTTAGCAGATTTTCATTGTCAGATCTTCAACTTTACTGTAAGTGAGGCTGATGATCTCTGCTGACAACAGTTACGGCTTATGGATCATTACAGAAAGCGAAATAAAAAGTGTCGTAAATATGTGTTCTGGGAATAGATGGTGGAAAATTCTGGTACAAAGCTCCCTGGCAGAAAGGAAATGCAGCTTGATGGAACCTGAAGTAACGTCAGAAGATGAAACATTGGGACGTGAGAAGCAGTATAAAACGCATTTTGTGGTTCTTGTTTTTATTATCAAGCTGTTAGTGACCACATCCGATCACAACTCTTCACCACTTTTTCCATTTACTCCTATGTTACCTCCACAGATTTGGACATACACCTGCTCCAGGTCTGTGTCACTGGGTTTATTCATAGTACCAGGTCTGAGGTTTCTGTCCAGGCAGCAGATTTATTGATTTCTATTGAAAACCAAATTCGAGATGTTAGCTACTTTCTCCCAAGCTGATTTCATAATTGAACTACACTTCCCATCATTCCTTTCTTTTCAAAATCAAACTAAACTTTGCATCTTCATGAGTAGTGAATGAGAGAAAGATTCTGCTTCATCAAAAATGTCCCTGATGGACACATACAGTTGATCGTGTATCACTGCAGGTGGAGATTGAATCAGAACTGTGCAGGGTTTATGATCTAGAAGGTTAGTTTGAACTGAGAGACTTTTTAAGTGAACTTTTTGACTGAGGATCCATTTCTTCTGCAGACAATTGGCTTTAAGATGGCGGAGCAAAGAACTGAGCCCACCACCATGTGTATCATATATATAACAACACAAATAAATCTGTTCTACACTCAAGCACCATGATCTACTCCCAACAATAGTCTTGTCCACCCTCTCCTGGTTTTAATATTCCTGACAGATGTTGTTAAGATCTTTGGTGCAGAACCAACAAACCAGATGCCTTGATGGACCAATGATGCGCGCTGGTATAGATCTTTGGCACTGGTAATAGAGTCTACATATAGTGCACCAACATCAGCTGTAGCGTAGCTCAGAAGTTCTCATGCAAACTTCCACGAATTCCAGTCAGTAGCAGAGCATGCTGAATATTATTAAATTAGTCTTCTTTATTCCACTAATATAAATATACAAATGATGTAGTAAAAAAATCCACAGTCCATATAAAAAGTCCAGTTCCCGGAGGCAGAAAAAAGTATGTCACTGTGCTACCATGACGTTTCGTAGGCGTGCCCCCTTCTTCAGGTATGCTCAGTGTGCTTCTCAATGTGAATAAATAGCTCTCTTCATTATATAATTATTGGCACATGTAACAGAGATGTGATTAAGATCTTTGGCATCACAATGGATGTGATGGTTGTATGTCATACATGAGGCCTACTCAGGAACCTCCAGAAAGGAATGGAGGAAGCTGGTTTCAGATATAAGAACTGTGAATACAAATCTTATCAAAGATAAAACATTGATGATGAGATGGGAGCAGGGATGCACCACCAATGAGACCAGGTGAGGCGATCGCCCCAGGCAGCACCAGGTAGGGACAAGAGGGGGGCAGTAGAAGGGCCATGGGCAATGAGCGCTTTTACCGTGGCAAAGGGGTTAGGTTAAAAAATTGGCATGGGGGGGAGGGGGCCCCGTTTCAGTTTTCGACTTAGGCAGCAGAAAGGCTAGGTGCACCTCTTGATGGGAGCTCCAAATGTGAATCTCCACCGCAATCTAATTTTTCTTATATTCGCTTCACATATTTTGTAAGATTCTTGATTTGTCTTTGCCAATGATTTCCATGGTTGTTAGATCTGCAGGATCACAATGCTAATGTCAGGAATTCTGACATTCCACACCAGGACCAAGGAATCCTACCAAACATGGGGGTAGCTTGGAACATCACTAAAAACCTTTTCTAATGGATTTGACCCAATGAATGAAATATCTCTGATGCTGAGATTTGTGCTGGAGTGTAATTTTCCATTACTGTCCCATTAACTGTAGGGGAACCTGTCCTTTTGGGCATCTTATCTACTCTATATGAATATGAGGAGATGCGCCTTGAATATAGCCCCTTAGTGATGAATAGGATGGTGAGAATATAATGCAGGTCATAGCAGCCAGAAGAGTCCCTGGTGATCTCCTTGTAGAATTTAATCTTGTGAAAGGAAGACTTTTGACAGATGGCGAGAACTCACCAGTTGAAATTTACAATGAAAGTGTAAAGAAATATCAAATAAAAACCTGCTGAGTTTTGATGGTAGCAGATACAGCACTCACACACAGTATAGCACAGCAGTGGTGAATAACATCACACCGCTCATGTGGTCTCCTATTAGATCAGACATCACAATGAAAAAGTTGCCCATAGCAATCACTTTGATTATACAAAAGTCACAAGTCTCTGGTTCTATGAATATTCTGAGCATATGACACTAGTCTATACTGCACATATGTATAGAAGATACTCACCAGCTGGCTACGTAGGTTTTTGCTCAATATGGATGATGGTACAAGTCGCACAGCAGTCATCATGCTTTGAAAGACTCCTGAACAGTGAAATCTGTTGTTATGCAACGACACATTATCTTCTGTCATATCTAGGTAGACTTCAGTGTCTAGGAACGCTTATGGCAGTCATTTACATAACTACAGGGGCGTAGCTAAAGGCTCATGGGCCCTGGTGCAAGAGTTCACCCCCCCCCCCCCCTTCCCTCAGCGCTGGTGCATCTAGCTTTTCTGCCGGCCAAGTAAAAAATTGATCCCCCCCATGCCAAATTCTCACCCTAACCTTTTCCCTCCTAACATCAGGGGCGGACATACCACCTGTGCAGCTGGTTCGGCTGCACAGGGGCCCAGGGCCGGAAGGGGGCCCTTTCTTACCGGCGGCAGGGCAGGGAGAGATGAGTGCTTCAATTGTGGAAGCGCTCATCTCTATATTCATCTGTACAGATGGATAATGAGGGGCAAGGGAGGGAGAGGCGTCTCCCTTCCCCGTTCCTCTGATAGGCTGCAGGCACTAGGCCTGTAGCCTATCAGAGGCCGGCACAGGCAGCGCGATGACGTAATCGCGCCGCCTGAGCTGTACAGCGTGACACAGGCCGGAAGAGGCAAGGAGGTAAGTATAAGTGTTTATTTTTTTAATTTAAGCTTTGCTAAATGAACTATCTGGCACACAGTGGAGGCACTATGGAGGAGGAGCACTATGGGGGCCACTATGGAGGAGGAGCACTGTGGGGGCACTATGGAGGAGGAGCACAATGGGGGCACTATGGAGGTCACTATGGAGGAGGAGCACTATGGGGGCACTATGGAGGAGGAGCACAATGGGGGTACTATGGAGGAGGAGCACTATGGGGGCACTATGGAGGAGGACCACAATGGGGGCACTATGGAGGAGGAGCACAATGGGGGTACTATGGAGGAGGAGCACTATGGGGGCACTATGGAGGAGGACCACAATGGGGGCACTATGGAGGAGGAGCACAATGAGGGCACTATGGAGAAGGAGGGGAGAGGAGCACTATGAGGGCATGTACTGGGAGTCCTGTCTTATACACTGGCACACATGAGGGCACTATGGAGTGGGAGGAGCACTATGGGGGACCTATCTTATATACTGGCAGACATGGGGGGCACTATGGAGAAGGGGGGGAGAGGAGCACTATTGGGGTCATTGTATAGGGGCACTAAGAGGGTTTTTTGGGCACACAGTAGGGGGCATTGGCACACATTATGAGGGCACTATGGTGACATTGGCTGGCCAGGGGCACTAATTATTTCTATTGGTGGGACTTTGGGGAGCACTATTACGGTGGGTGGCACAGTATCAGCTTAGCACAGTTATTTTCGGGGAACATTTTGGTTATAATTTAGTGTCAGGGACACTATTTCCTAGGTGCAGGGTGGGAGAATGATGGAAAAGTAGGAAAGTAAGATATCTGTCTGTCAAACTCTGCAGACAGAAGAGATGGCTGAAAGAAATCATCATGGAGGTCTGGTCTGAAAGGAGAAGATGAGGAAAGAGAACATCTACATCTAAGAAGACGTCACTGGATGTACGAGGTATGGGGCACTGTATTAGCCTACTTTCACATTTGAGTTAGTGATTCTGGCAGGCTGTTCCAGCAGAGAACAGCCTTCTGGAATTCACTGGCTCCGGCACTGCTGGATGCAGAATTCCCGCCAGCCCCATTAACTACATTGGCGTACAAATCAACATTACAACGCGGGGAAGAGACTCGAGCATTGTGCTCGAGTACACTCGGTGTTCGGCCGAACAACGAGCGGACCCGAACGTAGGCATGCTCGACCCAACAGCGAGTTCGGCCGAGCATGCTCGCTCAACACTAATGTCCATTCCTATTTTTGTCCGTTTTCCGGACAAGGATAGGCATTGTTACAGTGTTTCCACAAAAAAAAAAACGGATGCCATACGGAACATCATCCGTTTTTTTTTTTGCGGATCCGCAATTTGCAGACTGCAAAACACAACATTCCTGTGAATGTAGCCTAATACAGCGCCCCATACCTCTTACATCCAGTGACGTCTCCTCTGATGTAGATCTTCTCTTTCCTCATCTTCTCCTTTCAGACCAGACGCCATTTTTCAGCCATTTCTCATCTCTGCAGAGATTATGCAAATCTTAGTTTATTACTTTTCCATCATCCTCCGATCTTCTGGACAAATCATCCTACCACCCCCAGTACTGTGCCACTAGTACCACACAGATAGTGCCCTTCAATAATTATTGGCACACAGTGTCCTAAAATAACTGCGCCCAGCAAATAGTGTCCTTGACAGTAATAGCGTAAACATAACGTCCCCCAGAAATAACTGCGCTGATACTGTGCCAGGGTGCCCCCCACAGTAATAGTGCTCCCCACAGTAATAGTGTTAAAATAACACCCCCCAGAAATAATTGCGCTATGCTGATACTGTGCCAGGGTGCCCCCCCCCCACAGTAATAGTGCTCCCCAAAGTCCCAACTAATAATTCTCTGCCAGAGTGCACTTGTTAGTAATAGTGCCCCAACAGTACTAATGTCCCCACTGTGCCCCAGAAATAATAATGCTTCCAATGTGCCAGTAAGAAGTGCACCCAATAATGTGCCAGTAAGAAGTGCCCCAATAATGTGCCAGTAAGAAGTGCCCCAATAATGTGCCAGTAAGAAGTGACCCCATAGTGCACCCCAATAATATGCCAGTAAGAAGTGCCCCAATAATGTGCCAGTAAGAAGTGTCCCCATAGTGCCCCCCAATAATGTGCCAGTACGAAGTGCCCCAATAATGTGCCAGAAGTGCCCCCAAAATTTCCCCCCAATAATGTGCCAGTAAGAAGTGCTCCCCCCATTGATTACCCCCCAAAATCATGTGCGAGTAAAGTGTCCCACCCCCATAGATGCCCCCCAAATCATGTGCCAGTAAGAAATGCCTCCCAGTGCCCCCATGTGCCAGTAAGAAATGCCCCCAGTGCCCGTAAGAAATGCCCCCAGTGCCCCCATGTGCCAGTAAGAAATGCCCCAATGTGCCAATAAGAAATGCCCCCCAGTGCCCCCATGTGCCAGTAAGAAATGCCCCCATGTGCCAGTAAAAAAAGCACCCAGTGCCCCCATATTCCAGTAAGAAATGCCCCCAATGCCAGTAAGAAATGCCCCCAGTGCCCCATGTGCCAGTAAAAAATGCCCCCAGTGCCCCCCATGTGCCAGTAAGAAATGTCCCCAGTGCCCCCATGTGCCAGTAAGAACTGCCCCCAGTGCCCCCATGTGCCAGTAAGAAATGCCCCAGTGCCAGTAAGAACCGCCCCCCGTGCCCCCATGTGCCAGTAACAAATACCCCCAGTGCCCCCAATAGAGCTCTGGTCCGTGATTGCACCAATAAAAAAAACAAAACACTTATACTTACCTCCATCAGGCTGGCAGTGATGCGATGCAGGCCTCTTCCGGCCATGCCGCCGCCGTTGCCTCCACGTCCTCCACTATGCCCCATTAGAATAGTAATGTCTTTCAGTATTGTATAGTAATGTCGCCCACTCTGCCCCATTAAAATACAGGGTGGCCCACGAAAAATTAGCCTGCCTCCAGTGATTGTATGACAAGATGAACGAGCAAGTGGATTGTTTTTTTTAATTACCCACATGGCCCAAAAGATGCTGAAAGTGGTCCCTGTTCATGTCTATACATCTTCGGACACATCAGATTATGTTGGCTGATACTGCTTGCAGCTTTTCAACTGTGAAGCTGCAGAAGAAGAAATGTCCTGCTTTTTCCAAAATGGGGCAACATGTCACATCTCACGGATCTCACTGGCATGGGTTCATAAATTGTTTACACAGGAGCGAACTGTGAGCAAGGGTTTATGGCCTTCACGTTCCCCCAGACTTGTCTGTGCCCTGCTAGAATAGTGATGCCCCCCAATGTATAGTAAGGTCACCCACTCTGCCCCATTAGAATAGTAATATCCTCTACTGTACAGTAAGGACAACCACTGTGCCCTATTAGAATAGTATTGACCACCACAATGCCGCCTTTGCAATAGAAATAAAATACTGAAACTCACCTAACTCTGTTCCAATGAAAAGTGTCACATTTCCTCTGAATTCCTGAGAAACTGCCCGGCGTAGTTGGCCCAATGCAGTGGCATCTTCACATCACTTGACATCCTCTGTATTCTTCCAATCTCCTGGGGAACCAACTTCTGAATGTGTAGTAGGCCAAAGGCCTAAAGCAGGTCGTGGCTTACCAAACAAAGTGGCAGAGCAGGAAACCAAAGACATTCTGCTACTCCATAGCTCTTAATTGGATTTTCATTGTATGTGGACACAGTTGTAAGTAGCGCTTGACAAAAGATCTTGGTGGTCCTCCTTTCCTTCCAGGGCTGGTCTCACTCTGACTATACTGGCTTTCATCCAGCTTTGCAGAAAACAGATATACAGTATTGTGAAAAAGTTTTAGGCAGATGTAGATAAAATACTGCAATGTATGTATGCTTTCAAAAATAGAAGTGTTAATAGTTTATCTGTATCAATGAACAACATGTAAAGTGAATGAACAAAAGAGAAATGTAAAAGAATTCCATATTTGGTGAAATCACCCCTTTCAAAATGACATCAATTCTCCTAGATACACTTGCACAAAATTTTTTGAAGGAACTCAGTCCCCATACAGCCCTCATCTCAACGTCTTCAAGTTTGTCTAGGATTACATGAACAGACTGAAGGATTGGAGCAAGTCTACATGCACAGAGGATCTCTGGTTGGTTTCTCAAGATGGTTGGAACGACCTCCCTATCAAGTTCCTTCAAAAACTGTGTGCAAGTTTACCTAGAACTGATTCTGTTTTGAAGCCAAAGGGTGGTCAGACCAAATATTGATTGGATTTAGATTTCTCTTTTTTTCATTCATTCATTTTGTTAATAGATACAAATAAACCAATAACCAATTTGTATTTTTTTAAAACATTCTCACTTTGCAGTATTTTTTCCACACCTACCTAAAATGTTTGCACAGTACTGTAACTAAACAATGCTGAATTTCTTAGAACCTGACAGATGACTCAAGGGTTTATATTCACTGACATTTTGTAACTGATGGCGTCTCTAGGATCTTCACACAGAATCATGATCCTGGACACATTGCACCATTGATGCTGCCGTGACCTTGGAACAGGAATTCCACTGCCTCACCCACACAGCTCTCAAAGAAAGGTCGGAGGGTGGGAGTCCAGCCAGAGTGGCACACTTCTGGATGGCCGCCGGGCCGCGCCGTTAAATGTAAGTCACTGGGGTCACCCTGTCATCAAAGAGACCAGTGACAGAGTAATGGCAGCAATCAGTGCTGCATCCCACACGACCTTACATGAAAGACATAGACGCCATTGTCCCAGCAACTGTCCTGATAGCCGGCCATACAAGAATCGGCAGATCTCCTGTAGCGCTAGCAATGTCTCAACGAACTACACCAACTGACTACATAGTATCATCTAAAACAATGTGCGCAATTTTATCTGTTTTGCTGTCATCTTGTACGTTAATAACTTGATATCACTAATTATTGCTACAACAGCTCTGGAAAGTGTTGGAGTTTGAGCTTGATGGATGTGGAATGACCACTGATCCTGGCTGCAGGTGTCACAGAGTCTTTACCCACCCATAATTATATTTCATGTGAATGTAAAGGAAACATTAGGATTGCTTGGTCTGGTTACAATTTTACTTTATTTCCATAATTCTCTTAGATAAAAGCATGGTTCTGTGTGTTATGATCACAGCTCACATCTGTGCCGCCATGTTCTGTTTATACAACTGCCTGTACATTAAACACGAGATGGGCGCTGGGAGGACTCCAACGTCCTGCACCAACCTCGCAGGGACTTTATAGCAACAAGAAAATCCTCATCATGACATTTACTCTGCCCATACTCAGTCCTCAATGTATAAACTTACAGTCATCAACTGTGGACAAATATGTATACAGCACAGGATACAGGACAGGAGAAGTGGTACTGTGCAGTGTCCATATATACAGAATAAGAGCAGATACTGAGAATTACACCCAGTATACAGGACAAGAGAAGTGGTACTGTGCAGTGTCCATATATACAGAATAAGAGCAGATACTGAGAATTACACCCAGTATACAGGACAAGAGAAGTGGTACTGTGCAGTGTCCATATATACAGAATAAGAGCAGATACTGAGAATTACATCCAGTATACAGGACAGAAGAAGTGGTACTGTGCAGTGTCCATATATACAAAATAAGCGCAGACACTGAGAATTACACCCAGTATACAGGACAAGAGAAGTGGTACTGTGCAGTGTCCATATATAGAGAATAAGAGCAGATACTGAGAATTACATCCAGTATACAGGACAAGAGAAGTGGTACTGTGCAGTGTCCATATATACAGAATAAGAGCAGATACTGAGAATTACACCCAGTATATAGGACAGGAGAAGTGGTACTGTGCAGTGTCCATATATACAGAATAAGAGCAGATACTGAGAATTACATCCAGTATACAGGACAGGAGAAGTGGTACTGTGCAGTGTCCATATATACAGAATAAGACCAGATACTGAGAATTACACCCAGTATACAGGACAAGAGAAGTGGTACTGTGCAGTGTCCATATATACAAAATAAGCGCAGACACTGAGAATTACACCCAGTATACAGGACAGGAGAAGTGGTACTGTGCAGTGTCCATATATACAGAACAAAAGCAGATACTGAGAATTACACCCAGTATACAGGACAGGAGAAGTGGTACTGTGCAGTGTCCATATATACAGAACAAAAGCAGATACTGAGAATTACACCCATATACAGAACAAGAGAAGTGGTTCTGTGCAGTGTCCATATATAGAGAATAAGAGCAGATACTGATGATTACACCCAGTATACAGGACAGGAGAAGTAGTCCTATGCAGTGTCCATATATACAGAGCAAGAGCAGATACTGAGAATTACACCCAGTATACAGGACAAGAGAAGTGGTACTGTGCAGTGTCCATATATAGAGAATAAGAGCAGATACTGAGAATTACATCCAGTATACAGGACAAGAGAAGTGGTACTGGTGCAGTGTCCATATATACAGAATAAGAGCAGATACTGAGAATTACACCCAGTATATAGGACAGGAGAAGTGGTACTGTGCAGTGTCCATATATACAGAATAAGAGCAGATACTGAGAATTACATCCAGTATACAGGACAGGAGAAGTGGTACTGTGCAGTGTCCATATATACAGAATAAGACCAGATACTGAGAATTACACCCAGTATACAGGACAAGAGAAGTGGTACTGTGCAGTGTCCATATATACAAAATAAGCGCAGACACTGAGAATTACACCCAGTATACAGGACAGGAGAAGTGGTACTGTGCAGTGTCCATATATACAGAACAAAAGCAGATACTGAGAATTACACCCAGTATACAGGACAGGAGAAGTGGTACTGTGCAGTGTCCATATATACAGAACAAAAGCAGATACTGAGAATTACACCCATATACAGAACAAGAGAAGTGGTTCTGTGCAGTGTCCATATATAGAGAATAAGAGCAGATACTGATGATTACACCCAGTATACAGGACAGGAGAAGTAGTCCTATGCAGTGTCCATATATACAGAGCAAGAGCAGATACTGAGAATTACACCCAGTATACAGGACAAGAGAAGTGGTACTGTGCAGTGTCCATATATACAGAATATGAGCAGATACTGAGAATTATACGCAGTGTACAGGACAAGAGAAGTGGTACTGTGCAGTGTCCATATATACAGAATAAGAGCAGATACTTACACCCAGTATACAGGAAAGGAGAAGTGGTACTGTGCAGTGTCCATATATACAAAATAAGCGCAGACACTGAGAATTACACCCAGTATACAGGACAAGAGAAGTGGTACTGTGCAGTGTCCATATATACAGAATAAGAGCAGATACTGAGAATTACACCCAGTATACAGGACAAGAGAAGTGGTACTGTGCAGTGTCCATATATACAGAATATGAGCAGATACTGAGAATTATACGCAGTGTACAGGACAAGAGAAGTGGTACTGTGCAGTGTCCATATATACAAAATAAGCGCAGACACTGAGAATTACACCCAGTATACAGGACAAGAGAAGTGGTACTGTGCAGTGTCCATATATAGAGAATAAGAGCAGATACTGAGAATTACATCCAGTATACAGGACAAGAGAAGTGGTACTGTGCAGTGTCCATATATAGAGAATAAAAGCAGATACTGAGAATTACACCCAGTATATAGGACAGGAGAAGTGGTACTGTGCAGTGTCCATATATACAGAATAAGAGCAGATACTGAGAATTACATCCAGTATACAGGACAGGAGAAGTGGTACTGTGCAGTGTCCATATATACAGAATAAGAGCAGATTCTGAGAATTACACCCAGTATACAGGACAAGAGAAGTGGTACTATGCAGTGTCCATATATACAAAATAAGCGCAGACACTGAGAATTACACCCAGTATACAGGACAGGAGAAGTGGTACTGTGCAGTGTCCATATATACAGAACAAGAGCAGATACTGAGAATTACACCCATATACAGAACAAGAGAAGTGGTACTGTGCAGTGTCCATATATACAGAATAAGAGCAGATACTGATGATTACACCCAGTATACAGGACAGGAGAAGTAGTCCTGTGCAGTGTCCATATATACAGAGCAAGAGCAGATACTGAGAATTACACCCATATACAGGACAAGAGAAGTGGTTCTGTGCAGTGTCCATATATACAGAATAAGAGCAGATACTGAGAATTACACCCAGTATATAGGACAGGAGAAGTGGTACTGTGCAGTGTCCATATATATACAGAATAGAGCAGATACTGAGGATTACACCCAGTATACAGGACAAGAGAAGTGGTACTGTGCAGTGTCCATATATACAGAATAAGAGCAGATACTGATGATTACATCCAGTATACAGGACAAGAGAAGTGGTACTGTGCAGTGTCCATATATACAAAATAAGCGCAGACACTGAGAATTACACTCAGTATACAGGACAGGAGAAGTGGTACTGTGCAGTGTCCATATATACAGAACAAGAGCAGATACTGAGAATTACACCCGTATACAGGACAAGAGAAGTGGTACTGTGCAGTGTCCATATATACAGAATAAGAGCAGATACTGATGATTACACCCAGTATACAGGACAGGAGAAGTGGTACTTTGCAGTGTCCATATATACAAAATAAGAGCAGATGCTGAGAATTACATCCAGTATACAGGACAGGAGAAGTGGTACTGTGCAGTGTCCATACATACAGAATAAGAGCAGATACTGAGAATTACACCCGTATACAGGACAAGAGAAGTGGTACTGTGCAGTGTCCATATATACAGAATAAGAGCAGATACTGATGATTACACCCAGTATACAGGACAAGAGAAGTGGTCCTCTGCAGTGTCCATATATACAGAACAAGAGCAGATACTGAGAATTACACCCGTATACAGGACAAGAGAAGTGGTACTGTGCAGTGTCCATATATACAGAATAAGCGCAGACACTGAGAATTACTGTACACCCAGTATACAGGACAGGAGAAGTGGTACTGTGCAGTGTCCATATATACAGAATAAGAGCAGATACTGAGAATTACACCCAGTATACAGGACAAAAGAAGTGGTACTGTGCAGTGTCCATATATACAGAATATGAGCAGATACTGAGAATTATACGCAGTGTACAGGACAAGAGAAGTGGTACTGTGCAGTGTCCATATATACAGAATAAGAGCAGATACTTACACCCAGTATACAGGAAAGGAGAAGTGGTACTGTGCAGTGTCCATATATACAGAATAAGAGCAGATACTGGGAATTACACCCAGTATACAGCACAGAAGTGGTACTGTGCAGTGTCCATAGATACAGAATAGGATGGTTACTGGGGGGTCCTCTTCTCTCACTGTAGTCACTTCCATCAATGTTTCATGTTAGTAACATCATAAAGACAAGAAGAGACAGGATGAAGAAGACTCCCTTCTAGCTTGCGCTCTGCAGAGAAGTACCTGTCACCAGGTGGCATGTGATACAACAGCGCCACCTGCTGACACAATCAATTTTACATGATATGGTGAACAACTCCCTCAGGTGGCCACTTCTGATATTACAGCAGACTTTGCAGAAGACTTCATTGCAGCATCTGTGTCTTGGCTTTAGTTTAATGAGGTACAGTTGACTGTAGATGCAATATGGAGTCAGCGGCAGGTTTTTTGTCCCTCCTATAATTTTTTACAGCTTATTCCCATCCTGTTATGCTAGGAATAGCAAGAAATATTTTCAATTAATCAACAGAACTGACAATTTTGCATAACTTCATTTAGTATTTCCCATCACTGGCTGTTACATATCTGAGGTGACACAACTGCTGTTGCCATAGAAACGATTATTATCAGACAACCGGAGTAATCCGCAGGAGACGTCATTGTATGTGGATGCGTTATCGCCTGTAAATCAACTTAGAATTTGTGCATTAACAAAGTAGAAAGGAAGTTGATCCAGAGATTCATTCAGATTGCCATTTGGAGTTGGGAAGAACCCTTTTCCCCCCTTATATGGGGTAATTGTTTCCATCTGGATAGTAGAATTACGGTGCTTTCAGTGCTGTTTGGTTTTTCAGTGTTTTTTATGGTAAATGTTAGCTGGTGGTCTATGGAAAATATGAACTGCAGGACACACAAGTGTTTTGCAACTATGTTTTTGGTTTTTGTTCATTAGGTGGCATTTTTTGCCTTTCAGCCTTAAAAAAAAAAACGCAGTATGCTGTAGCTCTGGTATTTTACATTTCTTTCACCATAGGGAACAAAGCCAGAAAAAAAAACCATAGCAAAATACACATACTTGAAAAAAAGCACATAAGCATATTCTGGTGGTTTTTGTACTGGTAAAAAATGCAAATGCAAAATTCATGTTTGTAGAGACCCTTATAGGTTGGAGTTATTGTACCTGTGTCTTTTTTCTACCTTATGAACTATGTAATGACTATGGGTCAGGTTGAGCACATTGTAGGTATCTGGGTCTATATCGCCTGCGATCAGGTCTCGTGGTCAGAAAATAAGGCCACAGGCTTGGATGTATCACTTCACTGGGGGGCCAGGGCTGTCACGGAGTGTTAGCTGCTAGGAGCGGACAATTGCCTCTTGCTGGGCAAAGATGAATGGCTGCCATCTTCCCACACCCCTCCTTCGTCACCTCATAGCGGCACTTCTTATGACTCATTCAAGTGAAGCAGAAGTTCTCCAATTATAACATGCTGAGCAATGAGAACACTAGACCACCCAGCCCTGACTGCAGAGAATAGGTCTTTTCCCTCTAATTTTCATCAACCCAGGGTTCATCTCTACAATCTTGACTATTTTATCTCCTAGAGCTTCAATTCCTCATGAGTTATCAGCCCTTGTCTATGTGTTGCCTACGCACTATGGATTTCAGGCAGAAGTGTAGATAGGGGTTCAGCATGAGGGTGAATTACATTTAAGGCCCACAATCCAGGTAATGCATACTTCAAATTCACATTCTATACACTGTGGTTGTAAACACCTTAGAAGGCTACAATGCATCCCAAATGAGCAAGTATATATGCTCATACATCAACCATGAAGAATAATAATTTGAGAGGAGTAAAAATACTTTCTACATTACACATATAGTATGTAAGCCTACCTAATATGCCATCACTCTGCCCATTCCCACCTCACTTACACTCCTATGTTGTCTTTTCTTCTCCCGCCATTGCTTGCTGTTGTGTGATATGCTCCACAACTTTTCCCCAGTAACAAGGATACCACTGGCCGGCCGTTATGATGCCTAATGTGTTGCTCAAAGCAGGAAGGATGCGCAGGCAGTGTGGTCTCAGGACCAGAGAAGTGGGCCCAATGCTGTAGCACTCCCTAGGTATGCTACTGGTCTCATTTACACCATATGGGCAAAACCAATATGGTATTCACCCACCAACACCAGCCCTTAGCTAAAACAGCATCAACTCTTTGGGTAAAGCATTCTACAAGGTTTTGGACTCTATCTGTGAGAATTTTTGTCTATTCATCCAGAAGAATATTTGTCAGGCAGTGATGTTGGGTGAGAGGGCCTGTCTTGCAACCTCTGTTCTAATTTATCCCAAAGGGGTACTCTGGTTAGGCTAGTCAAGTTCTTCCACACCAAACTCACCCAACCGTGCCTTTATAGACCTTGCTTTAAGCACTGGGGAACAGTCATGCTGGAACACAAAAGGGCCTTCCCCAAACTGTTCCCACAAAGTTAGTGGAAGCATACAATCATCCAAAATGTGCTGAACCATTAAGATTTGCCTTCACTGGAAGTAAGATTGCCTAGGGCAACTCCTGAAAATTACCTCGTAGCATTATCTGTCCTCCACCAAACTTTGCAGATAGCACAATGCAGTCGGGCAGGTTCTCCTGGCATTCACCAAACCCAGACTCATCCATCTGCCAAGTGCCAGATAGAGAAGCGTGATTCATCCACAAAACATGATTCCACTGCTCTGGTGTCCAGTGGGTGTGCTTTACACCACTCCATCTGAAGCTTTGCATTGTGCTTGGTGATGTAAGGCTTGTATGCAGCTACTCAGCCATGGAAAGCGATATTATATTTTATGTTCCATCAAACTAAGGCCCCTATTTATCCAGCACAGTGAAATGTAGGGTCTACACTGCTACAGATGGATCTGGATAGACTGGAGGCTTGGGCAGAGAAGTGGCAGATGAGGTTTAACACTGACAAATGTAAAGTTATGCATATGGGAAGGAATAATGCAAGTCACCAGTACATACTAAATGGTAAAATATTGGGTAACTCTGACATAGAAAAGGACCTAGGAATTTTAGTGAACAGAAATCTAAGCTGCAGAAACCAGTGTCAGACAGCTGCTGCCAAGGCCAATAAGATAATGGGCTGCATCAAAAGAGGCATAGATACCCGTGATGAGAACATAGTCCTGCCACTTTACAAATCACTAGTCAGACCACACATGGAGTACTGTGTACAGTTCTGGGCTCCTGTGAACAAGGCAGACATAGCAGAGCTGGAGAGGGTTCAGAGGAGGGCAACTAAAGTAATAACTGGAATGGGTGGACTACAGTACCCAGAAAGATTATCAAAATTAGACTTATTCACTTTAGAAAAAAGACGACTGAGGGGAGATCTAATAACTATGTGTAAATATATCAGAGGTCAGTACAGAGATCTCTCCCACGATCTATTTATCCCCAGGACTGTGACTGTGACGAGGGGCCATCCTCTGCGTCTGGAGGAAAGAAGGTTTGTACACAAACATAGAAGAGGATTCTTTACGGTAAGAGCAGTGAGACTATGGAACTCTCTGCCTGAGGAGGTGGTGATGGTAAGTTCACTAAAAGAGTTCAAGAGAGGCCTGGATGTATTTTTGGAGGGTAATAATATTACAGGCTATAGTTACTAGAGAGGGGTCGTTGATCCAGGGAGTAATTCTGATTGCCTGATTGGAGTCGGGAAGGAATTTTTTTCCCTGAAGTGGGGAAAACTGGCTTCTACCTCACAGGGTTTTTTTGCCTTCCTCTGGATCAACTTGTAGGAAAACAGGCCGAACTGGATGGACAGATGTCTTTTTTCGGCCTTATAAACTATGTTACTATGTTACTATGTCTAGTGGTGATAGATAATCAGTTCTCACCTCTCCTGTCCTTATACTTGGTATCTACAATTAGGGATGACCGAATCGACTTCGGATGCTGCATCCGAAGTCGATTCGCATAAAACTTCATTTGAATACTGTATGTATATTAGAATGTATTGGCTCTGAGGAGCCGAAGTTATTACTTCGCGAAGTCTTGTGAGACTTCATAAATTAATTTCTACTGTAAAAAACCCTTTGTACCGAACTCGGCTTCAGGTGGTACCTAATTTACAAAGTTATTACTCGAAGTCTCACGAGACTTCGCAAAGTAATAACTTCTGCTCATGGGAGCCAATACATTCTAATACTGTACAGAGCTCTCGCTCCGTATAGTATTCAAACAAAGTTTTATGCAAATCGACTTTGGATGAATCATCCGAAGTCGATTCGCTCCTCTCTAGTTGCAATGCCTTAAACTGTGCTCACATGCTCAATAATAAGTTCCTCTTCCAAAGACCAGAGAAGGAAGTTCACTACTGGGCATGCCTGCAGTAATCTCCTGCTGCTCTAGTCCTGACTGCTTACTCTTCCTATTACAGTACCATGCTGAAATTCAGTGAGCTCTTTAGAACGACCCATTTTTTCATAAGTGTTTGTAAAGGCAGACTGCATGGCTAAGGGATGGATTTATACACCTGTGGCAACGGGACTGAATGAACACTTGAATTCTATGACTGTTCCAATACTTTTGTCTATATTGTGTAAATGCTATATGTTTAGGAGAAAATTATGAGAAAATAACATAACATCTTGATTACAAAGGCTGAAAACCTGTCGTGACATAGCCCTGCTCATATCACTGAGGGTTCGTTACAACGCGTCAGTGTATACAATTTTTGGTGAGCAGCAGCACAATTATCCCTCCTGTCCTAGTTCCAAACTCTTACCTGTACTGATTCATTATAATAAGCTGTGTGAGCAGGACTAGATTGGACCAGGTTTTCTGCCTCTTAAAGGGCTTGACTAGGATTTAAAAAAAATTCCCAAAGAGCAGGAAAATTGATAAAATAAAAACAACCCCATTACACCTTGGTTCAACCCCCAGTAATATTGCCCTACTGGTTCCTACTACTCTTTGTTTACTTCCCTACACCATTGTGACCAGTGCAGTCAATCACTGCGTTAGCGGTGATGCTAGTATGTACAGCAGAAAACAGATGAAGCCAGTGATCGTTCTAGACTCTAGAGGTCATATCGATGTTCATGATGTCATCACTGCAACACACAAAGGAACAGAGACCATGTAGTGGCGGCGGATTAAATAGGTACATTTTTTTGAGTAGCTTTCCTGCCCTTTATCAGATTTCTTTCTCAAACATCTCCTTTAACATAATCTTTGAATGCTTTATTGACTGAAAAGATGGTAAAATTGGTAATGAAATGAAACTACGTATATTCGATCTTCATTCATCTTTATTTACATAGGACTGCACCGGCCCTTGAAGAACCTGTAAGACCCTCAGCTGCCCTTTTAGTAGGTTACACAGACAGGTGCCCACAGAAGCTAATCAGACGTTACCAGGTCTGGTGCATGTTATGGGCCACACGTTCTTGTTTCCACGCAGGATGAAGAATAAATTATTAACAGTCCCAGAGTCTCATTTTCTGTCATGTTGTACAATATTGCATTCAACGATTTCTCAGTGACATCTAGTCTGAGGAAAGCTGGGTGGCCATCAATGTGATCATTATTTCACCTCCCACAGGAGCAGTCACCTAAATGCCAACAACAGGAATCTATCAGAGGATTTTGCCTTTTCCTCATGCTGCTCCAGGCTTGTCACTGGTGCTCGTTACTGCAGCAACCAGGATGTCCGTGTCTTAATGTCAGTCTATTGAGCGAAGTCCATTAAGACTCCCGTTCCGCACATTACTAGACATTATAAAGACGCGGCCTTGCCAGTTGCTATGGAAACAGACTTCAAGGAAGCGACTTGGTCTCTATGAGACGGACGCAGACTTAACTCCCACGCGGCTTCTACTGACTATTCTGTTTAATCATGGAGAGCTTTTCAAAAAGTCTTCACGCCTCTCCGTCACAGCTTAATTCTCTGCTCAGGGTCCATTTACCTACAAGGTGACTCAGCCGAGCAGCCATTGTCTCCTGCCTGTGATATTCACCATAATGGGACAAACACTGAATAGGAGAGTGGGGGGCAAAGGTCACAACTTGGGGGATGCAGGTACATGGGACAGAGCAGGAAGAGCCCACCGTCATGGATAATCTGGAGTCATAATAATTATGAGAAAAGGAGACGGACCCGCCAGGAGATGGATTCACCAGGGGGGAGAGGAGACGAGGCTTTCATGTTTGCGCAGTCTGATGGAAAAGTTGTCATTACAGAAGAGTGAATCCAAAAAGGGAGAATGGATTTTATGAAAGCCACATTCAGCGCAGATCCAGAGAGCAGAAATGAAGATCTCACTATAAGACAATCATGCAAAATCAGGGATGCACAAATCTGAAGGGCGATCTGTCACATACGTCTCCATAACATGAATGCTGGAGGAAGATTATAAAACGTGACCAACACGAACAAACGGTCACACCTCATGTGCACAACCATATTATGTAATAGTATGGCCATACAGATGCATGAGGCCTCTACCTTACTTCTGTATGTAGTTCTTTTTCCTGTTGAATTCATGGCTTTTTCCATTGGACTTCCAGGAGAGGAGATGTATATACCCAGAGTTCACAATTCTACCATCTGTGGTCTTTCGGGTCAGTAAAGTTTCTTAAAGGCTATGTACATCTTTGGGGGCCTTTTTTATTATTGCATTGTACTCATTTTGAGCTAAACATCATTTGTTAAATGGGTCTTTATTACAGATATGGAACCCTTCTCAAGCGAAAGGTTACCATGTAACCGAAACGTTGCACTTTATTGGCGATTTTTGCACATGTTCTGATGACTTTTTGAAGAATAAATACGCTTTTGTGGAGATGCTGGCGTTGTGCATGTTGTGGATACTTTCTTCGAGACGGGTTATCAATATCATATCAGTGGGGTCTGACTCTCCACTGATCAGCAGAGCACTGAGGCCTCTTCATACTATACCAAGTACATCGCTGTACATTGTATAGCGGCTTTCCTTGCTATTGCAGTTGAGAAGAGGGGCGGGGCTTCACAAAGTCCCGCCTCCAGAAAGTGGCGGAAGTTATAGCTGAAGGCTACATCAGCCTGTAGCTGGCACAGACTTCAGTATCTGGCACACAGCAGGGCAGACATATGTCTAATAAAGCAAGAGGCATCTGCCATCTCGTGCTAGTGCAGGGAGATCAAGGGTGGGTATGTCAGTCTTAATACGTACAGTACAGACCAAAAGTTTGGACACACCTTCTCATTCAGAGTTTTCTGTATTTTCATGACTATGAAAATTGTAGATTCACACTGAAGGCATCAAAACTATGAATTAACACATGTGGAATTATATACTTAACAAAAAAGTGTGAAACAACTGAAAATATGTCTTATATTCTAGGTTCTTCAAAGTAGCCACCTTTTGCTCTTGGCATTCTCTTGATGAGCTTCCAGAGGTAGTCACCTGAAATGGTTTTCACTTCACAGGTGTGCCCTGTCAGGTTTAATAAGTGGGATTTCTTGCCTTATAAATGGGGTTTGGGACCATGAGTTGTGTTGGGCAGAAGTCAGGTGGATACACAGCTGATAGTCCTACTGAATAGACTGTTAGAATTTGTATTATAGCAAGAAAAAAGCAGCTAAGTAAAGAAAAACGAGTGGCCATCATTACTTTAAGAAATGAAGGTCAGTCAGTCCGAAAAATTGGGAAAACTTTGAAAGTGTCCCCAAGTGCAGTCGCAAAAACCATCAAGCGCTACAAAGAAACTGACTCACATGAGGACCGCCCCAGGAAAGAAAGACCAAGAGTCACCTCTGCTGCGGAGGATAAGTTCATCCGAGTCACCAGCCTCAGAAATCGCAGGTTAACAGCAGCTCAGATTAGAGACCAGATCAATGCCACATAGAGTTCTAGCAGCAGATACATCTCTACAACAACTGTTAAGAGGAGGAGGCTGTGTGCAGCAGGCCTTCATGGTAAAATAGCTGCTAGGAAACCACTGCTAAGGACAGGCAACAAGCAGAAGAGACTTGTTTGGGCTAAAGAACACAAGGAATGGACATTAGACCAGTGGAAATCTGTGCTTTGGTCTGATGAGTCCAAATTTGAGATGTTTGGTTCCAACCACCGTGTCTTTGTGCGACGCAGAAAAGGTGAAGGGATGGACTCTACATGCCTGGTTCCCACCGTGAAGCATGGAGGAGGAGGTGTGATGGTGTGGGGGTGCTTTGCTGGTGACACTGTTGGGGATTTATTTATCAACAGGACAATAATCCCAAACACACCTCCAGGCTGTGTAAGGGCTATTTGACCAAGAAGGAGAGTGATGGGGTGCTACGCCAGATGACCTGGCCTCCACAGTCACCAGACCTGAACCCAATCGAGATGGTTTGGGGTGAGCTGGACCGCAGAGAGAAGGCAAAAGGGCCAACAAGTGCTAAGCATCTCTGGGAACTCCTTCAAGACTGTTGGAATACCATTTCAGGTGACTACCTCTTGAAGCTCATCAAGAGAATGCCAACAGTGTGCAAAGCAGTAATTAAAGCAAAAGGTGGCTACTTTGAAGAACCTCGAATATAAGACATATTTTTAGTTGTTTCACACTTTTTTGTTAAGTATATAATTCCACATGTGTTAATTCATAGTTTTGATGCCTTCAGTGTGAATCTACAGTTTTCATAGTCATGAAAATACAGAAAACTCATTGAATGAGAAGGTGTGTCCAAACTTTTGGTCTGTACTGTATATCTCCCCTATTATGTTTCCTGTCCTGTAGTAGAAACGGAAAATACAGACATTAGCTTTCTTAAGCAGGACCTGTCGCCTCTGCTGACATAACTATTTTAACACCTACTTGAATTCACTGAGTGATAACAATTCTGGAGCCTCTATTCTTATGACTGTATTATGTGCAATTCCTTTATTATTCTTGCTAGAAGTAATGCACAAACTACTAACAGATTGCAATGAAGGTCAAGCTGGGTGTTACTAGTTGGGGGTTTGTCCCTTCACAGTCAGACACTGGCTGCACTGATCGGATAGTGTCAGACTGTGCACTGGGCACTGGTAACACCCAACTGGACCTTCACTGCTAACTGACAGTAATTCATTCATAACTTCTAGCAGGAATAATACAAGAATGGTACATCATAGAGTGATAAGATCAGAGGCTCCAGAATTGTTATTACATGGGGAATGCATGAAGCTATTAAAACAGACATGTCAGGAGTGGTGAAAGGTCCTCTTTAAGTCTAGATCTACCTAGTGTTTCATAGTACATCAAGACATAACTGTGGATTTGTCTTGTAACATGAGGCTCTTTGTTCTGTTTGCCTCTGGTTTCACTTCTGTCTGCAGTGGTTGAGTCCTCATTACTTCTCTTTATTGACTCTCATCTAATCCTCTCTCGGTGTAAGGGATTATGCCACTTAACTTATTAATGTCTTAAGTCTCCTCCAGCACCAGATCCAGTAATGTTTGTTAAAGGTAAATGAAAGGTAAATACGTGTCGGCTTGGGTCGGTCGGGGGGTGTTTACTGAACGACTCAGAGAAAGGACTGGGGGATTATAGCTGCACATTCCCGAAGACAGCAATTCAGTGGAATAGTGGATATGATCCAACGAGATAGTGAAAAACACAGCATAAAATGCACTAGAAACATTATATGTCACACCCCGGGCATACAGAATATTTGATTATTGTTATTTTAAAAAAACTCACTTCATCTGAGGCATTATAACCCTCATTATCACCCTGTAGCCTGTGAGCAGCTGACCATTTATCTAAAGGCCCCTCTACACAGGCCAATTTAGCAGGCGATTGTCAGGAAGGAATAGTTCCTTCCCAACAGTCTGCTGCCCATTCAGTGAAGGAGACCAATGCATTTATATGCAGCAATCTCCTCCACAGTAGGAGGACAAGGGATCGCCATAGCAATCCCTCATCCTCACACGACTCATGGTTTTTGAGCAGCAGATGGCTGTTTAGACCACACAATCTCCTGCCCAGAAACTATGATCGGTAATGCCTGAATGAATGACACGGTCACCCGATGAACGAGTGTTTCGCTTGTTCATTGGGTCCTCGGCAGCACATATACAAGGCCAGATTGTTGGGAACAACCATTCACAGGAAAGGTCATTCCCGATAATCTGCCCGATTTCTCCAGAGCAGGATCTGCGGTCGGATAGAGAGGAGAAGTCAATTAGGATTCAGACTTACTGAAATTTACTAAATTAAAATAATACGTAAAACCAGTCGGAATGATAAAACGCTACATGAAGCAAGGACACAAAACAATACAACACACCTGCACAAACCAGCAATGCAACGCCACGCAGACAACGGCTGAGGACACAACCTATACCACAATACATGGTGATGACATGCTGCATCCTGTCCCACTGCAGACCTAACCTGTGACCCCCCCTCCTACTCGGGGAATGTGCATTTAGTGCAAAATTTTAACCCCTTCGTAAAATAAATAAACCCGCGTGTAATTTTTAGTCTTTGTCTTCTGTAAAGTTATATAAAATTCCGCTGAGCTGTTTGGTATCTGTTTCTAGGAAAGCTGAGTGAGAACGAGTACAGAAACCATTGCAACCATTACATATGTCACCCTGCATTGGTAGGGTCATGAACAGCCGTAGTAAAAGGGTTATTCCAGGGCCCTGCTCTCCAGATAGGTGTGGGTCCTATAAATGCCCAGACTGAAATATGCCGTTACTAAGGGGGGGAATATGTATATATAGTTAGGCTGATTTTCTGTATAAAGTCTGGTTATACACCCAATTGTCCCAGAAACAGAACAGTCCTAGGAAACAGCGGAACAGAGTGTTTCGCAGGAAAGGGAGACTCCGTCACTTTTTTTTGGTGTTGCCCATTAAAACCAGTGTAAAGACTTATGACGTCACCTTCTGAAAGTGGTGTTGTATAAAGTAGTGCTGTGCAAATCTCCAGTGTCAACTGTGTGATAAATTGTCCTCCTCTGTGTGCTCATCTGTGGATCCAGGGAGATCTGGACCTCTCTCAACCACAATATTGCAGAATGAGAAGAAACAGAGGAAAATGATCATCATTCAGAACCACAAGAGAGTGGGGGAGGGGCTACCGGTCACAAACAATGCGACAGGAATAAAACCAAGCATCCCAGAAGCAGCCTTGTCTGACGTTCTGCATGAGGTATGGTTCGATGCCCTGCGTCCTTCACTCTTCGGTGTAGTGAAGATTTTGCTCAGGGATGGTATCCATCAATCCTCCCACAGTGCTGACATCATCTTATGAGGGGTGAACGGACGTCACACTCTCCAGAACAATGTCCCATATACAGTACAGGAGATGCCTGGGGAGAGAAGAAACCATCAGTGATAGTAATAGCGCCACCTGGAGGCACAACGTTATATAACAATAGTTCTAGCTACAGTTTTTGTTCTGCACAGTCGTCTCCCACTGCACAATGCAACCCTCATGTGCCACAGCGCTGTAATTATTATACATGCCACTCTCATTTTCTGCAGCAATGCAGATTACTATTTATGCTACCTCCATGTGCTGCAGCACTGTACATTATTATTATTTATGCTACCTCCATGTGCTGCGGCACTGTACATTATTATTTATACTACCTCCATGTGCTGCGGCACTGTACATTATTATTTATACTACCTCCATGTGCTGCCCTCAAGTGCTGCGGCACTGTAAATTATTATTATTTATGCTACCTCCATGTGCTGCAGCACTGTACATTATTATTATTTATGCTACCTCAATGTGCTGCGACACTGTACATTATTATTATTTATGCTACCTCCATGTGCTGCGGCACTGTACATTATTATTATTTATGCTACCTCCATGTGCTGCGGCACTGTACATTATTATTATTTATGCTACCTCCATGTGCTGCCCTCAAGTGCTGAGGCACTGTAAATTATTATTTATGCTACCTCCATGTGCTGCAGCACTGTACATTATTATTATTTATGCTACCTCAATGTGCTGCGACACTGTACATTATTATTATTTATGCTACCTCCATGTGCTGCGGCACTGTACATTATTATTATTTATGCTACCTCCATGTACTGCCCTCAAGTGCTGTGGGCACTGTACATTAATATTATATATGTGCTCATCTCGTGCTGCGGCACTGTACATTATTATTATTTATACTGCCCTCTTGTGCTGTGCTATTGTACATTATTGTTATTTATGCTGCCCTCATGTGCTGCGGACACTGTACATTATTATTATTCATGCTGCCTTCGTGTGCTGTGGGCACTGTACATTATTACTATATATGTTGTCCTCATGTGTGACAGCAATTTACATTTTTATTATTTATGCTGCCCTCATGTGCTGTGGGCACTGTACATTATTATTATTTATGTTGTCCTCATGTGTCGCTGCACTGTACATTATTATTATTTATGCTGCCCTCATGTGCTTCAGGCACTGCACATTATTACTATATATATGTGCTCATCTTGTGCTGTGGCTCTATACATTATTATTATTTATGCTGCCCTCATGTGTCGCAGTGCTGTACATTATTATTTATGCTGCCCTCATGTGTCGTAGCACTGTACATTATTATTTATGCCGTCCTCATGTGTTACAGCGCTGTACATTATTATTTTTTGCCGTCCTCATGTGTCGTAGTACTGTACATTATTATTTATGCCGTCCTCATGTGTCGCAGCGCTGTACATTATTATTTATGCTGCCCTCATGTGTCGCAGCGCTGTACATTATTATTTATGCTGCCCTCATGTGTCGTAGTACTGTACATTATTATTTATGCCGTCCTCATGTGTCGCAGCGCTGTACATTATTATTTATGCCGTCCTCATGTGTTACAGCGCTGTACATTATTATTTTTTGCCGTCCTCATGTGTCGTAGTACTGTACATTATTATTTATGCCGTCCTCATGTGTCGTAGTACTGTACATTATTATTTATGCTGCCCTCATGTGTCCTAGTACTGTACATTATTATTTATGCTGCCCTCATGTGTCGCAGCGCTGTACATTATTATTTATGCTGCCCTCATGTGTCGCAGCGCTGTACATTATTATTTATGCTGCCCTCATGTGTCGCAGCGCTGTACATTATTATTTATGCCGTCCTCATGTGTCGTAGTACTGTACATTATTATTTATGCTGCCCTCATGTGTCGCAGCGCTGTACATTATTATTTATGCTGCCCTCATGAGTCGCAGCTCTGTACATTATTATTTATGCCGTCCTCATGTGTCGCATCGCTGTACATTAGTATTATTTATGCTGTACTCATGTGCTGCGGGTACTGTAAATTATTATTTATGCTGTCCTCATGTGCTGCAGCACTGTACATTACTATATGTGCAGCCATCATGTGTTGCAGTGCTGTATATTATTACTATATAGGCTGCCCTTATGTTACACAGCACTGTACATTATTATTTACTACATATGCTGTCCTCATGTGGTGCGGTTGGTGGTGGTGAATTACTAGTATTTAGGCCGCTCTGATGTGCTGCAGAGCTGTACACTCTCTATCTCTTTATATATATATTAATTTTTATTTTATTTTTTTTTTTTTTCCTTTACATCGCCATTTTCTGACAGCCATAATTTTTTCATATTCCCGTCTGCAGAGCTGTATGCTATATTGGTGCCATTTCTGGGTTACATATGGCTTTTTGATCCCGTTTTGGGAGCAAAAAGAAAACAAAAAAATGGCTATTATTACTATTTCGTTTTGTTATGGCATTCACCGTGTAGGAAAAGATATTTTTAGATTTTAATTGTTCGGGTTTGGTCACATACCTGGTATGTTAGATTAGATGTTAGATGTTTATTTTTAGGTGTAAAATTGGGAAATATGGGTGAATGGAATTTTTAATATTTTTATGGTTTTTTACTTTCTTTTTACTTTCTCCACAGTAACCTTTAGTTCCCCTGGATCCTGCCATCTTCTGATCGCTTGATTGCGGTCTATGAGATTCTGAGACGCCTGCGGAGCTGTGCCTCGCACTTGGCTTTACAGGCAGTTAAAGAGAATCTGTCACATCATTTTCACCTACATAACTAGCAGCATTACCCATTCCAAACATACCTGTGTGCACTTTATTCCATGGTCAGAAAAAGTGCTTTTATTCTACTGGAAAACAGCTCCCAAGTG
This sequence comes from Rhinella marina, assembly GCA_900303285.1. Classification (NCBI taxonomy): domain Eukaryota; kingdom Metazoa; phylum Chordata; class Amphibia; order Anura; family Bufonidae; genus Rhinella; species Rhinella marina. Next base: position 409,597 of record ONZH01015050.1, on the reverse strand, counting down.
CCCGGGTGGGAGCGGAGTAGGCAGTTCCAAGTGCCCAAAGCAAACCAGACTTAGTGCTCAAGTACACAGCTGTAGTTTTAGTTTGCATCTGATCCGTGTTTTTTGCGTATCAGATCCAGACCCATTCATGTCAGCAGAATAAAAGCACTTTTTCTGCATATGGAATAAAGACAGACAGTGCATACAGGTATGTCTGGATGTGTCTGCAATCTTCTGTGGGCAATGCTGTTAGTGATATAGGAGAAAATGACGTGTCAGATTTCCTTTAACAGTGACAGGCCTGGGAACTTTCAGACTGCTCCAGGCTGCCATGGTAACTGATCAGAGCCCTGCAATATTGCTGCAGGGGCTCCAATCGAAAGGCAGAGGTAACCCCTCTCCCTCTGCCTAACCCCACAAATGCCACAATCACAATTGACTATGGCCGGCAACCGCTGTGTATAGAGCGGGCTTAAGCTAAATTACGTACATGTACGTTATGATGTATTAAGGGGATAATAATGTACAGTGCAGCAGTACATGAGGACAGCAGATATAATATACAGCACCATGGTGTGTGTGTATATATATATTTAGATTTTTTTCAAAGGTTTATTTTGTAGTAAAACAAAATATCATAAAATTGTATTGTCTCGCTGAATAAGGATGTCTTAACAATTTTTGCACGCAGTGAATGCTGTAATTTGGCAAAATTGTGGGTTTTTTTCAATTTTTTTACTGTTTTCCAATACTGTTTTTCTAAATTTCAATCTCTCTGCTTTTAAGACAGATAGTGATGCTCCATAAAATCCTTTTTAATTTACATTCCCCATATGTCTACTTTATGTTGGCATAATTTTGGTAGTGTCATTTTATTTTTTAGGACAGTAGAAGGTTTAGAATTTTAGACGCAATTTTTTTTAAGGACCAGTTCAGTTCTGAAGTCAGTTTGTGGGCTTACATAATAGAAACCACCCATAAATGACCCCATTTTAGAAACTACGCCCCTCAAACTATTCAAAACTGGTTTTAGAAATGTTGTTAACCCTTTAAGTATTCCACAGGAATTAAAGCAAAATAGATGTGAAATTTCAAAATTTCAGATTTTCCATTTTAATCATTTTTTTCCTGTAACACATCAAGGGTTAACAACAAAACAAAACTCAATATTTATTACCCCGATTCTGCAGTTTGCAGAAACATCCCACATGTGGTCGTAAACTGTTATTTGGGGATAAGCCAGGGCTCAGAAGGGGAGGAGCAGCATCTGTATTTTCTAACATGCAATTTTTTGTCATGGTTTGTAAGAGTGATAACTTTTTAATTTTTTTGTGGACTGAGCTGCGTGAGGTCTTATTTTTTGCGGGACAAGCTGTGCTTTTTATTGGCACCATTTTGGGGTACATACGGCTTTCTGATTACTTTTTAATCTAATTTTTGGGAGGTTAACTAAAAAAAAGCAGTTTAGGGGCATTTTCCTATATTTTTTTTTACACCGTTCACTTGATGGGGTAGATCATGTGATATTTTTGTAGAGCCAGTTATTACGGACGCAACAATACCAAATATGTCTATTTTTTACTTATTTTTTTTTACGTTTTACACAATAAGAGGATTTTTAGAAAAAAAAATCACGTTTTTGTGTTGCAATTTTTTAAGAGCCATTTTTTTTTCATTTTTCGGGCTATGATCTTGTGTGGGGGCTCATTTTTTGCGGGATGAGGTGACGTTTTTATTGCTATCATTTTGGGATGCATACAACTTTTTGATTGTTTGACATTATGTTTTTTGGTAGGTGATGTGACAAAAAAAGCTGTTATGGCATAATTTTTATATATATATATATATATATATATATATATATATATATATATGTGATTTTTTTTTTTAAAACATAAAAAAACGTAGCCCCAGTTACAGGGGAAATACATCCCCAGAGATGCTGTACAGCATAATACTATGCTGTACAGCCTCAGTGCAGGGCTGATCGGGTCTATGAGAGACCCGGCAGCTCCTGCACTCTCCCGGCCCCGCCGATCACGTGACCGCCGGGCCAGAACAGGAAGCGCAATAGCTTTGAGCGCTGTGTATACAGCGATCTAGAAGGCACGGACCCCTGGGAACGGTCCCTGCCTTCTCTTTGGGGTACCCTGCTGTCACTGACAGCAGGTACCCCACTGTGCAGCTGCACGATTAGCGTGCAGCTGCTATCTCTGAATGGACGTTCAGAAACGTCCATTCAGAGATAGATAACCACTTCCCGGGCGTTTATAGTCAATGGGCGGACGGGAAGTGGTTAAAGGGGTTGTCAGCTTTTGTGATATTGATGGCCTAACCTCAGGATAGTTCATCAATATCAGACCAGTGGGGTGCTGACTGCCAACTTCCCCACCAATCAGCCGTTTGAAGAGAACGCTGCGCTCGTATGAGCGCTGTGTTCTCTTCTTTGTTTACCTGCTCGCTGTCGACATTTCAGTGGCGAGCAAGTACAACTCCACTGTCCCCATTCACTTCAATGATTTGATGACATCACTTGCTACTTGTATGGTGCTGTCATCAAATCATTACAGGTTTCTTTACCTGTTTATTTGTGGGTGCTGCAGTGAGTCCAGTACCGCCTGCCAGACGAGCTGACACTTCTCCACCCCTAATATCTCTTGTGCTAAATCTGTGGAGAGAATACAGGATCAACATATAACCGAACAGGGAAGACTGGGATGGAAGTGGGAATTGGGACACACCTGGTAAAATATCTATCAGGCTTTGAAGGGCTTGTTTGCGTGCTGCCTCTTTCTGTTCCTGTGTTCTTGCTGGTCGGGGCTGAGTGCGCAGCGCCCCCCCAGGCCAAATAGCTTGTTGAAGTAAACGGAGGTAAAGCACCCAACGCTGCACACACGTGAAATTCACCACCTGCACCTCCAGCCACCTAACGATCAACAAGAGAAGTCACATACTACATGAAACAAGAAAATCCAAGTCAAAATGTCTCGTTGTGCTGAACCCCCAGGATCTGGTTTTGTTACCAGCAGTCACATCCTTCACATGGTTGTGGAGGGATCTGGGGTGAGGAGAGCAGGATTGATTCTCAGACTATTCACACTGTGAAAGTAGGAGACGTTCTGAGCTTTACATTGTACAGAGGAAGATAAAGGGAATCACTGTAAGACTTGTCAGGAATATTCAACGTCTACATATTAGCAGGAGACAGGAGACGTGACAAATTGTATTTTAGTACTTCATGGGGAGTTATTGATTAGATGGAGAGAAATAAGAGAAATGCACATTCAGCTCATACTAATGAAGTGCAAAGTGCACCACCTACTGGCCTAGAAGAAAACTACAGCCAGGAAGACACTACAGAACTGGAACGTCCTTAAAGGGGTATCCAACACAAAAAATTGTCTCCCATATGCCTGGGCCCCTCACAATGAATATTCTTACCTGGTCCCCACACCGACGCAGCTGCTTCTCCCCATGCGCGGAAGAATAAAAACCATGTCGGGGGAAACAGCCAATGGCAGGCGGTGACGGGGACGAGCCTCCCTAGCATCGCGGGTGACTCTAGAGAGGCTGGTCCCCGTCATCGTCTGCCATTGGCTGCTTCCCCCAAAGCCCCTCCCCCGATACTGGATGTTTTCATCTGCGCACGGGGAGAAGCAGCAGCGGTGCGGGGAGCCTGGTAAGTAGATTCAGTGTGAGGGGCCCGGGCATATGGGGGACTTTTTTAGTCTCAGATAACCCCTTTAAGTAACTTTCTACTTGACTTTATATGTACAGATGTATAAATTCCTTGCCATTTTTAACACCTCTACTTGCTTTTAGATCAGGGATCAGCCACCTCCAGCACTCTAGCTGTTCTAAAACTACAACTCCCAGAATCCTCCTTTCACTTCTATGGGAATTACAAGAACAGCCAAAGGGATGCGGGAAGTTGTAGTTTCACAGTAACTGAAGTGCGGAAGTTTGCTGATCCCTGCTATAGAGCAAGCATCAGCAATCTCTAGCACTCCACCTGTGGTGAAACTACGATTCCCAGCATGCACACTTGCTTGGATTTTGTCAGAACTCCTATGGAAGTGAATAGAGCATGTTGGAAGTTGTAGTTTCACCACAGCTGGAGTGCCAGAGGGTGCCGACCCCTGTATTACAGTATGAAAAATGTCACTGCTTGTATCAAGAGGGTCAAAGCCCATACTGACGCAATACTTCTCTAAGCTGGGGGCTTTTTACACCTGTATCAAGTCAAACTAAATACATTGGCGGCACAAATTCATCTACCTGGCATCCAGACTGTTTAGCTAAGAGACTATTGCCTGAACTGATACATTGTGACAAAGCCCAGCTGTGAGATGAATTAGGTCGTTTTTCAGCCTCAGGATGTAAATAGAAATATTTCTATTCGCTGACAGCAAGCAAATATCTCACAGAACATCTAAATCGAAGTCCAGCCCTTTAAGGCTACTTTCACACTAGTGTTTATGCTGGATCCGTCAGGGTTCAGCAAAAACGCTTCCGTTACTGATAATACAACTGTGTGCATCCGTTATGAATGGATCCATTTGTATTATCTTTAAGATTGCTAAGACGGATCCGTTATTAACTCCATTGAAAGTCAATGGGGGACGGATCCATTTTCTATTGTGTCAGAGAAAACGGATCCGTCCCCATTGACTTGCATTGGGGGTCATGACGGATCCGCATCCCAGGACGGAAAGCAAACTACAACATGTTGCGGTTTGCTCTCTGGTCTGAGAACGCAACTAAACGGAACAGAATGCATTTCTGTTCAGTTACATTTTCTCCCATTAACAATGAATGGGGACAAAACTGAAGCGTTTTTTTCCGGTATTGAGACCCTATGACAGAACTCAATACCGGAAAACTTAAACGCTAATGTGAAAGTAGCCTTAATCGCTGTCATTCTTCCTGTTTGTATGTATGACCATACTCTGGGACATGAAAAAAAGCAAGTGGGCCTCCAAACAACAGCACTGAGTATTCTATGAAGAGTTTGCTTATCACATGATTTCCCTAGAATTTGGAAACAATTCGCCTACATAGTGCATCATGATCGTCCATTCATGGGACAGAGCAAACTCAGAAAATATAAAGATCTAACAAATTGAAGAACATAGGACAGGCTCTCACCTCTGGATGAGGCTGTCACATATGAGGTGGGTGACCTTCTGCATTGTGTCTGTACACAGCCAGCTCCATTGCTCTCTCATCAGCATCCACAGGACTTCCAGCGCCACAGCCGAAAGATTACCCTCCAGACCTGTGCAACAAGTACAAGCCATCAATGTCTACTACAAACTCCTGAGCTGCCGCCATCTTGTCTCTTTGTACTATCACTTCTTCAGTACAGCGGGTGAAATGCCTGAATCACCACAGCACTGAAATCAGGTTGTGCCCCCAGGTCTGTGTCAACTGGGTGTATTCCACATTAGGGCATTCATCTGTACTGGACTGTCATCACATTACCACTATGCGACCCGTTCTTTCCTACCTGCTGCCTGGGGATTGATGGTGAAAAGCTGAGACGGTGTGCTGCCCACTGATGTCCTCTCCTGAGACTCAGACATCTCTGCCAGCAGCTTCTCCTGCTTCTGGATGAAGGACTCCATCCCACTCATTCCCAAACTGTCAGATACCTGGGGCACAACAAACAGTATCAGATGTCATCTGTATGAGCGACCATTAATGACCCACAATGCAGTGAATGATTTCACAGAACCTTCCTGATCTGATTGGCCGTGAGGTCCACTTCCATTACGCATTTTGCGCGGGCCCCACTGAAAAAATGCCTATTCTTTTCGGCCAAACAGACAAGGATAGGATATGTTCTATAATTTGTGGCTGCACAGATGTGGACAGTACACGGATCACATCCATACGCTCTCTGCGTTTTTTGTGGCTCCACAGAAATGAATGAGTCCACGTGCGATCCAAAAAAAAAATACAGACTATAAATACTTCCTTAAGGAAAGCCAAGGGGGCATTTACTATACACCCATCCCCCTCTTCTGTATTATATATGTGTCAGTGCAGATCACAGCCATCAGCCTGGGGTCCAGGACAGGAGTATTGGTGCTGCTGCTGTATTTAGCTCATAGAGGTCTGCCTGCACTGGTATGTGAAAAAATGGATCCTTTATACCGGGCAGTGCAGTCCACTATGTGATTCCATACAGCAAAAAAAAAAAAAAAAAAAAAAAAAAATATATATATATATATATATATATATATATATATATATATATATATATGATACATACCAGCCCTGCGCATGCCAAAAGAAACTCTTCGCACTTGCCAAGTGAATTGTGCCCTATGGATTATGTTTGGCATATGCGCTGGTAACATTGAGAAGACAGCCCAAACTAGAAATCTGCAGTTCAGATGTCCAAGGATGTATCCGCCAGTCAGGGGCGTAGCTATAGGGGGTGCAGAGGTAGCAGTCGCTACCGGGCCCAGGAGCCTGAAGGGAGCCAAAGACTCTTGTGCCGCATAAGAAGACACACAAAGCACTGAGGGATGGGGGGCCCAAGCTGAACTCTTGCACCAGGGCCCATGAGCCTTTAGCTACGCCCCTAGTAGTGACCCAGGCTGCTCCTCCACACAGGTCTGACGGGGTCACACATATAACAGGACTTCCGTGGTAATATACTGTAACCTGCACTCACCGTGCTGCCGTCTCGTACAGAGTATACAATCTTCTCCTGCGCATCAGCGGAACTCAGCACCGGAGCAATTTTACTTGAAGGGAAACGGAGGCGGGACCTGACAACCACAGATATTCATTAATGTGAGAGGCAGCAAAGTAACAAAGTGATTTAACATTCTTAAAGTGACTTCAATGAAAATGGCGCAATGTGCACGTGGCAGGCACCACATCTTTACAAGTGATGAATGGACATCCCCCTGCAAAGCGTCTGTCTGCTCTGAAGCTTTATAGAGTTGGGGACATTTATGACAAACTGAACGTCACTTCAAACAGAAAACAGGAAAAGTAGACAACTCGCGACGAAAGCTGCGGCCACTGGGACCTTTACATTTCTGCAACATTTCATGATTTTTTTGGATGGAAATGTCAAACATCTGAATCATTGTGGACACAATGCTGACAGTAGGACATGATTGAGCTCATCTGCTGCTTGCTACTGTATGTTGGGGTCAATCATCCATTAGCGTCAAAAGCCACCGAGGTGACAAATCAATGAAGAATAGGCCTATAAAACTATTATGCCACAACTGTATAAAAGGAGACAGTAAGAGTAATTTATCAAGACTGGTCATGATCTTCTTTGGAAAAGGTTAAGAGGAGCAGGCCTCTTAATAAACAAGGCACATCTCTGGCCCTCCATGCACCACAACGTCATATCTACACCAGCTACAACCTGAGTGTAGGAATGTATGGAGACTGTCACCGACACAGCACAGATCTGTAGGGAGAGTAACCCAGCAGTCCAACAGCACCCATGCTGCCAGGCTAAGTCCCCATGGCTCTGGGTTATATCATCCCACAGGCACCACACAGCACTGCACCATGTTTATTTCTAGAATTGTGGCCTATATTATCATAGCTCTGATATGTCATTAACTGTGACCGTGTCCCTGCCGAGGGTGATATAAGGACATGTATTGCCAGGTTCAGGACCATAATCAGAAAACCTTCCATAAATGACAGAGACAAGATATATACCTGCACCAGAGTCTGTTATATACAAGGGACTCATCAAGATAACCTTCTGACCATATACCCCACTAGGACAAAGTGACATCATACATGGCAATAACAGGAGATTTCCGTCAATACACACTTTACCTAGCACAAAACTAGCCTCATGTATGCGTACAGCCCTTCCCAGCGCCAAACAGGAGATGCTTGGTGACACGTCAGGCAATCACAAATCCAATAATTCCATAATAAACTTCTGAACCTGAACTGAGCATGTGATGAGCAGTGAAGCCCCATATTCTGCGCCATTTTCCTCCAGGTCCCAGGATAGTACTGAGCCTTCCATGGAATATAGGCTGCTGTAAACGGCGTCTATATTCTGCGGGGTACTGTTTCAAGAACTATATGAGGAAATCGCTGTCAAGGCTTCAGCTTGTACTATCCACTACTGAATAGAATACATAACGGAAGTTCATGAAGTGCAAGTACATCTACGTGCACCTCAGACCACTCACTTTGAGCTCTTCTTGGTGTCATTCTGACTCTTCCCTTCCACTTCATTCTCGCTTAGTTCATCAGTTGGACTCTGGGGTTCAGAACGTGGGAATGCCGTCTTCAGGGTGTCCACAATGGCGTTTACTACAATCTGCCAGAAGAAAAAGGAGGTATAGGATAACTGTGATCTCAAGACGGCTTATAGGAGCGCAGCAATTTCTGTACATAGGATCGTACGTCCACATCCAGAGTCCAGAGCCTTGACCGTCTTTATGTCACGCACCTTGTCTATCCGGGACACCAGGAATGGCTTCTTCACAAATGCAATCCGAGCGTCAGTGTTAAGTGCCAGGAACTCTTGCACCTCCTCGCTGCTCGCGATCTCCGGCACCGCGCACAGTTGCTGCAAACAGACAAATCCAGAAAAGGGGGGTTTCTTATTCTGGGGGAAACACCGCCGCATACTCAGTGCCCCTGCCCTATTACCCAACTGACCCTCAGGAATGACTCCAGCAGGCTCTTTCGTGCCTCTACTTTATCACTGTCCATGTTCCCAAACGGTAAATCTGGAAGAAACTTCTTGGGTCCTTTAATATCTGAAGGTAACAAAGATAAAAAAAGACAGAAAGGAATTTACCAGGTAGTACAGTCATCCCTCAAGATACAATGGCCTCAGGATACAATGTCCTTTTGGGTCATAGTAAATATGAAACTAGACTCAACATACAATGTCTCAGACTCAGATCCAACCAATCAATGTGCACATTTCACTGGAAAAACACCTTTATTGCTCATCTAGTAGCTTCTCTGTGGTACATGTCCTGTACTGCCCCCTGTCTGTGCCAGGATGAGTTGCTCCTTTGGACACCAGGTAAGTCACAACTTCATTTTATTTTTCTGGTAGACACTGAAGAAGCTCCTGCCCTCAGCACAGAAGGTAATTTACAGCTTCCAGAATCTATTCCTGATTGTTTTACGTAAAGACTTGCTTTATCTGTCTTGGTTATCTGCTTATTTTTTCTTAAAACTTCACCTTTTCTTGTTTTGGGATGACATTTTGGGACTTTGGAACCAACTACTAATTTTCTACTTCCCGGTAATTATCTGCTCATCAGTGGAGAAGAGCTGCATGTACATGCAGTTATAACCTTCACTGTACGGGGACGAGCATTGGCTAATGTCCCCTCATTCTCATCCAGATTTATTGTTTTTGGGCAGTAGATCGCTGTTCACACAGAACAATCTGCTGCCCAGAAACAATGATTCAATGTGCTGCATAAATGACTACTTCTCCTGATGAGAGAGGTGATCTACAATCTACAGACATTACATAAGCTCATCTGTAAGGGAAGATATGTTTTTATTTCTCATGTGTAGAAGCATCTACATCTACAGTGTATTGTGTAGGGAATATTTAATTCAGTAATTTTTCACAGTTCAAGGACATCTGTCAGCAGATTTGTACCTATGACACTGGCTGACCTGTTACATGTGCACTTGGCAGCTGAAGACATCTGTGTTGGTCCCGTGTTCATTACGACTCCCATTGTTGAGAAAAATTAAGTTTTAATGTATGCAAATGAGCCTCCAGGAGCAACAGGGGCGTTGCTGTTACACCTAGGGGCTCTGCTTTCTCTGCAAGTGCCGCTCCCTCTCCACTATGATTTACAGGGCCAAATGTTCTGACTTTTACACTGCCTGGTCCTGTGAATCAATCAAAGTACAGTGGGCGCAGCAGTTGCAGAGTGAGCTGAGCTCCTAGGTGTAACGGCAAAAATCATTTTTCTCAGCAATGCAACATATGAACATGGGACCAACACAGATGCCTTCAGCTGCCAAGTGCACATGTAACAGGTCAGACAGTTTTATAGATCTGCTAACAGATGTCCTTTAAAGCCTCACTAGATGTCTGGACCACGACATACAATCATTGGATAAGTGTCTCACGTTTGATGAACTTGCGCAGCTCAGCTTTTTCCTCCAGACGAGTCTGTAAATTGAGGAACTCGCGGTACCTCCGGTTGACGGTGTGATATGCCATTGGCTGCAGGGTGCCCAGGGACTGGCTGTCCAGAGCCGTGTCGTACTGTGGGACACAGAAACATTCATAAAGGGGTCACTTCACCAATGCAGCCCGCCCCCGGCGCCCTTACTGCCTGCAGACTGCAACAGATTACACACGTGTAGCGTCAGCGAATGTTAATATTCTGCCGTGGTCACTTTCCTTCACACACATTGTTCTCAAATTAATTAAATGCCTGACCGACTTCCGCTCGCTCCCTTTGAAGATGCAACGCCCCGTGGGTTTACACTCAGCCCCTTCCAGGCACTTAGCGCTATTACTGGACCTTTGAAGTTGCTCAGTACAACAAATGCTGATTAATTTTACATGTTCTAGCGATTAGATCTCATTTGTCGACTTCCACTCGAATTAATCACAGTCTCCAGGGTGGGAAGAAACATTGCACCAAAGGGACTGTGAAGGGACGATATATATATTGTAGTCATATATGGCTGCTGCCTGCATATAAGGTATAACCCCACTCATACACATTCAAAGTACATCATTTCGTCTACTGGAGTCGCATCCAGAGCTGCACTTGCAATTCTGCTGTTACATTATTTCTTGTACTCCAGTCACCTCGAAAGCTGCCACAGCAAATCTGCTACCTTTAAGATGGCCATAAACCTCCCATGTATGTTGGCCAAAGATGCCAATTTTGTCAGGTTCGCCTGACCATCTAAGATGTGTTTCTGACCTCCCCGAGGACAGAAACGTTGGAAAAACATCCAAAGAAAAATATCCAAAGTAATCCCATTCTAGAAATACTGGGAGGTGTAATCTCAGTGACATCAAATGACCCTTTATGAAGCAGGATGTATAGTAAATATGGATCCTATTCCTCACCACGCGATTCTGATCTTTACTTTGCAGCACTGAGATCTCCAATATTATGAAGAGACACTTTACCTTTATAGTATACAGAGTGTAGGGATGAGAACCAGTCCCGCTGTGCTCACGCGCTGTTATGGTACCCGTGATCCGGAGATTCTGGATTAGTACTGGTCCGTCAGGGCTACTGAGGGGTATAAAGCTGAATGGATGAATAGGGACAGTGGGGGAGGATGTGATAATAGGAGAAGCATCAATCGGACTCAAGCCTTCTTTGTCATTAGGAGGTACAGTTATAAATTCTGAATCCAGACCTGTGGGCTCAATCAGGATCTCCGGGCGAGAAGGTGTCCCCCCATGCATGGAGATACAGGCCTCTTCAGACAGGACAGACCCACTTTCATCATGAGCAGGGACAATGGGGCTCTCAGCTGGGGTCAGCGAATCCAAGCAGCAGTCAGATAAGAGGTCATCAGATGAGTTCATCAATGGAGGGTCCAGTTCCCGTCCAAAGTCAGAAAGGGGAGACTCCAGCTCAGATTCCTCACAGAGGAAGAAGGGGCTGCAAGGCTTCGGAGGGTGCAAATACTGCCCGGAGAAGAGATCTAACTTATCTTTACATGAGCCCAGCAAATCCATGGCTTCCATTGTGTCTCTAGCCCTTCCCTCCCCCTCATGTTCTAGATCAGCGTTATCCATCATCTCATAATTGGACATGGTACCTGACAGTGGTGAGGGAAGGATGAGGTGAGGAGCTGAATCTTGACTTGACCCCAAAGGAAGTGACCTGGGAACAGCTGGTGGAGCAGAAGCATCGTTCTTTTCATCTTCTACCTTCAGCGGCAGCTTGGAGAATATGTTGGTCAACACAATGTTAATCCAATCTGGTTCCGACATTCTTCCCACAAGAGGAAGGATAACATTACAAGCTATGAGCTCCACCACTAAATGTCTTCCGGTTCGAGTCTCCAGGTGCGGCTGAGGAACCAGCTCTGTCAACAGGAGATCCACCAACCAGCGACTGTGGGCCACCTCATGTGTGCTGCTTGACATGGCCGGGTGGGCAGGACTCAGCTCCTGGTAGGCTTCCCATAATCGGGACTCCCTTTCGGACTGGTCACTGATGCCTTGCACTCGTGCTTTTGCCCATTTATAGCACTGAAGGTGACAACCAGCCAGAATGAGCAATTTCCTCGTTAGATCCTCTCGATCTGTAGAGTTTAACTTTCTCTTCAGCTCCATGGACAAATCCCACATGACTCTACTGACTTCATCCTCAAATGCAGTTTCATGGCTTAGCCTTCGATACCAGGAGGACACAAAGTCCCGGACAATCTTCTGAATGGTCAGGCTGATCTCCTTGTCCAGCTGCACCTCAGCATCTGGACATTGGCTGTGGTGTTCTAAGGTGATAAATCTCTCCAGATGAATGGGGGTGGTGCTGCCGAGTATAAACTGTGGCCCCAACCAGGCTCCGATGGCAGCTATGACCCCGGAGAATAGAAGGAGAAGCCAAACATTCACTAAGAGATGGACAAGTATCAACCAGGCTACAATGACCCCAACAATGAGGAACTTCCACCTCTTGTCTTTTGGCCCCTTACATTTCATAATCTCCATGTCGCCACCTGTTAAGAGAATATTAGAGAGGTGAGGAACATGTCAGAGAGATGAGGAGAATATTAAAGAGGTGAGAATATGAAAGAGGTGCGGAGAATAGCAAAGGGAGTGAGGAGAATATGAAAGGGGTGAGGCGAATGGCAAAGGGGTGAGAATAGTAAAGGGGTGAGAAGAATACCAGAGGGGGTGAGAAGAATATCAGAAGGGTGAGGAAAATATGAAAGAGTTAGGGCCCATTCACACTACCATGTGAATGGGTCCGCATTTATTCCGCAATTTTGCAGAAAAGATGCGGCCCCATTCACTTCTATTACAACGGGCAGCCGCGGCTCCATGCCGCAGGTCAGCAAGAAAATATAGAACATGTCCTATTCTTGTCCGCGGACAAGAATAGGCATTTTGAACGGGGCGCCCAGTCGTGTGTTCCGCAAATTGCGGAACACATGCTGGGCAGCATCCGTGGTATTGCGGATCCACATTTTTGCGGATCCGCAATACTACGGCTGTCTGAACGGCCCCTAAAGGATTATATCAGAGGGAGGAAGAATATCAGTGATGTGAAGTCCAAGGGCAGAGATACAGCTGAATTCAAGAGGGCACTTGTGACTGCCGGCCATGTGCATAAGTACCTGATGCTCCAGGCATTAGTTACTACTGAGAGCATAAGATCATTATGTATCCAGCTGGCGGCCATGAGATGGGCTCAGGTGGGCCTGGGCATCAACCCACTGGGAAAATTCCATGTAGGGTCTATGGCTAGTCCGCCCCTGGATGAGGAGAATATCAGAGGGGAGAAGACTATCAGAGAGATGTGGAGAATAGCAAAGGGGTGAGGAGAATAGAAAAAGGTTGAGAAGAATATCAGAGGGTGAGAAGACTATGAAAGGGAGTGAGAAGAATATGAAAGGGGTGAGAAAAATAGGGGGATTGAGAAGAATATCAGAGGGGGATGAGAAGAATATAGGGGGTGAGAAGAATATCAGAGGGGGATGAGAAGAATATAGGGGGGTGAGAAGAATATCAGAGGGGGATGAGAAGAATATCAGAGGGGGATGAGAAGAATATCAGAGGGGGATGAGAAGAATATCAGAGGGGGATGAGAAGAATATAGGGGGATGAGAAGAATATCAGAGGGAGTGAGAAGAATATCACAAGGGTTGAGGAGAATATCAAACAGATGAAGAGAATATCAGAGGGGTGAGGAAAATATCAGAGGGGGAGAATATCAGAAGGGAGTATCAGAATGGTGAGGAGAATATCAGGACATTTGAGGGTCAGGAGAATCATTAGAGGGGTAACTACAATGTCAGAGCAGGAGAAAAGACTAACATAGTGGGTGAGCAGAATATTAGAGGGGTGAGGAAAGGTTGCACTACTATGTTTTTCCCAGTAATTTTGAGAAGTGCACAGAAGTCGCTATATATCTGACATCCATAATGTTTTTTATTTATTTATGTCTACAGAAGTGTGTAAGGGCTTGTTTTTTCAGGGAGAGCTATAGTTTTTATTGCCACCATTTTGGGATATATAAGACTTTTTGATCACGTTTCATTCATTTTTTTTTACTTTAATTTTTAGTCCTCTTAGGTGAACTTGGACATGATATTTTGGTTGCTTATACCAAAGACTGCAATAGTATACTACTGCAGTTTATGTGATTTTTTTTTGCTCATCAGGCAGTTTGCTGTGGCAGGCCTGGGAGCCTTCACAAGACCAAAAGCTATTATAGCAACCAATCAGAACTCCACGATTTGGCCAAGGGGGGTCAGATCTGAAGACAGAGGGGGCTCTTCCCTCTAACATTTCAAATGCTATGGTCGCAACTGGCTGCAGCACCTTAGGTCTTAAATGATTAGGATAGGAGTTAAAGGGAGTCTTTCACCTGTTTTTCACCTATATAATTAACAGCAGTGCCCCACAGAAGATTGCAGACACATCCCAGACATACCTGTGTGCACTGTGTGTCTGTATTACATGTCCAGGAAAAGCACTTTTATTCTGCAGGAAAACAACTCCCAAAGATTAAAATAGACAAATGGCCAGGACCGGATGGCATACATCCCCCGTATCCTAAGAGAATTAAGTAATGTCATCGCCAGACCCTTATTTCTGATATTTAACGACTCTATAATGATAGGGAGTGTTCCACAGGATTGGCGCATAGCAAATGTGGTGCCAATATTCAAAAAGGGTCCGAAAACAGAGCCCGGGAACTATAGGCCAGTAAGTTTAACATCTGTCGTGGGTAAACTGTTTGAGGGTTTTCTAAGAAATGCTATCTTGGAGTACCTCAATGAAAATAAGCAAATAACTCCATATCAGCATGACTTCATAAGGGATCGGTCATGTCAAACCAATTTAATCAGTTTCTACGAGGAGGTAAGTTCTAGACTGGACTGTGGCAAATCAATAGATGTCGTATATCTGGACTTCTCCAAAGCGTTTGACACGGTACCACATAAAAGGTTAGTATATAAAATGAGAATGCTTGGCCTGGGACAAAATGTCTGTATGTGGGTAAGTAACTGGCTCAGTGATAGAAAACAAAGGGTGGTTATTAACGGCACATATTCAGATTGGGTCACTGTCACTAGTGGGGTACCACAGGGGTCAGTATTGGGCCCTATTCTCTTCAATATATTTATTAATGATCTTGTAGAAGGCTTGCACAGTAAAATATCAATTTTTGCAGATGACACTAAACTGTGTAAAGTAATTAACACAGAAGAGGACAGTACACTGTTACAGATGGATCTGGATAGACTGGAGGCTTGGGCAGGGAAGTGGCAGATGAGGTTTAACACTGACAAATGTAAGGTTATGCATATAGGAAGGAATAATGCAAGTCACCAGTACATACTAAATGGTAAAACACTGGGTAACACTGACATGGAAAAGGACCTAGGAATTTTAGTGAACAGCAAACTAAGCTGTAAAAACCAGTGTCAGACAGCTGCTGCCAAGGCCAATAAGATAATGGGTTGCATCAAAAGAGGCATAGATGCCCGTGATGAGAACATAGTCCTGCCACTTTACAAATCACTAGTCAGACCACACATGGAGTACTGTGTACAGTTCTGGGCTCCTGTGAACAAGGCAGACATAGCAGAGCTGGAGAGAGTTCAGAGGAGGGCAACTAAAGTAATAACTGGAATGGGTGGACTACAATACCCAGAAAGATTATCAAAATTAGGGTTATTCACTTTAGAAAAAAGACTACTGAGGGGAGATCTAATAACTATGTATAAATATATCAGGGGTCAGTACAGAGATCTCTCCCATCATCTATTTATCCCCAGGACTGTGACTGTGACGAGGGGCCATCCTCTGCGTCTGGAGGAAAGAAGGTTTGTACACAAACCTAGAAGAGGATTCTTTACAGTAAGAGCAGTGAGACTATGGCACTCTCTGCCTGAGGAGGTGGTGATGGTGAACTCACTAAAAGAGTTCAAGAGGGGCCTGGATGTATTTCTGGAGGGTAATAATACTACAGGTTATAGTTACTAGAGAGGGGTCGTTGATCCAGGGAGTTATTCTGATTGCCTGATTAGAGTCGGTAAGGAATTTTTTCCCCTAAAGTGGGGAAAATTGGCTTCTACCTCACAGGGGTTTTTTGCCTTCCTCTGGATCAACTTGTAGGAAAACAGGCTGAACTGGAGGGACAGATGTCTTTTTTCGGCCTTATAAACTATGTTACTATGTAAGTGCCCGGCTGAAAGTGAAACTAAAAACAGCTTTCTCTCCCGACTCGATTTCTAACAGCTATATCTTCTGATATACTGGAAGTGATTTTGGTATCATTTGAAAGCTTGGAATCTCAGCTTTCAAAGAAGGTCAGAACCATATTTCTATCTGCTACCAATCCCAGGACATGAGCAGCTAAAGCAGCCCTCCCCCCTCCAGTCTGGTTTGCTTTGGGCACTTGCAGCAGCAGAGCCGGGCACTTGGGAGCTGTTTTCTGCAGAATAAAAGTGCTTTTCCTGGACATGTAATACAGACACACAGTGCACACAGGTATGTCTGGGATGTGTCTGCAATCATCTGTGGTGCAGTGCTCTTAGTTATATAGGTGAAAGACTCCCTTTAACTCCAATCCTGGTCATTGCAGCCAGATGTATTACACAGCTTGCAGCAGCCACGTATGGAGCGGGCTCAACTTGTGAGTCCACTTTGTACCTCACTTACATGCAAATTTTGTATAGTTATATCATTTTATATTAAGGGGTTGGTAAAAACTAGCTCCGTCAGGAGAAGTTCAGAGGGGTGAGTAGAATATCACCAGGGTGAGGTAAACACCACAGTGGTGAGGAAAATATCAGGAGGGTAAGGAGAATATCAGGAGGGAAAGGAGAATATCAGGAGGGTAAGGGGAATATCAGAAGGGTAAGGAGAATATCAGGAGGGTAAGGAGAATATCAGGAGGGTTAGGAGAATATCAGGAGGGTAAGGAGAATATCAGGAGGGTAAGGAGAATATCAGGAGTGAGGAGGATATTAGAGAGGAGGGAAAGAAATCAGAGGGATGTGAAGGATATCAGAGAGATGAGGAAAACATTAGAGGGAGGGGTGAGGAGAATATAAGAAATGTGAAAATATCAGAGGGATGAGGAGAATATTAGATGGATGAGGAGAATATCAAAGGGGTGATAAGGATACACCCTGGGTGGGGAGAATATCAGAAGGGTAAGGAGAATATCAGAGGGGTGATGAGAATATCAGGAGTAAGGAAGATTTTAGAGAGGTGTAAAGGATATAAGTGAGGAAAACATTAGAGGGAGGGTGAGGAGACTATAAGAGATGTGAAAATATCAGAGGGATGAGGAGAATATTAGATGGATGAGGACAATATCAAAGGAGTGATGATGATATAAAAAAGATGAGGGGAATATCAGAGTAGTAAATTGAAAATATCAAGGATATGTGACAAGTAGGGTTGCCGCCCAGCCAGTACTTCAGTGCCCCTACCAATGCCGTTCATTTTTGTTCTACCTGCATAATTGCCGGTATTTTCCTATGTGGACTTTTACTAATGAGCGCTTCCATTGTGGAGCACTTATTAGTACAGCATTTGATCCCCTACCCCTATCAGAGAAGGGGGCATTATTAATATTGGGGGAGGGTACTAATGGGGGCATTTTTAATATTGGTGGGCACTAATGGAGGGCATTATTAATACTGGGGGGCACTAATGGGTGCATTATTAATACTAGGGCATCTAATGGGGGTATTATCAATACTGGGAGCCACATTATGACAT
Organism: Rhinella marina; assembly: GCA_900303285.1. Taxonomy (NCBI): domain Eukaryota; kingdom Metazoa; phylum Chordata; class Amphibia; order Anura; family Bufonidae; genus Rhinella; species Rhinella marina. Next base: position 391,674 of record ONZH01015050.1, on the reverse strand, counting down.
AGCAACAATATGTGAAAAATGGCCGTGTAATGGTTGTTTAAGTAACTGCCATCACGCGGCCTTTTTTAGCACCAAAGAAAGTCTATAGGGCTATTCACCAGGGTTGTGGAGTCGGTGACCATTTTGGTGGAGTCGGAATGAAATGGACCGACTCAGACTCCTAAAATATATAATAAATTGGTACATTTAGTTCAGTGCAGTATGTGCTGAATATATTTTCATAAGAATTTGGGAACATGATGAAATGTCCTATAAAGGTCTGTTCTATTCCTGATCTAAGGATCTAGGCTTTTAGTTGAGATGACTGTGTGCTGCTCTTTATGTAGATGCTCAGAAGTGAAGCTCCTCTGCTACAGATCAGAGGAAAAAGACAGTGGGAAGGAATGGCTGCACTCATCTCAGGTCTACTAGAGAAAACAGGATTAAAGGGATTTTCTCACTAGTTACAAAGATTAGCTTTCATCATAAAGGGGCAGTTAAAAGAAGACATTTTCTAAATACAGTGGTCAGTAGATTTTACTTTAGTCATGAACTATAGACAATTCAGCAGGTCTCCCACTGTACACAGGTTTCTATGGTAACCTGCAGACCATAAAGACTGTTATCTGATTGGCAGGAGTGACCTCAGTAAGCAAAATGGGTTGAGGACTGAGAAGGATAGCTTTACCTGTAATTGTGTTAGGCCCCTTTCACACCTGTGGTGCGGGGCTCCGGCAGGCTGTTCCGGTGGGTGAACAGCCCGCCGGATCCGTGCTGCCACAGGGGCACGTATGGGGCCAAAACTGCGCTCCGGCCCCGTTCACCGTAATGGGGGGCGGGCCGCGGATCTGGCCACAGCACGGCAACCCCTGCTGAGAGGCGGCCGGAACGAAAATACAACAGAACATCCTGCCATTGCCCCGCGCCGCAGGTGTGAAAGTAGTCTTAGAGATCACAACCTCCTGCTCTGTCAGAGTAAGTTAATATATGCTAATAACTGCTGGAGACCTCCCCCCGCCACGGCCTGAGGAGACATAGTGAGTGCAAACTGCCTGTCAGACAGTGAATCAATGTACTGAGAAAAGTACAAGTACTTCTTAATATATGTAAACTTTCAATAAACTGTGCATAAATCACTTGTCCAGGGCATGTTCTCTCTGTATGCTTTATGTTTTAGTTTGCTTTTCCATTGAGCTCATGTTTGGAGATGTTAGATGATCTGATGGCTTCTATATGCTGCTGATGCAAAACACATAGGGCCTTATGTATGAAAACTGTCTAGGCGTAGAAGTTTCTTTGTTGCCCATAGAAACCAATCAGAGCTTCCCTTTCATTTCATAAAGTGCTCTGGAGAAATGAAAGGGGAGCTCTGATTGGTTGCTATGGGCAACAAAGAAAGTCTTAGACCTAGACAGTTCTCATACATCAGGCCCTTAGTGAGCCGTACCCAGAGAAAAGCCTGATACTGGAGTAAAGATATCTAGTAAAACATATATTACAAACTCTTTTTGTCATGACTTATCTGTACTATTGATTTATGCAAAGTTTGTTTAAAGTTATCACTTAAACATGCTCCATGAATGAGGGAGTCGGATTGGGAGTCGGAGTCGGAGTCAGGGGAAATTGAGGAGTCAGAGTTGGAGTCGGGGCTTTGGCGTACCGACTCCACAGTCCTGCTATTCACATGGCTGTTTCTTTAACAGCCAGTGAATAGCGCTTGTCAAAAAATTGGACATGTCCTATTTTGTCTGTTTTCAAGTTTTTCAGACCCCACTGAAATCAACAGGACCATTTTTAACAACCGCTTAGACAGGAATGCACCCATCTAATGGCTGTTAAAAATGGGTACACTAGGACAATATGGCCTTTTAAGGGTTAAAAAATATACTAACCTCATCCACTTGCACGCACAGCGGCAGTCTCTTCTCTCTTGATCGAAAAAGACCGGGCGAAGGAACTGCTTTGATGACATCACCACATGATCAAGGGTGTCATCACGCTGAGCGCAGATCCTTCGGCAGGTCTTTTACAATCAAGAGAGAAGAGACTACCGCTGCGCGAGCAAGTGGATGACGTGAGTAATTTTTTTTATTTATTTTTTTGGTACAGCAAGACATTAAAGCTGGGGGCCCCTATAGGCGACATTAATAATGCTGTGTATTTTGTCACAGATCCGCTCGTGGACTTCAACGGATTTGCTGAACAACATGAAAATGTCACGTGGGATTTATGGAATAAAATGGTTACAGGGGGCTGTAGTTGGGGGATGTGCAGTGGTAGTAATGGAGGAATCTAGCAGACACTTCCATAACTATTACTGGGACTTATTGTCAGCCAGCGGTGTTCTTCCTCCCCAGAGCTGACATTAACCCCCCTCCATTACCCCGGTACACAAAGCCCCAGGGGTGCTGGGAAGAGCCGGATTGTCATCAGGGGTGGAACCATTTTATATGATGGTTCTGCTCTTGAGGCAGCTGGTATTTTTAGGGTGAGAAGGGGCCAATAACCATGGACCTTCCCATCCTGATAATGTCAGCTCCCAGCTGTTGGTTAAATCTTGACTGTTACCACATCACTCCTGCCTGTAGACCCGGAGTGAGGATCATGCTACATATCCACCATGTCACCCATACCGGCTGCACTCACCTGTCTCTCCAGCCTCGCTCTGCAGATGTGACATCATCACTGACCTATCCTGGCTCTCATCTGGTGAGAGGACATCTCCTGGCTGATGACTGGTGGTCACTGGCTGTCACTCTGCAGTCTTAATATTTGGATGTCACGGGCTGTCACTCGCGTCATTCTGTATCTGTGGATGACAAATGGTCACTTCTCTTTGATGTCACTCTACATGCACTCTCTGCTGTCACTCTATGTGCAGTCTCTAAGCTGTCACTGTACATGCACTCTCTTTCAGTCTGTCATTCTTTGCTCTCACTCTACAGTCTCTCTCTGCTGTTCTTCTCTATTTCTTTCCCTCTCTATGATGTCACGTTATATGCAGTCTTTCTACATGCAGTCTCTTTCAGCAATCACTCTACATGCACTGTTCCCTCTGGTATCACTCTAAATGCACACTTCTCTCAGCTGTCACTCTACATGCACTCTCTACTGTCACTCCACATGCAGTCTCTGTCTCTCCCTGCTGTCACTCTACATGCAGTCTCTGTCTCTCCCTGCTGTCATTCTACATGCAGTCTCTCTCTCTCAGCTGTCACTCTACATTCAGTCTCTCTGCTGTCACTCTACATGCAGCTTCTCTGCTGTCACTCTACATACAGTCTCTCAGCTGTAACTCTACAGTCTCTCTCTCAGCTGTCACACCCTCTTCCATCCTCTGTACCTGTTGTCTTGGTCTCTCACTGTCGCAGTCCCGGGAATGACGTCACGAGCGCCGGTGATCTGCAGGATGACGGCTGCAATCCCAGACTCCTCTACGGACAGCGGCACCTGGTGGCTGGAGGATAGAATGACCGGCATTTCCTGTGCACTGCGCGGGTATCACTGCAGAGGGGAGGGAAGCTGACTGTACAGGCTATGGCAGCACAGCCCCGACGTGATGATGATGGTCTGCCAGTCACCTGTGTGCAAATAACGATAGCGTCAGATGACAGTGGAGATTGTACATGTTCATGTATAGGGGTGTATAGATGTCGGGCTCATGCTTTTGTAGTTATCTCTGGTTGGCTAATATCTAATTTGAATATTTAAATTTTTCTCTGGAAGCATTTCCTAAAAATATGCACCCTCTCAGTCACCTCTATATGATCCAGTACTCCCTGGAGACTCCTCAAGGTAGGGGATGTTATCAGCTTCACACCAGAAAACGGCATCAAAAAGTTGCAAAGTTTGGGCTCACCATGATTGCAAAATGTTGCTATGTTTGGGGGGTTTAGAGCCCCACTTGCCACTTTTTCAAAAAGTGGGAGGTGCAAGGGCGAGGCACATTTAATATAATCAACAGTAGGAAACTGGCCCTCCTGCCTGCCTGTATTTCTGCTTTTGGAAGATGGACCTGCACAGAGGCACAACAACTGTTAAGGGGCCTGCACTTTTTAAAGGGGTTGTCCGAGTTATTTTTTTGTTCTTTATATGTTTTTAACTTGTCAGGTATAACAACTTTCCCATATACTTTGTGTTTCTAAAGCTGCTGGTTTCTCAGAGTTGACTGAGGGTCACATGACCTGTGATATCACCTTATCTCCCTGGTCTAGTGTACAAGCCTCAGAGTTCAGATAAGAGTCTGTACAGGAGACCTCACTGGCCACGCCCCCTTTCTGGATTCCTTCAGATAAAACATTAACCCCTTCAGCCAGAACACACTGAGGGCTCAAGGCTTTACAACAAATAGTAGCTGCAGCAGTAAGAGGAGACAAATGCTGGGCAAGGAGCTGTAGAAGAATTGTACAAGAACAGGTAGGGAGAATTTCCTGTGTGTATCAGCAGTGTCATTGTACAGCTGGGACTTGTAGTCCTACACAAACAACATGCTGCTGAGTATCCCAGCAGGCAGACATGTACTCACAGCACTTATATTCACTGCATTTGCGGGGGAGGGGGGGAGGGGCAGAGATTGTTATTACTGCAGGTAAACAAAGGCCAGAAGAGAACCAGGGAAATGAGGAAATATAGATTTTTTTTGCCTAAAACTTGTTAATCTTAGTTATATATTGCTGCCCATCAGATTTACAGTGCTATTTTTTTTTTTTTTTCCATGACAACCCCTTTAATACCTGAGGCACATCTGACACCAGCGGTGGAATACCCTGGTCTTACAAAAATGTCCTTCATAGTGTACACAGGAACTGATGTTACTTCAGTGTGTGAATACATCGCTGGAGTCTAGGCTGGATCATGAGGCTAAAATTAAAGGGGTTCTCAGGGATTTAGATATTAAATAGTACGAATACCCCCCTTCCCCTCCACACACAATGCCCGGGTCCCTCCTATAGACGATACTTACCTGCTCCCCGCCATCTGCATCTCTCTGGATCCCTGCACGGCCACCGCTGCATCTCTCCATCAAGCGGCTCAAAACATCTGGCAATTGGGGGAGCAGCCAATAGCAGGGTGCAGGGGCTGACTGGGAACTTAAAGCAGCCCTGGAAAAAAACGTAAAAAGTGGCCCCATATGGCGGGCCAACACAACGAGGCAGCATCAGCAATAGCTTAGTGCAAAATAATGCCACATCAAAACCGTATACCACACAATATATTGCCCCAAAAGCTGCCACTATGTGGTGACCATCAATAGATGCCATTTTCTGTCCTCCTCCAGTTGTCTCTGATTAGCATTTGGAGCAGGGGGCTTAGGAGGTGAGGTACGGGGTCACAGCAGTTGAATTCAGGAGGGCATATGCAGTCGCTGGCCAGGTACATGAGTACCTGATTCTCACAGCTTTAATGATCCCTGAGAGCTCATTATGTACCTGCCCTGCAGCAGAGAAGAGGGTAAGGTCTATGGCCATGGCCGGCCATAACGTTGACCAGCCTCCCTAGCATCGAGGGTGACTGGCTGTTTTGATCAGCGCAACAGGGAGATGCAGCAGTGGCCATGCATGGATCCGGAGGGACCGGGTAAGTATCATCTGTAGGAGGGGCCCGGGCATTGTGGGGGGTATTTGTACTATTGGATAACCCCTTTAATGGCCTTTGAACTTTGGGGGTCATTTATTAAACAGAAATACGCCTATATTAGGAATATTTCTAGCACACATTGCAGTGCAAAGGTGCTTTGTGCCGTAATCTGCGACTTTTCCCTGCTCACGCCAGGTCTACAAAATTAGGAATGGTGGGAAAGGGGATGGACCAGCAGTGTAGTTGTTTCCTTTTTGCTCCGTGACTTATTGTCATGTAGCCATACCCTAAAGGCCCCCATACACAGGAGTGTATTGTCGGTGGGTTCTTCCTGGACAGATGATCTTGGGGGAGAGAAGGATCGGCCACAAGTATTATTTTCGCCCTTTTGTTCTCCCAGGAGATGAGCTACTGCCAATGATGCCTGGCAGCGGTTTACTCCACTCTCCCCCCTGAATACACAAATGTTCCGCCAAAATGAATGTGTACATGAATTGACGAGTTGGAAGGGTGACTAGGGGCCTTTAGGCCTTAATCCGTATTTACGCAGCCTGATGTTCGGGCCAATTATCTGGAACATGCATCCCTATATCACCCAATGAATGACTAAAACATTCGTTCATCAGGTGAAACGATCAGCGGTGCGGGCAATCATTGTTCTCGGGCAGCAGATCGTGTGGTCTAAGCCGCCTCTGCTGTCCAGGAACAATGATTTTGTATGGGGAGTGACAGCAGCAGCCATCGCTCGTCCTCATACTGTGGAGGTGAACACTGCATGTAAATGAACAGTTGGTTGTCGGGAAGGAACGCTTCCTTCCCGTCAATCGACTTCTCCTCGCAGCTAAATGCTCCTTTATTCACCCATCAGTGCTTGTTATCCGAAACATAAAACCTGAGCAAATATTTTCATGATGTTACCTTGATGGAGGATCCACTTCTGGTTTTGAATGACATGCACTGACGCAAAACACTGACCAGAACACTAAAGGTGTGAATAAGAGGCACTCATCTACTTCAAGGACCCTCAGACACAGCGGCTCCTTGCAGGAATCTTGGCGTTTCCATTGCATTGTCGCTTCTTGCTGTATTGTTCTGTCTGCAGCCGCACTGGGATCATATGAATCCCTCTGTGATAAGATCTATGATCCAGTGGGTAGAAGCTTGCACATTGTCCTCTTCATGGGAAAGCTGGGTGGTGGACAATGTGGCTGCCATTACAGTTCTCTTCAGAGATAAGTCCTGCTTTTGTCTCAGATGCAATGATAGCCATAGATTGAGCATGTGGGCAACACCATGAAGATGCCTTCACAAGGGAACATCACACTAGTCCATAGTCCTGGGATTATGGTGTGGGGTGGCATAATGTACAGTAACTGGAACTCTCTAGTCTTCATTTCAGGCACACTAACAACTCATGTTACATTGATTTGGTCAAGGAACCAGTTGTATGCCCAATTATCCAAAGTGTCACCGGAGCCATTTTTCAACAGGACAATGCCAGGCTGCATGATGCTTGTGCTACTGTGAGCAGCCTGTATCGGCTAAACGTGTTACCATCACCTGGAGTGTTTCCGGGCCCGTCAAACTCATCCAGGACGTCATTGGTTGGCAATTAAAAAGGGAGCTGCCAGCAGGGGTCTTGATGGTTTGTGTACACAAGTGCACAGGGACGGACTGGGAACTTAAAGTGGCCCTGGAACAAATACTAAAAGTGGCCCCATTTTGTAGTCGGGTCCAAATTGATGGAAGATAGGGCCAGCAATACCATATTGTGGTACATTATACCACCCCCAACAGAGCCAAATACCACAGTCCATCACAAAATACTGCCAGCAGCACATAATGCATCCCCAAAAACTTCCACTGGCTGTCCGTGAGTAGGGCCCAGGCGGCGCCCTGGGCATCGGTCAACAGGGAAATTTCCCTGTAAGGTCTATGGCCAATCCGCCCCTGCAAGTGCATTCAACATGGCAGAACATTTCTCAAACAACCATTAATAACTACAATGATAGCTTGCCAAGGTGTGTAAACCAGTAGGTGTGTAAGTGCATATCAGGGCATAACTACTGTGAGGGGGGCACATATCAGGGCGTAACTACTGTGAGTGGGCACATATTTGGGCATAACCACTGTGAGGGGGGACATATCTGGTATAACTACTGTGAGGGGCACATATCAGGTCATAACTACTGTGAGGGGGCACATATCTGGCATAACTACTGTGAGTGGGCACATATCTGGACATATCTATTCTGAGAGGGTACATATCTGGTATAACTACTGTGAGGGGGCACATATCTGGCATAACTACTGTGAGAGGGCACATATCTGGCATAACTACTGTGAGAGGGCACATATCTGGCACAACTACTGTGAGAGGGCACATATCTGGACATATCTATTCTGAGGGGGTACATATCTGGCATAAATACTGTGAGAGGGCATATATCCATGCATAGGTACCGTGACTGGGGCACATGTGGGCATAACTACTGTGATGGGGGTACATATCTGGGTCTTACTACTATGAAGAGATACATGTTGGCATGACTGGTGAATGGGTCACAATGTGGACATAAGTACTGTGAGGGGACATATATCTAGGCATAACCTGTGAAGGGGTCACAATGTGGGCATAACTACTGTACGGGGGAACATATCTGTGCATAATTACTGTGAGGGGGCACATATCTGGGCATAACTATTGTGAGGGGGAAAATATTTGGGCATAACTCCTGTGAAGGGAGCGTATGTTATGTTGGCATAACTATGGTGAAGGGGTCACAATGTGGGTATAAGTACTGTGAGGGGAAGATATCTGGGCATAACCTGTGAAGGGGGCACAATGTTGGCATAAATACTGTGCGGTGGCTTAAAGGGGGAATAATTACTATGTGGGGGCATTTATGGGACTGGGTTGGATTAGGTGTATAGTTATGTTTTGGTCGGAGCGGTTTGCGTGACGCACATAATGTCTTCTTCCTTCTTTTCAAGAGTTGGGAGGTATGCTTCCCACCTCTAAGACTCTTCTATAAATTTGTAATGAGGAGAACCTTGTAAAAGTCAGACAGCCCAAGGTAGATTGGAAGACATGAAGGAAGGAATCGATTGATTCAAGATGGCTGTGGATTGGAGAGTGCATAAAAAGATTAATATGAGGTGATGTTTTTGCTTGAAGGGGTTGAAAAGTTAGTGTAGCCACCAAGTTATTCAGTAAATATATCTGTATAGTGCCAAGTTGTTTTCCTTGCTTCTCTGTCCTACTGGCTGAGGTGGACGCACGTGCTCATTTCTATCCTTTAGCTTTATATCTATAGTCTGCTGCAGCAGAAAGGACCTGGCCCCCCTGTGAAAGAATCCACCTCCTGAGCTCTAATAGATAGAGAGCTGCAGCAGAAAGGGCACGTCCCAAGCTGCCAGCCTGAAATAAACATAGCATAGCAATGAATGGGGAGATCTCTGGATCCATGTGAGTTACAGGGCTGATTCTAGCTTTGTTACAGACTGGCATGTACTATATTATGTGGTTAATAATGGCAGGGATAGTGTCAGGGATCTAAAAGTGATCAAAATGGGAGAAGTTCCTGGGTCACAGTAGGCAGGTGAACAGGGAGATCAGCTGTTTGAGAAGGTACCGGCGCTCCTGTGAGCACTGCTACCTTCTCACAGCTTAACAAGCACAGCCCCGTACATTGTGCAGTGGCTGTGCTTGGTATCGCGCTAAGTCTGTTTCACTTGAATAGGGCTGAGCCGCTCCTAGGCCATGTGACCGATGAACGTGACGTCACTGGCCTAGGAAAACCTGAGAGTAGTCCCTGGCGCTCACGGGAGCGCCAGTGCCTTCTCAAACAGCTGATCACCAGGGGTCTTGGGTGTCGGACCCCTACCGATCAGATACTGATGATCTATCCTGAGGATAGGTCATCAGTAGTAAAATCACGGAAAACCCCTTTAAGTGCTGAGGCATGCAGCATTGGGAGTGGGGGCCACATTGAGACTGAATCCCACGTGTCCATAATCAGGCAGGCTGCGGAAAGAGCAGCTTGAGAGTGGGTAGGATGAGAAATCAATACATTGACTCGGCAGATGGAAGTTGAGGACATACAGGGCTTGTTTGGGCATTTCAGGAATTACGTAACAATGTTTTATTTTCAGAGCCAAGAATCAGTGGCCATTTGTGGGGGGTAAAAAGTAGGGCAGTTGGGGAGCTCTATTTTGTTGGTGGCAAGATTGAGAAACTTCACACATGAAGTAGTGTCAGTTTATAAGTCACAGTGGGCATACCACTAGCTTAACAGCAGCGCATCATTTGGGGACACAAAATATGTGGCAGGTCCCTGATTGGATAGGACGGGGTAGTCATGAAGGTTGGTCAGGGTGATCAGCAGATGGGCACAGCTAGCTCTAAAATTGGGCTCAGCTGCAGAGTAGTGGTGACGCCAGTTGCAGCTGTGACCTGGCTTGGCAGTGAGATGTCATGATCAGTCGGGATGACACCACAAATTATAGACTCTTTTTTGCATTTATTAGGGTTGGTTTCTCAAGGGGTTCAATTTTAAAATCTTATTGCAGCGCCGTGACCCAGTTGCGTCATATGTAAATTGCCACTGCACATGTCACCTGCACTAATATGACATAAATCATCAGATCGCTATCCCCGCGCTTCGCTCTTAAGAAAATTAGCAATAGGCTAAAACATCTTAAACTCTTTTCATTCCGTATCTGTCAGTATAACTCATAGTGACTGCGCGGCTGCAGCGGCGAATTCTTGGACGAAACTAAAATTTGTCAAAGCCGTCACATGAGTCGGTGGAATAATAACATGTGATAACACCACGGCGCCTGCTGGATGCCAGCGCTCGCATGTAAATGAGCCTGTGATGGGAAAATTGATCCTTCTGTATTTTTGACAAATAAGCAGAAGATTGCACATGAAAACGCTGTGTCCTCCGATGTGTTCTCCACCGCCTCCTCTCATTGGGGGGAATTTCAGAACGGCGGTTCAGACTATCAGCAGGGAGAACGAGTGCAGAATTGCGGCGTCTTATGTTCATTCTTAGAAACCTTAAATATTTTATGAGCAGAGAAGATTCAGATCTGCCACTGAACGAGGCCGACAGCTGCGCCCCTCACGTCTCCCCGGCAATAGTTTCTGCCGAAGCAAATGCAAATTCAGCGCGACAGATCGGCTCTAATTACCATGTGACAGGCCTGATACTCTGATTGGTGGCACCGCTCGCCGACGCGGCTTCTGCTGGAGCTCCGAAAATGCAGCAATAAATGGAGTCAGATGCGAAGGGTGGAAATTTCTGCAGAGAATATTCTGTTCAGATTCCCCCACGCCGATTACAGACCCTGGACACAGTCAATGCAGGTCGTCATCCAACACAGATCCCACCATATCAGTCTGTATTTTCATGTTAGAATCCTCATGGTCCATTGCAGCTATTGCTCGGTGTGTCAGTATTCACTGTAGTCCTGGTATTCTATTCATGGAACAGGATTAACTCACCTATATGTATCTTCCAGATAGGGTGGTGCTGTGGAGCAAAGCATTGTGCGTGGACACGGAGACTATAACTAATAAGATAAATCCATGATAAATAATTACCGTATAATTATCACTCACCATAATGCTGCACCTGTAACTTAAAACCATGTTGGCGGTGATCTATGGCGAATCCTGTAGGTGGACATCCCCACCACCACAACCCTATATGCTCTAGATAAAAGTGTTCATCTGTGGGGCAGAACACAGAAAGGGAGATAAGTCAGACAAGTAGACAATGATGGATGCAGTAGACGACTGCCAGTGTTCACAAAGTACCTGCTGCAGAAGACCACTCTTCCACATCTTCTCTCTGCACAGCTCACCAGGCCATGTACCAGATGGTGGTGAAGAAGAAGAAGTGTATGGAACCTGCGTACAGTCAGATTCACCAGAGATGAGGCCACCAATGCTGACGTCAGACCCAAGCTGTGCAAGGAGATGTTGGGAGTTACAGGGACTGGCGTCACAAAAACTACAGATGTTATGTGTTGGGGGAAGGGGCGCCACTATAAACACCATCATGATGTGGGATCACTCAGAAGCTGATTGGACAGAAGCAGTGTTATCTCAACCCCCCCCCCCCCATTTTTCTGTTGGGTTTTGGGGTTTATCACCTAACATGTCTGTGATTAACATGGGTGTCTTGGAGATGGCATCTCTCTGTGACAAGGAGAGGGGACCCATTGCTGATCTGACATGGACATTGAGTTGTCAGGTCCCAAGATCATCAGCTGCTCCACAGATGAGTCCTGAGAAGATATGTGACCATTATACAGAGGGAGTCTGGAACAAGGGGCTCACCAAGAATGCTCTGCAGACATGAGGGGGATGGAGTCAGTGCTTAGGAACGGCATCACTGCCACCGGAATACACAACAATTCTGTAGAATGAGCCTGATGGCATACAGGAGAGTGTAGGAGGCGTGTTACATTATACTGTATGATGTATCATTATATCACATTATACTGTATTATCATAAATGCACATACACCATGTGGGCTGTGACTGGTCGCTTTCACCTTACTGGTGCACAATTTTTAGCAAATAGATTTGTGGGATTTCTGTTTGGATCTTTTTGGTTCTGATCTGAGGTCTTGGATCATTCTTGCTTTATGGTTAATCATATTACTCAGAATCCTACCTATCTCCCTTGGCAGGCATGTGGATTCCAGCTGCTGGAACTACCGAATGTTATCACAGCATTGTCCTCCATTGTGCATTAACCTGAAGGGAGTGTGTGGAGAAAGGATAGTAGCAGAGATGAGCAAATTGATTTGTATGACCACTCTAGAGGCACCTTCATGCAGCTTGATTGACAGGGACGGACATCTCATCTTAATTGACAGGGCCGGACATCTCATTGGGGTGTGACTGTACAACTGTATTATTGTGCTCATGAAGGTGATATAGCAGAATACTGTGGCAGCATTTTGTGCTGCAATGTGGTATTTGGTTCTGCTGGGGCAGTATTTTGTGCTGCACTATGGTATTGCAGGTCCTGTCTACTTCTGTTATCCCTGCCTACTTGTCTTGCCATGCCTTCTGTCAGTTTGGATTTGAATACAACTTGGGGCCACTTTTAGTTTGGGAATTCTGGCTGCAGTCAGAATGGAAATGGTAGTACTCCATGTGGTGATACTTCGCCGCCACTACCAGGGGTGCACATGGTTATGGGGAGCGGCGTACTCTTTTTTCCACTCGGGGCACACCCTGGTTTGAGGGCTTCTGTCTGGTGTTAGATGGGGTGCCCTTGGTGTAGGTGGGTTTGAGGGTTCAGGGCAGGGGTCCCGAATGGTGGCAGACAATAGAATACTGCAGCAATGCAGGTGTTGGTGCTGGATTTGGTACAAAAACAACAATTTTTTACTGGCAATAACGGTGGCAAAGTGAACAGGACATTCTCACAGCAGTAATCACATGTCTGATAATACCTGGACTGGCAGATCTTACATGTGTTGCAATGTCCACAGTTCTTACAGTTCTAAAGGCTGAAAATTCGGAGTTAACAAGCCCTCTGACTTGATCTGCCAGTATCTGTACTTTCCATCTCTATTTCAGCCAAAAGGGTGCAACATCTCTTTCTCTTGCTTTATCTCTCTCATTATCTCGTCTTTTCAAAATGTGGACCTACAATGTCCAGCTAAGAGCTGTAGTCCTGTAGTAGACGTCCAATCTGCCTCTAAAATATGCCTTGGTGCTTGAGCTCCCAATTTCTCCCGATAAAAGTGTTATGGAGCCAAAAAGCTTTACGCAGGTTACGCTACTTTCACACTTGCGTTGTTAATTCAGGTACTGAGATCCGGCAGAGGATCTCTATACCTGAATTAAACTGATCCGTTTTGATTGTGCACATCAGGATGGATCTTTTCCGTTAGGATGCAGTTATGTGATATCAAAACTGAAAAAAAAACGGAACAGGCACTAAATACATTGAAAGTCAATGGGTGACGAATCCGTTTTTTTAGTCTCCTAAAAAAAACGGATCCGTCACCGTTGACTTAGGCTGCTTTCACACTGGCGTTATTGCTGGATCCGGAAGGGTTCAGCAATAACGCTTCCGTTACTGATAATACAACTGTGTGCATCCGTTATGAACGGATCCGGTTGTATTATCTTTAACCCCTTCACGCCCAGCGCCGTACATGTACGGCGCTGGGGCGATGCGGGCACATGGCGCCCGCTCGCGGGTGCAGCGGGCGTCATGGCCGGCAAGTCTCTGCTGTTTCTAACAGCAGAGACTTGCCGTTACTTACCGCCATCGGCGGCGTCTTCCTTCTTGATTAGATGCCGTGATCACACGTGATCACGGCATCTAGTTGCGTTTCAACCCGGAAGCATTCGCTTCTGGGTGGTGTACAGACACCCCGAGTGGCCAATCGGGGTGTCTGTACACCATATGAAAACTGTAATCCTCGCTGGTGAGGATTATAGTTTTCAAAGTGCAATTCTTATTCTGGCCACTAGATGGCAGGCCAGGATAAGAAATGAGCAACTCATGGATTTCTGAGTCTATAGAATCCATAATTGCTCATAAAGAAAAAAAAAAGCCACAATATATAAGCCCATATTTGAGCTTTCTGATAGTAAAAAAAAAATTAAAAAAAATGTTAAAAAATATATAAAAAATAAAAAGGATGTAAAAGTTCAAATCACCCCCCTTTCCGTATAAGTAAAAAATAAATACATAAATAACAATAAATATAGACATCATGGGTATCACCGTGACCGAAAACGCCCGTACTTTTAAAATATAAAAAAAAAAAATTCCAATACGGCGAATTGTGTGGCGGAAAAAAGCGTCCAAATGGCGATTTGCCTTTTTTTGTTGCTTTTTTTTTCTAAAAAAAATTAAATAAAAAGTGATCAAAAAGTCATACACACCCCAGAATGGTATCAATAAAAACTTCAGATCGTCCCGCAAAAAATGAGCCCCTATACAGCTCTGTACACATAAATACCAAAAAGTTATAGGGGTCAAGATTTGACAAGGAAAAAAAAAAAAAGGGCAACTTTCTAATTATTTTATCACATGAAAACGCAGGAAAAACTATACATATTAGGTATTGCCGGATTCGTACTGAACAGTAGAATTAAAGTAACGGATCAGTTTTAATGCACATCGAACGCTGTAAATAAAAAACCCGTAGAACTGTAGCGGAATAGCGTTTTCTTTGCAATTTCACCCGGTTTGGAATTTTTTTTCCCGCTTCCCACTACACCGTATGCAATATTAAATGGTGGCGTTGGAAAGTACAACTTGTCCCGCAAAAAACAAGCCCTCATACAGCTATGTGAACAGAAAAATAAAAGCGTTATGGCTGTTTGAAGGCAGGGAGCGCAAAACGAAAATGCAGAACCGAAAAAAGCTCCGGGGGTGAAGGGGTTAACATTGCTTGGACGGATCCGTCATTAACTCCATTGAAAGTCCATTGATCCGGTTTCTATTGTGTCAGACAAAACGCATCTGTCCCCATTGACTTGCATTGGGGGTCATGACGGATCCGTTTTGGTGCGGATCCCCAGGATGGAGAGCAAACCAGAGCATGCAGCGGTATGTTCTCCGGTCTGGAGACGCAAGTGAACTGAACGGAATGCATTTTGGAGCATTCCATTGCCTTCAGTTCAGTTTTGTCCCCATTGACAATGAATGGGGACAAAACTGAAGCCTTTTTTTCCGGTATTAAGCCCCTATGACGGTACCGGAAAAAAATGCTAATGTGAAAGTAGCCTTACATTGGTTTCAGTGCCGGATCAGTTCTTTCAGTTTTTATGACCGGACACAAAATTACAGCTTGCTGCGGTTTTGTGTCCGGTCACAAAACTAACAGCTGCCTGAACTGAAGACATCCTGATGCATCCAGAATGGATCTCTTTCCATTCAGAATGCATGGGGACAAAACTGATCAGTTTTTTTTCGGTATTGAGATCCTCTGCCGGATCTCAATACTGGAAAACCACAACGCAAGTGTGAAAGTAGCCTTATCTGCACAGTCTTTGTAGCACATACTTTTCCTGATGGCTACTATACGGTGCAAAATGTGTCTCACTTGCTTCCTCAGAGGTTGGTTTAGGCTAGGGCTACACGACGACAGTTGTCGCGCGACATTGATGTCGCACCAAAGTCGCGCAACAATTTTTATACTGGAAGTCTATGGTGTCGCACTGCGACATGCGACATGCTGCGACTGCAACACGACAGTCACAAGAAATCCATCTTGGATGGATTTTTCTGCGACTGTCACGTCGCAGTCGCAGCATGTCGCATGTCGCAGTGCGACACCATAGACTTCCAGTATAAAAATTGTCGCGCGACTTTGGTGCGACATCAATGTCGCGCGACAACTGTCGTCGTGTAGTTGTGCACTATGTGTCGCGCGACACATGTTGCCGTGTAGCCCTAGCCTTAAGGCTATGTTAATTTCCCTTACTGGCTGAGGATTCTCCCAGGTTTGCTTTCTTGCATTTTCTCTCTACTGCCTCAGTTTCAGCTAACTTCACTACCAAATCTAAGCCAGGTATAGCAGGTATTGCAGTCCAACCTAACTACCGGGTTATCCCCATCTGTAACCTGTAGATGGAACCATACATATTACATAGTTCAAGACATTTTTGCCCTTTATGTTGGGGGCGGACAGCACACTGCACTACATACAGTAGGTCTAAATAACATGTAGGTATGGAGATCATACATATCTGGATAAATGTTTGTGTGCCAAACATTCTCTCCCAGAGTGCTCCCATTATTAATAATGCCCCTATAGGTACTACCTGATAATTCCCTTCAAAATAAGTAACACCCTAAATATTGGGCCCAATAATAGTAATGTCCCCTCAAAGTACTACCAGTAGGAATGATGCCCCATAGTGTCCTCGTAGTAATGAGGTCCCCTAAAGTGCTCCAGTAGTTATGTTTCCCTGTAGTGCCCCCAGTGGTTATAGTGTCCTCCTTTAGTGCCTCCAGTAGTTTTAATGCTGCTATATTGCCCTTGTACTTATGTCCTTATGTAGTGCCCTCAATAGTGTCCCCCTTAAGTGTCTATAGTAGTTATAATGCCCCCCGTATTTGCCCAAAATTGACATGAAAACGAAAACCTCAGCTTCAGTCCTAATGGCTTGTGACTTATGATATTGAATGGTAGGGCCACAAACCACTGCTTCATGTGCCCTGTTACAGAATGTAAGTGTATCACCATTTGTAGGATGTCAATTCAGTTTTACCCACCACAGCCACTACTTTCGGGCTGAGGTTTTCGGGCAGAGGTTTCCCTAATTTTCAGTTGCGATGATTGTGCAGCAGAGAAGTTAACATGACATAGGGGGTTGGGGTAGATTTTTTGTGCATGTGTCATGTGATCACCTTTAATCTGGCGGTCACCCACTCCCTGTGGCGCAGATTGTGTCAGTGTTTACTTGATAGGAAACAGATTGACAGTTGACAGATTATGAGTTGACAGATTATGATTCTATGAAAGACAAATTTATCCCCCTCTGAGACACTATCTGCTCATTGATGATGGGGCCACAGAAAACCAGGAGTTATTAGAAGATGAGGTCACAGCACGATGCAGCATCATAAAAAGTGAGATCGGAACTGGTAAAGAGCACCTGTAAAGCCCTATCCTTCAGAGCAGACAGCCGATCAATAGCGAATGAGATCCAGGCTCTCCAGGAAGGTGAACTCTTGGAGGCAGAACAGCTGTGCCAAGCAAGATGACACCTTGGCTTCTCCTAGTAGATGGGTGTCCACTGCTGGGGTAACAATGTGTCCCCAACCCCTCCCATGGCCACACCACTGCCTGCAGCAGAAGCTGAGATATGACGAACCGTTTACAAGTTGCAGCCTGTGGACTATAGCGGTGACTAATAAAATTGTGTCAGCAGCACCAGGAGCCAATACTTTTCACCCCAGTGTTTCAGAAGTTGCTCAGCTACGGAGTGTGAGCTCCTCTGCTGCCATCCTCTTCTTGTATTTGGGTCTCCGGCGCCTGATGTCAGTGTTCTCTGTGTCTGGATACACAGATGTCTGGCAGTGTATCCTGTCGGTGTATCAAAGATTCATGTCACGTCTCACTTCACGAATACAGTCTACATCGTCTTCCGTCATTGGAGATTTATAATTAGGACATAACTAAACCAGGCAGAAGATGAGCTAAATTTATCACCATGGCTCAAGATGTATGAGAGATTTAGTACATCTTGCTAGACATGTTAGACACTTTTCCTTACACCAGCTTACTTTAGTCCATTGTTTTGCATTACATTTTTGGAGCAGTATGGTGAATTTAACCCTTTCAGCCCCAGACGCTTTTTCATTTTCGTTTTTCACTCCCTGCCTTTCCGGGGCCATAACTTTTTTTATTTTTCTGTTCACATAGCTATATAGGGCTTGTTTTCTGCATAGAAGTCTCAGCTAACTGCTGCCATCTGCTTCTGAAATACACCTAAGATAGGTGTATTTCAGTATAATAAATGACCACTCTGCTACAGGCAGGGACTCCATAGGAACTAATGTGTTCAGCCTCTGGTCACTCAGGAGGACAGAGGCTGCACACTGCATCCAGCTGGCCCGATCCTCGCTGGGGGACCCGGCGCACAACTGGAAGTATGTACTTCCGGGTTTTTGTTTGTACAGATGCTGTGGTCATGGTCGAAAGCAGGTGTCATCTTTAAAGTCCCGGCCGGGAAAGGGTTGTCCACCTTTGAAGGCCCTTCGGCCAAACACCCCATATCACTGGACGGATGCAGGGAATGGACGCATACTTACCTGCTCTCCGCCTTTTGTTTCTGTCTCCTTCAGTGCCCTGCCATCACACTCTTTTCCCTGCTGCTAAACTTCCTATTTGAAGAGGGTTAAATGGTTGCTGCAGCCAATGACTGTCCACAGTGGTGATGTGTGAACAGACACATGTAAATCAATGAGTACATGTGCTCACTGCGGAAAATGCAGATAGCACATGTCCAAGAAAAATGGAAATGTGAACGAGGCCTAAGCCTGCCAAACACATAAGATTTTAGGTGAAAAAATCCAACTAGGCAGATCAAATTTTTGCCAGACAAAAGATGGTCATCTGAAATTGTTGTCTAGCAATAATCCTTACATCTCCTGTTCCTTTCCTGCATTCCTGAACACTCAGGCCTGCTGCGGTGTTATGTCCAGAACTGATCACCAGAGGGCGCTGTTAATTTCTCTGTGAGACTTTTACCAATAAACCGGTCCCTGACGCTCAATGACAGCTAAATATGAAGATTTATGAGCAGGATAAGTCCCGGCTGCATGTTAACTGCAAGAAGAGATAAAATATTGTAAAATAAACTATCCTTAAGAAATCTTATATGTTCCTTTAAAGACAGAAATTCTGTTTAGAAGCTTCCAATGTGTTGCAGCAGCTCAGATACCGTCTGGTATAAATGTGACATGGCATCCAGTTTAACTCCTGTATTACGACTACAGCTTGCTCTATTATAATGCCCCCAATGGTCATGACTGGGAGCTGCACAAGACACTGCCAAGCCCCCCTGATATCCTCCCTACTCTGCTGTTGATCAGGTTTGTAGATTGCCCATATCGTGACATCCTATGTGTCACAGCTGTTCAGATACCCTCTTGTATAAATGTGACATGGCATCTGATTTGACTCCTGTATTACCACTACAGCTAGCTCTATTATAATGTCCCCTAATGGTCATGACTGGTAGCTGCACCAGACACTGCTTAGGTCCCCCTGATATCCTCACTATTCTGCTCTTGATCAGGTTTGTATATTACCCATATCCTACATCTTACTGCTCATATGAGGGAAGCAGAGGCAGAAGCAGAATGTGTATCCTCAGGCAAGTGAATAGATTTATCTACAGCATTCTGCATGTGGTAAATGCAGGAAACATAATGGACCTCTATGCAATAGCAGGGACATCCAGATTAACCTTCTATGCTCAGCGTTTATAGTTCACTTCACCTGTCGCTGCAGAGAAATTGCTGAAGTATTTACTGAATGATGAAATGAATTTTCATGAATGAATTTAGTACATTGTCATAATATTCCACAGTACAGAATAATGTGGGAGACCTGTGGCCATAGGAGCTCACAGTCTCACCTAGGAAGAGTACAGGACCATGTAATAGTGGAGGTGCAGTACCCCAGGCCTGAGGGTATCTGCAAATGTTTTATTGTATATAGCTATGTGTTGTTATTGTTACATATTTCCATGTATTAGCTGTATGTTTCAGCTAGGGAAGGTATGGTTGGCAGGAACAGGGCTAACCAACCTACTCCTCCCCTCTTGGTAGGAGTGGGCTGGTCCTACTTCTTGCCAGGAGGGGGAGTTCCTGTTTAGAGAGAGAAAGAAGGGGAAGCACATCTAATTTTTCTGTGAGACCAACACTCCAGAGAGATCTACAGAATCGGGAATACTGCTTCCAGAAAGGATCAGTGCCCCAAGACAGCAAAGTGATCAGACACTGCTGCAAGTGCTGCTAGTGCCAATTACTTGCCACACACCCCATCGCCATTCCTCCTCATTTGGTGCCAGAAACTGTACTTTGTTTTTAATACTGCTAGATGTGCTACAAGTTATATTTTGTACAGTAAAGAGAGAGTTTTATACGTCTGGTCTGATATAGGGTGCAATATCCTGAGGGAGTACACCATCACACAACATCTCATCAGGGCCACTACTAGGGGCGTAGCTAAAGGCTCATGGGCCCTGGTACAAGAGTTCAGCTTGGGGGCCCCCCTTCCCTCAGTGCTTTGCGGCCAGGGGCAGGGAAGCACATAGCCTTTGTGCTGCCTGGGGAAAAAATTGAACTGGCAATTTCTAACCCCTTCCCTCCAGCCAGAGGTGTAACTTGATCAGCATAGACTTTTTATAATACCACTGTCTTCTTATGTGGCACAAGGGTCTTTGGGCCCCCTCAGGCTCCTGGGCCCAGTAGCGACTGCTACCTCTGTACCCCTTATACTTAAATCAACTTGCATCCGTACAAGAAGTGGTTTTTCTCTTGGTTTCAGCAGGTTTTTGGCATAAACTGGCAGGTAAACATAAATATTCCGTTTTATCTCTCGGCTTTAGTCTGGTAGCTGGACTTTAGGACTGTTCTGGTACCTTTGGGGTGCCTTTGGCTGTTGACCCCCTTGCAATACTGTACGGAGTCTGGATGATTCTCTTCTCCTTCCAACTCGAGACTAGACTAGGACTGACTAAAAACTTCCTGCAGCCCCTCCCTTCGTAGGAAACAGGACTAGCCCACTTCTGCCCAAAAGGGGGAGAATGGAATGGTAAGTTCCATTCTATCTAAAGATCTCTTAGCCATATACGCTGCCATCTGCTTGTGAACCAGGCATATAACATGTAATACGACAAATAACAGTTGCATAGCAGAACAATTAATGCACAGTGTAAGAGGAATAAGTACACAGATGACATTATTGTTAGCCCATTAGAGACAGTAGCAGGGTTTAGGAATGGTAATACCACTCTGGGGTATTACAGATACTTAACGATAACATAGCTGAACACTAGGAGAATCTTCTGCATTATGGCCTCCTTAAGATGACCATCTGATGTCCCACAATTCTTTAGCTGCACCAAGATGGCCATGAAGACAGTAGCTGAGAGGTCACTGACCTCCCATTCACTCAAGACATAAATCAAACTGTCCAATGCCTGGGCCTGTTCCTTGGTCAGATGCTGCATCTCGGGGATGTCCTCTAAGACAATGTATGGCTAGACATCAGTGTGAGGGTACAGCCACACGATCAGGTTTCCTGATTCAGTTTTAGAAACCAAAATCAAGACTGGATCAGGAGAGAGAGTATAAAGGGCAGATACAGCTTCTCTTGTTTCAATCCACTCATGGTTTTGGCTTCCAAAACTGCATCACAAAATATAAATATCACAATGCTTACATCCAAACAAAGTGAAAATGGCTGTGGTACATGATCCCCCCTCCATTTAGGTACGCTTATGTGCAGTGTTTTGGTGGGTAAAATGTGCGGATTCCGTTCCGTTACATTTTCTGCAGTGTGTGAATGACATTTTGTAAAATCTCATCTACTTTGCTGCTACTGTGAAAATCCACAGTCTGTATGTCCTATGTGGCCATACCCTTAAATTCTTTAAATGTAGAGGCTGGCAGAGTCATCTCTAGCCATGCTATTGATCGATCTGACACAGCTACTGATCCGCTATAGTAGTGTTCCCCAACTCCAGTCCTCAAGGCCCACCTACCGGTCATGATTTGAGAATAACCCACAGAATGAATACCTGTGGTAAATCCTGATGCATTGAAGCTAATTATATCACCTGCTCAATACTAAGGACATCCTGAAAACCTGACCCTGACCCTGGCCCTGAGGACTGGAGTTGAGGAACACTGCGCTATAGAACGGTGGCAAATCATATGTTCCTGGCTACCAAGCTGGCTAATAACTCAACCACCATCAGAGGTGGTAACACATACTATCCATGTTTGCTCTGTGGTATCTGTTATGTTAAAGTCTTGATTGTTGTATTTATGACAAAATACTTAATAAAAACTTATTGAACATTAAGGTGGAGCCTGGTTCCGTGTGAATACTTCATCATTGTAGAATAAGACGTTTTGCCACTCTCTAATGGACCTTATGATTCAACACCTCAGTTTCAGGATCTCCATTGCTTCCATTCAGAGGCAGAAACCCTGTTCTGACCTAGTGCTGCTCACACAGGTTTATGACTCATTACAGTATGTGTACCTAGTTTCTTCAGTTCTTCAGCAGAAAATGGTGAGATACTAAAAGCGAAGTATATTAGAAATATCTCATTATACAAGGAATAATCTCTAGTTAAAACTTCTTCATAAAATGTTAATAATCACCGAGTCCTTCTGTGTCATGGTAGGGTGTCATCAACCTGCACCAGGAGGGACCCAAACTTGATGTTTTCTTGGGACCCCAATGCAGTAGAAACACTGATGTCTTTGTTTAAGCAGTGCTGGTGCGGGGCTTGTTAAATAATTTACACTTTGTGTCCTCCCCTTTACTTGATGTGATGACAAGGTCTACTAGTTACGCAGCATCCAACTGTAATACAACGGTACACTGCAGAAGGGTTGAAAATGTAGTTTTGTGTACTAAATGCATTTACTGTATTAATTACATGCACAGAGTTAATATTCCATATTTACGTCCACCAGAAGATGGGGCAGTTGCCGCTCTCTTTATATAGAGAGGAGGTGCTAGGACAGATCAGATAGTGTCAGTGTGTAAGCAGAGAGGAATGAGCAATTGCTACATGGGAGAGCTAAGAGTGAAGCCAGCCCTGGATCAGGTACCATCCAGAGCAAGAAAAAAGAATGACCAGAAAAAATCCCCAAAAACATGCCAGATGTAAAAGAGGAGGTGTAGAGAGAGGTTCTGTGTAGAATTTCTGTCTGAAAAGGACCACTGTGTCTCCATAGCCATGTGTCATAGAGATTAAAAACTTATGGTACCTCGACACACCATTAGAGCAGATGGGCCATCTGCTAAGAAAATATATACAGGTACATCCCACAGAGGACATTGTGGAAGTATACACTGTCAAAAAAGGTGCATAGCATAGTCTGCGGTTGGGGTCCACCCCATGGTTACATTGCAGAAGGAGTAGTGTTGCACTGGGATTCTAAGGTTCAGCTTGAGAAATGCAGTGTGAGGAGAAATGCTTTTAAGAGACATCTTGGCCCATTAACTACCTTTGCTGCCGTACCACCTATAACATCTGTGGAAAGTGCACTTGTGTAAGAACTGCCAGTCCATGCATGCTGAGAATTGCAACTGATTTGCTTAAAGGGGTTGTCCGAGTTATTTTTTTGTTCTTTATATGTTTCTAACTTGTCAGGTATAACAACTTTCCCATATACTTTGTGCTTCTAAAGCTGCTGGTTTCTCAGAGTTGACTGAGGGTCACATGACCTGTGATGTCACCTTATCTCCCTGGTCTGTGATGTTTCCTGTACAAGCCTCAGAGTTCAGATAACAGTCTGTACACGAGACGTCACTGGCCACGCCCCCTTTCTTTGCAGGGCTCCTGCTATCTGCTCTCTCCCTGGATTCCTTCAGATAAAACATTAACCCCTTCAGCCAGAACACACTGAGGGCTCAAGGCTTTATAACAAATAGTAGCTGCAGCAGTGAGAGGAGACAAATGCTGGCAAGGAGCTATAGAAGAATTGTATTGTACAAGAACAGGTAGGGAGAATTTCCTGTGTGTATCAGCAGTGTCATTGTACACCTGGGACTTGTAGTCCTACACATATAACATGCTGCTGAGTATTCTAGCAGGCAGACATGTACTCACAGCACTTATATTCACTGCCTTTGCAGAGAAGGGGGGAGGGGCTAAGATTGTTGTTATTGCATGTAAACAAAGGCCAGAAGAGAACCAGGGAAATGAGGAAATATAGATTTTTTTTGCCTAAAACTTGCTGAACTTAGTTATATATTGCTGCCCATCAGATTTACAGTGCTATATTTTTTTCCATAACTTGGACAACCCCTTTAAGCTTGAATCTTTAGTAAAGAACTGTTATACTGCATTAGTTCCCCCCCCCCCCCCTCCCCGAGGCTTACCCACACAGCAAGGGACAGAAGGGTAATGTGAGTAGGGAGTAATGTGAACTACAGGCTGCCCCCTTATTTCTGTTTTGGACCAAAGTGAGTATTAGCCAGAATTTACTTCACCTGGGTGCAAAGCTTGCTGCCTAGCCCTGTATCTATATACTCTGGTCTTGGCGTCCTCCTACTACACCAAGCATACGAAGCAGATGTCCCACCAGTCCCTCAGCTATGCCCATGTATATTACATGACGATCAGGATGAAAGCAGGACTTCTGAGAGCTGAGAATTCAGGAGAATGTCACATGAATGTGTGCTCGTCAGGGAGTGCGTAGATACGGTGCCGAGCAGTTAATATGCAGCTTGTCTCACTGTGTCACAGCCATTTGCTGCCATCTAGAACATTTTAGCTGAAGATTATATCTAATAAAGTGAGTAAATCATTGTGAAATCTGTTTAATTGAATGTAATTGCTGGCACAAAATCGCCACATTTCTGCAGCAAGGAAAATCTCAGCTTCTCAGTTCAGATCTAATGTCTGTGAGTGCAGCTAGAATACCCACACTAATTGACCCTCAATACGGCTGCAAAAACCAGAATCATTACATGGCGCAGTCCTGAGAGGTGCAGGGGGTCAGGTATCAACCTGAGTTGTTAAAAATCCATGCCGTATAAATAAAAATGTGTCACTGTGGCTTTACTAAAAGCATTAGCTGTTATGGAGGTGACACAAAACTGTGAAAATAGAAAATACGTGTACAATGGCTGACAGCCTGCCCAGTACACACCGCTGAGGGCTTGTTACAATGTGATTTGTGGTGATTTAATTCTCTTGCTCCTCAACACTGCCAAATGTTCACATTTGAAATTCAGGCTCTGTTTGTGGATGAATTATTGACATCAATGACACAATTCATAAGGGAATCCTGTCAAACCACAAAGTATAGTGGACTGATAGCGAACAAATAGTAACCTAGTAAAGGACAGATACTGGGCAGATAAGAGAACTGGATGGACAGCAGATGTATGCCCCATTGGGCCATGTGAAAAGGCCCTTCAAACGGGGGCTGATCAACTTGAATATCATTGATTGGCACTGGTTATTTGTCTGACATCAGCCCATGTATGAGGACTAAAGCTGATCGTACACATTAAATGAATATTGGCTGAACCTGCCAATTATGTAGTGACCAACTGACTCTCCCCTGTCCCTGCAGAAAAGGATCAAGCAGTTGACTTTGACATGCCCAATCTGTTTATGCTCAGCTGATCAAGGATTGATAGCAGACATATAGAGGATTCATGGTGAACAGATATAGTGGCCTGATAGTGGACAGAAAGATCTCTGCTAAGGCCACTTTCACATTAGCATTGCCTGAATCCAGCTGGCAAAAACGGAAGCACAATTAATCTGGATCCATAATACGGATCCGTTGAAATACCGGATCCGTTTACTACGTTTTCATCCGGAAAAACGGATCCGGTATTTAATTGTTTAATACAAGAAAAGAATAAAAAATAAATAAAGAAAAGAAGTTCACATGTAAATGTGAATTTAAATACCAGTAAAGGAAAGAAAAGAAGCAATATAACATGCAAATGTCAAATTTTACTTACATTAAAAGAAAAGAAGTACTGAAAAGAAGAGACTGTTCACAAGAAGAGTGCCTACATTTGAAAGTAAGTGTAGGTGGAAACTGCAGAGAATTCAGGAAAGAAATGTCTATTTGTTCCACTAAGCTGGCAATGTCATATGTAAATTGTAAATACAAGAAAATAAAATAATTACAATGATATGCTAATGGTACAGTGGGTATAAAATAGTAACGGTCACATACCCCTCAGAGCTTGCCAAGATGTTGCCAGACCACATTCAGTTTGGATTTCAGGCTTTTATTCTAGTGTCACGCTAGAGAAGACATCGTTTCTGGGTCCATCCTATAACTTCTGACCGTGTGACAAGGGGTGCTTTTGAGGTGCTGTTTCCCGAATTGCGGAACTATCCAGAAAAGTTTTTCAATTACCTCCGGATGACCGTATCCAGCTTTGATGACCTCCTGAAAAGGGTGTGTAATCGCATTGAGAGACAGGACACCAGGTTCCATCGAAGAATCTGTGAGGCAGAAAGGTTAATGCTGACATTAAGGTAATTATAATTTTTGTAGAAGTACTATTTTTTCTAGCGTTTAAATTTAATACGTATAGTGTATATAGATGTTAACAATGTATATTTATTGATTTTCCTATAGGTATCTTGCAATAGAGATGCTATCCAAGAGATATCTTGCAATGGAGAAAGTTTCACGTCCCTTCATTACCAGTTCCGTCTTGGAATATCTACAGTTTCCTGCATCATCCAAGATACCTGCTGTGCTTTGTGGGAAGTATTGTATATGGAATTTATTCCTCATCCAACTCGTCAACAGTGGATAGAGATTTCTGAAACATTTTTGGAAGTTTGCCAGTTTCCTAACTGTCTTGGGGCAGTGGATGGGAAACATATTCGTACTATCAAGCCGCATGGGAATTCCGGATCCGTCGCTGCAGTAAATTCCGGAAAAGTAATAACCGGATCCGGTCTTAATACATGTCTGGCAATTAATACCGGATCCGGTTATTTTGAAACTGATCCGGAATTTGAGCCGGAGTAAAATCTGCAGCAAGCTGCGGTATTTTCTCCGGCCAAATACCGTAAGACTGACTGAACGGAGGACATCCTCATGCAAACTGAACGGATTACTGTCCATTCAGAATGCATTGGGATCAAACGGATCAGTTTTTCTCCGGTATTGAGCCACTATGACGGAACTCAATACCGGAGAATTAAAACGCTAGTGTGAAAGTAGCCTAAAGGACAGAAAGCAGACAGGCAGAAGACTGGACAAAGAGAGGGCAGGTAGTGGATAGTGGGTAGACTGATAGTGGACATAAAGAGGTCTGATACTTGGACATATTGAAGACAGATGAGGAACAGATAGTGGACAGAAAGCAACCAGTTAGAAGATTTGATAGTGGACAAAGGGAGAGCAGGTAGTGGATAGTGGGTAGATAAAGAGGTCTGATGGTGGACATACTGAAGATAGATGGGGAACTGATAGGGACTTTATAGAAGAAAAGTGGTCAGCAGAGATGTCATGCCCTCTCATGCTTTAGGGCTCATGCTCATGAACATGTGTGTCCCGTGCCTGTGCTGTGGAATGCAATACACAGACACTGTTCATGCGCACGCTGTTTGTGGATGAGGACCCATTCACTTAAATGGTTCCGCGATCCACAAGATATGGTCTGCACCAGAAAAAATAGGACATGTTGGATAGGCATCAGATCGATGTCTCCGCTCTGCGCCATATCTTTCATGGGGCACACACTTTCTTGTGCATGAGCCCTTAGTAAGACTCTGTTCACTGTGCTGTTAGCACTATTAGAAATTGGAACCACAACACAGTGCCAGATCCATTGCATAATGGACACCAGTGACCCATGACAGACCCACTGACTTATAATACCATCCACCAGGTTCCAGTAAGATGTCCATCCTTTTGACAGGAAAAATAGTTCTGCACAGAGAGTTTTCTCTTCGAAAACTACTGAAGTCATATCAGAGCTTCTGACTTAGATGTGAACAGAGTCTTATTCTAAGTAATGCACTCACTTTCATATTCTTCGGACTTCTCACCATACTGACATAGAAGCTGAGATATGAGGCAGTGATTACAGAGGAGACCTGGGTGTAGAGGGATTTTGAGACTTAACTATGAAGCCTCATCAGGACACAGGAGTCACTTTTATTTCATCACCACTTAATTGCCTGTGGTTATGATGACCTCTGTTCTACCAGGCCTTAAGGTCACTGACAGATCATATTATTTCCCCCGGCTAATAGACAATTTGCCTGTCACAATGTGGAAAGACAGAAAGTTCTGCCAGAGTTCAGATTTGGAAAGAGAAACTTTACTAGACTAAATTCATCATGTACAGGATCTTACACTTCCGAATATAGCAGGATCACATTGAAGGATACAGGGAAATTAATGTGCAGGATACCAGGGGATCACACTGTAGGATACAGGGGTAGTAGACACAGAAGAATATGGGGTATGGGATAATGTGCTACATCCAGTGCAGGGAGGAGAGCCTGAGGTTGTGATGACTCATGGCTCATACAGAAGTAAGACTGCAAGGATTTCTGCTAGGTTGTGCTCGGTGAAACATGATGTCTTAGTGACTATCATCCGGTTGACGTAGGTTTTTGGCTACACAGTAGCTCTAACAGAGCACATACAATAGTGCTGGTGCCCACGGTAGCAGTGATCCTGCTCGAGCTCTCATTGGGAACCATGCACAGTGTTGAGGAGAGGGCACTCTATTTTCTAACCCTGGGGCACACCCTGGTGAAAGGTTGCCTGTCCACTAGAAGGTGGTGTACCCTTGGTGTTGGGGTTGGGATGAGGTGTAGGGCAGGGATTCGAGCATTGGACATTGAAGAAGCCAGCTTAGTGGAACAAATAGACATTTCTTGCCTGAATTCTCTGCAGTTTCCACCTACATACACTTACTTTCAAATGTAGGCACTCTTCTTGTCAACAGTCTCTTCTTTTCTGGCTGAAGAAATAGAGTTAATTCCATGCCCCACATCTAAATGCTTTTTCGTCATTCAGCTTAGCTTCTGTCTAATCTGACCTGGGGTGCAATATTCTTCCAAAGGTAGGCCTCTATAATGCCCACAGCAGAGTGTATACTTTTAACAGACCTGTAATCTCTCTGTCTTTCTTGTATGACTAGGGACCTTACCTCCACAGGCAGTAATCCTCACTCTTCTTATACGGCTGTTCAACCTTCTGTAAATTTACTTTCAATTGCACACTGTGGATGGGTTTCTGGAATTGCTGGTCCCAATTCTGGTCTGTAGTTCCTCACAGGACTCAAGCTCCTGCAGACCGCTCTCACGGTTCATCTACTCTCATACATACCACTGGCTATCAGGAAGAAGCCAAGCCACAGGGTTTGGAGATAGTTGCAAGCCAGGACCTTAACACTTTCCCTTCAGACAGGTGTTACACAACATTAAACTTTGACCACACATTATGCAGTGAGCCCAGGAGAAAGGAAGTTGAGAGAATAGGAGTGATAGTATCAAGAATGGTAGTAGTGGTGGTTACTCACTCTGATGCTCTTCTGGTCGTGCAGTGTTGGGAAGGGGCATCTTTCTTCCCTTTCACGGCACACCCTGATTCTAGGGTTTCTCATCTCTGATGGTGTTTTGGGGTTACTTTGAAGGTGACAAATTGTGTGGTGCAAGGCAGGGTCCCTTGGCAGCTAATGATGGTCTGGCAGTGCAGTGTAAGGTGCAGGCAAATAATGACACCAGGTTAACCGCAGAATGGTTCTTACTGAAGATTCAAGTTCAGGTACATTAAAGTTCCCAGCACGCATGGACAGTTCTTACACAATGTGCAATTTACTCAGTTCTCATAGATTATTCTGCTGTAACGGTAGTTACTGTAATAGGCCAAGATGTCCCCTTAAAGAAGTTCGCCTCACAATGCACCACTCTTTCTGACACTTAAAGGGGTTGTCTTGCTTCAGTAAATGGTATTTATAATGTAGATAAAGTTAATACAAGCCACTTACTAATGTGTTATGACTGTCCATATTGCTTCCATTGCTGGCTGGATTCATTTTTATATTATACACTGCTAATTTCCAGGGGTTACGGCCACCGCTGCAGCGCAGATAGAAGGATTCTTGAATGGAAGCTGCTGCACATGTGTGCCAATGAGCACTCCCACATTCCTAGCCACCAGAGAGGTCAGCACTATTCCCTATAGTGTGCAAGCACAGCCACCGCTGCTGGATTTCAGTGAGGGCCATAACCTCAAGCTGGTTCACTATCCATGACTGTTTTCTTCATCTGACCCCTTCACTGAATGCTCTTAATCTAAACTCTTCTCTATGGGGAAAATTACATAGATTCACTTAGTGATGGTTTCTATGGCCTATTAACTCCTTTCATGCCATAAATGCATATATCACATGAAAGCACATTTTAACCCTTTTGCAGTGGGACACTGCAATTAGAAAATAGAGCACATACCAAACTCTATTATAATCTTTCAGTCTCTCTATAGTGGTCTCACAGATGAGCTAGCTCTCTGGTCCCTAAGGCCCTAGGAGCAGGAGCAATGGGACTTGCTTCCTCACTCCTCATTGTCCTAGATAACACACCCTCTCCTGGCAAGAAGTAGGACCAGCCCACACCTACCAAGAGGGTAGGAATCGGGTGGTTAGCCCCATTCCTAATTCCAACCATACAACTTCTGGTGTACAATGCAAACATGACATTACAAACTTTATATCACAAACCAAACTTTGCAGATACCCCCAGGTCTGAAGTAATGCAAGTGTATTGCCTGTATTGTTTTGCACTTGAGTGACTCCAGTAAACAAGCACACTGGTTTACTGCAAACCCTGACTGTATGGACTTGTTTTCCATTGGGGTGCACCACACCTTACCATTCTCTCCAGAGAGCAGCAACATGTGGTGACACCTTGACAGTGTCTGAGGGATCCAATGTAGTGTTGGGGCCATTTCAAACCCAGTCACTGCATATGGAAAATCTTTTTTGCTTAAAGGGAACCGGTCATCTCCGAAACACCCCCTGAACTAGAGTAAGCGGTGTATAGTGTAAGTGATGCTGAATCCGAATATGTAATTTTTATCTTCATACTCACTTCCATTCCGACGCTGTGCTCCCACAAACCTGCAGTAAAATGCATTGAGAGGACTCTTCTTTGAGTCCTCTCCATTATGTGAGTGAGCACCGGAGTCCACTGAGTGCATTTTACTGCAGGTTTGTGGGAGCACAGCGTCAGAATGGAAGTGAGTATGAAGAAACTTGCATATTCGGATTCAGTATCATTTACACTATACACTGCTTACTCTAGTTCAGGGGGTATTTCGGAGATGACAGGTTCCCTTTAAATAAAATAAAGGTTCTTATGGAAGCTAGATTTCTCCATATTTTGTGTCATTATAGATGGAACTGTACCACTCAAGAACATTCACATAGTTATCCCTAAGCCACTCCTGTGTTGTCTATATATGCTTAGGGTCATTGTCTTGTTGAAAGGTAAACCTTCGGCCCAGTCTGAAGTTCAGAGCACTCTGAGCACTTAGGTTTTCATTAATAATATCTCTGTACTTTACTCCATTCAGCTTTCCCTCAACCCTCACCAGTCTCTCCGTCACAGCCTCTGAAAAACACCCTGACAGCATGATGCTTTCACCACCATGCTTTACTGTCTGGATAGTATTTGACAGGTGATGATCAGTGCCTGGTTTCTTTCAGACATGATGCTCAGAATTTAGGCCAAAAAGTTCAACTTGGTTTCATCAGACCAGAGAATCTTGTTTCACAGTTGCAGAGTCCTTTAGGTCCTTTTTTTGCAAACTCCAGGAAGACTTTCATGTGTCTTTTACTGAGGAGAGGCTTTTTTCTATTCACTCTGCCATAAAGCCCAGATTGTACCAACAACTAATTAAAATATGACACAATAAACTTCAATTTAATTAATAACCAATAATTCATTAATAATAATAAATAATTAATTTAAAATCCTATATCTATTTCTGAATTATGATACTGAAATCCACCCAGTTATAACTGAGCAATACAGGCCCGCAAGCCACACCTTACAAAGGCGAGGCCCCCCACAAGCATTGCATCCATTGTTCAATTGCATTCTGCAAACCTAAGTTAAAAATGTCAGTACCAATCTCTGAAAGGTGAACATTATCAGATCTGAAAAGACCCGTTTCTGGGTCCACGTGCCTATAGCTTAAACCGCCTAACAGTCGAAGACATTTTTCCATTGTCCTATTCACGTAACTTTTCTAAATATAGGCTTTCTTTACCAAACCATATCAGGTGAGGCACGATTTTGGAAGATACAAGAGTGACACCCAGCATTATACACTTCAAAAGAGCAAAATCTATCTTCATTTCTCATACTAATTCGCACATTTTGGATTTACCGATATCGCTACCACCTAAATGTAAAATTAACACATTAGACAAAGGCCATTTTGAACACGGTTTGAGGATCTGTAATAACAATCTCCTCCAACACAATCCTCTAACCCCACCAGAAAATATGAAGCATAGAGGAGTCAAAAGTTAAATTTTCAGGAGTCCAGAAGACAAACGAGTGGCCAACAAAATGTATTTTGATAATAACAGATCCGGTCAAAAGGCTATTTATTCCTTTGGAGGCAATTTTTGTTTATGATTGCACTTTACTATTTTTGGCTAAAAATCATATTTTCAATGTGCCTTTATTAAAAATATTGAGCCATTCTGTCACAAAGGGTTAACTGTGTGACTGGTACTTTCACTTTATTCTGGTCATCTAATAAACCTTATCTCTAAACTACTAAGAGGTCATAAACACTTATTTAAGCCACATTATTATCATTAAGAAAAGAACTGAGCTATAATGAGTGTTTTTAATGTCAGAGAGCAGAGATAAGGAGCCCATCTGCTCCCCACATGACACAAAAGACAGAAAATCCACAGGTAGCTAGTAGAGTCTGTCAACTCTGTAAACAAAAAAGGGTTCTATATTGTTAATAAAAAACAATTGAAAAAATGATTTTTAGCTCAAAATAAGTACAATGCAATAATATAAAAATGCCCCCAAAGGCGTACATAGCCTTTAAGTCTATGACACTCCCAGCAACCTATTCTTCTAAAAACTGATTCATCCAATCCCCATCTGGCAGCTTCAGTCGCAGCTCCAAGAGGACACACATCCTTATGAATCCAAAAAGGACCTGACGACACAATAGTACAAACTGCTATCCAAGACTTGACAGCATCATACCTAACACAGAGCCCTCCCAAGTATTTAAACAATCTACCACTACCATATTGATCTATTTTTGAATGTCAAAAATCTCAACAATTGTACCCCTGACACATCTGAAGAATCCAAACCAGAACAAACAGAACAACTATAAGCAAGTAACTCACCAATCCGTAATACAGCAAAAAAAGCTGTATGAAAAACGCAAAACTTCAAATGCATAAAAACATATTCTAGGCAAAATGTATAAACTATCCAACAAACTAATTGAAATGCGTCTCCTACTATCAACCTTAGAAAAACCTTTGCTATAACCCTATCTGCTTG
Source organism: Rhinella marina (assembly GCA_900303285.1). Taxonomy (NCBI): domain Eukaryota; kingdom Metazoa; phylum Chordata; class Amphibia; order Anura; family Bufonidae; genus Rhinella; species Rhinella marina. The sequence continues at coordinate 358,301 of ONZH01015050.1, read as the reverse complement.
ATAGGAAAATAGGAAGACAACGGCTGCTTGCCAAGTAATTTTAAAAAGAAAGAAACACCGGCCACTGTTCTAAACAGACGAAAAGGACGATTGTTTCTCAAATAAACTAGCAACAAACAAACCACAGCTGAGTTCATCCAGAGCACCGTTAGCAGCGAGAGCATAACAAAACAATAACCAATCACGCCATGCGGCTGCATACTCAGCCCATGTTTTTGGAGCCACTGATTACTTAATACCCTCCAAGATTAGTCCCATAAAAGATCCCAGAGATGAGGAGGACAGGGTATCCCTTCTGTGTCTCCACTAGCTCCCGAAATCTCCCAAACTGGAAAAAAAAGATTAGGATTCTGCTAAGACGTTATTTTTTCCCTCAACATACTTTGCTTTAATCCAAATATTAAAGGCTATGTACACATTTGGGGGCAATTTTTTTATTATTGCATTCTACTTATTTTGAGCTAAAAATCATTTTTTTCAATTTAAAATATGGAATACTTTTCTGTGTACAGAGCTGAGATGCTGTAGTAGCATGTGGATTTTGTCTTTTCTGTCATTTGGGTAGCTGACAGGGTCCTTATCTCTGCTCTCTGACCTTATAAACACTGTTACTGATAAGAATGTGGCTTAAATTAGTGTTTATGACCTCTTTGTATTTTAGAGATAAGGTTTATTAGATGACCGGCACAAAGTGAAAGTATCAGTCACACAGTTTAGAAAAACAATTAACGCTTTGTGACAGAATGGTTCAATATTTTTAATAAAAAAATTGAAAATATGATTTTTGGCCAAAAATTAGTAAAATGCAATCGTAAACAAAAATTTCCTCCGAAGGCATACATAGCCTTTACGCTTCATGCAACATCAAGTGCCTAATGATTGCTTGTTATAGTTCCCCATGGGAACTATAAAAAGTGTAAAAAATTAAAAATAAAGTTTTTATTAAAAAAAAAAAAAAAAGACCCCCTCATACAGCTCTGCACACATAACTACAAAAAAGTTATAGGGGTGAGAAAATGACAACAAAAATTCAAATTTTTTTTTCATTATGAAAACGCAAGAAAAGCTATACATATGTGGTATCGCTGGATTTCTACTGACCTGGAAAATGAAGACCACAAGTCAGGTTTACTGTATAATGAACACTGTATAAAAAAATAAAATAAAATGTAAAACTGTGGCAAATCCACCACCTTTGGAATTTTTTCCCACTACATTCTATGAAATATTAAATGGTATTTTAAAGTACAACTTGTCCCACAAAAAAACAAGTCCTCATGTGAATGGAAAAATAAAAAAGTTATGGCTCTCAGAAGGCAGGGAGCGCAAAATGAAAAAGCAAAGGCAAAAAAACCTCCGAGATAGAAGAGGTTAACCAAACCAGATAATAGCACAGATTCAGATATGAACAATACATGGAAGTTCTCCCCCTCTACATGGACCAAACCAAAGGCTGGAAATGTTGATTGCATTAGTCTTCTATGGGGGCTCGAAGCTGGCTCAACCACAGGCTACCCCAATGTACCAGCGATGCCTTATTCTCCCACGTTGAACACAACCACACTGGTCCGAACAGAAAAAATGAGCACCAGCATCTTGACTGCATTGCCACTGGCACCCACTGTTGACACAAGGATCCTCATCTACGATAGCCCGGCATCTCTGCCTGTGGGGCTGTGTATTCCTGGAGGACCTGCGGCACTGTGTCCGTCTCACTGATGACGATGTGACGTTCCTGGCTCTGCTCTGCCGGCGACTCACCTCAGTTGGAGGAGTATAAGCGCTTCTAGCTCTTTTGGCTCTTTTGCAGGGAAGCGCTGGAAACTTCTGCCCTATCCGCTGACTGGCCGTTGGCTCTTCAGCACGCATATCCAGCACACCAATGCACTCCTTGCCGATGCTGGCTGTTCCAGGCAGCTTCGTAGTCATTCTTCTCTGATGACAGCCTCCGCCTTTGTCTATCAGCTGGTGCAGCAGGACTTCCATGGTGCAGATCCAGTGATGATCCGGTCTTCTCCAAACCGGCCCCATACCTCTAAGCGCTCATGCACACGACAGTATGTATTTTGCAGTCTGCAAAAACAGATCAGCAAAAAATACAGATGACGTCCGTGTGCATTACGTATTTTGCGGAACGGAACAGCTGGCCCCTAATAGAACAGTATTATCCTTGTCTGTAATGCGGACGTGTTCTATTACTTTGCGGAACGGACATACGGAAACGGAATGCACTTGAAGTAACTTGAAGTAACGAACTGAATTTCAATGGGTCCGCAAAAAAACGGAATGGACACGGAAAGAAAATACGTTCATGTGCATTAGCCCTAAAAGACCTAAAATATAAATGGAGAGCCTTCCCTCCATTACAAACAGCAGCAGATCCACATTCAGGATTTCTCCCACAGCAATGCATGGCAACCAAGCAGGATGGACCTTAACAGAGCCCAAGCCTTCAGTCAGAATCATCCCAGAACCGGTTCAAGCTGGACACCTCAGACCTTCAGCAAGGCTACTTCTGGTGAGTACTAATAATGAAAAAAAGGCGGAAAAGAGAGAAACCCAGAAAAAAAGACCCTAATTAAGGGTGACTGTGTCCTCATGTGTCCTCCAAGCTAAACACCCTGCGGTGCCTATAAATTCATGTAAAAAACAGGAAGAACTGAGCACTGAATTTTCCTGCCGGCAGACTTGTCACCAGCTGTGATGTTTTATCTACGTAAATGAAACATCTTGTACAAATTATCCAGACAACATGGAAATATCTTCTCATTTCTAAAGATAACGTAAGAAGCCAGATCCCACTAAAAACAGCACAAGTGAGAAACCAGAGTACATAATGTATGTACACAGTGACACCACTGCAGAATAGTGAGTTCAGCTCTGGAGTATAATATAGGTGTAACTCTGGATAAGTTCACAAGTGGACAAATAATGTGCACCTACACAGTGGAACCACATGCACAAATTTGAGTGCACTTAGATTTTGTCATAAAACAGTGGACAAACAGTGGTTCAATCTGGCACATCTAGGTTGAGAGAAAGTTTCAACACCTAGTCTAGGCATAGCTTAAAGGGGTTGTCCGGGTGCAGAGCTGAACCCGGACAGCCTGCCTGATGTTAGCATTTTATGCTCCCATGCGCTCCCTTGCCCTGCACTGGATCGCACAGGGCAAGGGTTCTTTTGTTTACAAACACACACTGCCGGGAGGAGGCAAAATGTCTTTGCCCTGCACGATTTAGCGCAGGGCAAAGGAGAGCATCAGAGCATGAGATCTTATTTTTGTGTATCCTTAAGGTGGATGGCTTACAATTCTCTTTCAGGTATCTGGTAAGTATTATTTTTTGTAGTAAGTGATGTTTATTTATGTCTTATTTTTTCATTTTTTATTTTTTATTGTTTCTAATTATCATGTCTTCTTTATCTTATTTCTTGTTTCACTTTCTTAGTTGGCTGTACTGGAGTTTTTTGAGGCTGGGGGCCCCAATACAGCCAACTAAGAAATAAGTTAAACAAAGAATAGGAAAAAGAAGACAATTAGATAATTAAAAAACAATAAAAAATAAAAAATGAAAAAAATAAGACATTAATAAACATCACTTACTACAAAAAATAATACTTACCAGTAGAGATGAGCGAATCATTCAAAAAATTATTCGCCGAACATTCGCCGAACTTTTCCTAAAATTTGTATATTTGACGAATAGATTTGTTGTATTTGCGTACAAAATATACGTTATTATTTGCTATTAGTGAACATTCGCTCACTAATAACGAACGTTCATTTACAAAATGTACGCAACTTCTTAGAAGACGTACGCATGAGCGTACAAATAGCTTACAAATCTCGGCGTACTATTGTCTAAGCGATTACGTAATACGCAGGCACATACGAGGAGAGACCGCGGCGTGCACTCCTCAGAGGCAGAGCGAATATTCGAGACATATATATGGTAAAGTGCAAATACATTATTATAGGTATAATATAAAAATTTTATATATCACCTACCTAGTATGCTCACGGACACGTTTAAGTCTCTTTTCTTCTGACGCTTGTCATAGAACTGGAGCAGAGTCCCAAACTCAGTCGCAATTTGTAATCCACATAGGTAAAATTGTAATCCAAATGGGTAAAAAAAAGCAGCAAAGGTTCCTTAAAAAACCCTCTTTCAAGGGGCTCCCCAAATAACCTGAAAAGGGGGAAAAAGGGATGAGGCGCACAAATGCGCAACTTAATTTCCTGAGTTGCCTCGTCATCCTCTCGCGCTGGAGAAAGGGGGCGGAACTACCAGGGAGGAGTCTGCATCGCTGAATTGAATTCGTACGCAACAGCGTATAGAGTAACTACCAGGGAAAAGTCTGCATCGCTGAATTGAATTTGTACGCGACAGCATATAGAGTAACTAAATTATACGTAGAATAGCGTATAATTTATAGGACACACTACGTAGCGAATGCGTACAAAAGCGAAGCGAATCACCTAATATTCGGATTCGCTTCGCAGCTGAAAAATCCCAAGATTCGATACAAATCTACGAAGCGGCGAATATATTCGCTCATCTCTACTTACCAGATACCTGAAAGAGAATTGTAACCCATCCACCTAAAGGATACACAAAAATAAGAGTCCCAGAGTGCTCATACATGTCATTATTCATTTTATTCTCATTTTTACTTTTATTTGTATTTTTATTCTAATTTTATTTTATTTTAATTTAATTACATTTTAATTCCAAAAAGTATTTATTGAGTTGATTGCAAACATGGAGAAATCGTAAATGTAGTACAAAAATGCATACATTAGGCAAACAAGTTTCTCCTATGGGTACATTCGTGTATAGAATACAATGTATATGGAAATCTATCGTATGAACGGAACAATTATATAACAATAAAAGATTTGTCATTAAACATAAGTTGTCTGATTATGTCACAACTATATCTGAAAGAAGCGGTTTTCGGGATTAATTTAATTACATTTTAATCTATTGTTTACCATCTATGTTTTATCCCCATCCATTGAAACTATGTATGAATTATTCTATGTGAATGTTATTGATAATAGACCCAATGTCACGAGGGGAGACAAGGGTAGGTGAGCCCTGTACTGAAACCCCTCCTTCTTTCCCTGCCTACTTGCCTCAATCGGCCCTAGGCAGCCGCGGACAACCACGAAGGCAGTCCCTACACTGGATAAGTGCGCAGGGAGGGAAAGGGAACAAAGGGACTGACAAAACACAGACGGAACAAACACAATGGTAGATAGTCAGCAAGCCAGGTCAAACACAGGAGGTCATGTAAATACCAGGGGTGAAGCGAAAGAGAGGTCTAAGTCCAGAATCCAAAGTCCAAAATCCAAGTAACAATCCAAGCAAAAGGTCGCACGAGCACTGATCAAACGTGTAACTAATCACAGGCGTCTGAGTGAGGCAGTTGCCAACTTTAAATAGCCCGCCCAGGATCATGTGATGTGGCCAGCATCACAGGACCTGAGGCGGAGCAAGCTGTCCAAACAATATGTAAAGTAGCCATGTGGTGTGATCAGCACCACATGGCTAAACCCAAACAGTGAATTAACTCATGAAGTGCTGGCAGACAAGACCAGCACTTCAATTCCCTATTGCTCGTCTCTAGGGGGGCGGGGAGGTCCGGCGGTGTCGTGCAGAGGGAGCGCGACGCCGACCTCGCGTGACAGTACCCCCCCTTCACGAGGGGCCACCGGACCCTTACCAGCGGGAGCAGGCTTATCGGGATGCTGCAGATGGAACTTTCGGATGAGTGAGTCTGCATGCATCCTGGTCAACGGTACCCAAGACCTGTCCTCAGGACCGAACCCCTTCCAATGTACCAGGTACTGGAAGGAATTCCGGACCCTTCTCACATCCACAATTCTGGCAATCTCATGCTCCATTTGTCCTGCTACCTCGACCGGAGGCGGAGACTGTTCCTCAGGACCAACGGGAGCAACATAACGTTTGAGCAAAGACACATGAAAAACATTATGAACACGAAGGGAGTCGGGTAAACATAACCTAAAAGAAACCGGATTGATCACCTTGGTGATCCTGTAAGGACCAATGAAGCGAGGTGCAAACTTGTAGGATGGTACCCTCATGTTGAGATTTTTAGTCGATAGCCATACCTTATCCCCCAACCTTAAAATTCACACCCTTAGAACGTTTCCTATCAGCCTTAGCTTTTTGAACTCCTTGGGCCTTTTCCAGGTTCAACTGAACCTGTGCCCAAACTGTGCACAGTTCTTGAGAAAAATCATTGACCTCTGGGACAACCGACGCAGATGGGGAAAAGGAGCTAAAGCGTGGATGAAAACCCATATTGCAGAAAAACGGTGACATCCCAGAGGATGAATTAACACGATTATTAATTGCAAACTCAGCCAGAGACAGGAATCTGGCCCACACATGCTGGTTATCAGAAACATAACATCTGAGATATTGCTCAACCGATTGGTTAAGACGTTCAGTCTGACCATTGGTCTCCGGATGAAAGGCTGATGAAAAGGACAAAGAGATACCAATCTTATTACAGAACGTCCTCCAGAACCTAGACACAAACTGTACTCCCCTATCAGAAACGATATTCTCAGGAACACCATGCAGTTTGACAATATTATCCATGAACACGGACGCCAAGACCTTCGCAGAGGGTAATTTACACAAAGGAATAAAATGACACATTTTGCTGAATCTGTCAACCACCACAAATATCACGGTTTTACCCTCAGAGCACGGCAAATCCGTGATAAAGTCCATGGACAAATGCGACCATGGTCTGCTAGGTATGGGTAATGGACGTAGCTCACCCATAGACTGTGTCTTGGGATTCTTGGACCTGGCACAAGTGTTACACGCAGTTACAAAAGCCTGAACATCCCTTGCAATCGATGGCCACCAATACTGCCTAGAGACTAACTACTTGGTGGCATTAATACCCGGATGACCACATAATACCGAGTTATGGCACTCACCCAGCAGTCGCAAACGCAAATGAGCCGGCACAAACAATTTGTCATTGGGGGTACCAGTGGGAGCGAGATGCTGTCCTGCTGAGATTTCAGATGCCAGATCAGACGAGGTAGCGGCCACGATGATGTCAGCCGGCAGGATGGGCTCAGGAGGGACGTCAGGAGGCTGATACGCCTGAAAGCTTCGGGATAAGGCGTCAGCCTTAATGTTCTTGCTCCCTGGTCTAAAGGTAACACAAAAATCAAAACTAGTAAAGAACAAAGCCCACCTCGCCTGTCTGGGATTCAAACGTTTAGCAGACTCTAGAAACATAAGATTTTTATGATCCGTGAGGACCACAATGCGATGTAATGCCCCCTCCAGGAAATGACGCCATTCCTCAAATGCCCACTTAATGGCCACTTAATGGCCAACAACTCCCTATTACCGATATCATAGTTCCTCTCAGCAGACGAGAACTCGCGGGAGAAAAAGGCACATGGCTTAAGATTAGTTAAGGTGGAGGACCCCTGGGACAGTACTGCCCCTACCCCATCCTCAGATGCATCCACCTCAACTATAAATGGCTCACTCTGGTCAGGCTGGATTAACACAGGGGCATTAGTAAAACACTGTTTTAGCTTCTCAAAGGCTTCAATAGCTGCAGGGGGCCAATTAACTAGATCCGCTCCCTTGCGAGTCAGATCTGTAACTGGTTTGACCACCAACGAAAAATTTTTAATGAATTTGCAATAGAAGTTCGCAAACCCTAAAAATCGTTGGAGCGCCTTAAGGGAGGAAGGTCGCACCCAATCAAGGATGGCCTGCACCTTAGCTGGGTCCATTTTGCAAGAGAAAGGGGTCAAAATGTATCCTAAAAAGGCCACCTCCTGAACGCCGAAGATACACTTCTCCCCTTTGACAAATAGTTTATTCTCACGTAACACCTCTAACACTTGCCTGGTATGAGAAACGTGAGATTCCCAATCTGCAGAAAAAATAAGGATGTCATCAATGTAGACAATCATGAACCTCCCAATAAAAGGTCTAAAAATGTCATTAACAAAATTCTGGAACACAGCGGGTGCATTGCTTAGCCCAAAGGGCATTACTAAATACTCATAGTGACCCTCAGGGGTATTGAAGGCCGTCTTCCATTCATACCCCTCCCTGATTCTAATCAGGTTATAAGCTCCCTTCAAATCCAGCTTAGAGAACCAGCAGGCGCCCTGAATCTGGTTCAGTAAGTCAGGGATAAGGGGCAGCGGGTACCTGTTCTTGACCGTGATCTTGTTAAGTTCCCTGTAATCAATACAGGGCCTCAATCCTCCATCCTTCTTAGGCTAGTTTCACACTAGCGTTTATATATTCCGGTATTGAGCTCCGTCATAGGGGCTCAATACCGGAATAAAACGCTTCAGTTTTGTCCCCATTCATTGTCAATGGGGACAAAACTGAACTGAAGACAACGGAATGCTCCTGAAAGCATTCCGTTCAGTCTTCAGACCGGAGAGCAAACCGCAACATGTTGCGGTTTGCTCTCCGTACTAGTTATCCGCACCTAAACGGATCCGGAATGACCCCCAATGCAAGTCAATGGGGACGGATCCGTTTGGTGTGGACACACTTGTAAACGGATCCGTCCTCCATTGACTTTCAATAGAGGTTATTCCGGATCCGTTTAAAAGCTAATACAACCGGATCCGGAATTACGGATCCACAAGGTTGTATTATCAGTACGGATCCGGCGGGTCCCTTCACCCGCCGGATCCGTACTAACGATAGTGTGAAAGAGGCCTTACCCACAAAGAAAAATCCGGCCCCCATGGGGGAAACTGAAGGCCGGATGTGACCCTTGGCCAGACTCTCTTTAAGATAATCTCTCATGGACTGCCGCTCAGGAGTGGAGAGATTGTAAATATGGCCCTTAGGATACTTGGAACCCTCAATAATATCAATGGTACAATCATATTGCCTGTGAGGAGGGAGGAACTCAGTCTCGGACATGGAGAATACGTCCTGAAAATCTCTGATATATCCGGGCAGGATAAGAGACTCAGTGGTACCTCCAAACTGCAATACTGATTTGCAACATTTGGAACAATCACCTCCCCATTTCTCTAATTCTCCTGCAGGCCAGTTGATCACAGGGTTGTGGTCCTGTAACCATGGCAGACCTAAAACGAGGTCAGCAGGTAAATCCCTTAAGACAAGGAAGGAACAAGTCTCAGTATGGGAAATTCCCACAGTTAGGGAAACCTCGGGAGTACAAAATTCCACTCTCCCATTATTCAGTGGGGTGGAATCTAAAGCAATGATTTGAATTACCTCCCTTAAAGGAACTAACGGAATACCTACAGTTTGTACAAAATCAAAATTAATAAAATTAACGGCAGAACCTGAATCAACAAATGCTTGACCAACCCCCTTAATTTGATCATAGGTAACAGAGATAGGTAGCAAAACTTTCCTCCTTACCACCGCTGGAGTTACCTTGCTTCCCGCCGGAGATCTCCTAGAGGGTGGAAGTTTGGGACACTGCTGGAGCCAGTGGTTCATTTCACCGCAGTAAAAACAGGCTCCCTTCAGGCGTCTCTGGTCCCTTAAGGTTCCACCTAACTGCATGGGCTCCTCCGGAATTCTGGTAGGAGATGGACTTGGAAGAGGAATTTCAGGCAATACGGCAACCTGAGGAATGCTTGAACGTTCTCTCAGTCTCTCTCTCACCCGTCGGTCTAGCTTAATGGCTAAGGTCATGGTCGCCTCTAAGGAGTCAGGAGTAGGATAACACAGCAGAAGGTCTTTCAGTTGGTCAGACAGCCCTACCCGGAATTGACTTCTTAAGGCTGGGTCATTCCATCCAGAAGAGACACACCACTTCCTAAACTCCGCGCAATAGTCCTCTACTGGACGGTTACCCTGCCGAATGTCCCTGAGCTGAGACTCGGCAACCGCAGTCAAGTCGGGCTCCTCATATAATAGGCCAAAGGCAAGAAAAAACGTGTCCACAGTCAACAGACTAGGGGAGTCAGGGGGTAACGAAAAGGCCCACTCCTGCGGATCACCCTGCAGCAAGGAAATAATTATTCCCACCCGCTGCTGCTCGGAACCCGAGGAGTGGGGGCGTAAGCGGAAATATAATTTTACGCTTTCCTTAAAGAAACGGAAGGTATTCCGGTTCCCCGAAAATCGATCCGGCAGCTTAACATGGGGCTCCACGATGGGGTTGGATGTGGAGGGAACCACTACTGGTGAGGATTGAAGCTGCTCCTGATGTTGGAGCCTCTCGGCCAGATCCTGGATCGCTTGAGCCATTCCTTGAACCTGGTCCGTGAGAGCCCACAACTGCTCCATGAGATTGGTCCTGTGATTCTGTCACGAGGGGAGACAAGGGTAGGTGAGCCCTGTACTGAAACCCCTCCTTCTTTCCCTGCCTACTTGCCTCAATCGGCCCTAGGCAGCCGCGGACAACCACGAAGGCGGTCCCTACACTGGATAAGTGCGCAGGGAGGGAAAGGGAACAAAGGGACGGACAAAACACAGACGGAACAAACACAATGGTAGATAGTCAGCAAGCCGGGTCAAACACAGGAGGTCATGTAAATACCAGGGGTGAAGCGAAAGAGAGGTCTAAGTCCAGAATCCAAAGTCCAAAATCCAAGTAACAATCCAAGCAAAAGGTCGCACGAGCACTGATCAAAGGTGTAACTAATCACAGGCGTCTGAGTGAGGCAGTTGCCAACTTTAAATAGCCCGCCCAGGAATATGTGATGTGGCCAGCATCACATGACCTGAGGCGGAGCAAGCTGTCCAAACAATATGTAAAGTAGCCATGTGGTGTGATCAGCACCACATGGCTAAACCCAAACAGTGAATTAACTCATGAAGTGCTGGCAGACAAGACCAGCACTTCAATTCCCTATTGCTCGTCTCTAGGGGGGCGGAGAGGTCCGGCGATGTCATGCAGAGGGAGCGTGACGCCGACCTCGCGTGACACCCAAAGTGCCCAAAGTTCAGTCCACTTGAATATAACAATGACAGTCCTCGTTTATTAAAGGATCCCCCTAATTAGGGGGCAGTATTATAGATTAACATTGATTGATCGATTTACCTTATATATATGTGCCCAAACATACACTAAGGTCCGCAGACCACTGAGGAAGGGGCAGGTATTAAGCCCTGAACTCAGTTTCTGCAGAACTCAGGTTAGTTACATATTTGACCTGGACTCAGTGCAAGAGAGTCTTTACCCAGAGTCCTCAGTGACACAGCTGTCAAATTCTTTCTCTCTCTCTCTCTCTCTCTTTCTCTCTCTCTCTCTCTCTCTATATATATATATATATATATATATATATATATAACTTGAGGGACTTCATGAGATTCTGCTGCAGCTGTGGAGAGAAGGAAATATTTATATAAAGGGCAACTACTGTACAGCAGGATACCCGAATGTTTGGTAAAATGAGGCAGTTGAAAATATGGGGATGTGCAGGGGTATAATAGTGTCCTCTATGTACTAGACTATAACTGTTTGTCCACTATGTGCAGAAATCTAACTATAATACTGTCTCATGTGTAAAACAATATACCTACTATAATAATGGCCACTATGTGCTAAAATTAAAATAATGGCCCATATGTACAATAATACTACTACTATAATACTGCCTACTGTGTCCAGGAATATAACTACTATAATACTGCCCACAAAGTTCACATATATAACTATAATACTGCCTGCTATGTACAGGATTATAACTACTATAGTACTTCCCCTATATTTACAAGAATATAAGTACTTTGATAGGGTGCCCTGTACAAGATCACACTATAATACTGCAACCTATGTGCAAGAATATAACTACTATAATATTGCGTCCTATGTGCAGGAATATAACTACTATAATACTGCACCCTACGAACAAGAATATAACTACTATAATACTGCCCCCTATGAACACGAATATAACTACTATAATACTGCCCCCTATGAACAAGAATATAACTACTATAACACTTCTCCTGTGTACAAGAATATAACTACTACAATACTGCCCATATAGGTACAGGAATATAACTACTATATTACTGCCCCTCTATAAACAAGAATATAACTACTATAATACTGTCTAGAAGTACAAGAATATAAGTACTATAATATAGCCCTTCTATGTAGAAGAACTACTATAATAGTGTTTCCTATGTATAAGAATACAACTATTATAATACTTACCCCTGTGTACAAGAATATAACTACTATAATACTGCAGATAAGTGAGAAAGTCCAGCCTCCGGTAATGGTAAAAACATCTGATATATATATATGTATATTTAATCATCTTAAAATCAGCCACATACAGATGGATACAGACATGACAGTGTTCGTCTATCTGACACATTTTGGGTGCTTCCTCTTTGCACCCTTAGTCATAGAATAATTAAAACATGTCAAGTAAATGAACACTGTCATGTCTGTATCCATCTGTATGTGGCTGGTTTTAAGATGATTGAATAAACATCAGATGTTTTATACCATTACTGGAGGCTGGACTTTCTAACTTTCTAACTAAGTGTGAAGTTGGCTACTGGAACTGTTGTTACTATAATACTGCCTCCTATATCCAAGAATATAACTACTATAATACTGATCCCCTATGTACAAGAATATAACTGCTATAATACTGCCTCCTATGTAAAAGAATATAACTACTATAATACTGCCCCCCTATGTGCAAGACTGTAACCACTATAATAATGCCCCCTACGTACAAGACTATAACTACCATAATGCTGTCCCATATGTACAAGAATATAACTACTATAATACTGCCCCTCTATGTAAAAGAATATAACTACTATATTACTGCCTCTCTATGTACAGGAATATAACTACTATACTACTGCCCCCTATGTACAAGGATATAACTACTATAATACTGCCCCTCTATGTACAAGAATATAACTACTATATTACGCCCGTCTATGTACAGGAATATAACTACTATAATACTGCCCCCTATGTACAAGGATATAACTACTATAATACTGCCTCCTATGTACAAGAATATAACTACTATAATACTGCTCCTATGTACAAGAATATAACTACTATAATACTGCTCCTATGTATAAGAATATAACTACTATAATACTGCCTCCTATGTACAAGAATATAACTACTATAATACTGCCCCCTATGTACAAGAATATAACTACTATAATACTGCTCCTATGTACAAGAATATAACTACTATAATACTGCTCCTATGTACAAGAATATAACTACTATAATACTGCTCCTATGTATAAGAATATGACTACTACAATACTGCCCCTATTTACAAGAATATATCTACTATAATACTACCTCCTATGTACAAGAATATAACTACTATAATACTGCTCCTATGTACAAGAATATAACTACTATAATACTGCCCCCTATTTACAAGAATATAACTACTATAATACTTACCCCTATGTACTAGAATATAACTACTATAATACTGTTCCTATGTATAAGAATATGACTACTATAATACTGCCCCCTATGTATAAGAATATAACTATTTGATCTGATCATCGTCCTCATGGCTTAGGAGAGCTGCAAACTCTAAGGATATAATCACAGAATATGAAATGCAGCAGGATTGGTATAGGAAGTGAACTCTCTTGGTGACAGGTGTCAATCAATCCCCGGGTACAGTCGCCGCAGCCTTCAAATTGCAGGTGTTCCATTTTTCTGTCTCCTGAGTCATTATAGAATGCAATAAGTGGAGTTGTCAGAGCGGCAGACGTGTCAGCAGTTTGGGGAGTGGTTCATTTTATGCCTCTGTGATGCCAGAATATTCCCTCAACATTGACTTTTTTTTCGCATTGACTGTTCAGTATATTTGATGCCTCGGTCGATCTTGCCCGTATAAGTTTGTGCACAAATATGCATTCAGCGAGTATGAAGGTAATGAAGATAAAGCGAGGAGGCAGCTAAGCCGAGAGACTCAAGAGCTGGGTGTACAGAAGGGGCTGCACTATCACTGGGTGGTCTCTAAGACCCTCTGTGGATTCTGCATCATGTCTCTATGAGCAATAATTATAACAGGCTCTACAGGGGATCTTCTAATTCTAGAGGCCGAGCAGCAGAGATGTCAACGTAAAAGTTAAAGGAGTTGTCTCACTTCAGCAAATGGCATTTGTCATGTGGAGAAAGTTAATACAAGGCACTTACTATTGCATTTTTATTATCCATATTGCTTCTTTTCTTGCTGGATTCATTTTTCCATTGACCTATATGCTTTTTGTTTCCATGGTTATGACCACCCTGCAATGCAGCAACGGTAGTTTTGATTGCACATGGTCCTGGCCACAAGAGAGACCAGCACCTTTTCTTGCAAGCAGTACAGTACAGTACACGTACATGTTGTACTGATACAGACAAAAACTTCAGGTATTTGGTCAGTTATTCCCATCAGTTAGGCTACATTCGCAGGACCGTTGTGTTTTGCGGATCCGCATATTGCGGATCTGCAAAACACTGTTACCGGCCCATGTGCGTTCCGCAATTTGTGGACCGCACATGCCACGGATATAATAGAAAGGCCTATTCTTGCGAACAAGAATAGGAAATGTTCTATTTTTTTTTGCGGGGCCACGGTATGGAGCAACGGATGCAGACAGCACACGGTGTGCTGTCTGCATCTTTTGCAGCCCCATAGAAATGAATGGGTCCAGATCTGAGGTGCAAAATATGTGGCTCGGAGCCCGCAAAAACAACTGTCGTATAAATATAGCCTTATTGTGAGCCAAAAGTATTATTTCTATTTGGCAGCATGCTGTTTGGCCTCAATGGGTCATTATTTTGTAAGTTTTTTTTGTTTTTTTTTGTACTGGCACATGTTATAAGGGAGCATTTTTGTACTGGCACACATTGTAAGGGGAATTATTTTATTGGCAAACATCATAAGAGGATATTTTTGTACAGGTACACATTATAGGGGGGGTTAATACTACTGTGGGCATTATGGTGGACTTTGTTACTACTGGTGGACTATAGAGAACATGATTACAAGTATGGGCACTATGGGGAAATTATTAATTTTGGGCAAAATGAGGAACATTATTACTAATAGGGGCACTGTTACCACAGTGAACTCTGTGAGAGAATTATTACTATTGGTGGGACTTTTGGAAGGACTGTTACAATGGGGGGCACCATGGCACAGTATCATCTTAGGAAAATTATTTTTGGAGGACACTACTGTATGTTTACGTCATTATCTGTGTGGTACTAGTATTTTCAGGGGAACTGTTTTTGCAGTATAGTTTTGGGGAGCATAATGAGCATAGTATTAGGAGTGGCAGGAAGGGGTGTTCAGAAGGTGGGGAGGAGAATGGAAAAGTAGGAAACTAAGATGTCTATGTGCCAAACTCTTCAGAGACAAGAGATGGCTGAAAGAAATCACCATGGTGGTCTGGTCTGAATGGAGAAGATAAAGATAACATCTACATCAGAGGGGATGTCACTGGATGTAATAGGTATGTGGCGCTGTATTACCCTGTATGTTTTGTAGCACTCTATGTAATGTTTTCCAAGTATGCCTTTAACACTAGGGCTGAAGGAAACGGGTAAAAGTTGAGAATTCTGCATGGGAGGCAGCAGAAAGGCTAGGTGCGCCCCTGCACGGGAAGTACATACAAATTCACATCCATAATGTGTGACTGACATGCTGTAAATTGGTCTTTTTTTACCCCTGGACACTCATGTGGAGGATGACGAGTCTTCTGTATATGTGTCTGGAGGATGATGGGTTTCCTGGACTCCTCCACTTCAATCAGACACCACCAACCTGAGGACACTGCTACAGTTGCTGGAGGTGCCGTAGTTATGCTGACACCACTTTGTTTGATGCTATATTGACATTTGCACACATTTATAGCCTTAGTGTGTGTGCACTGGGGGAATGCTATAGCATACACTGTAAAGAGACATCAGTTGCTGCCAAGATGCTCTGAGACTTAAAACAGAATTTATTATTAAAATTCTCCTGAGTGAACGTTTGACGTCTCTCACCGTGATGGATCTTATGTGGGAAAATATTCAAGATTATTATCACCAGGCAGAGTCATTCAGCAGAAAGCCAGGGGGAACTGAAACAGCAACTACCTGGAGAGTCCATGTCTGAGGGGCCCCACACACAGAGCATATCCCCAGGGGCACTCAGTATGGTCTGTTATCTGAGGAGTCCTAACAGCAGAAGCGCTGGTGCCATCTGCTGTGTAAGTAATTACAATGCTGTGGTGCTGGGGACTGAGGGAGGATTTTGTTGGATTTGGTCCTGGGTTTAGTTTACACCCGTTTAACAGTTTTTCATTTACGGCAACAGTGCTGAAATACAGCTCCATAATAGGAAATACGGGAGAACTGTCTTCCGGCTAGCTGGAACAAACCCATGAACTTGTGGGTAAGGGAGCTCAGAAGGAAGTAATCGTGCATTAGGTATACACAGAGAAAAACAGGCAGAGCCTTCCACGTACAGATCCTTCTGCTGACACCTCTCCTCTTCTAGTGGGCACACCCACTGGAGTTTTCACCCTCGTTCCTGTGGTTTATGCTGATCATAGCTACCCCCGTCTCTTTCTTCCTCCTTCTGTGCACTCTCATGAGGTGTGCCCTCTCTCATGGACAGCCAGTGTGTGCAAAGGTGACTGAGCGAAAAGGTTCCTAGTTTGTCTAGTTCTTTCAAAGGTGTGCTGCCTGTCCTGACCTCTGCCTGTTTTACCATTTTGCATGAACTCTGCCTGCCTTGACCTTCCATTGCCCTCTGACCATGCTTCGACCTGTACCCTTGGTGCCACATCCTGGTGACTCTTGACCTGCCAGGGACAAGAGCATCTGAATTGAGACTTCTTGACGTGGTGGCCTGGTGCCTCCTGCAGTATAGTCCAGATCCCGTGTGGGAGTGAAAGGTGAATACCAGGGGACCACCTTGATAATGGCCTCAGGAGTAGCCTCAAATGTGTTCGGTAGCACAGTGGGTCCACACCCTCTGCGTCACAGACACACTTGTGCATCATTCTAGATACAAATCCTCCCAGATACAGATCCTTCCAGGGACAGACCTTCCCATGAACAGCACTTACTGGCCACTTAAGATCTAGTAAATTCTTGATGAGAGGAGAGAATCCACTTTGCACACACATCTAAGATGGTCAGGGGAGGCATCTGCTGCTGGGTCTGTAAAGCATCTGTCCCATTGTCAGGGTTATCATGCAGGATTGAAGGCTTCAGGTGACAGGTATAGTGTGGCTGCTGGAAGACAGATTATAGGAGACCTCCAGCTAGAATTGCTTTTGTGTGCGTTTCCATTCTTCTTTGACATACATTTAAATGTGTTTTGTGTCGCCTGCCAGGAGTCATGTAAAATAGGTGAGAGTCTTCTGTATTAAAATCCCGTTCATCTTATTCAGCCTGAGCACCGAGTCTCCATCCAGGACTGCAGCACGCGCACAATGTGCCGCTTTCATCACTTTTTCCCCCTCTATCAAGGGCCTTGTAATGTGTTCCTGTCATTTCTTTTCCCGCCCGGAAAATATGGATGTCAAGAAACCATTATCACGCCATCAATCAACCAGGAATTATGAGGTAGGCGCAGAATGTGGCGCATGTCATCTCTGCTCTCTCTTCAAAGTTGTGTCCTAAACACAAAGCAGTTGAAATGACTCCAGAATGGACGGCCCAAAAAGTGACAGACGACACTAGCATAAGAATGTGGGAGCAGATTACTCCATGCTGACCACTTATACGATCGCCTAAAGACGGTACACTGTCTCCATAGATCTCTAAGTACATTATATACAATGTATAAGTATAGGAGGCTAGTTTTATTCAACCTGTAAACCTCAGACATTTCTAGGTTCAATGAAAAGTGGAGAATGAAGCAGTATAACAAACAGAAGATTTACAAATCAGGAGATATTGCTGTGATTTAACAGAGGAATAAGCAGATGAGCAAATTATAATGAACTAGCAGAAGGACCTGGCCTATTGGAAACCTATTGGAATCGCTTTGCAAGAACTCTATCCCTTACCATTACCTCAGCCTCACTGCACAGAAAAAGGTACCACAGCGGTCATCAAAAATCCAGAGGACCTTCCTGATTTCTGCGCCCACCTTGCTCTTACTCCACCATAGGTTCCTGACTGGGATGTGCCCACCACTCTACCTTCGATCCTGGCGACCTGGACCACGGTGGGCCCCTGCAAACGTCATCTACATACAGCGGCAGTAGAGAGAAGTTCTAGCCCCTCTAGAGGCCTTAACACCTGAAGTGCTTTTCAGTCCTTTCTTCCCTTCCCTTACTTTTTCCCTCGCTACTTCATATTTTTTTTCCTGCTTAGGATACCAATCCTATTTTGGATGTTCATTGTGGATCCCTTTGCCTCTGTGGAGTACTGGGGCGGAGACCCTTTAGTCCTAGATTACGGACTATTAGTAGCTTTTGCCACTTTTCCCCTACCAGCCGTCACCCGACATCCCTCCCAAAGTAGCTTTGACACATTAAAATGCTCCCTACTTTTTCCTCTCCTCATGGCTAAGATTATGTCATTAAATGTAAAAGGCCTAAACTCAAATTTCAATGCATTACACTGCAGGAAATGCATAGATCCAGAGCTAATATTGTTCTTATAGAGGAGATGCATCTTACGGCTGATGATTCCTTTGCTTTCGCTAAACACTGGTTTCCTAGGGCATTCATGGCCTCTGCTAGTTCCAAATCCGCGGGAGTCGCCATTCTCGTCTCCAGTTCCTGTCCTCTTCAGGTCGATAAGGTTCGGGCTGATCCTTCTGGACATTACCTCATACTCCAAGGTACTCTTTATGGGGTGGGCTTACAGCTGTGCACCGTTTATGCTCCCAACTCAGGTCAGCTCACTTTTCTTCTTTCGTCTTTACTGACTACCTTCTCTTCTGCTCGTGGAATGGTTCAGCTAATAGGGGGTGACTTTAATGTTTTGTTTTCTGAACACGCTAATAGACTCGCCCCCCCCCTCCCTTGACGCCTCCATCTTCCCAATGTCAGCTCTCCGGAGGCTTTCGTAAATTGATCCATACTCACTCCCTTTATGACCTATGGCGGGTAGATAATCCTACTTCTTGCCAATATTCTTTTTACGCCAATCCCCACCTCACACATACGAGGATTGATTATTTCTTTGGGAACATTATGGTCCTTAGATCACTGGTAGAAGCATCTATTGGACTGATATCATGGTCAGACCATGCTCCCATATACTTAGAACTCTGTCTTCCCTCTGCCCCCTTAAGATGTACCCATTGGCGATTGAGTGACTCCCTTCTGACCAATCCTGTTACACGGGATGAACTTCTCTCTTCACTGTCCCAGTATTTTATGGAAAATGCCCCTTCTGCGCCTTCCCTAGATGTTTTATGGGAGGCCCATAAGGCGTTGTTTCATAGTGTGTGCATCTCCCTCTCTCCCTAAAGAAAGATAGAGAGGCAAAATATCGAGAATGCCTAAGTTCACTACGAACGGCAGAACAATCTCTTGCCGCCCGCCCTACCACGTGACTACTGAGACAGATAGCTGAACTACGAGCCCAACTCAAATCTTTCGCCTCTTCGTCAACAGAGAAGCTGATTCGTTACACGCGACAGCGATTTTTTACATATGGCAATAAGCCACATACTTTATTAGCCCGACAGCTCAAAGACTGTTCTGCTGCTTCTACTCCACACGCTATTAGGGAGCGTCAAGATGTGCTTCAATATCACCCTGAGACTATTGCTAAGATGTTCGATAAATATTACTCAGCCCTTTACTCCCTCCCCTCTACTTTACCTACAGACGAGACAGCTCGTAACACGCTCTTAGATGAGTTTCTTTCAGAATGTCAGTTGTCCTCCCTGATACCGCAGCCCTAGCCCACCTAAATCAGCCAGTCACACTCAAAGAAGTTGGAGATACCATCGCTGAATTACCCAATGGAAAGTCGCCTGGACCAGATGGCCTTTCCTATGAATATTTTAAGACAACTCCTCACATGACAGTGTTTTTTTTAACGGGTTCCTGTGGGGTGAAGGAATCCCTGATACCATGCTGAGCTCTTATGTGACTATTGTCCCCAAACCCAATAAGGACCCTGCAGACTGTGCAAGTTATAGGCCAATTAGTTTATTGAATTTAGATCTGAAAATCTTCACTAAATTGCTGGCGAACCGGCTAAATATTTGGCTGCACCATCTGGTTCATAAGGACCAAGTTGGATTTTTCAAGTTCCGTCAAGTGGGAGATAATAGTAGGCAGGCTGTTGACTTAATAGATGTGGCCTGCAGGGCCGTTTTGCTTAGTTTGGATGCTGAAAAGGCGTTTGAGTGTCTAAATTGGGACTTTATGTTCCGAACATTACACCACTTCGGCTTTAAGGGTCCGTTTCTGACGGCCTTGAGAGGCCTCTACTCCTCCCCTCCAGCGACGGTTTGGCTACCTCATGCCCACTCCCCACCTCTCTCGATCCACCTCTTGTCCTCCAGACATCCAGGGTATAGAAGTCACAGATAAAGTGTTTTCTGTGTCCCTCTTCGCAGACAATGTTTTGCTCACCTTGACGAATCCTTTCCTTTCCCTCCCCAACTTACATGCACTCCTTGACCGCTATAGTGTGTTGTCAGGCTATAAACTTAATGCCTCTAAATCTGAGGCACTACACATCAATATCTACTTAACAGGCTTTGTCTTCTCCAGAGCAGTTTAACTATACATGGCGGACCCTGTCTATTAAATACTTGGAGATCCAGCTTACTCCTCACTACTCTGCTCTATATAAAACTAACTTTCCACCATTACTAACGGAAATGAACACCCTTCTCACTAAGTGGAAAACACTCCCAATATCACTCCTGGGCCGTGTAGCAGCCATCAAGATGTCCATTCTCCCCAAGTTTCTCTACCTTTTTGGGACCCTCCCGGTGAGAGTGCCAGCCTTGACTCTCCGCTCAATTCAATTTGCCTTTGCTAATTTTATCCGTCTATGGTGGATAATGACACATTTACTATGTTTGACTTTTGCAAAAGTCACACAAAAGTTTCAACCTACACCAGGCAACACCCTGGTCTACTTTTACACATATAGATGTAAACCACATTGCACTTACTCCAAATATAATACTGAGGTGCACCAGTTCATAAATTTAGTGCAGGCATACAAAGCAAAGACAGGCTTAAAGGGAACCTGTCATCAACGTTATGCTGTCCATACTAACAGCAGAATAAAGTAGAGACAGGTGGGTTGACTTCAGCGGTCTGTCATATATAAATTAAAAGTAAGTGGTTGCCGAGAACCAACATCATAATCATTGCAGACTGGGCCTGGAAAAGAGTCACGGCCACCTGAGAAGAGTCATGGTTATTAATGAAATCTTGCTCTCCCTGCCCACCGGCTGATGATTGACAGGCTACTGCCTGGGTGAGAGTGCAGGAGATTATGAATAACCCTGACTCTTCTCAGGTAGATTTGACTCTTTTCAAGGCCTGGGCTGTAATGATTATGATGTTGGTTCTCAGCAACCACTTACTTTTACCTCATGAATGACACACCGCTGAAATCAGCATTTCTGTCACCATTTTATACTGCCCTTAGTGAGGTCAGCATAAAGTTGATGACAGGTTACCTTTAAGACTGACACAAAAACAACTGCAAATGACAAAATATTCCCCATAGACCCTACACAAAAACAGTGTGCACTTTACACATACAGACCCTACTTACAGGATTTTCATATTGCCTATGTCTTCACCAACCAATGGCCATTTCCCTAACAGGGTTGAACTGCCTCAACCTCTGAAATAATACGGTATGTTCCTAAATTTCTGGCCTAAGCAACATATTGGATCAGGACACAGGAATGTACAGCATGAGAGATCTGCTGGGAACCAAGGTGACATCTAAGGGTACTTTCACACTAGCGGCAGGGGTGTCAACATTTCGTAATTTTAGTCTGGCCGCCTCTTAGCATGTTTGCCGTGCTACGTCCGGAACTCCGGCCCACCCCCATAACAGTGAATGGGGACAGAGCGCAGTTCCGGCCGCACAGGTGCACTAGTGGCAGCATGGATCCGGCAGGCTGCTCTGGCAGGGAACACCTCTGCCACTAGTGTGAAAGTAGCCTAACGTTTGTACCAGAGTAGCACTGTGCAATCAGTCAAGTTCACATTGCACTTGGTCATAGATAAGAGCAGGATCTTGGCTTCTTCTGTAATCACATCCAGGAGCTGACTCCAGACGGAAGTGTTAGTGACATAGAATGGGCAGTTCTCCAGGAAAATACACAATTAGTGTCCATTGAGAGAAGCACTGGCAGGTCTGACTAGGAGGGGGTTCTTCAGGGGAGGACTTTGGATATGAAATGTCACCTACATTAAATTAAGCACAAGACCCTTCAATATGACCATGTACCTGACACTCAATAACATGACTACACAGACACAACACCTCCAACATAGTTGCACACACATGACACCACAGACATGACTATCCCTAAAATCACTGCACACCTGATACCCCAAAGCATGACATCCCAATATGCTGTCCATGGTTCCAGCTTCCAGCAGCAGATTTGTCCCTTCGCTGAGGCTTGTGTTCAGATTTGATAGACATAAAAATAGTGATGATTCCTGCGCAGGTTTCACCTAGCATCATGTCATTAATATAAGGGCCTCCGGCTACTCCAGGCAGCGCGTTATCTGTAAACTCAGAAGCCAATTACTAGTACAGTTATTATATGATAAGAAAGCTCCAGCCGTGATTACTGACATCAGCTTCGACTACAACATTTCCACCGGTGCTACTACATTGGGACACGTACTGATAATAAGAAAACCTGGTAATATACATGACCATTATTAATATAAACATCGTCACCTCCTACATCATTATCCTCCACCATTATTAATGAAATCATATCATCATCATTATCCTTGTTATTCACATCATCATCATCAGTTCTTATCATCCACATCATTATTATGGTC
The DNA here is from genome assembly GCA_900303285.1 of Rhinella marina. Taxonomy (NCBI): domain Eukaryota; kingdom Metazoa; phylum Chordata; class Amphibia; order Anura; family Bufonidae; genus Rhinella; species Rhinella marina. Next base: position 335,291 of record ONZH01015050.1, on the reverse strand, counting down.
ATCAACATCATACATCATAATCCTCACATCATCTTCATATTCTCATCATCGTAGTACACATTATTGTCATCATCTTCATCATCCACATTCTTAAGCATCACGATTTCATTGCATTTTATCTGCAGATAGGGACAAGTGTTAGGAGAGCTCTGCCAGACTGCATGAATGACCGGAAGATGATGTTGAGATGGGGATACTGTGCCACAGATCCTAGGTTACCAGCCATTTGACCGGGGACCCAGCCAGCCAAATGAGCCACCAGTTCTTTGGCCAGGCCAGTCTTCTAAGAAAGAGAGGGTTGCTAGCTCAGACCTTTCCTCAGCACAGAACCTTCTGCTACTAAAGTGGGGACAGGAGAAGCCAGTTCAGTGCCTTACCTGTATTATTTTGCACTTGAGTACCTCCAGTAAAGAAGCACATTAGTTTACTACACACTCTTACTCTCTGGACTTATTTTCTTATTGGGATGCACTATGCCTTACCATTTTGCCCGGAGAGCAGCAACACATGGTGACACCTCAACGGTATCTGGGGGACCCAGTGTAGCATTGGGGGCACCTCAAACTAAGCCACTGCACAGAAAGGTTGATGGGGAACAGACAAAGGTCCAAGTAGCAAAGACACAGAGAAGTCTATACAGCAGAAACAACAATGGAAATTCGGGATTACTCAGCTGTACTTATGGTTCATGTTTTAAATACACATTTCTTGTATATAAAAGTCAGCATTTTCCACTTTGGTTACCTGAGATCTGAAAACAGTTCTGGTTTCCCGTTAAAGTTTTGAATTCTGTTAAAGGGGTTGTCTGAGTTCAGCGCTTAACATGGACATAACCCCATTTTCACTCATTCAGCATGAATCAGTGGAGCATTGGAGCATTTAATGCTCCAATGCTCCTCCTTGCCATGCGTTGCATAGGGTATCACTATAGACTGCCCATTAGTGCCAGTGATGTCACCAGGATCACTGCTAGGCAGAAACCTCCGCTTAGCAGTGTGAGAATGTAAACAAAACAGTCCTTGCCATGCTTGATGCAGCACAGGGTTTCATGTTGCAAAGCTCCACTCATTGATACTGAATGAGTGAAGCAGTGGTTATGTTAAGCAGTTACAGTGCCTTGCAAAAGTATTCGGCCCCCTGGAACCTTTCAACCTTTTGCCACATTTCTGGCTTCAAACAAAAAGATATAACATTTTAAAAATTTGGTGAAGAATCAACAACAAGTGGGTCATAATTGTGAAGTGGAACGAAATTTATTGGATCATTTAAACTTTTTTTGTAATAATAAAACTGAAAAGTAGGGCGTGAAAAATTATTCGGCCCATTTACTTTCAGTTCAGAAAACTCACTCCAGAAGTTCATTGAGGATCTCTGAATGATCCAATGTTGTCCTAAATGACTGATGAAGATAAATAGAATCCACCTGTGTGTAATAAAGTCTCCGTATAAATGCACCTGCTCTGTGATAGTCTCAGGGTTCTGCATCATGAAGACCAAGGAACACACCAGGCAGGTCCGTGATACTGTTGTGGAGAAGTTTAAAGCCGGATTTGAATACCAAAAGATTTCCAAAGCTTTAAACATCCCAAGGAGCACTGTGCAAGCGATCATATTGAAATGGAAGGAGTATCAGACCACTGCAAATCTACCAAGACCCGGCCGTCCCTCTAAACTTTCATCTCAAACAAAGAGAAGACTGATCAGAGATGCAACCAGGAGGCCCATGATCACTCTGGATGAACTGCAGAGATCCACAGCTGAGGTGGGAGAGTCTGTCCATAGGACAACAATCAGTCGAACAATTCACAAATCTGGCCTTTATGGAAGAGTGGCAAGAAGAAAGCCATTTCTCAAAGATATCCATAAAAAGTCTTGTTTACAGTTTGCCACAAGCCACCTGGGAGACACACCAAACATGTGGAAGAAGGTGCTCTGGTCAGATGAAACCAAAATCCAACTTTTTGGAAACAATGCAAAACTATATGTTTGGCATAAAAGCAACACAGCTCATCACCCTGAACACACCATCCCCACTGTCAAACATGGTGGTTGCAGCATCATGCTTTGGGCCTGCTTTTCATCAGCAGGGACAGGGAAGATGGTTAAAAATGATGGGAAGATGGATGGAGCCAAATACAGGACCATTCTGGATGAAAACCTGTTGGAGTCTGCAAAAGACCTGAGACTGGACTAGGTCAGAGATTTATCTTCCAACAAGACAATGATCCCAAACATAAAGCAAAATCTACAATGGAATGGTTCAAAATAAACACATCCAGGTCTTAGAATGGCCAAGTCAAAGTCCAGACCTGAATCCAATTGAGAATATGTGGAAAGAGCTGAAAACTGCTGTTCACAAACGCTCTCCATCCAACCTCAAAGAGCTTGAGCTGTTTTGCAAGGAAGAATGGGCAAGAATTTCAGTCTCTAGATGTGCAAAACTGATAGAGACATACCCCAAGTGACTTGCAGCTGTAATCGCAGCAAAAAATGGCGCAACAAAGTATTAATGCAATGGGGCCGAATAATTTTGCATGCCCCACTTTTCAGTTTTATTATTACAAAAAAAGTTTAAATGATCCAATAAATTTCGTTCCACTTCACAATTGTGACCCACTTGTTGTTGATTCTTCACCAAAAATTTAAAATGTTATATCTTTTTGTTTGAGGCCTGAAATGTGGCAAAAGGTTGAAAAGTTCCAGGGGGCCGAATACTTTCGCAAGGCACTGTATTACTGTTAAAGTGTAACTGCCATTTCACTACCAAAAATGAAATTCCTAATATATGTGATGCAGAAGGGAAGTTATTCATGAAGCTGTATTTTTCAGTTAATTTTACCTTTCTGATGTCTGTATGTCTGTATTCAGCCTAATGTGCCTCTATTTCAGCATCTTCGTAAGATGGCCTCTGCTGCTCTTCCTGAGGTGATCTTCGCCCTGTCCTTGAGGCCATCCTGTATTTCCCTCACTTCCCATAAGCCTCCTCACATGAACTAGCAAGATCAATCAGAATACAGATAACCTCCCCCACTACCCCAGAACAGTGTGTATCCTTTCACATACAGCAAATCAGAGACAATCTCTGCATTACAAGAAATCAGTAAGCATTTGTTTTAGCCTCTTAATGGTCATCTGTCCCTCATTCTCTTCCACACTGGGAGGGGGGGGCTGCTTTAGCTGCTTATTTCTCTGGTTTGGTACCAGTTAGAAGATGGAAAAAAAAAGTATTGTCTGAAAGCTGACATTCCAGGCTTTCAGACAATACCAGAATGACATAAATCTGTTCAGTACAGGGGAAGATATCACTGATAGGAATCAGGGTGCTGTGAATGCAGCTGACAGTGAAAGTAACAGCAGGACTAGAGTAACAGCAGGACTAGAGTTATTCTGGTCTTGTATGAAAGCCTGGAATGTCTGCTTTGAAACAAGACCAGCTGCATGTTTTTAGCTGGTACCATTGAGGAGATATCAGCATGTAAAGCAGCCCTCACCCCTCCACTTTCTGCCTCAGCTCAGCTCGAGGCACTCAGGGCTGAGCTCCTCCCCCCCAGAGCTGATCCGTCTTGTTTACCAAAGAGGAAAGACAACCTGCACATGGCAACACTCTGAGATGAGAGCTGCTGATTAGGAAAGTAGCTCACATTTGTGGGAGTTATTATCAGGTAAAACTGAAAATGATCTAATTTTATAGCACAAAAGCACTTATACAGAAGGGTGTACTATACCATTACATAGTAACATAGTAACATAGTTTATAAGGCCGAAAAAAGACATCTGTTCATCCAGTTCGGCCTGTTTTCCTACAAGTTGATCCAGAGGAAGGCAAAAAAAAAAACCCTGTCAGGTAGAAGCCAATTTTCCCCACTTTAGGGAACAAAATTCCTTCCCGACTCCAATCAGGCAATCAGAATTACTCCCTGGATCAACGACCCCTCTGTAGTAACTATAACCTGTAATATTATTACACTCCAGAAATACATCCAGGCCCCTCTTGAACTCTTTTAGTGAACTTACCATTACCACCCCTCAGGCAGAGAGTTCCATAGTCTCACTGCTCTTACCGTAAAGAATCCTCTTCTATGTTTGTGTACAAACCTTCTTTCCTCCAGACGCAGAGGATGTCCCCTCAGGAGAGATCTCTGTACTGACCTCTGATATATTTATACATAGTTATTAGATCTCCCCTCAGTCGTCTTTTTTCTAAAGTGAATAAGCCTAATTTTGATAATCTTTCTGGGTACTGTAGTCCACCCATTCCAGTTATTACTTTAGTTGCCCTCCTCTGAACCCTCTCCAGCTCTGCTATGTCTGCCTTGTTCACAGGAGCCCAGAACTGTACACAGTACTCCATGTGTGGTCTGACTAGTGATTTGTAAAGTGGCAGGACTATGTTCTCATCACGGGCATCTATGCCTATTGATGCAACCCATTATCTTATTGACCTTGGCAGCAGCTGTCTGACACTGGTTTCTACAGCTTAGTTTGCTGTTCACTAAAATCCTAGGTCCTTTTCCATGTCAGAGTTGCCCAATATTTTACCATTTAGTATGTACTGGTGACTTGCATTATTTCTTCCCATATGCATAACCTTACATTTGTCAGTGTTAAACCTCATCTGCCACTTCTCTGCCCAAGCCTCCAGTCTATCCAGATCCATCTATAGGGTATAAAAAAATGAAACAGCAGTTACACTTTAAGCTGTTGATTCACATAATTGCAGAGTGAAGATAAATAATTACTTCAAAGAGAACTAGTAGAATTATGACTGCCGTTCTGGATGTGACTGGACTGTATGCCATGATGTAACAGCAGAATTGGGACTGCAGCTCTGGATGTGACTAGACTTTAAGACATGATGCAACTGTAAGTCATGATGTAACAGCAGAATTGGGACTGCCGCTCTGGATGTAACTGTACTGTAAGACATGATGTAACAGCAGACTTGTGACTGCAGCTCTGGATGTAACTAGATTATAAGACATGATGTAACAGCAGAATTGTGATTGCAGCTGTAGATGTGACTAGATTGTAAGACATGATGTAACAGCAGAATGGGGACTGCAGCTCTGGATGTAACTAGACTGTAATACATAATTTAACAGCAGAATTGTGATTGTAGCTCTGGATGTGAGTAGACTGTATGTCAAGATTTAAACAAAGAATTGTGACTGCAGCTCTGGCTGTGACTAGACTGTAAGACATGATGTAACAGTGGAATTGGACTGCTGATCTGGATGTGACTAGACTGTATGACATGATGTAACAGCAGAATTGTGATTGTAGCTCTGGATGTGACTAGACTGTATGTCATGATATAACAGCAGATTTGGGAAGTAATGCACAGGATATACTTAGTTATTCATTATTATGTGGAGATTTATACTTGGAAATGGGTCCAATGTCTCCAAGGAGGATATGCCAGTTTTGGATCCATTCCTGTACTGTTTATCATCTGCCAACCCCTTTAGAATCAGAACATTGAGATCTATGTAATGCAGACATTTGCACCCAGTCTCGGTGCTCAGAGCGTCATACATTGGGCCTTGCTCCTTCACCCTGTTCAGAGACACAAGAGTAATTTAGATTTCTAGAATATTGACAGGAAGCCTGGTACTATTCATAGCCCAGATCAGCAGAGCTGCCCGGGGCACATGCAGATATCGTTCCTGGCTGCAGCACCCGTGACAAGTGACTTCCTAGAGACGTCTCTGCTAATCACAGGCATTGTCAGCGTCGCTTAGCCAGTGGCAAACCTCATCTACATTACAGATACATAGGAAACTGGCTTAGCCTATAGCAATTACTACAACATAATTCCCTGTGACATACTGTGTGCAAATCTGACTGCAATAAATAGCCACAACCTCCATGCTCCACAGTCCAGTACAGACAGCGTCATCCGAGATTGCACTATGTAGATGCTAAACGGATGGAGTCTTAAAGGAGTTATCCTACAATTGCTGGGTTAACCAGACAAGGCTTACAAGATGATCTCAGCTGTAAAAACTGAATAAAAAATGTTACCAGGAAATATCATAACGCTCTGAGACAGCCTGAAATAAACTCATAAATGAATTATTTTTATCGTCTTCCCAGCATAGCTATCATGGGGACATCTCAATCGTGTTATGTCTTGTTACTGTTCTTTATATCCCACTGCCACAGGATCCTGTCCTCTAAGTGTAGGGGACAGGCTCGGACTGGCCCACAGGGGAATCCCCCGGTGGGCCCCTGAGAAAGGTGGACCCCCAGTCTACCAGCACTGCATCTCAAAAACCTATATCAATATAAAAAACTGGGTAGACTATCCTGTTTATTATTATAGACCCATCAGAAGGTTAAGATGGCCTATAGGAATAGAGACAGGCCAGCCAGTATCCTCTCTTCCTTGGGACCCACCTTTTGAAGTTGTTGCAAAGACTCCCATAATGAATGCATGTCGCTGTACAGTGGGCCCTCAGAATGAATTTTACTGGTGGGCCTTAGGCATCCCAGTCCGACACTGGTAGGGGACCATGTAGCCACTGCAGCTTTCAACCAGTTAGAGTTTCAGGTTGGGACCCACAACAGCAGTCTTCAATAAAGAGGACCACTCTTCACTTTATATTCTAGTAAATACATGTATTATTTCTGACATAAGTCCGGAGCATCTTCTATAAGAACTGTGGGGAAGATTTATCAAACTGGTGTAAAGTAGAACTGGCTTAGTTGCCCATAGCAACCAATCGGATTCTGCCTATCATTTTTCACAGCCCCTTAGGAAAATGAAAGGTGGAATCTGGTTGGTTCAGTTATGAATACAGTAGGAATTAACCAAAGTCTTGCGTGCTTTCAGGCGAAAAAAACTTTGGCTCCATGGAGCCAATACATTTTAATGCTGTACGGAAACGGCATTAAAATGTACCGTAAGTATTTGAACAAATTGACTTCAGATATATGATCCGAAGGTCGATTCGCTCAAGCCTTCCTGTCACTGTCCAATGAGTGCTGACAGAGTAAGTGTGTATAGGAACACCCCATTTTGACAAGAGAAATAGTAATGTCCAGTAGTCAATTTCTTCATAAATATTCAGGAGGAATAACAGAGGAATGACACAATAAGTTCTAAAAAACAATGCTCCAGAATTTCATTAAGAATACAAGTGGTTACTTAAAGAGACATGTCAGGAGACATTTTCAAGTAGAGACCCCCAGCCTCCCCTTTTAAGCATGGAGTAAGCTGGTTTGAAGTATTTGTGGATGCTTGGAGACAATATTGAGACTCTAGAGGTGACATTGAAGGCACAAAGAAACGGCGGTCAGCATTTCTATTTGTGTGAGGTTGTGGATCTCAGCATTACTCATGTTCCACATTATCGCCAGTAGGAAGCGGCTTTCCTGGTTGATGCAGTTCACATGATCAGAGGTCAGCAAACTCAGATTTACTGTTGCCTTCTGCAGCATTAACCTCAATCTAATCATTTAATTACATTATCCAAGACGGAAGCAATGTCTGGTGACCCCTCCTTGTACGATGTCCAGCAGAGCCACCTGCTGACCCCACTCTTAAATCTCAGCATATGGACATCAGCACTCACTGGAGACAGGACAATAAAACCTGACAATCTGGGGCAAAGTTACACCTCCTACAAATGGCACAGAATGGAGCTGTACTGTGCCGGCATACTGTGCTCTGTGTATTGCTGTATTACAGGGTTATTCTTTCATATACATATATACAGGACATTATATGAGCTATATGTGCAGCAAGCCGCAGGGGAGTGTGTGGAGGATGTGAGTAGTAGTTGTGGCTGTGAGGCTGATGGAAGTACTCACAGTTCACAGTGCAGTCTACAGTCTGGTGCTTCCTAGGGATATACAGTGACTAGAGGGTGCACCCTTGCTTCCCTTGGGGCACACCCCTGGTATTGGGGTTCCTGCCTGGTGTTAACTGGTGTGCCCTTGTTCATAAATAGCATGGTAGGGTGTGAGGCAGGGGTGCTGGGGGCTGATGGATGTATGGTGGAGCCAGTAAGTAGATCTGTAATTCCCAGACTGAAGGGTGCAGATCTTTAGATACGAAGGCCAGTCCATCACAAAGAGTGGTAGCTGCTGGAGGCAATATACCTTTTCACAGCAGCAAAGTCTATTATGCCATAAACAAGCAAATACCTTGCTGTCTGAAGCTTGCATGACCTGTTAGGTTCTACACCTTCTTATCTCTCAGGGGTACTCTTGTAGTTAAGTTGCTTTTTGGTGATGGCTGCATCAAGGTTCTCTGAGCTTGGGCCTGGCCTGCAGGAACTCTCTTACACACGTCCTTCCTTTAGGTTTCCTCAGACTAACCGGGGGTAGACCCGGTTCATCGCCCCAGTAACTTAAACCCAGTCCATCACCCCAGTAATTTTTTAAACATTTGGTTGCCTATACATTGCTATTAAGTACATATCAAATGCATTAAATCACAACATTTAGCTCAATAACTAACCCTTTGCAGTAGTTCTACTGGGGTACTGCATATTTACATACATACAGTGCATTCGGAAAGCCTCCAGACCCTTTCACTTTTTACATTTTGTTATGTTACAGACTGTGCTAAAAATGAAAAAACAAAGTTTTTTTTCCCCATCATTCTGCACTCAATACCCCATAATGACAAAGTGAAAACAGTGTGATAAACCTTTTTTATTTATTGAGAAGGAAAAACTAAAACATTATATTGAGATAAGTATTCAGACGCTTTACTCAGGACTTAGTTGAAGCATCTTTGGCAGAGATTTCATCCTCCAGTCTGCAGATCCTCTCAAGCTCTGTCAGGTTGGTTGAGGACTGTCGGTGGACGGCCATGTTTGAATTGGTTCAGGTAAGGGTTTTATCTGGTTACTCAAGGATATTCACAGATTTGTCTGTAAGCCACTCATGTGTTGTCTTGGCTGTGTGCTTAGGGTCATTGTTTTGTTGGAAGGGGAATCTTTGGCCCAGTCTGAGGTGCAGAGCACTCTGGATCAGGTTTTCATTAAGAATATCTCTGTACTTTGTGCAGTACCCCAGACCTTTGTTAGGTTTGTTATATAGTGTTTGCATACCTCCCAACCGTCCCGGATCCAGCGGGACAGTCCCGGATTGCAGTGGCAGTCCCGCTGTCCCGGTACGGGGGAGGTATGTCCCGGTCTCTGGCAGCTGTCTCTGCGTCCATAGGACGCAGAGACACTTGCCTGTTGCAGGAAGGAGCAGACAGCCGGAATCGGCTGCCTGCTTCTTCCATCCTCCCTCCTGTCCCCCCTGCAGCTCCCCGTACCTTTCATCCATGCATCGGGTCTCGGCGGGGGGGCGGGGCCGTCCGTCAGCATTGGCTCCGCCCCCTTCAGGCACGAGCAGAAGATCTTCCTGCTGGTGATGCTGGCCCTGCTGCTAGGAAAAGGTAAGTGTAATACTTTTATTTTTTTAACTTTCTGTGGACTGTGACATCAATGTTAATCCCTGGACTGTGACACCACTGTGTTTATTAAATAAACACAGTGATGTCACAGTACAGGCATAATGGACTGTGACATCACTGTCTTTATTATCCCTGGACTGTGACATCACTGTCTTTATTATCCCTGGACTGTGACATCACTGTCTTTATTATCCCTGGACTGTGACATCACTGTCTTTATTATCCCTGTACGGTGACATCACTGTTTATTATCCCTGTACTGTGACATCACTGTGTTTATTATCCCTGTACGGTGACATCACTGTTTATTATCCCTGGACTGTGGCATCACTGTGTTTATTATCCCTGTACGGTGACATCACTGTTTATTATCCCTGGACTGTGGCATCACTGTGTTTATTATCCCTGTACGGTGACATCACTGTTTAATATCCCTGGACTGTGACATCACTGTGTTTATTATCCCTGTACTGTGACATCACTGTGTTTATTATCCCTGTACGGTGACATCGCTGTGTTTATTATCTCTGTACTGTGACATCGCTGTGTTTATTATCTCTGTACTGTGACATCGCTGTGTGTATTATCCCTGTACTGTGACATCACTGTGTGTATTATCCCTGTACTGTGACATCACTGTGTTTATTATCCCTGTACGGTGACATCATTGTGTTTATTATCCCTGTACAGTGACATCGCTGTGTGTATTATCCCAGTGCAGGAAGAGGTAAGTGGTCTGTGTTTGTGTGTTTGTTTTCTATTTTTCAGGGTCGTGAATGCAGAGGACTACGTCGGATTCGGTGGACTACGTCGGACCAGCTTTTTTTTTTTTTTTTTTTAATAAAATGGTCAAACAGGGGTCTGGGGGAGTGTTTATTTCAATAAAATGTTTTATACTTGTGTGTGTATTTTTTTTTACAATACTACAGTTTTAGTAATCACGGCTATCTACAGACGGCCCTGATTACTAATACTGGGCTTAGTGCTTGCCGGTATGGCAGGCCAGCACTAACCCCAACATCTATTACCTCGGCACCCACCGCCACCAGGGGTGCCGGGAAGAGCCGGGTACCCCCAGGACCGGACCTTCTAAATTGAGGGTCTGGCTCTGGGGCGGCTGCAGGCTGGTACCATTAGGCTGGGAAGGGCCAATAACCGTGTCCCTTCCCACCCTGGTAGTGCCAGGCTGCCGCTGCTGGTTGTATCTGGCTGGAGAAGGAAAAAAGGGGGGGACCCCACGCCATTTTTTTAAAAATTATTTAATTATTTTTGTAAAAAAATGGCGTGGGGTCCCCCCTTTTTTTCCTTCACCAGCCAGATACAACCAGCAGCGGCAGCCTGGCACTACCAGGGTGGGAAGGGACACGGTTATTGGCCCTTCCCAGCCTAATGGTACCAGCCTGCAGCCGCCCCAGAGCCAGACCCTCAATTTAGAAGGTCCGGTCCTGCGGGTACCCGGCTCTTCCCGGCACCCCTGGTGGCGGTGGGTGCCGAGGTAATAGATGTTGGGGCTAGTGCTGGCCTGCCATACCGGCCAGCACTAAGCCCAGTATTAGTAATCAGGGCCGTCTGTAGATAGCCGTAATTACTAAAACTGTAGTATTTAAAAAAAAATACACACACACAAGTATAAAACATTTTATTGAAATAAACACTCCCCCAGACCCCTGTTTGACCATTTTATTAAAAAAAAAAAAAAAAAAAAAGCTGGTCCGACATAGTCCACCGAATCCGACGTAGTCCTCTGCATTCACGACCCTGAAAAATAGAAAACAAACACACAAACACAGACCACTTACCTCTTCCTGCACTGGGATAATACACACAGCGATGTCACTGTACAGGGATAATAAACACAGCGATGTCACCGTACAGGGATAATAAACACAGTGATGTCACTGTACAGAGATAATAAACACAGTGATGTCACTGTACAGGGATAATACACACAGAGATGTCACTGTACAGGGATAATAAACACAGTGATGTCACAGTACAGAGATAATAAACAGTGATGTCACCGTAAAGGGATAATAAACACAATGATGTCACAGTACACCTGTGCAAACAAGGCCTGGGGGGGCGCAGATAAGGCTATCATCATGATTTAGAAAAATCATTCCCCGATGAAATGTTGCAGTTCTCAAAATTCATTCAAACTAATGAAACTCCACCAGCACTGGAATGCCTTAAAATAATCAGAAATAACAAATTGCCTGTACTGTGACATCACTGTGTGTAGTATCCCTGTACGATGACATCACTGTGTTTATTATCCCTGTGTAGTAAAGGGACTGAGTGAGATTAGTTTATAGTGGGCGGGGTTAGGGGCGTGGCCTACTGCAGAAAAAATTTGACGCTGCGCGCGCCGCACAATCTGTCCCTCTTTCTCTCTTTGCAAAGTTGGGAGGTATGTGTTTGTAATGGTCATGTTCCAGCATGAGACAGACAAGGAAAGAGTATGTATTGAACTCTCAGTTGTTCCAGCATGAGACAGGCAAGGACAGATTTAACAATCCTGGCCTAACCCTCTCTGGAGCTCAGGGTGTGGGCTGGCTCCACCCATAGCTTTAGAAGTTTCTATTTAGAGTAGCTGTTGAAAATGATGAAGAAGGACCAGTCTCCATGTGCTCATCTCTCATGTGCTCCATGCCCTAGGACCACAGTAACCTTCATGAGCTCCAGGAGATGCAAGCAAGAACTAAAGGAGGAGGATTTGCAATGCTACAGTGAGGCAAAGAGAGACAGCAAGGTAACCCAGCTTAAGGTGATACAGACCCTGCTGCTGTAGAGGGATGAAAAGTTACGACACCCTACGCACCTTAGACTACTGGACACTACAGCCATGGTTGCCAGAGCACAGCTGTTAGCCAGAGATCCCTATAGCAGATAATTTAGCCATAGTAATCTGTGAGCTGATGCCATATTCATGAGCTTATGCTGGGATATCTGCATTGTATACAAACTACTGCTAGATGTACTACAACTTCAATCCTGCATACAGTAAAGAGAGATTCTTGATAAGTTTCATCTGGCCTTGTCTCTGACTCTCGTAAAGGGAATCTGTCACTAGTTTTATGTCTAAACTAAGAGCAACATAAACTAGTGACATCTCCTTAGCAAAATGCTGGGTCGCTTTCTTTAATTAACACAGTTGTTTTACCAAAATCCAGTATTGAACAGCTTCAGCGTATACCAGTCAGTCCTCATGTTCACAAGCCACAAGCTCATGGCAACCCCCCCCCCCAGCCTGCTGCTGATTCATATGGAAAAAAAAACTGTCAGTGAGAGGCATGTGGGCGGGGAGAGCCATGACTTCATAATATGTACATATTACATGTACGTATCTTCTGCTGACAGGACATTGGATGAGCTTTATTGTATGTACATATCTTCTGCTGACAGGACATTGGATGAGCTATATTATATGTACATATCTTCTGCAGACATGACAATGGATGAGCTTTATTGTATGTAAATATCTTCTGCTGACAGGACATTGGATGAGCTATATTGTATGCACATATCTTCTGCTGATAGGAAATTGGATGAGCTATATTGTATGTACATGTCTTCTGCTGGCAGGACATTGGATGAACTATATTGTATGTACATGTCTTCTGCTGACAGGACATTGGATGAGCTATATTATATGTACATATCTTCTGCAGACAGGACAATGGATGAGCTTTATTGTATGTAAATATCTTCTGCTGACAGGACATTGGATGAGCTATATTGTATGCACATATCTTCTGCTGATAGGAAATTGGATGAGCTATATTGTATGTACATGTCTTCTGCTGGCAGGACATTGGATGAACTATATTGTATGTACATGTCTTCTGCTGACAGGACATTAGATGAGCTATATTATATGCACATATCTTCTGCTGACAGAACATTGGATGAGCTATATTGTATGTACATGTCTTCTGCTGGCAGGACATTGGATGAACTATATTGTATGTACATGTCTTCTGCTGACAGGACATTGGATGAGCTATATTATATGAACATATTTTCTTCTGACAGGGCATTGGATGAGCCATATTGTATGTACATGTCTTCTGCTGGCAGGACATTGGATAAGCTATATTGTATGTACATGTCTTCTGCTGACAGGACAATGGATGAGCTATATGTACGTATCTTCTGCTGACAGGACATTGGATGAGCTATATTGTGCATACATATCCTTCTGGTGACAGGACATTTTGTAAGCTGTAAATACATATAGCATCTTCTGCTTGCAGGAACTTATATGAGCCTTACATCTGATCCCACATTACCTTGTTTGTTGATGCACTTGCATTCTCACCTGAAAATAACCACTTAGATTGGTGAGTAATACAGGACCTCATGGTGATTTAACATCTCCAGCTCTCCAATAGATCACAGCAGTGATCAGTGACCCCGGCAAAGCTGTAATGCCTATTGGAGTCTGAGGCAGTTTAACTTCTTTTTTATGGTCTCATCAGTGATGCTAAGGCAGCCCTGTCACTTCCCCTTGCTTTTCACTGCAGCTCTGCTTGTTCATATTGGCTGCTGTGTATAAACTCAAGCTCAGCAGAAGGGCAGTACATGAAGAGTTGATTTTTTTTTTTTTATTACAGAAGGACAGAAGATTATAAACCACAAGCAGTGATGAGATTATGACTAAGATGAGCCCCAATATCGGAGAGCAGGGGCTGTAGAGCAGACAAACTTTTGAGCCGTTCACATTTACATTCTCCGTACTATGGAAACTCTCCGTACGCCGGTGACAATCCTTGTTCTAACGTGCTGACATTTTATCTTAAAACAGCTGAACCTCCTCAAATAGACGCGGATTAGGAATTAATTTTCTGCCATTTCAAAAGCAATTTTGGGCCGTGAGAACATTTTACCAGTGAAATAACAAGGTTTTCAGATGTTCCTCCTCGGATTTCCTGCTTGCATATTGCTCTCTCTCGTACACACCGCTGGTGCGCTGCTCCTAAGACAAAGGGCTATGGATGATTAAGGGGAATGAGCACCATTTCTATGGAAATGACCCTGACAGGAACCTTCTCCATGTCTGTTACTGCGGGGAAGGAGTTGTATCAATTCTGCCATTTCTTCCACTTTACCACCACTGGTTTTAGACACCGTTTTCAGTGGTTCACTGCCAAGTATGGGGTGTAAGGGCTCATGCACACGACCGTATGTATTTTCGTGCAAAACACGAATCCACAAATAAACCGGATGACGTGTGTGACGTCTGTGTTGCATCTGTTATTTTGCGGATCCATCGAAACAATGCCCGTCTTTGTCCGTAAAAAACGGACAAGAATAGGACATGTTCTATTTTTTTTGGAACTGACTTGCGGACATACGGAAACGGAATACATATGGAGTCATTTCCAATTTTTTGTGGACCCGTTGAAGTGAATGGGTCCGCCTATGGGCTGCAAAAAAAACGGAATGGACACGGAAAGAAGATACGGCCTTGTGCATGAGCCCTAAGGTGGAGACATTTGTTTGACCTCACAAGAGATGCTTGTTATATGTGGTGATTTCTGATTAGTGCTCTGATGCCTAGCAAAACTGTGACTGCAGCTCTGGATGTGACTAGAGTATAAGACATGATATAACAGAAAAACTGTGACTGCTGCTACACCTGGGGCTGGAGTTTAACGCATGATATAACAGAAAAACTTTGACTGCAGATCTAGGTGTGACTAGAGTATAAGACAAGACATGATGCAACAGCAGAATTGTGAAAGCAGCTGTGGAAGTGACTGGAGTATACCAATCTGTTGCTACTGTGACTGCAGCTCTGGATGTAACTGGTGTATTAGCAATGCATTTAAACAGGGGATTTATACAGTTCCTCAGCCATACTTGGATGACTAGTACAGAGCAGACAGATGCTCCATATACAGGGGTGCAGATACTGCTCTGTCTACAATGTTTCCAAGACTTGGATTCTGGATGTAGATTTGTTTGCACCTGCAGACAGTGTCAGTTTTATGTCTTCGCAGGTGATGAAGAGAACCATCTCCACGTTCATCTCGTATTTATGGCGTTTCGATGACTGCACATCTGTAGATGATTCTGTACACTAAAATCAGCAGAAAGTGCAGTTTTATGACATCTCTAGACGCAGCACCTTCTGTTACATGGTAGAATCACAAAGAATGATATCGCTGCACATGTCCCGGACCCTCATGCAGAACACAAGACGAGGCGTAAGACGCATCATAAACATATTTCTAGATCGCTGCTCGTCTCCGGAGACGATGTCCTGTCACCGTCTCCAGTTCTCCTCAGCAGGTAATAATCGCCGGATGGTGCAGAGACAATGCTGAGAAGCACAGACAGCGACAAAGGGAAATGTTGTAATAAATTGTTCATTGTGTGGGAATTTCATTCCTACATTTTCTTGTGATTTTTATATTAACCCCTTTATGTCAAAATAGTAGATAACAGTAAATGCAGTGTCTCAGGGATAGTTCCCCCTCCCACCACCTCTCTGACATTATTACAGACCTGAGATGCAACTCAATGGTGACCAGGACTGGCAGTAGAGGGCAGTATTATCCTGCCTTACAGGTGGGTAAATTCCCATTTACTTTCCATGAGACAGATTACACGGCGATCCATGCGGCAGTCGCTCCACACTGCTGCAGTTTAATCACTGTCTTTGAAGTGGGAAAGGCAATAAAACCATCATTTTTCCTGTGTTGCCTGAAGGATCTGAAAATCTCTAAACCGAGCACAACAGAGATGTGTCTATAGCTCAAACAATGACAAGAAGACACCAGCAGTTACTGTACAATGATGAGAATCACAGTAACCTACACTATCACCCCCAACATCCAACACAGACATCCTTATGTAATATGAAATGTACTGGTCCCCAATTATTACTGGCTCTCTGGCTGCAGGAAATCAAATCTCACAGGTACCTCCTGCCTTGTGTCATGTTCTCTGTCACTGTGTTTGTAACTGCTGATAAGATGTCATGTATCTGTACTCACTGACCTTGCTATGTTAAATGACCACTTCCCATTAAGCAACTAAACTATCCTTAATGCTGTCAATACTGAACGTTGAGGCTATCCAAGTTTCTATAGTGCTTGGATTGATGTGGATTACCTCTTGTGTTGCATTCCTGCCATTTGTCCTTGACCTTGTCTCCCAGGATTATTTTATAACATGAATTCTGCCAGTCCTGACCTTCTGCTTGGATTATTGCATTGCATGATCTCTGCCAGCCCTGACCTTTCACTTGATTAACTACTAATTCCACCTCCTAATCTTGTTACACAAATTGGTTTCTAATCACATTAGCCGTTGCTCATTCTACACCACAGGAGCTGACTTCCATCTGTGGCAACCCAGAGGATTCATTATCCAGGTAGGCCTTGTGTCACCGCCTTAGTACCTGGGTTGTATGATGCCCCAGTTCCATCAAGAGATGCATTCATAATGTGCCGGAATCCAACATTTCTAGAGACTCTCCTACCAGCTTGATTTAAATTTCATAACTGGAGTGTAAGACAGGATGTAACAGGTGATTCTGATTATAACTCTGGATGTAACTGAAGTGAAGAAAACAAAAGGGTTGTCATTGAAACTTGAACATGACTGAAGGAGAAGAAATGATGAAACAGGAGGATTTTGACTGTATCTCTGGATGTCAATGGAGCAGAAGACATGATGTCATTCAAGATAAGTTCAAGCTGAAAGAACATGTTATGTAACATTTCTCAGTATGATATGAGAATGATTTAAAATAGTGTCTGTCAAGACTCACAGATGGGAATCTGCAGGCCACACAATTTAAGAATGCTGAGTAGGGTTCACACCTGCAGTGCCTCCATGATGTATGCAAACAGAAAAGAACGGGGAAATGGTTATTACTGTTATAGTGGCTCCCTGCCACTGTCCGGGTTACACACTCTCCTGATACTACTGCCTGGCCACTGGAATCCCTTGTCATATCTTCTGCTGCAGGCAGCGGACTGTGCCTGCAGGCTAGGCCTCTCCATTCTGCCTGTAAGGTGTGTGCAAGCGCTCCCCAGCTTTTATAGAGCCAGCGTGTACACCCTAATGGCTGGTACTAGGGGCACCTGGTTAAAGGGTGACAAGGGAACCTTCAGGATAAGGATAACGCCCTAAGTTCAATCCATTGGTTGTCACAGTGGTTCTACATCCACTGCTATAATACTAACATCTGCTGACTGAGCTGTGATGTCACTGCAACCCTGAATCCCTATCCTGTCTGATGTCACATAACAGTGAATGTTTCCCAGAAGACACAAGGTTCCTGCATGCTGAGTCTGTTTAGCTGCTGCTAGACTTCAGTTCTATAGAGGAGGCATCTCACAGACATTTTACTGTTAGTACTATTAGCAAGACAAACCCGGTGTAGAAATTGTTGTGACAATTGGAATAAAGAAGTAATCATTAATTACCTGGCAAATCCCCCACCACCTGTTCTCCCAGCCAAAATCTGTTTACCCCTCTGCAGCAATGACTTCTCAAAGACAAACTGTGACCTCTGCAGCCAACCACTGGCCTCAGTAGTGCGCAAAGAGGCCAGTGATTGTCTGCTGCGGTAATATGTTGTCAAAATGATGTCACTGCTGAAGCTGGGTAAACAGATTTTGGCTGCACGAGAGCAGCAGCACGAGATCTGCCATGTAAGCAATGATGACTTCTTTATTGGAGGTCCTGTGTTGTCCAGGTTCCTCCTGAAACTGGACAAGCCCTTTAACCTCCTTTCCATACATGTGACTGGAAGTGTTTCTGCAGCAGATGCATGGATTTCAGCGAGCCCCTTTCAGCTCCTGAAATTTCTGCTGCATGTAAATGCAAACATATACAACCTTTAATGTGATTATTAATTTTAATATACCCTTAATTATTGTAATGTGATCATGGAGGAGCCCCTCCCAATTTCTGCTGCTTGGAGATGTGATCAGTTAATCATCATTACATGGTGCTCACTGGTTTATTTGTGTGCATTGCATGGATAAGCCGGGTCCTCCAAAGGGAGAACTCACTGTCTACAGTAGTTCACGCTAATACAGGGAAGTCTCATGCGGGGGATTATGTCTACAACAGACACCGCATGTAGCATGTGAACATGATAGTAACCTACAAAAGTGTAGCAGAGAGATTAAAGGAAACTTTCATAATTTATGAGTCTCTACAGTGACTATGAAGACTCCTGCCAGAAGAGTGAAGAGGTTACTGCAATTAAACAGGATAGTCTTGGGTAATGAAAGGGTTAATGATAATGTCCCTGGTGGTCTAGGGTAGTGAAGGGGTTAACTGTAATTTTTCTTGTGTTAAGGTAGTAAAAGATTTAATGATAGTGTTCCTGGTGATCTACGGTAGTTAAGAGGTTAATGATAATTTTCCTTGTGGTGTAGGGTAGTGAAAGGTTTAATGATAATGTTCCTGGTGGTCTATGGTAGTGAAGAGGTCAATGATAATTTTCCTTGAGGTATAGGGTAATGAAAGGTTTAATGATAATGTTCCTGGTGGTCTGTTGGACTAATGATAACATCTTTGGTGGTGTAGATTAATAAAGTGGTTAAAGGAGTTGTCCCATCATAATTATTACCTACTGAGAATGGAATTTCAGAGTCTCCTGTTTGAATAGAGCGACAGATGGCCACCACTGTTCCATTTCTGCACCATCCTTTCTTGTGATCAGTGTCGGTCCCAGTAGTGGAAAACCCCAGCAATAAACAGCTTATCACCAATCCTCCGGATAGCCAATAAGTTGTTATGGTGGAACATGGTGTACATGGTGGTCTTGGGTAATGAGGGGGGTAATTATAAAGTTCCTGGTGGTCTAGGGTAGTGAGAATGAAAGGATGATAATAGTATCTCTGATCATCTAGCATACCCAAGGGGTTCAATGAAAAATAACATGTCCAGTGGTTGTAATGGAAAGGTGACTCCCTGTAGCATCTCTTTCTCTCTCTTTCCTCTTCCTCTCAGAATTCACAAGAGGCCAAACAGAACACCCCTCAAAAATAACCCAGAGCCCCGCAGCACTTTCACCAGTACTCTCCTGGCCTTACCGTTCATCATTGTCTCCATCGACAAATCTCAGAGCAGCTCAGGTCCACGGACACTACTTCATCAGCTCTCACCCAATCACAGAGCGCCTGAGGCACAATGAAACTGCCCTCCAATTACCCCTCAGCCAATCAAAGAGCAGCTCAGTATCATCAGCTCCCAGAAAGCCTCTGTGACTGAATAAGCTGGTTTGTGATTGGCTTAGAGCTGATATGGAAGCATCTATGCACCTGATTTGTCAGGAGTCATGTACAGAGAGATCAAGGAAGAAGAGCCTGCAGTTCTATAAAGGGCTGCTGGTAGTTAACACCTTCACTACCTTGAATAATCTGTCTGGGACCCCAGAGAAAAAGTGCAGGGGACGGGTAATGGAAGATACTGTACTGTCTGATACTGTCCTATCTCTGTCCCTGCTCAATGCTTTACATTGCATCTCTGCTTGTTCATATGCTGTGTGCAAGCACAAGCTTTGATGGGAGTCTGTACATGGAGAAATTATGACGTTACAGGATGGATAGAAGATTATAAACTACGAATAATAGAATCATCACAGTGAGTGGAACAGATAAGGAAATGTAGTGGAGAGGAGCTTCAGTAAGGGGGAGGAGCCTGTAGAGCAGCAAAGATTAATGAGGGTCATTCCAACAAGCGGCTATTAATAATCAGAAGTCATAGTTCCTTATGTGAGGTATAGTGTCGGACTAGGGTTCATTGGGACCACCAGAGGAAATTATTCTAGGGGCCTAACCGTTATATGATCAATAACATTTTGATTAAAAGAAATAGACCCTAGTGGCAAGTGATTGGCTCCAAAGGCAGCTCTGAATGTTTTTACTTTTACTCCTGGATCTTTGGGGCCCACCATGGTATGAGAGCCTGGGCCCACCAGAAGATCCACCAAAGGATCTTCTGGTGGGCCAGTCCGATGTTGGTGAGGTGTGACTGTGGAGATGCCTGCAGCAGGCAGAGTACAGGGTGATGGACGGTGTATGGAGCAATAAGGATAGGCGTAAAGTTTCATTTTAAACATGTAATTAAAACAATTATTTGGAATCATTGGTGCTTAAAGCCATTTAACGCAGTGAAGGATTAAGATGATCGTCTCTGGAGCCGCACTTCTCGTTTCTACTGTAAATGAGCTTCAAATTAAAGTCTTAAATATCTTATATATTTTAGGTGACAAAGGATTTGCTGGCTGACGACCAAAAATCCGAATTATTAATATCCTACCCATTACACTTAGTAGAGCTTTCACAACAGCGTGCTGAGACAGCGATTCCGGGGTCTCCTTGTGCTGCTGTCACCACCAAACGCTAGAGAGAGCTATTCAACGGTCACAGAGCAAATATCTATGTATACAGTGCAACAGAAAGAAATCCTCCCAGTCACTGTTAGTCTATATCTAGTATCCAACTAATCTGATATATTGTAATGTAAAATAATCAAATGTAATAGAATATAATGTAACATAATATGTGATATAATCCCAAAATAGATAACAAAACTTTGTCACACACCATTAAAACATTGGGGGTCATTTATTAAAGGGGTTGTCTGGGTTCAGGGCTGAACCCAGACATATTCCTTCTTCACCCTTCCGGCCCCTCTGACATGAGCATCTTAGCATTTGATGTCACTTAGCAGTGATGTCACCGGCAGTCCCCATGGAGAGCCCGGTACGTCACCATATCTCCTGAAAATGCCTTTGCCATGCGCGATTCAGTACAGGGCAAAGGAGAGCATCAGAGCATATATCACAGGGTGAAAATGGGGATACGTCCGGGTTCAGTTCTGAGCCTGGACAACCCCTTTAAGACCGGCGATTTATATAGCGGTCTTAATCCCCATGTGCTGGCAGCAGATGCGTCAAAGTTATGTACAGGCACAGGCCTCTACATAACTTTGGCGCTTGGTTCCGCCGGGCCTTGAGACATGGTTTAAACTACGCCAGCTGTCTTCCTTGTAATATAATGTAACATCAAAATATAATAATATAATATTATAACATGATATAATGTAATATGCTGTAATATACGGTACCTGATAGTGTTATATAATGTATGGTGATATAAAGTAGCGTAATAACACTATAATATAATAATAGTGGCGTCTGAAGATGCAGTTGGCGTTTAGCGCACGTGATCACACCAGAGTGCTATGTGAGGTTCAGAATGGAGATGATGTTCACAAGGAATTGAAGAAAGACACAGAGAAAATGTGCATCTGGACCATGTGATGGGAGTCGCACATCCCCTCATTATTCCGCCTGTGACTGCAGTGTGATCAGGTGATCTCCTCGGGTCACTGTGGTCGGAGGTTATAGCTACAATTCAGGACTCAGGGGAGATTTATCAAAATTGGTGTAACGTAGAACTGTCTTAAATGCCCATAACAACCAATCAGATTTCATCTTTCGTTTTTCAGAACTCTTTTGGAAAATGAAAAGTAGAATCTGATTGGTTGCTATGGGCAACTAAGCCAGTTTTCCTTTACTGCAGTTTGATAAATCTCCTCAAGCTTCTTTTGTCATACAGTTCTTGTCCTGTGTTATGAGTTCTGTGGCTTCACTAGTTACCAACATGGCCTCCAGAGGGCGACATGTGAACCAGGAGTATCTTCCTGTCCCATCTCTTTATCACGTTCTGCTTCCCTGGAGCCCCAAATGAGAATCTCATCTTGGAAAACACTGACACTGCGCACCGGCTGCTGGAACCGCCACCACCGCCACCGTCCATAAAAGTAATTTTATACGTGACTGGGAAATTTCCCAACCTTTAGAAAACATCATGAATTTCTGCCATTCCAGATTTGGTGCCTAATGAGACGTCTCGTGTCGGGGAGAGCGCTTTATTTATGAGACAAACTTCCTGCCGCGATTCCCTGGTATTTGTGTTGTGTCTCCTGACACCGTGTCAGAAACCTGCGCTGCTTCACGCTCCCCCTTATCTGCTGCCGTCCTATTATAGGTGGTAATTGTCCATTATAGACTCTCAGAGGAGACGGCTGCTGAGATGCGCTGAATCTTAATCCTCCTCAGCCCGGCCTGCTGGCAGGTAATGGATTCCGTCGCTGTTTCTGCACTCTGGGTCTGAGCTGTCATTATATGGAAATCCTGCACAATGTCCTGTTTACGGCAACTGCACAGACCCATCTCCCTCCAAGTGCAGCCATTAGCCGCAGGAACAGACAACACTCCCTAAGCATCATTTCTCACTGCGCGGTTTGTCTTCATATCGTTTCGCTTGTTTTAGGGTCATGGACTTACTGATTATGGAAAGTTCAGCTTCAGTAAAGATTCACTCTAGTACTGCACCAGACACCATCACACGCGGCTCATCTTATAGCCAAAAGCATTCTACTGTCCCTGTAGATCATGGGAGGGGAACCTCCGACCCGCTGCCTATTTGTTTTGGCCCCCGGCCCTGTGCCACAAAATGCTAATGATGGAAGCAGTCATTAGCATGCGGGAGGCACAGGAAGGTGAGAACAGCACATTGCTAGCTGTACTCACCTTCCCTGGTCTTCTTCCGGTCCCATGCTGTGTCCTGACACGTACAGTGTCAGGACGTAATGAAGGTACAGTGCCTTGCGAAAGTATTCGGCCCCCTGGAACTTTTCAACCTTTTGCCACATTTCAGGCTTCAAACAATAAGATATAACATTTTACATTTTTGTTCAAGAATCAATAACAAGTGGGTCACAATTGTGAAGTGGAACGAAATTTATTGTAATAATAAAACTGAAAAGTGGGGCGTGCAAAATTATTTGGCCCCTTTGCATTAATACTTTGTTGCGCCACCTTTTGCTGCGATTACAGCTGCAAGTCGCTTGGGGTATGTCTCTATCAGTTTTCCACATCTAGAGACTCAAATTCTTGCCCATTCTTCCTTGAAAAACAGCTCGAGCTCTTTGAGGTTGGATGGAGAGTGTTTGTAAACAGCAGTTTTCAGCTCTTTCCACATATTCTCAATTGGATTCAGGTTGGACTTTGACTTGGCCATTCTAAGACCTGGATACCTTTATTTTTGAACCATTCCATTGTAGATTTTGCTTTATGTTTGGGATCATTGTCTTGTTGGAAGATAAATCTCCGTCCTAGTCTCAGGTCTTTTGCAGACTCCAACAGGTTTTCATCCAGAATGGTCCTGTATTTGGCTCCATCCATCTTCCCATCAATTTTTACCATCTTCCCTGTCCCTGCTGATGAAAAGCAGGCCCAAACCATGATGCTGCCACCACCATGTTTGACATAGGGGATGGTGTGTTCAGGGTGATGAGCTGTGTTGCTTTTATGCCAAACATATCATTTTGCATTGTTTCCAAAAAGTTGGATTTTGGTTTCATCTGACCAGAGCACCTTCTTCCACATGTTTGGTGTGTCTCCCAGGTGGCTTGTGGCAAACTGTAAACGAGACTTTTTATGGATATCTTTGAGAAATAGCTTTCTTCTTGCCACTCTTCCATAAAGGACAGATTTGTGAAGTGTTCGACTGATTGTTGTCCTATGGACAGACTCTCCCACCTCAGCTGTAGATCTCTGCAGTTTATCCAGAGTGATCATGGGCCTCTTGGCTGCATCTCTGATCAGTCTTCTCCTTGTTTGAGATGAAAGTTTAGAGGAACGGCCAGGTCTTGGTAGATTTGCAGTGGTCTGATACTCCTTCCATTTCAATATGATCACTTGCACAGTGCTCCTTGGGATGTTTAAAGCTTGGGAAATCTTTTGGTATCCAAATGCGGCTTTAAACTTCTCCACAACAGTATCACAGAGCTGTCAAAAAGGAAAATGGTATGCACACTATCATCTGTGTATGTTCCAAATAATAGGTTAGGTCTTATGATAACTTATTAAGTTATCATAAGACCCAACCTATTATTTGGAACATACACAGATGATAGTGTGCATACCATTTTCCTTTTTGACAGAAATTCTCTAATAAATAACGGCTGGGGATAAGCCGTGAGGTATTGCACCTATTTCCATACGGACAGAGGAGTGAGCCACCACACCCTATGGTAAGTATCACGGATCTGCCTGGTGTGTTCCTTGGTCTTCATGATGCAGAACCCTGAGACTATCACAGAGCAGGTGCATTTATACGGAGACTTGATTACACACAGGTGGATTCTATTTATCTTCATCAGTCATTTAGGACAACATTGGATCATTCAGAGATCCTCAATGAACTTCTGGAGTGAGTTTCCTGAACTTTCTAAATGGGCCGAATAATTTTGCACGCCCAACTTTTGAGTTTTATTATTACAAAAAAAGTTTAAATGATCCAATAAATTTCGTTCCACTTCACAATTGTGACCCACTTGTTGTTGATTCTTCACCAAATTTTGAAAATGTTATATCTTTTTGTTTGAAGCCAGAAATGTGGTAAAAGGTTGAAAAGTTCCAGAGGGCCGAATACTTTTGCAAGGCACTGTAGGTGCGCACTATGACCTGATGCTGTGCTCTGTGAGGTCACAGTACAGCGCAGCAGGAAGAAGACCAAGGAGGGTAATCTGCCAAGTGGCAGCTCCATCCAGAGCTGGAGAGGTAAGTTTATTTTTTTATTTATTTTAAACATCTGATCTGAGGTCTGATTGGGGCTGATCTGAGGGTGGTGAGAGTCTGATCTGAGGCTGGGGAGGGCTGATCTGAGGCTGGGGGTCCGATGGGGTCTGATCTGAGGCTGGGGGTCTGATCTTAGGCTGGGTGGCTATTTGGGGTCTGATCTGAGGCTGGGGGTCTGATGGGGGCTGATCTGAGGCTGGGGAGTCTGATCTGAGGCTGGGGGTCTGATAGAGGTCTGATCGGAGGATGGGGGCCTATTGGGGTCTGATCTGAGGATGGGTGGGGTCTAATCTGAGGTTGGGAGGTCTGATGGGGGTGTGATCTGAGGCTGGGGGTTCTGATGGGGGCTGATCTGAGGCTAGGGAGGGTCTGATGGGGTCTGATCTGAGGCTGGGAAGTCTGATAGGGGTGTTATCTGAGGCTGGGGGTCTGATCTAAGGCTGATGAGGGTCTGATCTGAGGCTGATGTAGGCTGGGGGGGTCTGATAGGAGGCTGATTTGAGGCTGATGGAGGTGGGGTCAGATCTGAGGCTGAGAAAGGGACAAAGGTAGTGACAATTGCAAAGAAAGAGGCAGGGACAGTGGCAGGGAGAGTGAAACCTGGGTGAATTCCTCTCTGGACCCCCCTGGGTTTAGCTTGGCTGCCGTTAATGCCAAATAATGCCAACTAAATAACATTCTAAACTTAAATATTAGACAGCTATGTGTGGGCAAAATCCCTCCTGTACTATTTAAAGGGAATCTGTCAGCTCTGAAACACCCTCCAAGCTAGAGTAAGCGGTGTATAGTGTAAGTGATGTCAAGTCTGGTTATATAATTTTTATCTTCATACTCACTTCCATTCAGATGTTTTGCTCCCACAAACCTGGAGTAAAATACACTCACTGGACTCCAGTGCTCACTCACATAATGGAGAGGACTCAAAGAAGAGTCCTCTCAATGTATTTTACTGTCAGTTTGTGGGAACACAGCGTCAGAATGGAAGTGAGTATGAAGATAAAAATTACATATTCGGATTCAGCATCACTTACACTATACACCGCTTACTCTAGTTCAGGGGGTGTTTCGGAGATGACAGGTTCCCTATAAAATATATAGTGCAGGCGCCATTTTGTGCTGCAAAAATACAGCGCTCTAGATTTTTTTAATTGAAGCGCAATTTCTGTAACTTATCCCTAAGTCATTTATATGTTTGACCAATAAATATCCATCAAATTTTTAAGTTGAGAATTTTGTATGGGTCCTGAACCAAGTTACAAATATCCAAATAGCAAAAAGGCTTCCACATCTGGTGTAAGGGTATGGCCACATGATCAGGCTTCCTGGTGCAGTTTTGGAAGCCAAATCAGGAGTGGATGTTAAAAGGAGAGAAAGTATAGAGGACAAATACAACTTCTCCTCTTTTTGTACATTTTTTCATGGCTTCCAAAACTGCATCAGGGAATCTGACCACGTGGCCGTATGTAATGTTCCTTCCCCATTCCCTTTTTGCTCCCACTCTGTGTGCCAGGGCTGGACTGGACGTCTGGCACTTCTGGCAAATGCCCGAAGGGCCGCTGCCCTCCGTGGGCCGGTCCAGTCCCCCCTTGCAGGGCCGCACCGCCAATTAGGCAGGTGCGGCGCGGCCCTGCGCATAGTTGCGGGCAGCGGCGGAGCAGAGGGAGATGAGCACTTCCATTGTGGAAGCACTCATCTCCATAGTCAGGACGGCGATACAGATGCCTGTATTGTACTGCGGCAGGGGAGGGAGAGGCGTCTGCCCTGCCCGTTCCTCTGACGCCGGCTCAGGCGGCGCAATGACGTAATCGCGCCGCCTGAGCCGTACAGCGCGGGACACAGGCCGGAAGAGGCCTGCATTGCTGCCAGCACCATGGAGGTAAGTATAAGTGTTAATTTTTTTTTTTATTGTAGCACGGACCGGAGCTCTATTGGGGGCACTGGGGGCATTTTTATGGGCACTGGGGGCATTTTTACTGGCACATGGGACACTGGGGGCATTTTTACTGGCACTGGGGGCATTTTTACTGGCACATGGGGGCAATGGGGGCATTTTTACTGGCACATGGGGCACTGGGGCTATTTTACTGGCACTGGGGGCATTTTTACTGGCACAGTGGGGCACTGGGGGCATTTTTACTGGCACTGGGGGCATTTTTACTGGCAATGGGGGCATTTTTACTGGCACATGGGGGCATTTTTACTGGCACAATGGGGCACTGGGGGCATTTTTACTGGCACTGGGGGCATTTTTACTAGCACATGGGGCACTGGGGGCATTTTTACTGGCCCTGGGGGCATTTTTACTGGCACTGGGGGCATTTTTACTGGTACTGGCAATGGGGGCATTTTTACTGGCACATGGGGCACTGGGGGCATTTTTACTGGCACTGGGGGCATTTTTACTGGCACAATGGGGGAATTTTTACTGGCACTGGGGGCATTTTTACTGGCACATGGGGCACTGGGGGCATTTTTACTGGCACAATGGGGCACTGGGGGCATTTTTACTGGCACTGGGGGCATTTTTACTGGCACTGGGGGCATTTTTACTGGCACATGGGGCACTGGGGGCATTTTTACTGGCACTGGGGGCATTTTACTGGCACTGGGGCATTATTACATGCACTGGGGCCATTTTTACTGGCTCATGGGGCACTGGGGGCATTTATTTATGGCATGGGGGCACTGGGGGCATTTTTACTGCACTGGGGGCATTTTTCTGGCACATGGGGGCACTGGGGGCATTTCTTACTGGCACATGGGGGCACTGGGGGCATTTCTTACTGGCACATAATTTGGGGGACATCTATCAGTGGGAGCACTTACTGGCACATTATTGGGGTGAAATTTTGGGTGCACTTCTTACTGGCACATTGGAAGCATGATTACTTATGGGGCACAGTGGGGACATTAGTACTGTTGGGAGCACTATTACTAACAAGTGCACTCTGGCAGAGAATTATTAGTTGGGACTTTGGGGGCACTATTACTGTGGGGGGCACTATTACTGTGGGGGGGCACTATTACTGTGGGGGGCACTATTACTGTGGGGGGCACCTGGCACAGGATCAGTGCAGTTATTTCTGGGGGACGTTATATTCACAATATTATGGGACACTATTTGCTGGGCGCAGTTAATTTAGGACACTGTGTGCCAATAATTATTGAAGGGCACTATCTGTGTGGTACTAGTGGCACAGTACTGGGGGTGGTAGGATGATTTGTCCAGAAGACGGGAGGATGATGGAAAAGTAGTAAACTAAGATTTTTTTTCTGTCAAACTGCAGAGATGAGAAATGGCTGAAAAATGGCGTCTGGTCTGAAAGGAGAAGATGAGGAAAGAGAAGATCTACATCAGAGGAGACGTCACTGGATGTACGAGGTATGAGGCGCTGTATTGTACTGGATGTAAGAGGTATGTGGCGCTGTATTAGGCTACATTCACATGAACATTGTGTTTTGCAGTCTGCAAATTGCGGATCCGCAAAAAAAGGATGATGTTCGTATGACATCCGTTTTTTTTTTGCAGATCCACTGTAACAATTCCTATCCTTGTCCGCAAATGGACCAAAATAGGAATGGACATACAGATGCCGACAGCACACAGTGTTCATTAAAGTGAATGGGTCCGCATCTGAGCCGCAAAATATGCAGATCGGAGGCTGCAAAAACAACTGTGGTGTGAATGTAGCCTTACCCTGTATGTTCTGTAGTGATACACGTAATGTTAGGAGGAAAAAGGTTAGTTTACACAGGGTGATGTGCGCCCGACAGATTGGATCTTTTGTACAAAACAAAAGATCCAATCAGCCGACGAACGAGCGTTTTGCTCGTTCGTCAGCTGATTAGGGCCACTTTTACACGGGCCGATTATCAGCACTAGCGTTCCTAGGAACGCTTTTTCGGCCGATAATCGGCCTCTTTAAAAGGACCTTTACACATCAATCTGTGTAATAGGGCCACTGATGAACTGAAAGACTTTTGACATGTCACAGAGACATATCAAAAGTTTTGATCAGTCCGGGTCTGAGTTCTAGACCCGTACCCTATCAGGAGATATAGCTTTTCCATCTCTCTCTGCAGGGGGCGGTTTATTTACCTTGTTTGGTGTGGTTTACGTTTATTAAATTATTATATTTTAATAATTTTTAGGGCCTCTAAAAGGGTTGTCTGTGACTTTAAAAAGTCGAGGCATGTGGGCCTATTTGAATTCAAAATGCCAGGGCTGAATTTCAGTCCCAGTCCGGCCCTGCTGTGTGCCAGTCTTCACTGTCGGTCTTCACTCTGATATTCTACAAATATTCATGAATCAGGAAGATCAGAATGTGCAGCTCTCAGAATGATTGGGTGAATGAATGATTGGGTCATAGAGATTTGATCGGGCACCATACACTCCCGGTCATTAACACTCTCAATGTCCACATTTCTCAAGTTATTTGCCTACTTGCTCCAAATTGCACAGTTACGGTTGAGTTACATCTTTTTTCCACTTACACAGAGATGTTAGACTTGTCTGGTGATATGTGATCCTCCTGTTGTCAATACTCTGCAGCTTCATCTCTCTAGAAATTATATCATGTTTACCTCATTATAACACCTGCCAGGCATGCCGCAAAGATCTGTGCCCCCACCCTGGTCTATGTGGATATATCTTATCTATTTAATTCAATTGTTACTAATGTCCATAAATCTTTGACTCAGTGGCTCACAGTTATCATTATAATTTGCACCAAAAAGTCTGCCAGTCGACATGTGCCAGATTTAGTGCTCTTTTATTCCACTTTTTACTCCATTGTTATGCACCTTGAGGTGGAATCAGATCATTATTTGCATTTAGGTGTAAAGTATGACACATTTATGAATGCAGGTGTAAAAGGACACAATTTATAGACTGAGTCTTCTTATAGTGAGGTCAGAACACATGCATTTATCTGACAACCATGATTTAAAATTTTTACTATTATGTCAGATTGTACAACATTTTGATAAATTTGACGCAGCAGAGTATTACAGAACATATAGAAAAATGACTGCAAATTGCTCCATTCTTAAAGGGGTTGGCCCACGAGCAGCATTTATTACTTGTTCACAGGATAGGTGATATAGGTATGATTGCTGAGGTTCCAACCACTGGGAACACCACCAATTACAAGAATGGAGGCTCCCGAGTCCTCTGTGCGAATGAAACGGTAATGCACATGTGTGACCACCAACATATTCACTTCTATAGGACACACTGACCTAGCCGAGCTGTTCTTGGCTCTCCCATGAAGCGGTGGTCAATTGTCTACGCTACTACTATGTTCACTCATGAGATTTAGGGAACCCCATTCTCATGATCAGTGGGGATCCCGGCAGTCACATTGCTGTGTCTATGTGTAAATCCCAGTCTGGATGGCATATAGTCTTCAGCGCAGACAATGTTGTATGTTAAGGACAGGGGGAAAAAGGGGTATCTGAGCTCTGGTACAAATATAAATGAAATCAGCGAAAAAAAAGTGGAGATCCATTGCTGGAGAGACTATTCCCTGCTAAGAATATAAAGAACAGCTGGAATTTCCTGCTATGACCGAGGTAGGAAGAACTGCTTCATTCAGTGTTTAGCTGTTGACATCGATTCTACAGAGAGCACAGTGATTGAAGCCTGATGCTTTTCCATTCATATTACATACATATTTGCATTCACATACCTGTACAATTAAGGAACTAGGGCAATCACCGTCCACCAGTCTGTTACGAATGCTACAGGTCTGTACACATAGGGAATATTGAAGTGCAGATTGTTATGGTTCTGGATGAGGGCCAAGCTTACATAGTAACATAGTTTATAAGGCCGAAAAAGGACATCTGTCCATCCAGTTCGGCCTGTTTTCCTACAAGTTGATCCAGAGGAAGGCACAAAAAACCCTGTGAGGTAGAAGCCAATTTTCCCCACTTTAGGGAACAAAATTCCTTCCCGACTCCAATCAGGCAATCAGAATTACTCCCTGGATCAACGACCCATCTCTAGTAACTATAACCTGTAATATTATTACCCTCCAGAAATACATCCAGGCCCTTCTTGAACTCTCTGAACTTACCATCACCACCTCCTCAGGCAGAGAGTTCCATAGTCTCACTGCTCTTACCGTAAAGAATCCTCTTCTATGTTTGTGTACAAACCTTCTTTCCTCCAGACGCAGAGGATGTCCCCTCATCACAGTAACAGTCCTGGGGATAAATAGATCATGGGAGAGATCTCTGTACTGACCCCTGAAATATTTATACATAGTTATTAGATCTCCCCTCAGTCGTCTTTTTTCTAAAGTGAATAACCCTAATTTTGATAATCTTTCTGGGTACTGTAGTCCACCCATTCCAGTTATTACTTTAGTTGCCCTCCTCTGAACCCTCTCAGCTCTGCTATGTCTGCCTTGTTTACAGGAGCCCAGAACTGTACACAGTACTCCAAGTGTGGTCTGAATAGTGATTTGTAAAGTGGCAGGACTATGTTTTCATCACGGGCATCTATGCCTCTTTTGATGCAACCCATTATCTTATTGGCCTTGGCAGCAGCTGTCTGACACTGGTTTCTACAGCTTAGTTTGCTGTTCACTAAAATTCCTAGGTCCTTTTCCATGTCAGAGTTACCCAATGTTTTACCATTCAGTATGTACTGGTGACTTGCACTATTCCTTCCCATATGCATAACCTTACATTTGTCAGTGTTAAACCTCATCTGCCACTTCTCTGCCCAAGCCTCTAGTCTATCCAGATCCATCTGTAGCAGTGTACTGTCCTCTTCTGTGTTAATTACTTTACACAGTTTAGTGTCATCTGCAAAAATGTATATTTTACTGTGCAAGCCTTCTACAAGATCATTAATAAATATATTGAAGAGAATAGGGCCCAATACTGACCCCTGTGGTACCCCACTAGTGACCCAATCTGAGTATGCACCGTTAATAACCACCCTTTGTTTTCTATCACTGAGCCAGTTACTTACCCACATACAGACATTTTCTCCCAGTCTAAGCATTCTCATTTTATATACTAACCTTTTATGCGGCACAGTGTCAAATGCTTTGGAGAAGTCCAGATATACAACATTCATTAATTCGCCGCGGTCCAGTCTAGAACCTACCTCCTCATAAAAACTGATTAAATTGGTTTGACATGACCGATCCCTCATGAAGCCATGCTGATATGGAGTTATTTGCTTATTTTCATTGAGGTACTCCAAGATAGCATCTCTTAAAAAACCTTCAGTTTACCCACGACAGATGTTAAACTTACCGGCCTATAGTTCCCAGGCTCTATTTTTGGACCCTTTTTGAATACTGGCACCACATTTGCTATGCGCCAATCCTGTGGAACACTCCCTGTCAGTATAGAGTCTGGCGATGACATTACTTAATTCTCTTAGGATACGGGAGTGTATGCCATCCGGTCCTGGCGATTTGTCTATTTTAATCTTTTTATGACGTCGCTGTACTCCTTCCTGGGTCAGTCATGGCACTTTTAAAGGGGAATTTACTTTTAGATTCTGCATTTCATCTGATTTCAAATATCCCATCTTGTGGCTATATTTTTATTTTTGAGGACTTTGTCCCAGTTAGTTAGGCCTATGGCCTCTCTTAGTTGGCTAAATTTAGCTTTTTTGAAGTTTGGTATTTTTGTTCCTCCCTGAAGAAACGCTCTTTTGAATGACAATTGGAAGGTTATTATTTTATGGTCACTATTTCCCAGGTGTCCCCCAACCTGTACATCTGTTGTTCTGTCAGGTCTATTGGTTAATACTAAGTCCAGTACAGCCGTCCCTCTATTCGGGTCCTGAACCAGTTGGGAAATTGCCAAGAACCTGTTTCCTTTATGAGATATACAGGTTTCAGTTTCCCAGTCTATATCTGGGTAGTTGAAGTCCCCCATAATAACGACCTCATTATGATTTGCCGCCTCGTCTATTTAGTTTAGAAGTAGATTTTCTGTGGACTTCTGTGGACTTTAGAAGTAGATTTTCTGTGGACAAGTGTGGCTGCTTTTATTTGCAGTTACTGTTAAAAAATAACTTAACTGGTCTTACCTGTGCTCAGTGCGCACCTGTCACCCCTCAATTCAAATGTAAATTAGGAACACACACCTGTATGCATGACATTTTGACTTCACTCAGACAATGACTTAGAAATATGACATAAACCACAGTCTATTGTATATGACAACTGTAACAAACGAATTGTAACTGCAGATCTGGAAGGGACTTCAGTATAGAACATGATAAAACTGCAACTTCTGCATTGGAAGCTGAATACAGAATACGAAAGCATATAGAAGCAAGGACTTAACCTGTTAAATTTAGAAAAATTGCTTTCCCCTTTAAATTGGTCTTTTAATGTGAATTCATAGATTTCAGAATAAATAGGCTTACACAGGCTAAGTGATAAAAATATTTACTTAGTGTGATTATATAAACAGACAAATCACATACAGAATAGTAAAGGTAAATAATCAATCACTTGGCCTTCAACACACTGGGGAGCTCCTATCGCCATACTATCCATGTAGCCCATGGCCGATGCCCCATGGTAATACAAGAGAGAAGTAGTGACCTAAAACATCCTACCTGGATAATGTTCTCATTAATATGTTAATTAACTATACCTAACTCACTACATTACAAGGAATATACAAGGTAATATAATAATTAAATGGGAAAGAAAAAAGAAAAGTTTTAGTGCATCCAATGGTATCAAAACACAGTTCCAAACAATTCACAGTGCAAATCATCCCAGATAGCAATGTATGGATATAGGCCAGGATGGGGACTGTAGTACTCCTACTCTCTACTACTACAACTGTACTACTCTTCCCAAAGCCTCTCTCTGCAGAATATAAGGCTGGCGATAATACTATTGCATTGGGTGCTTTAATTCCCAGCTGAGGGATACAGGATTAAGACACGGTGGACCAGACCATGTTCAAGTGTGAAGGTGTCTTAGCAATGTTCATATCAAGTCTTTATCTGCCATAAACAGCAAATACATTACTGATTGGCTCTAATGCTTACTTCCTCTGCTAACTCACAGCTCACTAGAGCAAGCCACATCCATCACCTAACTTTCTGCAGGGGCAGAGTCAGAATTCTTAACCCTGACTTATCCATACAGAGATATGCTGGCATTACAATTACAATACCTATTACAAGGCATTGACATATTAAATAAAATAGAATACACTATTCTGGAGTACTGTAAATGTAACTGTCTCTGTACAGTATGACATCTGAAATCTAGCTGCCCAAAACAGCCCGGAGTTGCTGCTTTAGGCCTCATGCACACCGCCATGTCCTTATTTCAGTCTACAGAAAAAACAGGTCTGCAAAGTATGCATAACATTCCTGCTTATTCTTAGAGATGAGCGAATCATCCAAAATTCGCTTCGCTAAATGTTCGACAAATTTTTTAAAAGATTCATACAAATACGAAGCTATTCAGTTGAAGCTGCGTACAAATAATTCGTTATTCTGTCGTGTTCTGCGAACATTACCTTGAATACTTAGGCCTGAGCGTACAAAGTGCGTACAAAGCTTTAGTGTATTATTGTCTAGGCTCGCACAAAGAATAAATAAACAGTAAAAGTACGCTACTTAACTGAATATGTACGCATTAGTGTACAAATTCTCAGATGCGTAGCATTAGCGTACAAATGATATAATGCGTACGTAGTGTTAGCGTACAAAGATTTTAGACCAATCTTCTGAAGCGAATCTGAAAATATTCAGATTCGCTTTGGTGTAAAAAATTTCCAAGATTCGTATCAAATCTACGAAGCAGCGAATAGATTCGCTCATCTCTACTCATTCTGTATTTTTCTCACTCCCATCAAAAGAAAGGGCTATTCTTGTCTATAATATGGGCCAGAATAGAGCAAGTTCTATAATTTGCAAAACGGCCACATGGATCCACAAAAAGTACAGATTTGTGCATGACCTCATAGAAATGAATGAGTCAGTGTGCTATCATCAAAAAATGCAGATAGCACACAGATGAAAAATATGGTCAAGTTCATAAAGCTTCATTATCTTGCAGTTGTGACATCAATCTCCATGTAAAGGACATGTTTCTGGGGGCCATGACGGTGGATCCTGGCATGTGGACCCTCACTACTCAAGGCATTAACTACATGTAGAATGCATTCACAGGCGGTTAGAATTCTACGCAATTTGTCAATGGTGAGATAAAACTAATTATGCTAATGCCATGCAAAAATCATACAAAACTTGGCCTAGAACGATTAGGAGCTTCTGATACATATGTACGCGGCACAGTAAGGAGGTGCCACAGGCGCCAGATAAATCATTTCCTAATACCCAAAATCTAATTTTGCTCATAATGTTCTGGGTGATTTTATGTAAATGTTTATCATCTCGTCTGATGTGTTGCAGAAATGAAATAGTGATGTTGGCAGCAATAGTGCTGATGGTAGTAGTTGCAGTGGTGGTGGCAGCAATTATGGTGGCAGTACGGTGGTTGTGATGGTATCAGTGATGGCGACAGTTGCTGTTGTGGTGGAATTAGTAATCATAGCAGCAGAAGCTGGGTGTGACCGCAGTGGTGGTAGCAGTGGGTTAAGAGATGTGGTGGTTGCAGCAGTATCAGTGATGGTGGTGTTTGCAGTGGTGGTAGCGGTGATATCTTCATGCAGTCTTTGTGGACATGACAGATTTCAGGTTTTAGCTGCAGCCATATTTAGACTTCATCATTACAGTGATAAATATCATCCTTCCCCTGGGGCCATACCCTGATGAGAAGTTCTGCTGCTGCAGCATTAAAAGTCATCAACCACATAGACGGGAATCTCGCCCTGTAGACTGTACGAGTAATATGTCACCTTGCATCAAAACACATTATATACACGAAATACCACTGTATACTGTACCTATAGAAGGCTATATATATCTATATCTATCTATCTATCTAGATAGATATACATTATACTGCTATACAGCTATATTATACTCCACTGTATTCTGTACCTATAGAAGACTATATATATATAGTATGTCGCAATGCAGCTATATTATACACCACTGTATATTGTACCTATAGGAGACTATATATACTGTATACCACACACTACATGTCATTGTACAACATTGTATACTATACCAATAGGGGACTGTATGCTGTATACCACACACTACATGTACATCATATAATACTGTATACTATATCTATAGAAGACTATATATACTGTATACCACACTACATGTACATCATACAACACTGTATACTATATCTATAACAGACTATATATACTGTATACCACACACTACATGTCATTGTACAACATTGTATACTATACCAATAGGGGACTGTATGCTGTATACCACACACTACATGTACATCATACAACACTGTATACTATATCTATAGAAGACTATATATACTGTATACCACACTACATGTACATCATACAACACTGTATACTATATCTATAGCAGACTATATATACTGTATACCACACACTACATGTACATCATACAACACTGTATACTATATCTATAGCAGACTATATATACGGTATACCACACACTACATGTACATCATACAACACTGTATACTATACCTATAGCAGACTATATATACTGTATAACACACACTACATGTACATCATACAACACTGTATACTATATCTATAGCTGACTATATATACTGTATAACACACTACATGTACATCATACAATGCTGTATACTATATATATAGCAGACTATATATACTGTATACTACATGTACATCATACAACACTGTATACTATACCTATAGAAGACTATATATACTGTATAACACACTACATGTACATCATACAACACTGTATACTATACCTATAGGAGACTATATATACTGTATACCACACACTACATGTACATCATACAACGCTGTATACTATATCTATAGCAGAATATATATACTGTATAACACACACTACATGTACATCATACAACACTGTATACTATACCTATAGCAGACTATATATACTGTATAACACACACTACATGTACATCATACAACACTGTATACTATACCTATAGCAGACTATATATACTGTATAACACACACTACATGTACATCATACAATGCTGTACACTATATCTATAGCAGACTATATACTGTATAACACACACTACATGTACATCATACAACACTGTATACTATACCTATAGAAGACTATATATACTGTATAACACACACTACATGTACATCATACAATGCTGTATACTATATCTATAGCAGACTATATATACTGTATAACACACACTACATGTACATCATACAACACTGTATACTATATCTATAGCAGACTATATATACTGTATAACACACACTACATGTACATCATACAACACTGTATACTATACCTATAGAAGACTATATATACTGTATACCACACACTACATGTACATCATACAACACTGTATACTATACCTATAGAAGACTATATATACTGTATACCACACACTACATGTACATCATACAACACTGTATACTATACCTATAGCAGACTATATATACTGTATAACACACACTACATGTACATCATACAACACTGTATACTATATCTATAGAAGACTATATATACTGTATAACACACACTACATGTACATCATACAACACTGTATACTATATCTATAGCAGAATATATATACTGTATAACACACACTACATGTACATCATACAATGCTGTATACTATATCTATAGCAGACTATATACTGTATAACACACACTACATGTACATCATACAACACTGTATACTATACCTATAGAAGACTATATATACTGTATAACACACACTACATGTACATCATACAACACTGTATACTATATCTATAGCAGAATATATATACTGTATAACACACACTACATGTACATCATACAACACTGTATACTATATCTATAGCAGAATATATATACTGTATAACACACACTACATGTACATCATACAATGCTGTATACTATATCTATAGCAGACAATATACTGTATAACACACACTACATGTACATCATACAACACTGTATACTATACCTATAGGAGACTATATATACTGTATAACACACTACATGTACATCATATAATACTGTATACTATACCTATAGAAGACTATATATACTGTATACCACACACTACATGTACATCATACAATGCTGTACACTATATCTATAGCAGACTATATACTGTATAACACACACTACATGTACATCATACAACACTGTATACTATATCTATAGCAGACTATATATACTGTATAACACACACTACATGTACATCATACAACACTGTATACTAAATCTATAACAGACTATATATACTGTATACCACACACTACATGTACATCATACAACACTGTATACTATACCTATAGGAGACTATATATACTGTATAACACACACTACATGTACATCATACAACACTGTATACTATATCTATAGAAGACTATATATACTGTATAACACACACTACATGTACATCATACAACGCTGTATACTATATCTATAGCAGACTATATATACTGTATAACACACACTACATGTACATCATACAACACTGTATACTATATCTATAGCAGACTATATATACTGTATAACACACACTACATGTACATCATACAACACTGTATACTAAATCTATAACAGACTATATATACTGTATACCACACACTACATGTACATCATACAACACTGTATACTATACCTATAGGAGACTATATATACTGTATAACACACACTACATGTACATCATACAACACTGTATACTATATCTATAGAAGACTATATATACTGTATAACACACACTACATGTACATCATACAACGCTGTATACTATATCTATAGCAGACTATATACTGTATAACACACACTACATGTACATCATACAACACTGTATACTATATCTATAGCAGACTATATATACTGTATAACACACACTACATGTACATCATACAACACTGTATACTAAATCTATAACAGACTATATATACTGTATACCACACACTACATGTACATCATACAACACTGTATACTATACCTATAGGAGACTATATATACTGTATAACACACACTACATGTACATCATACAACACTGTATACTATATCTATAGAAGACTATATATACTGTATAACACACACTACATGTACATCATACAACGCTGTATACTATATCTATAGCAGAATATATATACTGTATAACACACACTACATGTACATCATACAATGCTGTATACTATATCTATAGCAGACTATATACTGTATAACACACACTACATGTACATCATACAACACTGTATACTATACCTATAGCAGACTATATATACTGTATAACACACACTACATGTACATCATACAACACTGTATACTATACCTATAGGAGACTATATAAACTGTATAACACACACTACATGTACATCATACAACACTGTATACCAGGGCTGGCCAACCTGCGGCTCTCCAGCTGTTGTAAAACTACAACTCCCACCATGCCCTGCTGTAGGATGATAGCTGTAGGCAGACTGGGCATGCTGGGAGTTGTAGTTTTGCAACAGCTGGAGAGCCGCAGGTTGGCCATCCCTGCTGTATACTATACCTATAGGAGACTATATATACTGTATACCACACACTACATGTACATCATACAACACTGTATACTATACCTATAGGAGACTATATATACTGTATAACACACTACATGTACATCATACAACACTGTATACTATACCTATAGCAGACTATATATACTGTATAACACACACTACATGTACATCATACAACACTGTATACTATACCTATAGGAGACTATATATACTGTATACCACACACTACATGTACATCATACAACACTGTATACTATACAGTGAGGGAAACAGTGAGGGACACTTACTAATGTCCTTATGGTTAAAAAAAAGTTGCAAATTATGGCACATGCCATATGTTCTCAATAATTTTAAATTTTTTAAGCTTCTCGCCAGTTTTCTAGTGGCGAGCAAAGGGGTGAGGCTTAGTAGGAGGGGCAGGGCCTTAGTGCAGCCCACCAAATTTACTGCCGCCTTATAAATTAGGCGCATCTCACTTTGGCACACAGGGATCAAGACTGGAGTATGGGAACGCCAGTTTTCATAAATGTCCCTCCATGTGCTTTCCCAGTAGAGTTCTTCATGGCATTTTGTCCCCTAGAGAGAAGGGAATGTGAAACCCCAAAATAAGGCAGTGTACCGGCCATTTTTCCAGCGCAACACGGATGCGGACCCATTTACTTGAATGGGTCCTCAATCTGGAAGGTCCGGTGCGGAACGGAGGCATGGAACCCCACAGAAGCACTATGGAGTGCTTCTGTGAGGTTTCTCTCCATGAGGGTTTGCGAGCTTATTTTAGGCTAGCTGACAATTATCTAAAATGAGAAGTGTGGAGGCGAAGTAGGGGCAGTACTAGATAGGTAGGGGAAAGTTGTAAGAGCCTCGGGTATGAATGTGAATATGGGGCAGGGAGAGAGTGTGTATGCGTTTTCATCGCCAATCTTGGCATTTGTACCAACCTAGCAATGCAAAAACAGTGTATGAACAGCAGTAGTAAATCAATCACCCCCAGAGTTGGATCGAGATAGGAATGGGGGAAAGAGAAAACAGGCACTATAGCTGAATAATAATAATGGTGTTAAAAACTCAGCAATAATAAAATCTTATATCGCTGAACCTAAAAGGCCCTGGTGCCATTACAAGATCTATTTCATCAGTCTGTAATCAATTCACTGATTTACAAA
This sequence comes from Rhinella marina, assembly GCA_900303285.1. Classification (NCBI taxonomy): domain Eukaryota; kingdom Metazoa; phylum Chordata; class Amphibia; order Anura; family Bufonidae; genus Rhinella; species Rhinella marina. The sequence continues at coordinate 294,460 of ONZH01015050.1, read as the reverse complement.
ATTCCTCTATGAACTTTGTAACGGGTTGCATTGCAAGCTTGTAGCAAATTAAATGTAACAGTTCAGTACGTAAATAAAGACATGTAATGTACTGATCACACAACTCTCACCAGCCACAATGCATGCACAAGAGGGTCCCTAGTGGGATTTTTCGGTGATCAATTTTGACCACAGTGAATAATAGGTTTCTCTCAGCGCCTCCACACGCATGCACTACTTTTTTGTGGTGTGGACGGATCACAGACCCATGCAAGTTAAATGGGTCTGCATCCGTCTGCAGAACGAGCAATACCGTGTGCTTTAGCCTTAATTGCCAAGAGCTCCAGCATGTTGTGTGTTTGAAAAGAAGTCTGACAGACAAAAAAACCCACCACCTAATGAACAAAAATGGCAGGAGCCATAGACCTTCAGGTAACCCCGGGGCTGCCGTTTTTACCGCATAAAAGGCAGGTGCAAAAAAAAAGGCACTAAAAAATCAAAGGTGCAGAAAAACGCCAACAACAGCCTATGTGTGAACCCACATAAATGAGGTGCTGAAAGTGAACTCCGAGAATTTACTGCCAGATTTCACACTACAAAATGTGTCAGTGTGTGTTGAAAGAAAGAAATTGGTTACAAAAGTGTCAGATTAGCATCTCTCCATTCAGGAAAAATTATCGGATTTAGGCTCCATTCACACTACCGTATTTTTGGTCTAAATTTTTTGTGGATTGGATTCTTTTCAATGGGGTCGCAAAAAATGCTGTCCACCTCTGTATGTCCGTTCCGCAGTCCCCCATAAGAGATAGAACATGTCCTATTCTTGTCCGTTTTGCTGACAAGAATAGACACTGTTACCATGGGTCGCAACACGGACGGCATCTGTATTTCTTGCAGATCCATGTTTTGCGGACTGCAAAATACATACAGTTGTGTGAATGCACCATAATCAGCATGTTACGCCTGGAAAGCTGGCATAATTGTGTGACGTAGGTGCTGCGCAGCATACGTAGGTGTTGGTAGGATAAGGGCAAGGATTGTGACCAATGTCTGTGCCGTAAAAGCGATATATCATGGATTGCAGATGCCGTTCATCTTACACTGTGCCAAACCGTATTATTGATAAATTTTCCCCTGCAGAAGTCACATAAAGTGACACTCCACTTGCAGAGTCTTCCTTTATCCGTAGGGACAAAGCTTGCATTCACTCAGATGATGACTCCGGGAATACCCGTCCGCACCAATTGTCTCGCTCACAGATATTTTTAGGCTTCTGTGTTTGCAGCTGCAAACGTTCTCCCAATAATTCATTACTAATGAACGCAACGTAATGTATGCAGCTCGCAGCATGGTCATGTGTAGTAGCAGAACATCAACGTAGACTGTTATGAGGGCAACCTAGAAAAACGAGGGGTTGGGGAGGTGCAAGTTGTAAAGCGGCATCTGTATGCTCATCCACTGTGAATAGCAGCTATAACCATATTTGCAGAGCACAGCGTCCATTCATGCAGTAAATTACACCGCATCCAGCTTCCGGATTTGCGGATGCTCCTATACTGGGATGTGGACTGTTGCCACATTTCCCAACAAAAAATACCAGCCACTTTAAGCCACACCCAAAGGGAGTGAGGTTGTGGGGGCATGGCTTAACACGGGGTGTTAAGTCGCTATGTGATAATGTGGCTCCCATTATTAATAGTGCCCCTGTAGTGAACCCCAGTAAGATTAATGCTTCCATTAGTGCCCCCCAGAATGGATAATGCCCCCCATTATTGCCTCTGTTAATAGTAATGCCCCCATTAGTGCCCTCAATAAAATTAATGCCTCCATTAGTGCCCCTCAGAATCAATAATGCCCCCTATTATTGCCCCCGATAATAGTAATGCCTCCATTAGTGCCCACCTAGAATTATTAATGCCCCCATTAGTGACCCCAGTAATAGTAATGCCTCCATTAGTGTCCCCTAGAAATAATAATACCCCCATTAGTAACAGTCCTTATAGGAAAATACCGGCAATTATTATTGCCAGTAGAAAACAATTACTGGCACCGGCACGGGCACTAAATTACCGGCTTGCCCTGTGAGATACGGGCCGGGTGGCAACCCTAACCGTGGACCTATTTAGAGGAAATGTGTCACCAAAAATCTGCCAGTTAAAACCAGATAGTAATACATTTCCTTTTTTTTCTAACCTCTTTTTATTTTATGATTACAGATTTTCTTTATACTATTTTCTGAACATGATTATGGGGGTGGCCATCTTACCTGAGCTGTGCCTGAGATAGATAAGATTTGACAATTGCCTATTGTGAATGGTGGATATCTCATTCTAAAGTTTATATTACACCTGCAGATTATGCAGGTGATTGTCAGGAGGGAAGCGCCCCTACCCGGAAATCGCCTGCTCATTAGCGGAGGAGACTACGGCCATTACATGCAGCGATCTCCTTCACAGTATAGGGAGGAGCTATTACCATCGCTCATCCCCATACTGAATGATTGTTTGCTGGCAGCAGATAATGATTACACAGCACAATCTACCACTGAAAAACGAGGATTTGTAAGCCTGCTAAAAGATTTCAATTACCCAGTGAATCAGGTAATTGGCAGCAGTATTAGGCTACTTTCACACTAGCGACAGCCCGGATCCGGCAGGTGAAGGGTGCTGCCGGATCCGGACTGCCGCAGGGACATGTGTGGAGCCGGAACCGCGCTCCGGCCCCACACATGTCACAGAGTACATACGTACACACAGACACACACACATATACACAGACAAATACACATACATACTTACATGCTCCCGGCAGGTCTCCAGAGCGCCGGAGGAGCAGGACGGCGCGCACAGATGACGATTCCCCACAGCACACTCTGCTGGGCGCCTGGAGGAATCGTCATCTGTGCGCACCGTCATGTTCCTCCTGCGCCCTGGAGACCTGCCGGGGGGGGGGAATGTAAGCATGTATGTGTATTTGTATGTGTATATGTCTGTGTATGTTTATGTCTGTATGTGTGTATTGTGTTTGCTCTCCGGTGTGAAGACAGAACGGAATGCTTTCAGGAGCATTCCATTGTCTTCAGTTCAGTTTTGTCCCCATTGACAATGAATGGGGACAAAACTGAAGCGTTTTATTCCGGTATTGAGCCCCTATGACGGAACTCAATACCGGAATTATAAAACGCTAGTGTGAAAGTAGCCTTACACTGCCAGATCATCACTAATGAGCGTTCATACAAACACCTGTTAGCGATTATCTGAACAATTATCTGCAGGTGTAAATAAGCATTAATTAAGCAATAATAAATAGCATTTTTCATATAGAGAAAGTTAATACAAGCCACTTCCTAATGTATTGTTATTATCCATATAGCTTCCCTTTGCTGTCCGAATTCATTTTCCCATAACATTATACACTGCTTGTTTCCATGGTTATGACAACCCGTCAATCCATCAACGGTGGCCGTGTTTGCACACTAAAGAGGAAAGCACCAGCATATGTGAGCTTCAACGGTCCCGGACACCAGAGAAGGCAGCACTTTGTTCTATAGTGTGAAAGCGCGACCAGCACTGCTGGATTGCAGGGTGGTGCAATCTCTCTGCTTTTAAGACAGATAGTGATACCTCATAAAATTCTTATTAATTAACATTCCCCATATGTCTACTTTATTTTGGCATAATTTTGCTAATGTAATTTTATTTTTTTTAGGACGTTAGAGGGTTTAGAATTTTAGAAGCAGTTTTAGAAATTTTCAAGAAAATTTCCAAAATCAACTTTTTTTAAGGGCCAGTTCAGTTCTGAAGTCACTTTGAGGAGCTGACATAATAGAAGCCACCGATAAATTAAACCATTTTAGAAACTACACACCTCAAACTATTTAAAACAGTTTTTTAGAAATGTTGTGCACACGACTGTTGCCCGGCCATGGCCGTATTGCGGCCTGTATACACTTGAATGGGTCCGCAATCCTGGAGATGCAGAATGGATGCATGGATTGGAACACCATGGAAGCACTACAGAGTGCTTCCGTGGTGTTTCTGCCCGTGCCTCGGCACCGCAAAAAGTACTGCATGCACTAATTCTTTGCGGTGCGGTTCATGGGATGCGGATCGCAGACCCCATTCAAGTGAATGAGTCCATGATCCGAATGCGGCGGCCCCCGTCAGTGCCCGTGCATTGTGGCCTGCAATTTGCGGTCCACAGCACGGGCAGGGCTGGCACACGTTTGTGTGCATGAGCCCTAAAGAGGACCTTTCATGGTTTTTATTTAGTTTGGATAAATACCTTTCGTTTCCAGGTATGAAAAAAAAATCTCACCTTCTCCCTGGCTGTGACACTCTCTGCTGTGATTGGATCGCGGCACAGCCAGGGAGAAGGAGACGCCCATTGAGAAACCCTGGCGTCTCTTCCTCCGTGTACCGATGCTCAGTATTTACATAGTGAGCGCGAAAACTACAGGGGGCACAGCGGGGCGTAGGAGCGATATTTAAAAAAACAGGCAGCGCTGCAGCATCAGCGGGGGGTCCCGGGGAATGAAAGGTATTTATCTACACTAAATAAAAGCCATGAAAGGTCCTCTTTAAGCCTTTGTATATACCCTTTGTATTCTACATTCTACTCTTTTTTTGCAGATTTTCCATTTTAATCCATTTTTTCCTGTAACACATGGAGAGTTAACAACAAAACAAACGTCAGTATTTATTACCCTGATTCTGCAGTTTGCAGAAGCATCCCATATGTGGTTGTAAACTGCTGTATGAACACTCGGCAGGGCTCCGAAGGCAAGGAGCGCCATATGGTATTTGAAAGGCAGAGTTTGCAGTTATGGTCTTTACGCACCATGTTGCATTTGAGGAGACCCAGTGAAAATCCCCAAAAAGTGACCACATTTTGGAAACTACACCACCCGAGGACTTTTTAAATAGTGTAGTGAGCACTCTTACCCAACAGACGATTTGTGGTATTTATAACATTTTTTTTTTCACAAAGGATAACAGGAGAATATCATCCCACAATTTTCTATCCATTTTCTCCCCAACACCCCAATTGTGGTCGTAAACTGCTATTTGGGGATATGCCAGGGCTCAGAAGGGAAAGAATCTGAATTTTCTAAAATGGAATTTGCTGAAATGGTTTTTAAGGGCGACAGCTTTTTTATATTTTTATTGACTGAGCTGTTTGAGGGCTTATTTTTTGCAATACAAGCTGTAGTTTTTATTGGCACCATTTTGGGATACCTTTGGCTTTTTATTTTTTGGGAGGTGAGGTCACAAAGAAAAACTGTTGGGTGTAATTTTTTTATGCCATTCTCTTGATGGGGTAGATCATGTGATATTTTTATAGATCTGGTCATTACAGAAGTGGCAATACCAAATATGTATATTATTATTTTTTTACATTTTACACAATAAGAGCATTTTTAGAAAAAAAATTATGTTTATGTGTTTGCACTTTCTTAGAACCATATATTTTTTTTTATTTTCCTGGCTATGGTCTTGTGCGAGGGCTCATTTTTTGCAGGATGAGGTGACATTTCCATTGGTACCATTTTGGGGTAAATACATCTTTTTGATCGATTGATATTATGTTTTTTGGGAGGTGGGGTGACTAAAAAAAACTTTTGGTGTTTTTTATTTTTTTTTCCACCTAATTGGGTAGATCATGTGATATTTTTATAGATTCGGTTGTTATTCACACGACAATACCAAATATGTCTATTTTTTTCAATTTTTTAATGATTTTTAGATGACTTAATTGGGGAAAAGGGCTTTTTTTAACGTGTGAAACGTAATTTTTTATTTTTCTAAAACACTTTTTTATTTTTAATTTTACACTTTGTGTCCCCCATAAGGTCATACAAGACCTCTGGGGTACATTAACAATTTTTAATTTTTTATACTATTGATTTCTCCTGTAGATGTGAAACAAGCCTAAAGGTCCCTTTACATGGAGCAGAGCAGCAGATTATCCTTCCCAACAATCTGCTGCTCACTGGTGGAGCACATGCAGCGATTCACGAACTCCTGCAGATTATCGGGAGTAGCTATCACTAATGTCTTCGCTCTTCCCCGTACTGACTTGTTGTATGCCGGCAGCAGGTTATGTTCACAAAGCACAATCTGTTGCCGGTAAACAATAATTGTTGTGTACGCACCACGTTTCGCTCATTCATTGGGAAATGGGTGGCACATTTACACCGCCAGATAATCGCTAATGAGCTTTCCTATGTAAGGAGCCCTTTTTTCTGCATGTAATGATACCACCTCTGTGTATAGATAAGCAGCTAACTGCAGTAAAGTGCTCTGTACAGGCCAAGAAGTGGCGGCAATTGTTAGGGTTAGTGGCCAGTGCAAAAACTGCAGGATTTTATGGTTTAAATATAAAAAGTGACATGGAAAATTAAAAATAGCATCACGGAAAATTCTTTAAGCATATGCTAAAGATAAAAAAAACTGATTTAAACAATAGGTCATTTTCTGATGACACATTCCCTTTAAATGAGTTCCGTGTTATAGCTCCCATGGTGGGGGCAGGGTGACTGGCTGATACCTGTGTGTAGTTGTCATGGAGCCTCCGTGCATCAAAGTATTATCACTGAGCTCCGAGACTTTATGTTTAAATGTCATATAATAATTGGAAAATCCTGAGCGCAGTAAAGAGAGAAGACTTGGGAAAGAAATCTATAACTCAGCGGAGAATGGGACTGCGAGAAGAAGGATGGGGGGATGCTATGAGGAGGAGGAGGGTCCGAGTCTTCTCACCTGTCAGGGTCCAATGTAAATCTGTTTACTAAACCTTAGATGACAGTAGGCGCAAGGCACAGACATAGAATAACGTCATTAATCTTCTATGTGAAACCTCCTGCTCTCGTGAACATACTGTAAGTAGAGAAACCATAGAGTGTTTTTTTAGTTGTATATGCTGAAAATAGAGAAACACTTTTGTCTTTTACCTTTTACCTCAAGCCTCATTGTCTGCACCAATCGTATGTAGATTACTGGTGGCCTAGCTGCCATTTGTCATCAAACTGAAATACTTCCAGACTTCCGGTCCCAGTTATCATCAGATTTGAATGCACTGGGACCAGTTATTACCAGACCGTAACCCAGTGGTGCTAATTATTTCCAGACCATACCCCAGTGCTGCTAATTATAACCAAACCATAACCGAGTGGTGCTAATTATTACCAGACCATAACCCAGTGGTGTTAATTGTTACCAGACCATAACCTAGTGGTGCTAATTATTACCAGACCATAATCCAGTGGTGCTAATTATTACCAGACCATAACCCAGTGGTGCTAATTATTACCAGACCATAACCCAGTGGTGCTAATTATTACCAGATGTGGTGATGTGTGGGGTGTGTATCTCGCCTGGTTTGTCAGTTTAGCCAGGTGAGAACTGAAGTCCAGAAGTGGTATAGCTTCAGCAAGCATAGTTGCTGGAGCTGGGTTTTGTTTAATGTTGCATGGGCTGGATTTCTTGGACTGGGAGACAGGTTGGAAGTGGGAGTCTTCCAGTCCACACACCCTAATCCGTCACAGGTTTTCCCTGGCCCCAGGTGAGGCCAGCTGGATTAATCAGGCAGGGATAAGTTAACCTGCACTGTTTGTTAGAGAGAGAGAGGGCCCCAGGGAACAGACCTGGAGAGGGCCCGTGTGGTCCCAGCCAGCAGGGCTGGGGGGCCACAAGGCTGAGGAAGCTTGAGAGAGAGAGGCTGAGGAGGCCTGAGAGGTTAGAGCCTGCGGTGGCTCTGCGTGGTCTTAGCCACGAGGGCTGAGGGGCCACAAGGCTCAGTGTAGCCTGGAAGTTTGGGGGGGCCCAGTGACCCTAGAAGAGGGTCACACGATCAGAGTCTGGAGGACTGTTGGACCATCTCCCCCCAAAGGTACGGTTGGAGTCACAGCCAGGAGGCTGCTGGACTGAACGGCTGAGAAAGCCGCACTTAAAAGCTGTGTGTGAACAGCATTTGTATTTAGGTGAGTTAGCTGAACTATGTGTAGTCAGAGCCTAGCCGGGCAGGTGTTATTTTGATGGTTTTGTTTCATGCTGAAGCAAAAAGTGTGAAAAAGTGGTGTGGACTTGAAAATCCCCGTGTTGTGAAGAAGTGTGTGATGGCAACCCCCTGAGAGAGGAATCGATCCCTTACACAGACCATAACCCAGTGGTGCTAATTATTACCGGACCATAACCTAGTGGTGCTAATTATTACCAGACAATAACCTAATGGTGTTAATTATTACCAGACAATAACCTAGTGGTGCTAATTATTACCAGACCATAACCCAGTGGTGCTAATTATTACTAGACCATAACCTAGTAGTGCTAATTATTACCAGACCATAACCCAGTGGTGTTAATTATTACCAGACCATAACCCAAAGGTGCTAATTATTACCAGACCATAACCCAGTGGTGCTAATTATTACCAGATCATAACCCAGTGGTGCAAATTATTACCAGATCATAACCCAGTGGTGCTAATTATTACCGGACCATAACCTAGTGGTGCTAATTATTACCAGACAATAACCTAATGGTGTTAATTATTACCAGACAATAACCTAGTGGTGCTAATTATTACCAGACCATAACCCAGTGGTGCTAATTATTACCAGACCATAACCTAGTAGTGCTAATTATTACCAGACCATAACCCAGTGGTGTTAATTATTACCAGACCATAACCCAAAGGTGCTAATTATTACCAGACCATAACCCAGTGGTGCTAATTATTACCAGATCATAACCCAGTGGTGCAAATTATTACCAGATCATAACCCAGTGGTGCTAATTATTACCAGACCATAACCTAGTGGTGCTAATTATTACCAGACTATAACCCAGTGGTGCTAATTGTTACCAGACGTTAACCCAGTGGTGTTAATTATTACCAGACCATAACCCAGTGGTGCTAATTATTACCAGATCATAACCCAGTGGTGCTAATTATTACCAGATCATAACCCAGTGGTGCTAATTTTTACCAGACCATAACCTAGTGGTGCTAATTATTACCAGACCATAACCCAGTGGTGCTAATTGTTACCAGACGTTAACCCAGTGGTGTTAATTATTACCAGACCATAACCCAATGGTGCTAATTATTACCAGACCATAACCCAGTGGTGCTAATTATTACCAGATCATAACCCAGTGCTGCTAATTATTACCAGACCGTAACAGAGTGGTGTCAACTTTAATTCACTGGTGCCCATTATTAAAACTAACCCACCTGTGCCAGTTATTATCAGTCTCCAGCCCACTGTTGCCAATTATTACCAGATTCTGACCCACTGGTGCCAGTTAGTACCAGACTGTAATGCACTGTGCTGATTGCTTCCAGACTTTAACCTACTGGTGCCAGTTATTACTAGAATCTGATCTACTGGTGTAATTTTATCAGATTCTAACTCACTGGTCCCAATAATCACCACATTCTAACTCACTGGTGCTAGTTATTACCAGCCTCTAATCTACTAGTAAGGCTAGTTTCACATATGCGGTACAGCCTTCCAGCAGGGTGTCCCCCCATGTAATGCTGGGAATCAGCAGACAAAACTGCTGCGATTCTTGGCATATATGTCGGGTTGCGGCTGGATCTCCTCCAGACCCCATTATAGTTAATGGAGGCAGTGGGCATTCTGGTAGCATCTAGCAATGCTGAAATGCTGTGCCGCAAATGTGAAAGTAGCCTAACAAATCTCACCAGACTAGTCACAGTACAATTTTCACTCTGCACATCCAGATTATCCAGACCATACCCGGGAATGTGCAGTAGACATGGCCTTGAGTCGTACCACCCGGAAGTACCTTTTATCATTTATTCCTAATCTGAATATAGAATGTCCTTTTATTAAACTCAGTGACCCTGACCCCTCCCCCACTGCGCCTATTCCCTCTATCTGATGTGAGCGCTCCTGAGGACTCTGCTCATTATTCTGCTGCTCTTTATTTTTTTAAGCACTGGGATCAAACAAAGAGCTAAGCCCTGTATCATCTCGCTATAATTAAGTTTACAGCCCTTTCTTTTGGTATAAAACATTTGATTAGAAGCAAGAAGCTGACGTACAACACTCCAAGGTCTACTAGGACTGTATCCAACCTCTTTCAAGCTCTTTAACGTCAAGACAGCATTAGTGATGTCAATATACTGTATGGCTATGGCTAAATGGATGGTGGCAGGTGGTAAAAAGACATTGGGGGAGATTTATCAAAACTGCTGTAAAGGAAAACTGGCTTAGTTGCCCATAGCAACCAATCAGATTCCATCTTTCCTTTTTCAGAGCTCCATTAGAAAATGAAAGGTGGAATCTGATTGGTTGCTATGGGCAACAAAGGCAGTTTTCCTTTACACCAGTTTCGATAAATCTTCCTCATTGTTTACATCAAGTCTTTATGTTAAACGTAGTTTTCATTTCATTTTTGCATTCCAAGGGCTGTAACTTTTTTATTTTTCCATCTCTGAAGTCATATGAGGAATTGTTTTTTTTTGCAGGACAATTTGTAGTTTTTAATGGCAGCATTTTTGGGTACACTTAACTCATTGATTAACTTTTATTAACTGTTTATGGGGTGGATGAGAAAAAACAGCAATACTGCCACCGAGTTTTAACATTGTAAATTTTGCAGCGTTGATTTTTTTGCATAAATAACATGATCATTTTATTCGCTGTGTCAGTACAATTAGTGATACATACATACATATGTTTTATGTTTTACTACTTTTGCACAAAAAAACCTAAAGAGAATGTTTTTTGCATCACCACATCCCAAAACCAATATTTTTTTTTTCTTTCTACAGAGCTGTGTGAGGGCTGGATTTTTGCAGGACGACTTGTACTTTTTATCTTTTCATTGGTACCACTTTGGGGTACATAACACTTTTTGATCACTTTCTATTTAGTTTTTTTGTGGTGAATATGAAAAAAACAGCAATTCTGGCATTTATTTTTTTACGGCATTCACCGCAAAGGTTAAATTAAATAATAATTGTGTATTGCAGGTCGTTGCGGAGGCAGTGATACCAAATATGTGGAGAGGATGTTATTGTTGCTAAAAAAGTTTTTTTGTTTTTTTTTTAAAAGGTGTATTTTTTCACAAGGCACTTTAATAGGTGATCTTTTGTTTGTTTCTATAATACATTTGTATTACTAATACAGTACAAATGTACTGTATTTGACTGTCAGTGCTATACTGACAGTCACCAGCAGGTTGCACCAGAGAGGCACAGCCTGCTAGGAATACATTGCTGACAGCTCTCAGCCTTCACTTAAAAGGGTTGTCCGGGTTCAGAGCTGAACCCGGACATACCCAGGTTCTCACTCCGGCAGCCCTCTTGAACAGGGCATCGGAGCATCTCATGGCAAGGGCTCTTTTGTTTGTAAACATTCATTCACCATAATGGGCCGGCTTTAGCGCTGCCCTAGCCGTTTGAATGGCTAGGGCAGCGCTAAAGCCCGCCCATCAGCGCCGATGATGTCACCGGGCTCACTGCCGGGCGGAAGCCTCACCGCAACCGGGCTAAATTCCTTTGCCCTGTGCTAATTATCGCAGGGCAAAGGAGGGCATCGGAGCATAGGATGCTCCGATGCCCTGTTCAGGCGGGCTGCCTGGATGAATTGAAAGGTATGTCCGGGTTCAGCTCTGAACTCGGACAACCCCTTTAATCTTGGCCTACCCTGCAATTTCATTCATCAGGTGCCGATGGGGCACAGAGGGAGCTCCTTCCCTCTAAACCACTTATTGACGGCAGCATCTAGGGAGTTAAACGGCCAGGATTGGTGCTCCTGCCAGTCCAGGCAGTTAGAGCAGAGGACAAGTTCTCGTATGACAACCAAGCCCCAGCACTTATCCTAGACTGCCAAAAAATGCGGCCTAGAATAAAACCCATTAATATGTAACTGCCGTAAAAAGTTATCGGTGGTCATCAAGGGGTTATTTAATTTTTTGTGATGTTATATTTAATTTTCTATGTCACTATCAATATTGAAAAAAATCCAAACTAAAATTATATCAGATTTTCACACAAGTCCTAAAAGAAGATAATGACAACCAAATCAAACAATCAAGTATTTGACTATTGGTCAAAATGATCCACTATCATATTTCTGATAGTAAGGCCCGCATCTTATCCGCATTTTTGCATTCCGCATCCCGTATCTCACGGAAGTTCCCCTGCAAAAAAAATAAAACATGTCCTATACTTGGCTGCAAAATCACGTCCATAGCCCCATTAAATTCAATCGGTCCGCAAAATTGCGGAACACTACGGAAGATTTTCCGTATGTCTTCCGTTCCGTTTTTATACGGATGACGGAATACATACGGTCGTGTGAATGGGGCCTTAGTGAACCTTTGTTTTCAGTATCTGGTGTGACCCCCCTTGTGCAGCAATAACTGCAATTACACGTTTCTGGTAACTGTTGATTAGTTCTGTACATCGGCTTGTAGGTATTTGAGCCTATTCTTCTGTACAAAACAGCTTCAACTCTGTTATGTTGGTTGGTTCCCTCCCATGAACTACTTACTTCAGGTCCTTCCACCTCATTTCTATTGGATTAAGGTAAGGACTTTGACTTGGCTATTCCAAAACTTAAAATTTATAGGAGTTAAAGGTGTTGTCCGCTTTATTCATATTGATGACCTTTCCTCAAGATAAGCCAATATCAGATCGTGGGGGTCAGACTCACGGCACCCCCGTCGATCAGCTGTTTGAAGAGACCACAGTGCTCATACGAGTACTGCCTTCTATTCATTGTTTACCTGTTCACCATCACTACTGCAGCGGTGAGCAGGTGTACACTTATGCCGCCCCATTCACTTCAATGGGATGGCTCTGTAGTATACACTTGAATCGCTGGGAGCCATCCCATTGAAGTGAATAAGGACACCATTTTTGTAATTACATCTGCTCACTGCTGTAGTTACGACATTAAAGAGAAGGCAGAGCTCCCACAAGCGCAGCCTTCTCTTCAAACAGCTGATTAGCAGGGGTGCTGGGAGTTGGACTTTGCCAATCTGATATTTATGACCGATAGTGATTGGTTAGTTCACTCATGGGGAGAGTAATAATGGTATTAAGTTTCCTCCCTTTGTACACTATGTGGTTTGGTTGGATTGGTCCAAACTCTTTAGAGATGGTTTTTTAACCTTTTCCAGTCTGATGAGCATCAACAAATTTTCTTCTAAGGTTCTCAGAAATCCTCTTTGTTCCTGCCACGATACACTTCCCCAAAATATGTCTTGTGAAGATGAGACTTTGATAGATTCCTGTTCTTTACATAAAACAGGTCACCTACTCACACCTGATTGTCGTTCTATTGGTTGAAAACACTTGACTCTAATTTCAACTTCAAATTATCTGCTAAACCTAAAGGTTCACATTCTTTTGCTACTCACAGACATGTGATATTGGATCATAAATAAATGACCAAGTTTAATATTTATCTCTGAACCAACTGAAAAAAATGATTGCAGCCCAAAATAAGTAAAATACAATTCTAATTTTTAACAAATTGTCCCAAAAGGTGTTCATAGCCTTTGACTGTTGTAATGGTGAAAATGCACTGGCAAAAGATTGGTCATCATCCAACTTTTCCATTAAGAGAGGAACGATTGAACAACGTGACAGAAGAGGACAACTTCAGAACTGCTAAATACTATAACATTTGCTGTGACAATATTGTATATGTATGGACATCCTTTCTTTCCTATCTTCTCTAGTGCATTTTCAATAATGCTTAGGAGATGAAGGATCTTAAAAGGAATCTTCTCATGGTGAAGCTTTGGGGTGATGGGCTGGTCGTACAGTAGCTGTCTTGGCTTAAAGGGAACCTGTCATCTCCCCCTGAACTAGAATAAGCGGTGTATAGTGTAAGTGATGTTGAATCCGAATATGTAAGTTTTATCTTCATACTCACTTCCATTCTGACGCTGTGCTCCCACAAACCTGCAGTAAAATGCATTGAGAGGACTCTTCTTTGAGTCCTCTCCATTATGTGAGTGAGCACCGGAGTCCAGTGAATGTATTTTACTGCCGGTTTGTGGGAGCACAGCGTCAGAATGGAAGTGAGTATGAAGATAAAACTTACATATTCGGATTCAGCATCACTTACACTATACACCGCTTACTCTAGTTCAGGGGATGTTTTGGAGATGACAGGTTCCCTTTAACTAACGTTTCTGCAGCACTCAAGGTTGACTTTTCCTTTTTTGTGATGCATTGTTAGGAAAAGACCTGAATAGAGACAAGAAATTGAACCTTAACATGTGAGAGGATTATCCACACGAGAGTAAAGATATGCAAGATGTAGTGATCATATACCTAGCCCTGACCCTTTCAGCCATAGATCTAATCAATAGGGGTGTGAGAGGTAGTTTCATGGGTGACCGTGTGCCTAAAGGTCCCTATACACTGGACAATATTACAGCAGATTGTCAGGAAGGAAGCGTTCCTTCCCGTCAATCTGCTGATCACTAGTGGAGGAGACCGCTGTATTTACATGCAGCGATCTCCTCCAGAATATGGCGCGGAGTGATCGCTAATGCCATCGCTCTCCCCCATAAGGACTCCTTGTTTGCCGGCAGGAGATTGTGTTTACACGGCATCAGGGGTGTAGCTAAAGGCTCCTGGGCCCTGGTGCAAAAATTCAGCTTGGGCCCCCCTTCCCTCAGTGCTTTGTGGCCAGGGGAGCACATTACCTTCGTTCTGCCTGAGGCAAAAATTGAAATCCACCCCCCCATTCCAAATTCTTGACCTAACCCCTTCCCTCCAGCCAGAGGTGTAACTTGACCAGCATGCACTTTCTATAATACCTGTGTCTTCTTGCAGCACAAGGGTCTTTGGGCCCCCTCAGGCTTCTGGGCCCGGTAGCGACTGCTACCTCTGCACCCCATATAGCTACGCCCCTGCACGGCACGATCTGCTGCCGGTAAACTGCTGCATGCGCACAAATAATCGGATGATTAATTAGCGGTACATTTACACCGCCCGTTCATCACTTACGAACGTTACTATGAGCACTAGATAACGATAATTTGTGCAATTCTCAGCCCGTGTAAGGGGCCCTCAAGAGGGCTGACAGATGGAGTAGAAGCAGGTGACTTTCGGTGAAACATTCTTACGAACAATCGTTCCCTTATTATTACTTTGTGTTAAAACATTCAGTGATCAACTGAAGTATATTGCTGACAAAATCTTTTATGCAGACATTAAAATCACAGGTTGTCAGCGGCACATTGCCTCCTGTAACCAGGGTTATGCTACCAACAACAATGAAACCGGTCACATACAGTCATGTTGAGTGCTCCAGGTAAACAGAGCTTAATGAGCACTGATTTACTAATTATTTTGTCAGGTGGCGCGTGTTAGCGGCAGGAATTTTGCCATGTAAAAGGACCCTCTGTGCATTGGTTGACAGATGAACTCCATGATAAATAACATGGTTAACAGGAAGAAGTTGCTTCTTATCTGAAAACTCTGGCGCTTTGAATATCAATACTACACAGGAGGAGGGTTATCTCTCATTTGTGGCTGGGGGGTCTGATAAAATGAATGATACATACAATACAGGAGACCTACAGAACTCTTCACCATCATTATAATCAGTATTCTAATGTATAGGGAGGATGCAATGAATTGTGGTCTCTTACTGTATGTCTTAGGGTGGGTTCTCACCAGTTTTAGGAATTCTGTTTTATTATTCCATTATAATAGAATTTTAACAGAATTTTAGAATGGAAAGCAAAACAGAACCCTTTAAGAGGCATTTAGTTTTGCTCTGTCTTAATATATTTCTAAGGGCACATATAACGGTTCTGTTTTTTCTGCCATGCATGACAGAAAAAAAAGTCCTGTCGACAGTATTAAAGAGGCTCTGTCATTACCTCTTAACCTATGTATTAAAATACATAGGTGGGTAGTGGCCTCACAATGAATTCAAATCATACCTGTAATTCCCTTGTAGATGCAGCGGTTGATGTGTAATTTGAAGTTTAAAAAGTATGCAAATGAGCCTTCGGAGCACCGGAGGGCGGGCTTTTCCCTTCTGAGCACTGTATCTTCACCGCCCTCCCAGATCCTAGGCACGCCCTCCAGTGTTTAGAAACTCCCCTATCCTTTATGATTGACAGCGCTAGACCGTTCGGCGCATCTGAACGATGTCCCAGGCATGCGCAGTAGCGCTTGCAGTGCCGAACACTGCAAGCGCTTGGATTCAACTGCGCACACACCATCACTTCGCCGAACCCTGAAGTGACGGCGCGCGCTTCTTATCAGCTGAGAGAAGCCGTGAGCGAGCTCGGCGAAGTGACGGCGCATGCGCAGTTGAATCCAAGCGCTTGCAGTGTCCGGCACTGCAAACGCTACTGTGCATGCCTGGGACATCGTTCAGATGCGCCGAACGGTCTAGCGCTGTCAATCATAAAGGATAGGGGAGTTTCTAAACACTGGAGGGCGTGCCTAGGATCCGGGAGGGCGGTGAAGATACAGTGCTCAGAGGGGAAAAGCCCGCCCTCCGGTGCTCCGAAGGCTCATTTGCATACTTTTTAAACTTCAAATTACACATCAACCGCTGCATCTACAAGGGAATTACAGGTATGATTTGAATTCATTGTGAGGCCACTACCCACCTATGTATTTTAATACATAGGTTAGGAGGTAGTGACAGAGCCTCTTTAAAGAAGAACTCCCGCAAAAAATTTTTATTCTCTGACCTGTTAGAAAGGTGCACGATGTAATCTATAGTGAATGTAATCTTCTTATCAGAGACTGTATTTATGAGTTATCCCCTCTCTTCTTATTGTAGCTGGGTCATGTGACCAACTCCCTGACCTCCAACTGACCCAGGACAGGAATCCAGTTACTTCTCTATTCATTCCTATGAGACTCAGAGTGAGGCTCCCATATGAATGCATAGAGAAATAGACTTCCTGTCCACACATAAGATGCTGTGTAAGTTGATGAGTCTGATTGCTGGTCACATGACACAGATGAGAAGCATCAGGGAGCTATAACTCACAAATACAGACACTGGTAAGAAAATAACATTCACTACAGATTATATCATGTACTTTTCTAGCAGGACATGGAATAAACATTTTGCGGGAGTTCTTCTTTAAGTATTTGCTGTTTATATGCTGCATTATATCTCTCTGCACTTAAGCGTGCCTTGTACTTGCATTAATGTATGACATGCTATGTTTTATATGTAATGTGATGTATTACATATGTGCTGTGAGGATCTTATACTGCAGTGAAACATCGGAGAAGGTATTGTATTAGGAGGATAAAACGCTCTGTGTGCAAAGGCCCTGGACATAGCTATGAAATGGTGGGAAATGTGGTACGTAGGTAGCCTGTGATGATATATCACCACGTTGGGGGGGGGGTTGATCATATACAAGTTACCTTGGGTAGGTGGACGTTGCAGATGAGACACATTCTAATGCAGTGTAAACATGAAGATACAGCACTGGGGTAAATGTATTGCATTGAAAATGTGTGTGTTGGAAAAAATATGAGGTTATGTAGTTGCAAACTGGTTTACTGTTACATAATAACAACAAAAAATCCTTTTGAACATCCTAAAGCCCTTAAAGGGGTTTTCTGAGTTTTTTTTACTGATGACCTATGCTCAGGATAGGTCATTAGTATCTGATTGGTGGGGGTACGACATCCTGGACCCCTGACGATCAGCTGTTTGAGAAGGCAGCGGCATTCCTGTGAGTGCCACAGCCTTCTCTCTGCTTTTCCTAGACCAGTGATGTCACATTCATCGCTCAAGTGGCCTAGGAGCAGCTCAGCCCCATTCATGTGAAGCCGGAACACTGCTGCTGTGAGCAAGACTGGCAATATTCCTGCATGTAGGTAGCTTGTAGTGGAGGTGATTGGTATTAGACATGAGGCAGTTCTGTAACCAAAACTAGCCATCCTGCTGCCTGTAAGCAATCGTGTGTGATGTGGGCACTACTGTGAGGGACATTTATCAAGACTAGTGTATCTATACTCTAGTCGTGATCTTTCAGACCTGGCATGAGATGCGCCTAATTTATTAAGAGCAGATGCCTAAATTTGGCTGTTCTTTCAACTGCGCCAGAAACTGAAGTCTACACCACATGGGTTTATAGCAGTTTCTGATGAAAATTTAGTAAATCCAGCGGTCTGCATTAAAGGGAACCTGTCAGCTGCAGAAACCATCTCACGCCGCCAGCAATACCTTCAAGGAAACTGCGCCCCCTTCCCTGCCCATTCGCTGTGACTGACAGCGCTTATGCCTAACAGCTCGCTGGCTTTGCAGAACAGCCGGCTGTCAGTCACAGCGAAGGGGCAGAGAAGGGGGTGTGGTTTCCTTGACTTGAAGCCTGACTGGGAAGTAGTGCGGACGGAGGATAAAGGATCGTTTTCCATACTTCTGCCTCCTCTGAATTCACTAAGAAAACATCATTAGAAACTCGCTACCGGCTACTTGAAGGTATTGCTGGCGGCGTGAGATGGCTTCTGCAGCTGACAGGTTCCCTTTAAGTCCTGGCCCCTTTGGACTCAAAAAGTCAAAAAGTATTGCACAAATATGGTGTGCACAATACTTTTTACGCCATAATAATGGCACACAGGCTTTAGTCCCTCTGTGTGTCAACCTGGGAGCGTCTGTTAGAGACTGTGTAGATGGTGTGGTAATGTGCCACATACATAGAAAGTCATGGTGATAACTGCAGAGACAACCATCTTCAGAGAAGGGATGCCCATGGAGCTAAGTGCAACTCAAGCCAGAGAAAGTGAGTGGTGGCTTTTCAAATGGACTGTGTTATATTTGCCTGTTGCTTCAGACAGTGTACCTACAGTAATCAACCCATTGCCTCTAACAAAGTCAGTGCCCTCACTGACAGACTATAACCGCTAAGCTTGTTGCCTTCTAAAAGACTACTGCAACCATGAAGCTTGTTGCCCCACTTAAATCAAGTAAAAAACGCTATGTTTAATTTAAAACTGCCTGATTCCTTTTACCATGGTGGAGTGGAGAGCCACACATACCACTCAGAACTAAACAGATCCATTCTGTAAGGTCTGACACCCTCCAGGGGTGGAGCTTGTTGACCATTTTTGGGAGACTTTTGTCCAATCATATTCAGTGTTGTTCAGAAGTTTTGTTGAAAACAGTTACAACTGACTGTCTTGTCATGTGACTTCACTGTTGATATACCGTATTATGCAAGTGTATAATACAGAACAGTACAGTAAGAAAACTAAAACCCTATTGCTAACAATTAACAACAAGCAGAAGTCTTGAAAATGGTGAGGAAATTAATCACAAAAGAAGATGAAAGATAGTTATGCACATAGAAGGATGCATAATTTTCCATGCACTGGCCCTTTAATGTCATTGCCCCTCCTCCCCCCTGCACCCAAGTTCTCATGGGTGTGATGGTACAGAGTGGTATGAATGGCACAGATTTATGGCAAACAGATCTGGTCACTTGGTAGATTATGCTTTCATCCTCATCTCATTGAGTTTTCTTCGTTTAGTTAAGTATCTCAGCGAGTTAATGTACTGTGGCTGTTAGCACGGTAGCAAGGAGCAGAATGGTGATAAAATGACTGAAATGTGATAAATTGTATGAGTTGTTCAAATAAAACATTTTTATTGTTTCCAGTTATAACTCAGCTCTGATTGTAATTAAAAAAATGGAAAACATCAGGAGTATATTTGCAGTAGCATAGCCAGGGCCGCAGAACGATGGGGGACTGTGCAGGGACGGAAGCGGAAGAAATCTTTATCAGAATTAATTGTTACCAGTGTCTTCATCCCAGAAGTAATAAATATATTCTGTAAAGAAACATCGGGTGGAATTTACTAAAAACATCATAATGTATGCTGGTCTTAGACCTAACGGCACTAGAGTAAAATGAGACAAATTTACAGTATTAAAGGGGTTGTCCCACGAAAAATATTCTACATTTTTCAAACCAGCATCTGGATCTGAATTCTTTTGTATTTGGATGTATTTGAAAATTTAGCCTAGTTTGGGCTCGTTCACATCACCGTTAGGGCTTCCGTTCTCCTGCTCCGTTAAAGGACGGATTCGGGACATAACTGAGCCCAACGGAGCCTAAGGGACCCCATAGACTATAATGGGGTCCGTTAGGTTTCCGCTCAGAAGATGATTTTTGAAGCGGAGACAAAAGTTGTGCACGCAGGACTTTTGTCTCCGCTTCAAAAATCATCTTCTGAGCGGAAACCTAACGGACCCCATTATAGTCTATGGGGTCCCTTAGGCTCCGTTGGGCTCAGTTATGTCCCAAATCCGTCCTTTCCATTCTCCTGCTCCTATAACGGAGCAGGAGAACGGAAGCCCTAACGGTGATGTGAACGAGCCCTTACTGAGTTATTCTCCGAAATCTCTCTGTACAGCGCCACCTGCTGTTTGCTCTTTTTCTAATATATCTGTCCTGCTCACTGAGATGGAAGCACATGTTCCATATTCCAACTTCAACTGCAGTAGAAAGGACATGGCCTCTGAGAAAGTGCACGCCTCCTATGCTGCCAGCTTGAAATAAATCTAGCAGAGCAATTATTTTTTTTTTACTTTTTTTCACAGGTTTTTGTTCCCCCTAGGGAACTTGACACAGTCTGATTGCTGGAACCTTATATTGCAATACTTCTGTAATTCAGTATATGGCTCCAGCAGCAGCCTTCTATGAAGCTCTGCTGGAAGCATGGCTTTTAGAAGGACCCTTCAGTAAGCCCTGGACTGCCAAAGCAACCGATCAGCACCCCGCAGTGTTATTGTGTGGAGTTCAATCAGGCATAGGAAAGCTTCCCTCTGACTACCTGCTCAGATGCTATGGTCTCTTTTGACCACGGCAGGTGACCAGTATCGGAATTATCTCTGATCTCACTGATGGCATTGTTAGCTGTGAGAAATAACAGCCACCCGAAGTGTATGGAGAACACAGTAACCATCTGATGATCCTGATGCACAGAGCTCCTCCAAAGCCTCTTCCATGTCTCTTCCTCTGGCTTTCTCTCTCCTATCTCCACCTTGTGTATTGCAAAGGGCTCTAAATGACTTGATGTAGCTTGTGGTAGTCTGCTGTGACTACTGTAGTTACGCCACAGCTGTGTGGTCCTGTCAATCAAGAAGGAGAGGGAGGGGCTGGCAGAGGAAGCAGGAAGCGCAAGGGTGCACAGAGTGGCTTGGGCCTTCCCTCAGTGCACTTAATAGTTCATTTGTGTATAGCTTAAAAGTACTTTTTCTCCTAAATGAAGTGAAAGGTATCATTGCATTCAGTTGAGCTAGACCTACAAGGCATTGTGCCAGGTTTATCAGTGATTTTCCTGGTGACAGACTCCTTCTAAGGCCACTTTCACACGGTCAGTATTTGGCCAGTATTTTTCATCAGTATTTGTAAGCCAAAACCAGGAATGGGTCCAAAACACAAGAGAGGCACATATATTTCTATTATACTTCTTCTCTGTAGGTTCCACTCTTGGTTTTGGCTCACAAATACTGATGCAAAATACTGACCAAATACTGAACGTGTGAAAGTGGCCTAAGGGTTCTTCAGGAGCAGAAACATTTTTCAGTTTCCTTTTTATTATGCCTTATTCACACATCAGTGTTTTGGTCAGTGATTTACATCAGTGATTGTGAGCCAAAACCAGGATTGGAGCCTCCACAGACATAAGGTATAAGGAAAGATTTGCTCCTTTTCTGTGTTTTGGCTCAAAATCATGGACCAGACGTGTGAATGAGGCTTTAGACAATTGTTGGCAGTACTATTCCCTGGTGTTAGGTGGAGCTCCCCTCAATTATTTTCTCACTGGTCCTGCTGGTTTTCTCACTGGTCCTGCTCTGGGAGCCTGTAAATGCACACATCGTATGTCCTGGTTATGGATGATACTTGGTCCCTCCTTTCAATAGTTCAGACTACATCAATTACATTTGCATTATATGTAAATACAATGGGCGCCATATTACAATAAAATTGCCTATGAGGCTTGAGAGCTGGGGAGCAGCTGAAACTTCTCTAAGCTCCCTGACCCTGCAGTGTTCTGCATGACAAACACTTCAATCACTATATCTATCAGCAGGACATCAATATTCTCTTAAGAGCTCTGCAAGCAAATGTAAATCTAGTTAAGATTTATCACACAAGTGTATTGGCTTCCAGTAACTGCGCAGCTCCACCTCGGGTTGTCATCTTACAGGTCACATCTTGATGTAATCTCCATATAACAATTACTTTGCTTTATAATCTTGTACTGATCCTGAGTTCCATTATGTTTCATACTCAGGTCACAGTCTGAGCTGCAGGCACCATTCCACTGTTACATCTTGGCTTACACTCCAGTCTCCTTCAGAGCTGCATTCACCATTCTGGTATTATGTTTTATACTCCACTTACGTTCAGAGCTGCAGTTACATCAATTCTTAACCCAGAAACTAATCATCTCAGTGGGTGTTGTTCTTCCATTTGATAATATAACACCTGAAATGAGGTGTGTAGGGAGGATGGGAATGGTAGTTATGGTCCTGAGGGTGGTCGTAGTACTCACAGTTCACATTGGCAATATACCCATCCAGCTCTCCCTAGGGCTAAGCAGTCACTGGAGGGTGCACCCTTTCTATCCCATGGGCACTCCCTGGAGTTGGGGCTCCTGCCTGGTGGTAGTTGGGGTGCCCTTGATGGTAGATCTTTGGCAGGGTGTAAAGCAGGTGTGCTGATGCAGAGGCCAACGGACAGTGGAGTCAATAACCAGGCCCGTTGCTTGCAATAAATAAAGTCTGTTTACTGAAGTTGATGATAGGGATTGTAGTATGAGTAGCAGCAAGGCACAGATCCAAAGTACGGTATATCACAGTTCAATATTCTATCAATAGCAGTGTAAGGACAGAGACAATAATGGAGGTTGTAGTACTCCTTCTCTCTGTCTCTCTTTAAAGTCTCTCAGCAGAGCCACAGGCATGCAATGAGTTCCTTATTAAATCCTTCTGCGATTCCTGGACTGAGGGATGCAGACAGAAAAGGTGGCCAAGTATGAGGGATGCTTTAGTAGTACTACGCGCGCCGCATCAAATTTTTTTTTACTAGGCCACGCCTCTAACTCCGCCCAAAAATAACAAAACACCTGTCCTACATGTCCTACTTTCTAACACCCACTATTCTTTGGCCGTTAAAGAAACAGCCGTGTGACCAGCCTCATAGACTTTAAGGCCCATTCAGATGGCCATATTATTGCGGGTCCATAATAATGCGTACCCGCAATACTACGGGTGCCGCCTGGCGTAACGCTCGGAACACATGGCCGGGCGCCCCATTGAAAATGCCTATACTTGTTCGCTGTTGCGGACAAGTATAGGACATGTTTTATCTTTTTATGCGGAGCCACGGCACGGAACTGGCTACCCGCTCTCATAGAGGTGAATGGGGCCGCATCTATTCCGCAATATTGCGGAATAAATGCGGACCCATTCACACGGTCGTGTGAATGGGCCCTAATTGGTTATAAAAATGGCCGTCTGACGACTGTTACTTAAAATACCCTCACATTCATTTGCATATAGGTAGTGAATAAGTGATGAGCGCATTTCTGTTTTCAAGTTTGGCGTACAAGGTTCGGGTTATCTAAGTATTCCGTTATGGATTCTGTTACCAAGGACCATACTTTATTGTCTGTCGTAACGGAATCCATAACTAAATTCTTAGATAACCGGACCCTTGTACGCCAGACCTGAAAACAGAAGTTTGCTCATCACTACCTAAGTGCTAAATATCATCACTCTCCTCCCTCCAGCCCCTCCAACATACAGTCTATGTACCGAACATCACTATTAGGTATGTGCGAATATCATATTTTGAAATTCATGTTTGGGCTGAGGTAAAAAGTGAATTGCTATATGGATTCTGTTACCACGGACCATAATGCAATTCTATGACAGAATGCATAATGGAATGACTTTGGAGACATTCCGTTATTCATTCCGTCATAATAGAAGCCTATAGCCTACATAACGGATCCATTCTGTCTCCGTTATGCTGGAGTCCTCTCCTGTTCTGTCCCCGGAATATACCACATGCCACACCCCCCCCCCCCTTAACAGATTTACACCCCATAAAGCCCCTCTTCAGATCTGCCCCCTCATGTCCCCCAGAATACACCACAAGCCCCCCCTCAACGATTTACACCACATGCTCCCCTCACAGATTTCCTCCCCATAAAGCTCCCCATGTCCCCCAGAATACACCACATGCCCCCTCATAGTTTTTCACCCCATAAAGCCCCCCATGTCCCCCAGAATACACCACATGCCCCCTCACAGATTTACACCCCATGAAGCCCCCCATGTCCCCCAGAATACACCACATGCCCCCCTCACAGATTTACACCCCATAAAGCTCCCATGTCCCCCAGAATACACCACATGCCCCCCTCACAGATTTACACCCCATAAAGCCCCCCCATGTCCCCCGGAATACATCACATGCCCCCCTCACAGATTGACACCCCATAAAGCCACCCCATGTCCCCTAGAATACACCCAGATCTGTAGTATAAACCCCTGTAATTGCCCCAGACTCCACTCCACTTGAATCCCACTGCCCCTGAGTGCTCCACCTGCCCCCTCATATACAGTATGAGTTCTATTTGCTGCCCCTTATCTGCTCCCCATGAAGCTCTGTGTCCTCTAGGACTGCAGCACATCCTTCCTCACTGGGCTGCTGGCCAGCACACACAGCCCCTCCTCCTTCCACAAGCTCCTGCAGTCGGGATTGGTCATGTGACCATGAAGAAGATTGTGACCAGTGACGTCACATATCTCCTTCAAGCCACTACATTCTACCCACTACGGACGCCGAACCAAGTCCTTCACAGCCTCCCCCATGATGAGGTTAGTAAAAAAGTGGGGGGAAGGAGGCAGAGGTGAATAGTGTGGGGAGCTGATGGCTCTCTGCTTCACCATCAGCTGTCTCTGCCTCCTATGGAAGCAGAGACAGCTGAAAGCGGGACATACCTCCCCCGCCCGGGACAGCGGGACAGCCACTGCAATCCGCGACTGTCCCGCTGGACCCGGGATGGTTGGGAGGTATTCCCTTCAACCGCAGTAACGTCTTTCTGTCATGAACATGCAAAATACCTTGCTGACTGAGTCCAGTGTGCGGTCTTGGCGGCTCTAGACCTCTCCTTCTCTCTGGAGTACTCTGGTAATGAAGTTGCTCTCAGAGATTAGTATTTTCAGAACTTGGGCCTAGATCTGAGGAGCTTGCACATATAGATCTTCAATGTTCCTCAGCTAGACTTGGACTTGTAATCAGGGGAAGACCCAGGTCTTTCACCCTGGAAACTAGATACACAAATTAAGGTGTTATCCCTTAGTTGTCTATAAAGAACCATTAGGTACACCAACATGACAAATCAAAACATTGAACTGAATATCATGACATTACAGTAATTAACCCTTTTCAGTAGTTCCTCTGAGGTACTGCATTCCTTCTCCTTTACAATCATAGAATGCTATACCTCCACCCCTGTTCTCAGTGGCCGTGGTAACCCACAAGCCCATTACATGTCCACTGACATACAAGAATCCCTTCATGCGTATCTAGAAATGAGGTCCTCATAGCAGATTTTGCAATGGGCCATTTTTGGTTCTTGATAACAAGAACATCAGGACTTTGTGCTTGTTTTCCTCTGTCTCCTTTCCATGATGTGGCACTTGGACAGAGGTCACCTCTGAGGTCTGTCATTGGCTGCAGCGGTGCACATGACCTCATCCATGTAGAAGTTAACAGGGCGGGACCAGAAGTCCAGTGAAGAGGGCATGGGAGTCAGAAGGTAAGTATGGTTTTCTCTACAGGTACCACTGGATAGGGATGGGAGGGGGGTTAAAAAATAAAAAAGCCCCAGCACACACAGCCCCCCGACAGGGCCTAATGCAGCTACATGGCCTGACACTGTAGTATGTTGGCAGAAGGGGAGTGGGGGAGAAGCGGCTGACAGACACCTCTAGCAGCTCCTATCTCAGGGAGACAATAGGACTGGACTGGATTGGACAGGTACAGTAATAACCCATCAGATCTGTGTTTTTTACAAAGGCCGTCCTGGAGACATTTCGTTGTCAGTGGATCAGTCGTATCCTCGGAGGGATATCCTCTTACATCATATACATTGTTTCTTCTAGGTTTTCTCTCTGATTTATTACTTGTTTATTCCTCGGTGACATCTGTAAAACTATTGTTACAATAATGTACAAAATACCAAATCCTTCGTCTGGGGGCCGACATGAAGAAAGTGGAGCGTTTAGCAAAAAGAAGAGAAATCTCTGCAGCACTTCCAGCATGTAGACATCCTAAAATTGTGCCATTAATTCTGCCGCCTGGCGTACAGCTCTGGAATCCTAAACACACATCTCCGTCTATAGCGCAAGCTATAATTAATCATCAGCAACCACAATTAGTGGCGCATAATCTTGTCAATTCTATAACTGAGGTAGTACACCAGCGCCCGAAGGGAAGAGGGAACCCACGGAGAGGAGCATGCTGAATATAACATAAGCAGACATTTTCTCATCCACTCTTTAGGAGACATCAGGGAACATTTCCTTAATAAAATATCCAGCAAGAAGGTGTGATTTCCCACTTTGTATCAAATTCTGATCATTGGTCCTGGATAACAAATATATTATTTTTCATAGTGATGATGATGAGGATAATAATAATGATGGGGATTACCGTATATCAGGGGATGAGCACTGGACATTTTGTGTACAAGATCCTGGAGTAGTCTGTCCTCTCAATTGTCACCAAGAGACTAATATAGGACAAAGTGCAAAACCAAGACTAGAATATTATAAGACCCATATGGAGGACAATAAGAAAAAAATATTTTGAACCAAATGGTGTGCTAAAATATTTAATAGAATAACATCTTTTGATGACACACTGTTATGGGGATCTGTGGATGACACACTGTTATTGGGACATCACTGGATGACATTCTTATGGGGACATCAGTGGATAACACACCGTTACGGGGGAGATCTGTGGATGACATTCTTATGGGGACACCAGTGGATAACACACCGTTATGGGGGAGATCTGTGGCTGATGCACTGGCATCTGTGGATCACAGTGTTATGGGGATCTATGGATGACTGTTATGGGGATCAGTGGATGACACAGTGTCATGGGGATCTATGGATGACACTGTAATGGAGGAGATCTGTGGATGACACACTATTATGGTGGAGATCTTTGGGTGACACACTTTAATGGAGGAGATCTGTGGATGACACACTATTATGGTGGAGATCTGCGGGTGACACACTTTAATGGAGGAGATCTGTGGATGACACACTATTATGGTGGAGATCTGTGAATGACACACTGATATGGGGGAGATCTTTGGGTGACACACTGATATGGGGGAGATCTTTGGGTGACATACTATTATGGTGGAGATCTGCGGGTGACACACTGTAATGGGGGAGATCTGTGAATGACACACTGGTATGGGGGAGATCTGTGGGTGACACACTATTATGGTGGAGATCTGTGAATGACACACTGGTATGGGGGAGATCTGTGGGTGACACACTATTATGGTGGAGATCTGTGAATGACACACTGGTATGGGGGAGATCTGTGGGTGACACACTATTATGGTGGAGATCTGTGAATGACACACTGGTATGGGGGAGATCTGTGGGTGACATACTATTATGGTGGAGATCTGCGGGTGACACACTGTAATGGGGACATCTGTGAATGACACACTGGTATGGGGGAGATCTGTGGGTGACACATTGTAATGGAGGAGATCTGTGAATGACACACTGGTATGGGGGAGATCTGTGGGTGACACATTGTAATGGAGGAGATCTGTGGATGACACACTATTATGGTGGAGATCTGTGAATGACACACTGATATGGGGGAGATCTGTGGGTGACACACTGTAATGGAGGAGATCTGTGGGATGACACTGATATGGGGGAGATCTGTGGGTGACACACTGTAATGGAGGGGATCTGTGGATGACACACTATTATGGTGGAGATCTGTGAATGACACACTGATATGGGGGAGATCTGTGGGTGACACACTGGTATGGGGAAGATCTGTGAATGACACACTGATATGGGGGAGATCTGTGGGTGACACACTGTTATGGGGCAGATCTGTGAATGACACAGTGTAATCGAGAGGATCTGTGGATGACATACTGTTATGGGAATCTATGGATGACACACTTATGGGGGAGATCTGTGGATGACACGCTGTTATGGGGATCTGTGGATGACACAGTGTTATGGAGGAGATCTGTGGATGACACACTGTTATGGGGATCTGTATGATCTCCAAGACTCACTCAGCATTGTCCATCAATGGGACCAGCCGCACACACAGGGTCGGTCCGCTGGACCCCTCCTCTACCGGATGATGTATTGTGCGTGCAAGGGACAAGGCATCTTCATGGAGCGGGTTGTGTATTGAACATCCACCTGCAGTTTCTGCCCATTCCATGTGTGCAATGCAAGCTGCTGTCATTATACCTATTTAGCACAGTCTTGTCTATCACTGTATTATATGTTTAATCTGCACAAGCTTCACTCTATAAGACCCACTGAGCTTTTGGTCCCATATTTTGGGACAAAAAAAGTCCACCTTATAGTCCGGAAAATACAGTAAATAGAATGACATGTCTGTGCAATCTGCAAAATAAATCTACATGGCATGCTGTAATCCCTCATGCCTCCAGAGGATGGTGCTGCATGATGAGTCATGCGCTGGAAATGGCTCCACTATGTCAGCGCAGCAGCACACCGGCCCTTTAATAATGTCTTTCCTGATTTAGAAAACTTAACAGCTCTTCAATTTTAGCAGCGAAGCTAAAATGGAAACAATTGTGAGGCAATCGTCGCTTCTGCTTAATTATGGAATCAGTGAGGAGATAATTACAAATTTATTGCTGTTTGGTTCCCAGACTTAAGCGTGTTGTAATCCGTCCGGGCTAATGACTGGAGCGCAGCGAGGAGAAATCAGCAGTGAGAACAGGAAGAAGCGCAAAGACATACGAGAGGAAGACCGCAAGACATCGAATCCCAGATCTCAGATTATTATTTCTCTCTTAAAATACTCTGTGCTCCTAGGGGCCCCGCTCTTTCAACAGAAAATGTTGCTTTGTGAACAGAATTTCTGTATCAGTTTATATAGTTTGTACAGGATAATGAAAGAATGACATACATACGTACCAGCTATACATGTAGGTGATAACAGAAGTGGTTTCCGCCGGCAGCAGTACAAAGTTGTGCCCATCTTATGCCTCATTCACACAGTCAGTGTTTGCTCAGTGATTTCCATCAGTGATTTTGAGCCAAAACCAGGAGCGTCCCTAAACACAGAACAGGTGCAGATCTTTCCCTTATACCTTATGTCTGTGGAGGCTCCAATCCTGGTTTTGGCTCACAATCACTGATGGAAATCACTGTCAGAAACACTGACGTGTGAATGAGGCTTCATGATGAGGAACACCTCCTACAACACCACGTTTCATATTCGGGCACTGCTCCTGTTCTGGCACTGTCTGTCAATTAGTCTGATAAACCCTACAATTCAGGTAATCCCACAGTTAGGTCTGGTGACAGTAGAGACTCACCATATGTTCTACTGTGAAATGAAGAGAAGTGTGTGACTTAAAGGGTTTCTGTCACCAGTTTTTTCGGTATGAATCAGGCTGACATTAGAGATGTGCTAATGTCACCTGATTCCAAATATATATCTGTTTTATTTACTGGTGCCCCCATTTTTATATAAAATGAACTTTTATTTTATGCTAATAAGGCTCCTAGGTGCAAGGGGCGTTACCTCTGCTCCTAGAGGCTCTGTTGATTGACAGGACCAGGCAGAGAAGAAACACTTCATTCACCATAGCTTTTAAGGACTTTCAATGGTGTCATGACCATGTGATCAGTCACATGGTTTAGGAGGAGACACGCTGTTTGTGTGATCCTAACCATGTGACTGATCACATGGTCATGACATAATTGAAGGTCCTTAAAAGCTATGGTGAATGGAATGTTTCTTCTCTGCCTGGGCCTGTCAATCAACAGAGCCTCTAGGAGCAGAGGTAACGCCCCTTGCACCTAGGAGCCTTATTTGCATAAAATAAAAGTTAATTTTATATAAAAATGGGGGCACCAGTAAATAAAACAGATATATATTTGGAATCAGGTGACATTAGCACATCTCTAATGTCAGCCTGATTCATACCGAAAAAACTGGTGACAGAAACCCTTTAAGGCAAGTCACCAGGTCGTGCCAAAAAAAGCCGAATACCCATGTTCACGATAAGTTAAAGTGACATTTCAGTGCAATAATTTTAAAGAAACATGATGTCGGGGAGTTCAAAAATAACAGACATTTAATAAATGAATTACACAATATTAATACCAGATTATTTTTTCAAGCTGGAGTCGGTACATTTCTACTGTCTCTAATGTCACCAAAACTAGCTTCGACTTAGAATCCACGACTATGACTTCACAGCCTTGAAAAAATGGTGTCAATAAAAACTAAAGCTCGCGCTGCAAAAAAAATGAGCTTCACACAGCTCTGAAGACGTTAATATGAAAAAGCTATGGGGTCAGAATATGGTGATGCAAAGAAAAAAAATGACATTTTTGTCAAATTTTTAAAGTACTAAGACACAAAAAAACTATATAAATGTGTTATTGCTGTGGTTGTATGGACTTGCAGAATGAAGTTAGCATAACATTTTTACCACATGGGGAACGCTGTAAAACCAAACCCATAAATCACAAGTGCTATAGTTTTTTTTTCAAGTTCCACCCAATTTTGAATTTTATTGCAGTTTATCACTACATTGTATTCAAAATTAAATGATGAAAGTACAACTTATCCCACAAAAAATGGCTATGCGAATAGAAAAAGATACGGCACCTGTAAGGTGGGTAGGAAACAATGAAACGGAAGAACGGAAAATGGTGGTGTGAAGAAGGGATTAAGTAGGAGTTGTTACCTCTCCTCACATGTCTGCTCTAGTAACTACTTGCAATTCTGGAGCATTATACCACGTCTGCTCTCTGACCAGCAAGTAATATTTTGCAGTGTTGTAGGATTTTGGTTCTGGGAAGCAGATTGAGAGGAGTGATGCTCTGCAGGTGGCCACAAATCAATAAATTATGTTTCTTCTTATGAATATTTTACAGTTATGTGAATTTTTCCATCTCATTGACCCAAAGGAAACACTTTCCATTAATGTTTTTCGTTGCTGTTTGGGCCACAGTTGGGGGGGGGATGTTGTTGACCGAAGATATTAATGATGATGTAATAACTTCAGGAGTAGCTAGGTGTGCAAAGGGACCAGCCTGTAGGACACCTAGAAAAGCATAAAGGGTGGCTCAGGGTCCTTAAAAATTAACCCTAACCCTCTCACAACTTGCAGTCTAAGATTAAGTATAACTTGCATTTTATTTATCTAAATCTCTCATTTTAAGTTAAGGAGTCATTTGGGCAGCCGTAATCATTGACTGACAGCTATCTGTGGAAGCACACTCTTAGTAGGACGGCTGTCAACCATTGAACAGGACCACCCATGTGACTCCTTATGAAGAAGGAAACCAGACAATGCTCCTGATCAACCTGCAATAAAGAATGGGTAAGTACTTACCTGCCGTTCTCCAGGCTTGGCTCTATTTACCTGGTTGCAGCGGTGACATTACATGACAACACATGACCGCCACCTACTGTGTTTTTCCCCCTTCCCATGTAGATTGTAAGGTCTTGCGGGAAAGTTCCTCTGTACCAGTCTGTTAATAGTTTATTGTATTTTATATTATGCATTTGTTACCCACTCTTGATGTACCGCATCATGGAATTAATGGCGCTTTCAAATAAATAATAATAATGACTGCTGCAGCCAATCACCACCCTCTTCAGGGGCACCACTGAGGCCAATGATTGGCTGCAGTGGTCACGTGTTGACAGCATGACGTCACTTCTGCAGCTGGGTAAACAGAGCCCAACTCAGAGAACCATAGCAGAAGCATGGGATCTTTATTGTAGGTCGATCAGCAGGAAAGGAGGGGGAACTACAAGGACTGAGGAAATGTTATCTGTGTGCTGTCTACATCCATATGTCCGTTTCGCAAATTATAGAACATGTTTTATTCTGGTCCACATTGTGGAGGAGAATAGTCATTCTTATTGGTGGGAGAGAGAAAAATGCAGAAAGCACACAGTAAATATCTGTTTTTTTGCCTAGCCATGGTTTTTGAAATAAGGATAAGATCGTGTGCATGAGGCCGTAGGGAAACATGGGAGATGCCGTTTTCAGTATATTACTAACACCAAGGACCCAGCCATCATCAGAAGACTAAGCCTTTGCTCAGAACCAGGAAAAAAGTTTGCACAAAACTAAATTTATTACATCTATTAACATTCTTTATTTAAAGGGGTTATGCCAAGCTAATGTAAAAAATGAAGTCATAGATACATGACAATCTCATTCTAACAGAGCTAGGACCAGCCCTGTACCTCACATAGATCCAGAGATTTCCCCATCCTTGGGGAGTGTCTTTTCTGCTGCACCTAAGGGGGTGTCTCCATGCTCTCCCTATCACAGCTCAGGAGACAGTTGTAGGATGAAACTGAGCATGTGCAGCCATCTCACTGAGCAGGACAAAGAAATAAGAAAAAAACAAAAACAAACAGCAGGTGGCGCCATACAGATACATTTTATTGAATAACTCAGTGGCTATACAAAATTTTTAATGACATGCAATTACAAAAGTATTCAGATCCAGATGCTTGTTTGAAAACTGTAGAATATTTTTCGTAGGACAACCCCTTTAACATGTTAACCATCAAGTTTAGCTTGGCTGTATGTAGTAGATGCAGGGCTTTTTGAGAATGGTTTGAGAGGTTTGGAATCCTTTTGCCTCTAGTCTATTCCCCAGAATATCTGTAAACAACATGGCTGCAGGTTCAGAGTTTGCCCATGTGATGTTATAGTGGTCATATGATATAACCACGTGACCTTGTGGCGCCTTGGGGTGCATGTGCAGATTGCTATGAGGGCTGTAGTCATGTGATTATATCATGTGACCACTATCCATGATTGTCCTGTTCTGTGGCCCTGACAGAAGCCATGGTCACTGCTGGACCAGACTGATTGAAATGTTAAACTGAAACCTCGACGGGCGACCCCTTATTCTGAAAAGAATAGTGACAACGAGCAGGTACCAGACTGTGCAGTAATCTCTGGATAATTCTCTCTGAAGGATGGAACAGAAAAACAATTACAGTAAATAATAGCGTTTTCTTCTGTGTCATGGAAACCGGAGAACGCAGACGATCTTATAGACGCCATCATCTAATAGGGATTAGTGCCCACCCGCTGGTCCATGAACATCAGACTGCTCAGCGTCGTCACAAGCTTGCATAGTAATAGTCCAGTGTCCTCCCTGTCATTAGATAACCACCATTATTCCATCACAATGTCATCTCTATCTAATTGTGTTACTTTTCACTCATCGCCGGGATGTCTCCAGCTTTATGTAATGAAGTCTCCACCTCATAAAATACAAAGTCAAACTACATTCTTCTAAAATCCCAATAACTCTAATATGTGCAGTTCATTTACATATTCTGTCTGCGCCGTCACAGCCCTGCTTCATCAACTCCATGTGTATACGATGGTTAAAGTCATCCACTGGAACTTATTGGGCATCTCTCAGATCTGGCAGATTTGTACCTATGACACTGGCTGACCTGTTACATGTGCACTTGGCAGCTGAAGACATCTGTGTTGGTCCCATGTTCATATGTGTCCGCATTGCTGAGAAAAATGAAGTTTTAATATATGCAAATGAGCCTTTAGGAGCAACAGTAGCGTTGCCATTACACCTAGAGGCTCTGCTCTCTCTGCAACTACTGTGCCCTCTGCACTTTGATTGACAGGGCCAGGCAGTGATCATGCCTGCCTGGCCCTGTCACTCAAAGTGTAGAGGGCACAGTAGTTGCAGAGAAAACAGAGTCTCTAGGAGTAATGGCAATGCCCCGTCTAAAACGCCGGCCTTAATAAATGTGCCCCAGATGTAATTCTGGATGAGTACAGGATAAGTAATGTAATAATGTTTGTATACCATGACTTCACCGGCAGAATAGTGAGTGCAGCTCTGGATTAAACAGGCATCCATATAGGATAAGTAATGTATGTATATAGTGACTCCACCAGCAGAATAGTGAGTACAGCTCTGGCATATAAAATAGTGTAGTGTGTGTACACTGGCTCCACCAGCAGAATAGTGAGTGCAGCTCTGAAGTAAAATTCAGGTTGTAAGCAGAGATCCATATAGGATAAGTGAGGTATATACACAATGACTCAACCAGCAGAATAGTATGTGCAGTTCTGGGTGTGACTGGAGTATAGAACATGATGTAACTGAGGACTGGTACAGAATAATTAAAGGATTATATATATATATATATATATATATATATATATATATATATATTCAATAATATCTAGACTTGATGAGACTTTGAGCCTTCACTTTTGATGTCCTGTGTTTGCTCAGGAGCCTAGGCATCATCAGCACCTTCTGCAGCAGCAGCAGAGGGCAGAGTGTTTTGTCTTGTGCCACGACTCTGTCATTAACCTCCTTGTTCACGTCATCATCCATGGCCTCTCGTCTGGTCGCTGGGAGGCGCTGGGGCTGTGCGGTTAACAGCGGACCTGGTGTCATCTGTAGGGGGAGTTAACTGCCATTGACCAGTGAGGAGCCTGCATTAGCTTGTCAATAAGTCGCTACTTACACCATATTAACCCCGCGACCTGCGCCTTGTACACCCCGCAGCTGTAGAAACCAATCTGTGCACATTTCACGGCCGATCGTGCAGAGCCTTCTTGGCGTGGAGTTTTGTGCCCAACGGCTTCACACTCAATGATTATTGCGTGTTAATTTGGATTTCTTGTGTTTGTTAAGATTTTGCGAGTTTCCTGTTTGTCATGTTTTTCACACTCTGTTCCCGGCAGATAATCAGCATTCGGTTCGTGGCCTTATTATTCCGGGCATGGTTGTGAATAATGTTCATTGTTAATGAGTCACATGACTCTGCAGTGAGGATTTATCGGCTGACACATCTCAGGGCCCGTCTCCCATACTGCACATGCCATGGATCAGTCACTGTATTGATCCTGACAGTGACTCACCCATCAGCTCTCACATGACTGCCATGTCTTTCGTGCAGGAGCAGCACAGCGATATCCCAGGGCAGGCTCATCCCCGGAATCTGTGTACACACAGTGTATCTCTTTTATCATCCCTTAGGACCCATTTGCATGGGCCCTAATGACCGTATTTCACCTCCTGTTTTTGGCAGATGATCGTTAATGAGCGTTTTTATGATCACTCGTCAGCGATCATCTTGCAGTATAATACTGCTGCCGATTGCCTCGATCATCGGACAATCCAAATCTTTTGACATGTTAAAAAATTATCGCTTGCAGAAGGCAGATCATGGTGTCTTATCATGATCCGTCGCCAGCAAACCACTATATGACATAGTGATCGCTCCTCCCCATGCTGTAGAGGAGATCGCTGCATGTAATAGCAATGGTCTCCTCCACTAGCAAGCAGGTGATTGTCGGGAGGGAACGTTCCCGACAATCGTCTGCCACATCGGGCTGTCTAATACAGCCTTTACATAAGGAAGTAATCAATGATCCCTATTATTGCCAGATCATTCAGCATGCACTCACATGCAGCAATCATCCCCTTTGCATAGGGAAGAACAATCTCTACTGTGATCTCTCATCCTCATACAGATTCCTAGTTTGCAGGCAGGACATCCCTGTTTCCACAGGGCAATGTGCTGCTGATAAACAATGATTTTAAGCTTCTATTAGACAAATAGATAATCTTGCAGAACATTGCTGATGATCTGGCAGTTTAATACTGCCGCCGATAACGCTCATTCAATGGGTAACTAGAATTTTTCAGCAGGTTTAAAAATCATCATTTGCCGGCGGCAGATCATGGTGTCTAATCACGATCTGCTGCCGGCAAACAGTGATTCAGTATGAGGATGAGCCATGGCATGAGTGATGGCTCGTCGCTATACTGTGGAGGAGAATAGTGTCTATACCTACACCATATTGACCATCCAGCCTGAGCCGCTGTGATAAATCTGGTGCAGGTCTAGACAGACTGTCTAAGCTTTACCATCTGTAGGATTAGTAAATTTGGGCCACGGTATTGATTTTAGAAGTAAAACACCAATCTAATCATCATCCTCATCACTTTTATCACCATGCTCAACATCACCACCCATCATCCTTATATTCATCATTTTCATGATCATCATATTTATCTTTGCTATTCTCTTCATCTTCTTCATCACCATAATCAATTATCTTCATTATCACCCATCATCCTCACCATCATCCTCTTTATCATTTCTGATCCCCATGCACTGCGGCATGTGTGTGGATGTCAGTGACAGTTCCATATTACGCCCACTCACCGTCTGTGTGCCCCCCCAGCTCACTCTGTGCCCCCCTACAGCAAGGATTAGCGGGCTCTTTGCAGGTCTTTGTAGCTGTGAATTTAGGTTAACAGTGGAATGAAGAGCAGGCGCCCTCGCATCTCCTGCGCCACACGCTGAGCAGTAATTAGAGAATAACCCTAATTTAAATGCAAATGAGCCTGCAATTAACATAGCAAGTTGGGCAGTTGGTTATTTCCCGGCCAACGCAGGATTGGACGGGCAGCGCTCTCAGATTTCGCAGCTGTGCTTGTCAGGGTGACTCGGGTGAGGGGGAAGCTTTCTATTCTGCGAATTAACCATTTCAGCAGAAAATGAATGAACGCCGATCTCTCACTCACTAGTATCATCGTGAGCCCCAATTGTACCTGTGGCCCTCCCCTTATTGCATCTTTTTCACCCTAAATGTCAGCTATGTCCTCAGGCCTCACTGTCATGGCAGGATAGTTAATAAACAGCTCAGGGAATAACTTTACTTTTCTAAGACTCTAATCACATTCAAATCAACATTCACATTTCTGCTGGCTGCAGATACATGATTTACCACCCTATGGCTGTATTCAGATGGGTGATGCTTATGTACGTTTGCTGTTCGAGTCTGAATAGGGGGACTAAACTTGCACAGCACATAGAACCCGTTGTAACTAATGGAGTCATTCACACTTTAGCTTTTTTTTTTTTTTATGGACTGTGGGTCGGCGTAAAAAATTTTTTAGCATGTCCTATTTGGATCTGAGTAGCCTATGCTATGGTATAGCCCTGAGATGCCAGCATGTGATTTATTAGCCTTAGTTCACAGATAAACCATGGACAGTAAAACATACAACCATCTGAATATAGCCTATCTCTGAGATCCCACAATGCACTGCTCTGTGATAATGGTACACCACTAAACCCTTGATCTGTACAAGATAGGTAATTGTGAGATGAATAGTACAAGATTTACACAGGAACCCTTTGTACTGGTTTACGCCAATGCAGTGACCCCGTAGATCATTGCTAAGAGTTAATTTACTGCTAAAAGGTTTGATTAAGGGTTAATGTACTTTTTATGCTTTGCGTGTGATCCAAATATCTAGGTAGTGCAGCTTATTGTGCCCTACTCAGTATTGGGCCTCCCCCTCTGAGTCAGTTGCGGTCTAGAGTAGTCTGATTGCATCAGTCAGATAGTCTGACCTAGGCAGCCGAAGTGTGAGGAGCTGTATGGGTCCGTTCAGTGTGAGGCCTACTACAATGGGCTCTCCATCCCTACATGCTGAGGACAAGTGCCAGACCTCTGAGAGAAAGAGGCAAAGAATCTATAGACTGTTTAGGACCATAAGGAATAGTGAGTAATAGCAAAAACAACATGTCTATGGTTTTGGACTTGTGGAAAGGGTATATTTCTTCAAGCTTGCTTGGAGATGGATTGGCCATCCAATCTAAGTCCTGTACTCTGCAGTGGGAATTACAGTGTTAATTAAGAGCTGATTTGCATGCCTTTGTTCAATTTGGGAAGTTGTCTGGATATAATAGAGAGAGACTACACAGCCTGCTTTCCTATATACAGCCTTGGAAAGATGGTATGCGTGCATTTGAAGAGACTGATCTTATCCTCAGAAGTGAATGAAAGGACCAGACGAGAGGACTATGAAATAACCTGGCACTTTCAATCAGGAAAGAGAGGGAGGGGCTGGCAGAGGAAGCAGTAGGAGCAAGGGTGCACAGAGAGGCTTGGACCCACCCTTGGTTCACTTAACTGCTCATTTGTATATGGATTAAAAGTACTTTTTCTCCAGAAGGAAGTAACAGAACTCTAAGTAAAATGTATCATTACATTCAGTAGTACAAGGCAAGATGCCTAGTTTAAAAGCAGATTTCTTGTTAAAATACTCCCTTTAAGGAGACCAGAGACATATGGAGACTTAGTGACAATGTTCCTTGGGAGAAGGTATGCAAATAAGTATCTCCTAGAGAAAGAAAGCCTATTGTAAGTCAACATGGCGGCACTAGCGAGACGGTTCTCTGTCTCTGGGAGATATCTCTTTGCATTGGGCATTGATAAGTTCACAGCAACAGGCAGCCTTAATGATGGACCCTGATTGTACATACAGCAAGAAGCTAAGTGTCAGCTACAGCGCACGCAGAGAAAATCAGGATTCAGCTGCATTTAATGAGAAGCTGAAATGTATGGAAACCTGTTCAATATGAGTGAAAGATGATCACTAGTAAATTCACCCTCATAGTCCATGAAAATAGCTTCTCCTGCCTCTGAGACATCAGATAAAACAACAAGGGATGAGCGATCGCCAGGCATATTCCAGAGAGATTCAGACATAGCACAAGGAAGCTTCTCTTCTGATCAGTTCACAAAGGTCGTCCGGAAACTATCAGCAAGCTGCTCCTGACATATCTGCTCATCCTATTATAAGTCTTCAATAAATACCGTGAGTGTTTGGCATCCTGCTGTGAATGAATTTTAGGGCTATTGAATTCACTGATGAACCATCTACGCCCCACAGGTCAGCTCATAACACAAAGACACAATACAGGTATCTCATGGCGATATTGATATTGGAATTACACGTTACAGGTTCATGTCTTCATAAGCAGCTGTGAGTAGCTACACAAGGTGTAAAGTCCATCAACAACTGCCTTGCTTGTTGAACATCCTGGTTTCCAAACAAAAACATATGGTGAAAACAGTAAGAGATTTAGTGACCCACTATACACAGAATAACAGAGAGGCCAGATGTTACATCTA
Source organism: Rhinella marina (assembly GCA_900303285.1). Taxonomy (NCBI): domain Eukaryota; kingdom Metazoa; phylum Chordata; class Amphibia; order Anura; family Bufonidae; genus Rhinella; species Rhinella marina. The sequence continues at coordinate 255,165 of ONZH01015050.1, read as the reverse complement.
TGGCCACTATATAGGGATTAACCAAAGAGCAACCTTCTACTTACTTATTAAATTACTTAAAGGCTAAGACAACATCATGAAGATATCAGAAGAAAACACAATGCTGCACAGGTCCCTAGAAGCACCCCAAAAATAGCAAGAACACTGTCAAGAGTCCACAAGGTCAATATACTGTATATAATGTGGTCAGTAGTGGAGCTTCAGGTTCCAGAACTCAATCTACCATTCACACTCCCATATAGATGACAAGAGAACCACAGGAAGGGAACAGCTGGACTTTCTGAGTCTCACTTTAGGGTGATAGCTGGCATGGACAGTCTATGTAAAAACATTTAATATAACGACATTAGTCTTAGATTTGCACCTGCCAGCTATCACCCTAAAGTGAGACTCAAGTCAACCACCCATTCTGTTCCTTTGGTTTTTCTGCTCCTTTGGTCGATTGGCCTCTGCCTCTGGAGAATCAAGATAGCACCGGTTGCACTAACTAAGCTTTCACTGGAGTTGTGCCCACTTTTGCATAGACAAATATTGCACCCTTACTTATTCACCCTATGAGCGACTCTTCTTTTTGGCCATTCTCAGATGACATGAGAAGGAAAGTCACAGTAGGCTCTGAAGTCTGGAAACCATCAGATCTTCTAGGAAGACCATGGAGGACAGCACAGTCTGGCTTTACAAATCCATAGTAACGGATAAATCATATAGAATGATGGACCTAAACACTCTTATAGCAAGTGACAGCTTCCATCATGTCATGTAATAACTCCTCCTACATTAATTCTCCCAAACTAGCTTCACCTACATGATTACACCAGTACACCTTCTTTATATCATATCAGTGTCTTTCTCTTGGACTAAAAATAATGTTTCCCCATTGACCCCCACCATATAAAGTAAAATGACCACTTATTATTAAGTTAAAGACCATGGACCCCTTTGGGGTTATTTTTTTTATATTGTATTCTACTTATCTTGGACTAAAAAGAATTTTTCTATTTGGTCTTAAATTAAACATTTTTATCTGTCATCTAGAGCCTTCACTTTTCACTGCATCTACAGACTGTTTCTTCTTCTTAATAAAATCCATCAGAGAACTGCTCTGGCGGCGCAATCTGTAGCCCTTATCTCTAGTTTCCTAACAGGTCATGAACACTCATTTAAGGTGTATTTAAACAGGCTGACTGAGCGGGATGCGTTCCTTCCCGACAGTTGGCTGCTCATTCAGTGAAGTAGACCACACATTTACATGTAGCGATCTCCTTCATTCTATGAGGACAGGGGATCGCCTCGTCCTCATACAGAATTATGGCACCTGAGCAGCAGATCGCTGTTTAGACAGCATTATCTGCTGCTCAGAAGCAATGATTGGTGGTGCCTGCATAATTGACAGGTTCACCTGATGAACGAGCGTTTTGCTTGTTCATCATCGGTCACATGATGTGGAACTTCCCGATGATCTAGATGATTATTGGTGCGTCTAAATGCACCTTTAAGCTAAATTCTTATCAAACTGATAGGAATATGATGTAAGGTCCATTTACAAACTCCAACATTCAGTTATTGGGAACAAACCATTTTTTTCATTTAATTACCTGATCTTTGGTGGAGGTGAGAGCTGCATTTACATGTAGAAATCATCTCCTTAGTATGGGAACAAGCGATCGCTAGTGCAGTTGCTCATTCCTATACAGATTCATACCCAAACAATAATTTTGGGTATTGTCTCATTCATCGAAAGATCAGTGGTGCCTCTACACAGGGCAACTGTCCTTGATAATTTTTTGATTATTGGCCCTTGTAAAGGGCCCTTTAAATGAGTATTAATGAGGTGTCAGGAAACTAGAGGTTAGGGCTACAGATCGAGCTGTCAGAGCAACTCTCATAAGCATTTCATTGAGAAGGAGAAGAGACAAGTGAAGGCTGTAGAACTCAAATGGATGAAAAGTTTTGGAAAAATTATTTTTAGCCCAAGATAAGCAGAATGCATTAATAAAAAATACCCAAAGGTGTCCATAGCCTTTAACTCAATAATTATAGGAAATTTTATTTTAATTACTGTGTGTGGGGGGCAACAGGGAAATAAATATGGATTAAACTTTTTAATAAAGACCAATACGAAAAATGATTTTTAAGCTGAAGTTAAGTAGAATGCCATAATGAAAAAATGGCCCCAAAGGTGTCCATAGCCTTTAAAGTTTGCTTGTTGTCCTGGGTGAGACTTTCATTTGTAACATGGCGTCATGTTTGGCCTTCCTAACAGAGGTCACTCCATCATTGAGTCTTCTAGGTTGTTGTGAATTTTCGGATGTGTTCATAATATTAACCATCTGATGATTTAAAGAAGAGGGAAAAATGACAGACGAAGCATTTTCTCCTGATTCTCAACCTTCCTGACGCTGCAGTAATTTCACAATGAGCCGCTGCGGCAGATTGTGGCTCCTGTGGGATTCACATTCACTGGTTCCCGATGTGGAAGGAAATGATTGCGATTTGCTGCTTGTTCTCTTTCCGTGTCCAAATCCTCCAAGCGTCTCCCATAAGTGTGCCACAAAGAAAAGGAAAACTATGAAGGGCACAGTACAGCAAACTTGCAGCGCACTTATTAACACACCAAAGGCAAGGTCGCAAATAGTGATGAGCGAAGCGAGCTTTGGATCCTAGATCTGAAGTCGCTTCCCTCAAAACTTCGGTTTAATGGAGATCCGTCTCTGTACAGCATTAAAATCTATGGACTCCAACGAGGCGAAATAATTTATTCCCAAAGTCTCGGTGAATAACTTCTGTGTTCTGGATTTTTAAACTGAAAAAACATTTTAAAACTTGGATCCGAACTCGGCTTTGGTGCTGAGACGCTGACTGGTACCTCAGAACCAAAGCCGAGTTCAGATCCAACTTTTAAAATGGTTTTCAAATACTGAAGTTATTCACCAAAGTCTCTCTTCAGGAATAACTGACTTCGCCTCGTCGGAGGCCACACATTTTAATGCTGTATGGAGATGGATCTCTGTATAGCATTAAACCAAAGTTTTTAGCAAAGTGACTATGGCTCATCACTGGTCGCAAACACCTCTGAAAGTAAGACATTTCCCCCATAAACTGCTGTATCTTCCCCCCAGCATTATAGTAGCCTAGCTGAGGGTGTGTCTCTGCACAAACTTGTTGACTGTTTCCAACAACAAACAAGCAAAATTGTGAGTGTGACTCTGGTGTACATTACATTTTACAGATAGAAGTGTAAAGTAGCTGCGTTGATACCATGGCGCCTTTGTTAAATATGTTGGACTAGTGAAACTTCCCTGTATAAAATAGAAGATGATGCTACGAGCTACACTGGAAATTCTTCATTCTGCAGATGCTTTGTCGCATTGTTCTCTGGTTTTATGTTCGGTGGAGATCCGGCCTTTGTTTCACTATCAGCTCCTGTTATTCCAAAGTGTTAGACAAAGGAATGAATGGACAAAAGAGCCGCGTCTCACCGGTGACGGGGGTGCAGAACAGAGCTCCACGATCAAGCACAGATATATTAATTTAAAGGCACATCGGGGGAGCAAAAGTTCGGAATAGGCCTTGTGTTTCCATGACAACTGTTATAAAGTAATTAGGAAAAAAGTCACAACAAAAGAAGTAAGCCGAATAAAAGATCGAAGGAAGAGAAAGGTAAATGAAGGAGACGAGGCGCACGAATGACGCCAGGGAATCCTGTGCATCAGGCTGCAGGGCACAATCATGTGTAAAGAGAAGCTGGAGGCATCAGCCGGGTCAACCCCCAAACTGGCTGTTACCTCCTATTTACGAAATGCCATTTCCAGTCGCATGCCTCCACCATCGCTGCTGTTGCCGTCATGTTTTCTCTATATTTAAGGAAGAGTGTACAAGCGGTCAACGAGCACAACGTGGGAAGTGCTACTGTGCATGGGTGAATACTGAATAGTCACTGCAGCTCTAGGTGTGATTGGAGTATAAGACATGATGTGCAGGTTTTACTCAGTTAAAAAAAAATGTTTATAGCCTCAGATATTCCAGGAAGAATATTAGTATAGCGCCACCTGCTGTTTCTATTCAAAAGCTTTTTCTGCATATACCTCTGTATATGTATGTGCCGGGGTGGACACCTGTACTCAGTCTCTCTAGGCATTTGGGGGGACATTACAGGGGTTGGATAACCCCTTTAAGCAAGCAAAATTACACTCTTTCATGAAGGAATTTCATTCTCAGGCATCTGTGGATGGCTAGAGAGGCATTATGGGGCTCTATAGTGAGCAGTTTGAGAGCAAAGGGCCCCCTTTGCTGGTCTTGAACAGGGGCCCTCTCATGTCTGTGTGCGCCCTTGCCACCATGTATATGGGTTTCTCCCTCCTTACCATATATCAGTGTTTGCTGCCATGCTGTATGTGGTGATGATGGTTCAGTGTGGATCTGGACTACAATGGCTGGTCCGATATGCTGACTCTTCAGTTCCATCACTGCACAGCCATATTGACACTTCCTCACCTTCATTAGCTTTGTAAAGAAGAAATGCGTATTACTTAAAATTGTGTATCGAATATGTCACCCTCATATTTATAAATAACCACTGAGGAGAACATACAGGTGCAAACAACCTGCAGGGGTCATGCGGACACTGCAATAGCCATCAGGAGCCACTAGGTGTCAGCCTTCCCTTATGTCCGGAGGGGAGGACTGGCAAACTAGCAGATTGATATTCTCAACAACAGAAGCTTCAGCTGCCTTTCTCTCTGTCTATTGACTGCACAGAGGGAGAGCAGAGGTACACCGCAAATTTGGTGCCGAAAAACATAGCTGCTGGATGTCATCGCAGTCCCTCTAAGTCAGTGATATTGGTAAAGGCAGACCTTGTGCAGGTTTCCAGCTACGATTAGGAAGATGGCAACGTCTGCCCCATACGTCCTGATTTCTGCGTCTGCTTCATGAATATAAAAGTGTAGCAGAATTCTGTGGAATTCCCTGTGAACCTCTCCAGACATGCAATACGGTGTATGAAAGATCCCTGGATTCCACACATCCCTTCACTGCTACCCAGGTTCTCGGAAGAGGACAGTGGAGACCATTTCTGTGTTCTTCATGGTGCACACAGTAAATCCTTCCAGGAGGCGTTATCGGTGCCTCACAGATTACCTACATTCTATGATATTACAGTGACCCAGTGGTTAACCACTAAATGGTTAATACTATAATGTTTTTGCTGCCTAGGAGAATCAGAGGATGGGAGTGGTAGTGGCTCTGGCTGTAACAGTGAATCACAGTGGCAATCCTCATATTGGTGCCCCCTAGGGTCAGGGCAGTGATCGGAGGGCACATCCTTTCTTATCTCTGGGCAAACCTTGATTTTGGGTCTTCTGCCTGATGGTAATTGGGATGCCCTTGATTTAGATTTGGTACAGGTGCAAGGCAAGAGGTGTAGGGTGCAATGGCCAGTATTTGGTGCTGAGCCAGTAACCAGGTAAGAGGTATAAAACAAACATCTCTTTACTAAAGTGTGTAGTACCCTAGAGGGGGCACTACCATTCTTACACCTAGTTACTGTCTCTAATAGCTAGCAAAGAATGTCATCTGTGTATTTAATTCCAGGTCTTCTGATACTGTCCCTTAATAATATTGTTATGCAACTGTTATTACATATAATGTGCCTGGTTGTCCAGCAGGTGGCAGTGTATCTGCCAGATAGTACCTTTAGATAGAATAGAACTTACAAATCCATTGTCCCTCTTTTGGGCAGAAGTGGGCTAGTCCTGCTTACAACCAGGGGAAGAGTAGGAGGAAGATAGAGTCAAGAGTGAAGTACTTGAGAAGTGGAGTTGAGAATTGGAGCAAGAGAGTGAAGTAGCATGGTGTGGTGAGGGAGTGGCTCCCCTTACTGCTGCGGGAACTTTGGGAAAGTAGCTCAGAGAGCAGCCCACTCCTTATATATAAAAGGACTTATTACCTCTGAGAGGTAAAACAGAGCGAAAGACCCTACTCAGCAAAACAGGTCATAGGATACCTCACTCTTATAAGAAACAGTAATTGAAGCTGATAGGAACCAGACTGAAGCCAGAAATTAGCATAGAAGCTGAGACAGAAAGCAGAGTATTTAGGTTTACCTGCCAGTTTACCCTTAGCTTGCTGGAGCCAAGAGAAAGATCAAGTATTGTATGGATGACAGAAATAAACGAAATTCCAATTAAAAGATACGCAAAAATGAAAAAATTGCAAAAATAGAATCTCCCCCACATGTTGGGTATTGCCGCAGCAGTAACTACCTGCACTATACAAACATCATGCAAATTGTACCCTACGGAGAACGCCGTAAAAAAAAAAATGTAAGAATTGCTAATTCATTCTTAGTTGTCACTGAAGAAATGTAACAACAAGCGATTAAAAAGTGTTATTTACCCCAAAATGATACCAATGAAAACTACAAGTACAAAACTACAACTACAACTGCAAAAATCGAGCCCTCACACAACTCCATAGAAAGAAAAATAAATAAAAGTTATGGGTCTTGGGATACGACGATGCAAAAAAGGGGGTTTTATTGCACAAAAGTAGTAAAACGTAAAAAAAAACCTATGTATTTGGTATTGCTGTAATTGTACTGACCCAGAGAATAAAGATATCATGTTATTTATGCCAAAAAAGGAACATAACATAAAAAATCAGTGGCATTTTTCCCATCTCCCTCCCAAAAAGAGTTAATAAAGGTTAATCAGAAAGTTATGTGCACCCCAAAATGGCACCATTAAAAACTATAAAAACAAGCCCTCATATAGCTACATAGAAAGAAAAATAATTGAAATCGAGGCTACGTGTTCAATTAATCGCGATTTTCCTTTTTGTCATAACCTCCTAGCCCTATAATGTCCCTCTCACAGCAGTCTATCAGTGTTGATCAGCAAATACATGACGCCAATGCTCAGCCATGCAAATTGAGGTCTTACAGTAAATAATTGATGGAAGCGCTCATTGCTTCTGGGCTCTGGCACTACCCTGACAGCAGACCCCCCCCCCCCCCAATCTTAGCACCCACTGGGTGCAAAACACTGCGGTGAGAAGCACTGGACAATGCTAAGACTAATGACAAGATGAGCATCTGGTGCACTGACCATTCCACCACATCAATTATCAGTGGATCCCAAAGCTTTTAGGTTCTCAATTAGTGATTTCCAGAAATACTGGTGACTAACAAGGATCTAACAAGCTTTTGCATCATTATTTTTCAACAATCAGAATTGCAGCAGCTCTCGCCGCCAATACCATCAAGAATCAAAGGTGAAGCTAGGAGTTCAGCACAGAAGACACAGCTGAGGTCCCCAATATAGTTAAGGTCACACCATGACCACTACCAACACCACTAGATAGTGACACGACTAAATAGTGACTGAATAATATTACCATCATACCATTACAGAACAAAAAACTACAAATACCAATATTACCGCTATATATTGACCGTATCCGGGTAGTAAGTTTTGAACAGCCGCTCTGCAAACCGTATAAGAGAATGCAGCATAGTACAATCCTATGACTTACAAATGATGCACATATTCTATAAATGGAGTAATTCATGTTGCTATTTTTTTTCTGCATGGCCCGCACCACTTTGATGACATCTTTGAAGCACAATTTATGTCTGCAGCATTTGCAACAAAGGAATATTTTGGTCCTCACTTTTCCAGTAGCCACCCTACCTTTCCTCAGCCGACATAAACTCCCCAGCCTGCTGAAACCCCCAATTCTGTATTTGTTGCTGCTGTATCTGCCCCTATTACTGTACCTACAGTGTAGTGCGATGCCCCCAAAAACTTGTACAGTCAACTATACTTACCACACCAAAAAGTAGTGTTTAAAGTGATGCTCATCCGGCAATCTTCTCCTCATTTCACCAAGAACTGATTTTTTTATGTCTTTCAGAGGTCCATCGGTTCACTCCTCCTAGGCCTACCATGCCTGCAAAGACTCATTCCCACAGTCAGTTGAAACTCAGATTACTCGCTGGTGTGATCTCTTGACTTCCTGTTATTCATCAGCCTACTCTTTACTAAGAGAATCTACCACTTCCTGGCCTACCCAAAGCCTACACTGACTTCAGTGAGCCAAAATCCTGCCTCTTTCCAGGAATATAAAAGAGAAACGGACACAGGATTTATTCAGGAATGTTCCTCCCCTGCTGGAGAAAAAGTATGGGTTCTTTGTGACCTTGTATTGATTCCCATGGACTAAACAGAATAACTTTCAAAAATAAATATTCCTTGCCCCTGATCTTTTAACTGTTTAGTCATTTACAGGAGTCTTATGAATATTAAAAAATATTTTCTAAACTGGATCTTAAGGGTCTCTAGAATTTAATTTGCATCTAAAAGGGTGATAAGTGGAAGATGGCTGAGATGGCCATTTTTTGTATCTTGCAATGCCAGATGTGTTGGGAACATGTGTTCTCAGTCTCAATCAATTTTATGCCAAATTGAAAAAGTGTTTATGTGCAAATTCTTGCCAAGGATCCTGACAAGCTGTCCACAATACTATGCAAGTGGTCCTGTTTGCGGGTCCTCAAAGCCATACAACATTTTCTGGGATTTGTCAATAATTATACAGAATGTACTCCTCACTTTTCCTTTCTGGAGATGGACTACCCTCATAGCTCTCACTAAAAAAGGAGCTAACCCTAAGAACTAGACTTCAGAGGCTGCATTGGCCTTTCAAGAATTAAAGTGTACCTACTCCTTAGCCACAGTTCTCCACTGACCTGATCCGACAAAGCTCTTCTACTTCTGTAGGAGTGGGCATTGTTCTCAAAAAGAGAGAAATGGGAAGTTCCTCTCTTGGGATTTGTTTTCCAAGACCTTCTTAAAGGGGTTATCTAACCCCTATAATGACCCCTCCCAATGCCTGGGCCCCTCATATAGGTTATACTTACCCCACTCCTCGGCACCCACGTCGCTCCATATCTCTGCACGGCCACCGCTGCATCTCCCGTGATGCTAGGGAGGTTCATCCCTGTCGTGGCCTGCTATTGGCTGCTCACACCGTCACCAGATCCACGCATCGGGGAGACGCGGCGGCGCCTTGCGGGGATCACAAGCGACGCAACTGTTGGGGAGTGGGGTAAGTATAACCTATATGAGGGGCCCGGGCATTAGGGGGGTCATTATAGGAGTTGGATAACCCCTTTAACTGGGCACTACGGTGGCACAATGGTTAGCACCGATGCCTTGCAGCGTTGAGGGTCCTGGGTTTGAATCCAACCTGCATGGAGTTTGGATGTTCTCCCATGGTTTCCCCTGGGTACAGTAAAATAAATAAACTGCTGAAAATAATTGCCATCAAGGAGTGGAGATATCTGCTGGAGGGATCATGGCATCTTGGGACTTACACTGTTCACAAGAATTTGCTTTATATATACAGTATGCACTTTTAAAATGGGTTGTGCAAACCTGCAAAGGGATGCCTAATTACCTGCTTCCTGATGCTGGCTCCTGCTCTCCCCAGTCTTGGATGCTGCAGCAGGCAATCAATTAACACAAAGGTCACCTGCTCCCTATGCGCCACGCGACTATTTGACTTGACACAAAAGGTAGTAGGTCACTGCTGCAGCCAGTGATTGGATTGCAGCGGTATCAAAATGGAAGTCTGGGAAGAGATACAGAGCAGTTGAGTCCAGGAGGGTGAGGAGTAGGGAGTTAGCACTGGGAAGCAGATAAGTAGGATTCCCCTCACAGGTCTGCCCAAGAGGAGGCCTCTTTAAATCCTTATCACGCATGCCATACTTTTACTTGTTTTTGTTCATGTTTGACTTCTATTTGTACTATCCTCTCACAGACAAAACGTGAAGGCAGAGATGACTTATCCTAGTCCTTGACCCTGGTGACCAAGCTGCTGAACCACAATTTCTAATTGATGAACCCAGCTATATCTTGCCTACAGCCCAAGCTTTGCCAAGACATTCCTCCTGGAGAAATTTTGGTTCCACAGAGATTAAGAAAATGTATACTTATCTGGGGCCATTCCTCAAACTTGCTGGCCATCCAGGTTTGTGTAAGACTATAGATGTTCAAACCATTATTGGTGATCCTCTATGCCCCGGGATGTCAGGGACTTTATAACAACCCATTCTTCATGTGCTGAAACCAGGGGTTCTCACCAGCAACCAGCTGGTTTACTACACCAGTTACCTGTACTTGATACTGTACCATATTTCTAAGGACTTTATTAATTTACTTAGCTCTTTTGACAGCACAGGCATCTGGGTGATGATGTACTGCTGTTCTAAAATGCCACATTTTATTCTCATTCTTGCCTTTCTTTAGCAGCAATGTTATCCTACTCATTCATATCTTCCCTAAACACATTGATCTAGATTCACTATTGACTTTGCACCTCAATATTGTCTAGAATTACTTAAGCATGTGGATGTAATTTGGTAAAAAATGTAGCATCATGTTTTTTTCTCGCCCTGCTAGACAAGGGGATGTGGCTTAGTGGGAAAGGGAGCATGGCCTAAATGCACCAAAATGCACCTAAATTTCTGACATAAAAATCTGAAATTAAGACAACTATAAACTGTCTTAAAGGGTTTCTGTCACCAGTTTTGGGCATATAAAACAGGATGACATTTGCAATGTGCAAATGTCACCTGATGCCCAAACTGGTGATAATTTTTTTATTGGTGCCCCCGTTTTTGAAATAAATCATCTTTTGTTGTATGCAAATGAAGCTTACTAGGTGCAAGGGGCGGTTACCTCGCACCTAGTAAGCTCCGTTTGCCCACCCGCGGTCACGCCTACCTTGACATGACGTCATCGGCGCAGGCGCAGTGAGGTAGCCGGGAGCCCGGCGGCCAGCGCCGCTCACTGCGCCTGCGCCGCTTTTATTCCGCAGGGCGCAGGCGCGGGATTTGAATGGAGCACAGGGCCGGCAGAGGATCCAACAAGCTGCCTGGCCCTGTCAATCAAGTGAAGGTAGGCGTGACCGCGGGTGGGCAAACGGAGCTTACTAGGTGCGAGGTAACCGCCCCTTGCACCTAGTAAGCTTCATTTGCATACAACAAAAGATGATTTATTTCAAAAACGGGGGCACCAATAAAAAAATTATCACCAGTTTGGGCATCAGGTGACATTTGCACATTGCAAATGTCATCCTGTTTTATATGCCCAAAACTGGTGACAGAAACCCTTTAAAGAGGCTCTGTCACCAGGATCAACCCTATTGAACCAGATATACTGCCTGGTAGGGCTCATCATGCTGATTAAAACAATATCTTTCTTTTGTCTGTATGATAAACAGCTGCAGAGAAATCAGAGGTTTCATTTATATGTAAATGAGCAATTGGAGCACCAAGAGGTGGGGCTGAATCATCTGAGCACTGCTATACAACACCCCCTATGCTCTTCACACTCCCCCCTCCCCTTGATTGACAGGGCTAGACATCAGGCTGTGGGCAGAGCGTGCAGAGCACTGCAGGTGTTACATAGCAGTATTTAGAATATTTAGCCCCGCCTCTTGGTGCTCCGATTGCTCATTTGCATATGAATACAACCTCTGATTTCTCTACAGCTGTTTATCATACAGACAAAAGAAAGGTACAGTTTTAATCAGGATGATGAGCCCTAACAGGCAGTATGTCTGGTTTAATAGGGTTGATCCTGGTGACAGAGCCTCTTTAAACTTTGAGACAAGCAGTATATAGATGGATATTCTCCTCAGCGTTTGCCTGAAAACAAAGTCCTCTAAGGACATCTGTCTGAAGACTGTTGCAAAATTAATCCTTGATTTTTTTTTTTAGTTCTTATACTGTATTAAAACAAATCAATCTAGTATGTTACAAAATTCACATTCCAGAATCTTTGTTGATACCCAGTTTCAATGTTTTCCTCCTCAAACCTCTCATACATAATCATTTTTCCAGAAAACCTGATGCTCCTTTGGTGACTCCTTTTTTTTTATATTGAGTATGAAATCAATCAGATCTTGGATGTTAAGAGATCTTATAGTAAATTATTTTATCTCATAGACTCGAAGACTTTCAGCCCTGAGGAGAGATGGTGGAGAACATCAATGCCCCCATGTTCGCCTGTAAATTTAATTTGCAACTTCACAAGCCAAAAACGAGGGAGTGTAAGGGAGGGGGGTACTGTAACAGAATACAGGCTCACCCCTGCTGCATTCTGCTCCTGGTCAGTGCCCAGGGTTTATCATCTGCCTTTCCACATTGCTTTGTGTCTGAGCCATAAGCTTCATTTGGTTCCTGCTGTCCACTAAGGCTAGTGTAGTTAACCACATGTTCCTCTCTGCTGCTTGACCTGACCTTTACCTGTCCAGTTGTTACCGAACTCTATTTGACTACAATTTCTATATACCACTTGATACCACACCCTGGTGTCTTGTGTGCAACTACATGCCAGTCATTGATAACGGAAATGACTCAGAAGATGGTAACCTCGGAATTTCCAGTGGTAAAATCTGTACTTCATTGTAGGGGTTAAGGGTGAAGAAGTCACAATAGCTTAAACTCTGCTCCCTCATCTAGCCCAACACAAACTCCATGGCAACCCAGTGGGTCTACAGTGCAGTAAGTAATGTAATGTTCACAGTGACGCCATCAGCAGAATAGTGAGCACAGTTCTTGAGTATAATACAGCTGTAACTCAGGGTCAGTGGATAAGTAACATAATATATGTTCACAGTAACTTTAGCATAAGTAATGCAATGTATATACACTTATTGACAGTAGAATAGTGAATACAGCTCTGGAGTATAATACGGGATGTAAGTCTGGATCAGTGCAGGCCAATGGCCGCCGCTGCCCTGCTCTACTTTGTGGGCATGGATGCTGCACCATTTACCTTCCTGCTGCCTTTATGATCCTGCCTAGTACTCCAGTATCTGTCCCCTTAGGGCACCCACTGACCTCCATCCTCTTAAATGGTCAGTCAATGTCCTTCCAAATACTTCCCCAGGGGTCCCTGTGTATTTAAGGTATCCCCTCAATGCAGAGGGTTCCTGAGCTTTAGGTTCCTGATGACCAGCAAAGCTGTTGAATTCTAGTGCTTCTGCAATACCCCTGCATTTTACCTGCATTTATCCTTCACTTGTTCCTGTTTGTGCTCCAGCTCTGTATCCGCCCTCCACTTCTAGTTTAAGTTCTGTGTTTAAGTTAACCCTGTCTGCCTGCCTTGTTCATGTTCCTGTGAAGTACACAGCCTTCCTGTTTGTGTCTTCACTTCCACCCTACTACAATGAATTTGCTATTTTTTTGTGGCTTTTTTTAAAAAAAGTTGCAGTGATAAATCAGGAGTGCCACCATGACTACTTTCCGCACACACTTTTCAAAATTGGAGTGAGTGGTGTAACAAAGCAGAAAGTTGCAACATTTTGATGTAAATAAGCTTGTTGAAACACCTACTGTATATTTTATTTTTTTCAGGACACAATTATGTAGTACACAGTTTCATACATTCCTTTCAGTGATTCCATCAGCAGAATAGTGAGCACAGCTGTGGAGCATTATACAAGATGTAACTTAGGATCAGTACAAGATAAGTAATGTAATATATGTACACAATGACTCCACCAGCAGAATAGTGAGTGCAGCTTTGGAGTATAATACAGGATATAACTCATGATCAGTACAAGATAAGTAATGTACATTATGTACACAGTGACTACAGCAGAGTAGTGAGTACAGCTCTGGAGCATAATACAGGATGTAACTCAGGATCAGTACAGGAGAAGTAATGTATGTACACAGTGACTCCACCAGCAGAATAATGAGTGCAGCTCTGGATTAGAATACAGGATGTAACTCAGGATCAGTACAGGATAAGTCATGTATGTACACAGTGACTCCACCAGCAGAATAGTGAGTGCAGCTCTGGAGTACAATACAGGATATAATTTAGGATCAGTACAGGATAAGTAATGTACGGTATGTACACAGTGACTCCAGCAGAGTAGTGAGTACAGCTCTGGGGTACAATACAGGATAAGTAATGTATGTACACAGTGACTCCACCAGCAGAACAGTGAGCACAGCTCTGGAGTATATTTGAGGATGTAACTCAGGATTAGTACAGGTTAAGTAATGTAATATATGTACACAGTGACTTCACCAGGAGAATAATGAATACAGCACTGGAATATAATACAGGGTATAACTCAGGATCAATACAGGATAAATAATGTAATGAATTTACACAGTGACTCCACCAGCAGAACAGTGAGCACAGCTCTGGAGTATATTCGAGGATGTAACTCAGGATCAGTACAGGTTAAGTAATGTAATATATGTACACAGTGACTCCACCAGTAGAATAGTGAGTACAGCTCTGGAATATAATACAGGATATAAATCAGGATCAATACAGGATAAATAATGTAATGAATTTACACAGTGATTTCACCAGCAGAACAGTGAGTGCAGCTCTAGATAATCCACTGATCCACTCTGGATAATCCATGATCCACAAAGGATAATCTGATTATGTAGCGCAGCTTTGTTGTCCTATAACAACAGAAATAATCCTGATTGTCAGATACTGACAAATTTTACAAAGCAGAGAAATTGTCTGTATGCGGCCTGGCCCTAGAAACGCAGGTCGGTATTTAAACACACTGATTAAGAGGGGTCATCATCTAGAAAGTTGAGGCATTGCTGTAATCCCTGCAATGCGTCAGTGGCAGTTGGTGGTTGCTGCATGTCTGGCTCCAGCTATATCACATTATTGAGATATTAGGCCTAACATATTCAAGATAAAGAGGTTAAAACTTAATTCTTTATTGATCCATTGTTAAAACTTCAGCCACATTTTTTCCTGGCGCTTTATCTTGCGGGGACCAAGTTTTATGGACCAAGTGTTGAGTAACATAGATGAAATTTTAAGTATAGATCAATACCGAGCTGCAGATTTTACAGCTGGGAGAGTCGCCCAGAGATTTTGCATAGAGTAAAGCTGTTTGGAGTTATAGTAGAAATGAGGCAAAGTGTTCATGAGAGCACAGAATCATCATCACTGCTGACCTTCATCAAACCTCCCTTCATTGCTGAATATTACTAAATCTCTAAGAACTACACAAAATTCAGGAGCAGAAGAGATGAGAAGCTGTTTAACTGCACAGAATGACGCCTTCAGTTTTATCAATTCTTATGGGAATTGGCGAATGCAGCAACTAACCAATGTCATTCTCCTTTGTTCCATACAGAGCTGACTGAGCCCTTCACTGATACTCACTCATTAGGTGGCGGCAACAATGGCAGTGGTCTTAATGAAGGGCATGGTTCATATAATAGGGCATGGCTAATTAAATCTGATCTGTGTCTGTTACTATTAAATACAGTAAGTAGGTTGACAGATATGTGCAGGGTGCCCATGGTGTACAGTGTTGCAGAGATCTACAGTATATGTGAAATTCAGTACCGTAAGTGCACACAGCCTATGTACTTATGCTATGAGAATGGTGGAGAACGTCAACTCTCTGACCCCCTGCTGCAAGGTCCAAATACAATAGTTTAATCTGCAGACACAGATCAGATTTAGACTTAATGCATAGATACCAAGCCATACTAGGTTCAGCGCATAAATGCAGCTCCAAGCTCACTACATAAATACAGCATGACAACTAAGCTCAGCACATAAACATAGCACCAATACTAAGCATATACAGTGCCATGCGAAAGTATTCGGCCCCCTGGAACTTTTCAACCTTTTGCCACATTTCAGGCTTCAAACAAAAAGATATAACTTTTTAAATTTTTGGTGAAGAATCAGCAACAAGTGGGTCACAATTGTGAAGTGGAACAAAATTTATTGGATCATTTAACCCCTTAAGGCCGAAGCTACTTTTACACTTAATGCCGAAGCCACATTTTTAAAATCTGCCATGTGTCCCTTTATCAATTCATAACTTTGGGATTCTTTCACCGATTCGACTGATTCCAAGATTGTTTTTTCGTGACACATTGTACTCCACGACAGTGGTAAATTTGAGTCAATATAAATCACCTTTATTTATAAAAAAAATCCTAAATTTACAGAAAATTTGGAAAAATTTGTAATTTTCAAACTTTGAATTTCTCTGCTATTAAGGCAGATAGTGATCCCTCACAAAATAGTTATTACTTTACATGTCCCATATGTCTACTTTATGTTGCCATCATTTTGTAGATGTAATTTTATTTTTTGGGGATGTTAGAAGGCTTAGAATTTTAGAATCAATTCTTAAATTTTTTTAGAAATTTTCCAAAACCATTTTTTTTAAGCACCAGTTCAGTTCTGAAGTCACTTTGTGGGGCTAACATAATAGAAACCACCATAAATGACCCCATTTTAGAAACTACACCCCTCAAGGTTTTCAAAACTAATTTTACAAACTGTGTTAACCCTTTATGTATTCCACAAGAATTAAAGGAAAATGGAGATGACATTTCAAAATTTCACTTTTTTTGCAGATTTTCCATTTTAATCTATTTTTTCCTGTAACAAATCAAGGGTTAATAGCAAAAAAAAACCTCAAAAATTATTACCCTGATTCTGCGATTTAAAGAAACACCCCGCATGTGATTGTAAACTACTGTATGGGCGCATGGCCAAGCGCAGAAGGAAAGGTGCGCCAGATGGTTTTTGGAGGGCGGATTTTGCTGGACTGGTTTTGAGACACCATGTCCCATTTGAAGCCCCCCCGATGCACCCCTACAGTAGAAACAACCAAAAAGTGCCCATATTTTGGAAACTAAGGGATAAGGTGACAGTGTTATTGATACTATTTTGGGGAACATATGATTTTTGATCACTTTATATTACACTTTTTGTTAGGCAAGGTAAACAAAAATGGCTGTTCTGGCTGTTTTTTTTTTTTTTTTTTTTACTGTGTTCACCTGAGGGGTTAACTAATGTGATATTTTTGTAGAGCAGGTTGTTACGAACGTGGCAGTACCTAACATGTATAGTTTTTTATTTTTATTTAAGTTTTACACAATAATATCATTTTTGAAACAAAAAAAATCATGTTTTAGTGTCTCCATTGTGAGAGCTGTAGTTTTTTTATTTTTTGGGCAATTGTCTCAGGTAGGGGCTCATTTTTTGCGGGAAGAGGTGACGGTTAGATTGGTACTATTTTGGGGGGCATATGCCTTTTTGATCGCTTGGTATTACACTTTTTGTGATGTAAAGTGACAAAAATTGGCTTTTTTGACCCTGTTTTTATTTTATTTTATTTTTTTTACTGTGTTCACCTGAGGGGTTAACTCATGTGATATTTTTGTAGAGCAGGTTGTTACGGACGTGGCGATACCTAACATGTATAGTTTTTTTAATTTATTTAAGTTTTACACAATAATTTCATTTTTGAAACAAAAAAAATCCATGTTTTAGTGTCTCCATTGTGAGAGCTGTATTTTTTTTATTTTTTGGGCGATTGTCTCAGGTAGGGGCTCATTTTTTGCGGGAAGAGGTGACGGTTAAATTGGTACTATTTTGGGGGGCATATGCCTTTTTGATCGCTTGGTATTACACTTTTTGTGATATAAAGTGACAAAAATTGGCTTTTTTGACCCTGTTTTTATTTTATTTTTTTTACTGTGTTCACCTGAGGGGTTAACTCATGTGATATTTTTGTAGAGCAGGCTGTTACGGACGTGGCGATACCTAACATGTATAGTTTTTTTAATTTATTTAAGTTTTACACAATAATTTCATTTTTAAAACAAAAAAAATCCATGTTTTAGTGTCTCCATTGTGAGAGCTGTAGTTTTTTTATTTTTTGGGCGATTGTCTCAGGTAGGGGCTCATTTTTTGCGGGAAGAGGTGACGGTTAGATTGGTACTATTTTGAGGGGCATACGCATTTTTGATCGCTTGCTATTACACTTTTTGTGATGTAAAGTGACAAAAATAGCTTTTTTGAACCTGTTTTTATTTTTATTTTTTTACGGTGTTCACCTGAGGGGTTGGGACATGTGATATTTTTGTAGAGCAGGTTGTTACGAACGTGGCGATACCTAACATGCTTGGGGTATTTTTTATCTTTTTTTACTAATTTCAAATTTGAGTTTTGGGGGGAAAAAGGGATTTTTTTAACACTTTTTTTTTACACTTTTTTTTAAATTTTTTTACACTTTTTTTTACACTTTCTTAGACTCAGACCCACTTGGTTCTTGAAGATCCAGTGGGTCTGATTGTTCTATAATACACTACAGTACACTGTATAGTGTACTGCAGTGCATTTTCACTCTTGCTAAACCTTGTCAGGCTCCTACCTTTAGCAGGAGCCTGATGAGGCTTAGCTTACACCATGGCAACCGAGACGCTTCTGAAAGCGTCTGGTTGCCATGGTAACCATCGGGACGCTGCCACAGCAGAGCAGCGTCCCGATGGAAGGGAGAGGGAGCTTCCTCCCTCTCATCTGGCCACACCATCGGCGCTGCCAGCGCCCGATGGGAGAGGGAGGGAGCTCCCTCCCTGTTAACCCCTTCCATACAGCGGTCCCTACGGACCGCGGCATGGAAGGGGTTAAACTGCTGACATCGGTGCCAGCACCGATGTCAGCAGTTTCAAGCAGAGTATCAGCTGTATGCTGATACTCTGCTTGAAAACGCTCGGCCATCCTGAAATTGCGGGCGGCACTCTCGCCGCAGCCGCCCGCACATCGCTCACCCGCCCGCCCGCCCGCTAGCTATATCTCCCCCCCACCCACCCAAACGGCCATCAAAGAAAACAGTGGGGGGGGGGGAGATATATATATATTATATTGCAAATTTTTTTTAATTTTTTTTATTTTACAGTTTATTGCAGCACGATCACTGCGATTGGCTAGTCTGAACAGACTAGCCAATCACAGCGATCGCTAGCCCGGGACCGCCCCCATTGGTCCCGGGCTGGTTAGCTGAGACCCCTGGCTGTAAGTAACAGCCGGGGTCTCAGCACTGTCACCATGTCATCAGACATGGTGACAGTTTAATGCCATGACGGCTTATCCCGTCATGGGGCGGCAAGCGGCTCCTGCCCATGACGGGATAAGCCGTCATTCGGCGTTAAGGGGTTAAACTTTTTTTGTAATAATAAAACTGAAAAGTTGGTCATGCAAAATTATTCAGCCCATTTACTTTCAGTTCAGAAAACTCACTCCAGAAGTTCATTGTCTCAAGTCTCCGTATAAATGCACCTGCTCTGTGATAGTCTCAGGGTTCTGCATCATGAAGACCAAGGAAACCACCAGGCAGGTCCGTGATACTGCTATGGAGAAGTTTAAAGCCGGATTTGGATACCAAAAGATTTCCCAAGCTTTAAACATCCCAAGGAGCACTGTGCAATATTGAAATGAAAGGAGTATCAGACCACTGCAAATCTACCAAGACCTGGCCGTCCCTCTAAACTTTCATCTCAAACAAGGAGAAGACTGATCAGAGATGCAGCCAAGAGGTTCATGATCACTCTGGATGAACTGCAGAGATCTACAGCTGAGGTGGGAGAGTCTGTCCATAGGACAACAATCAGTCGAACACTTCACAAATCTGGCCTTTATGGAAGAGTGGCAAGAAGAAAGCCATTTCTCAAAGATATCCATAAAAGGTCTTGTTTACAGTTTGCCACAAGCCACCTGGGAGACACACCAAACATGTGGAAGAAGGTGCTCTGGTCAGATGAAACCAAAATCCAACTTTTTGGAAACAATTCAAAACTATATGTTTGGCATAAAAGCAACACAGCTCATCACCCTGAACACACCATCCCCACTGTCAAACATGGTGGTGGCAGCATCATGGTTAGGGCCTGCTTTTCATCAACAGGGACAGGGAAGATGGTTAAAATTGATGGGAAGATGGATGGAGCCAAATACAGGACCATTCTGGATGAAAACCTGTTGGAGTCTGCAAAAGACCTAAGAGTAGGACGGAGATTTATCTTCCAACAAGACAATTATCCCAAACATAAAGCAAAATCTACAATGGAATGGTTGAAAAATAAACGTATCCAGGTCTTAGAATGGCCAAGTCAAAGTCCAGACCTGAATCCAATTGAGAATATGTGGAAAGAGCTGAAAACTGCTGTTCACAAATGCTCTCCATCCAACCTCAAAGAGCTCGAGCTGTTTTGCAAGGAAGAATGGGCAAGAATTTCAGTCTCTAGATGTGCAAAACTGATAGAGACATACCCCAAGCAACTTGCAGCTGTAATCGCAGCAAAAGGTGGCGCAACAAAGTATTAATGCAAGGGGTCCGAATAATTTTGCAAAAAAAAAAAAATTCCAGGGGGCCGAATACTTTTGCAAGGCACTGTATAACATATATATAGCACCAGGACTAGGCATACTGTATATGACGCAAATACCACACTAGAAGTAGTGTCATAACATAAATTCAACACCAGGACCAATCACATAACATAAATACGACCCCAGAACCAAACCCATACCATAAATACAGCACCAGAACCAAGCTCAGCAGATAAATAAAGCGCTAGAACCAACTTCAGTACATACAAACACCAGAACCAAGCTTATAACACTGATTCAGCACCAGAACCAATCATCTAATATATAAAGATGAGTGTATGTGTGTGTGCGTGTGTATATGTGTGTCTATGTGTATGTCCGCTAAAGGAATCCGCACCGCTGCAGCTACAATCACAAAATTTGGCACACATGTACATCAGGTGTCCGGGAAGGTTTTAGAACAGTTTTCAGCTCTCCAGGACGTACAGTTCCTGAGATATTCCCAAAAAATGCATTAGCCAACAGTAGCCTGGTCACATGACCCTTATCAGCCAATAGAAGCTCACAGGCAGTCTCCACACACCAGGTTTCTATGACAACCTAGCCAGTTCACTGCTGTAGGTCTGCATTAAAGAGGCAGAGCACTGTGGATGACAATGGTAAAGGGGTATTTCGGTTACCATAAATATAACTTATGTTTTAGACTAATTCATCACCAATCATTACCTCATATAATGTAAATTTCACATATTTACTGTTCAGTAGTAATAAAAGATGTATTCTTCTACTGCTACCCACCTTCCTCCTAAATTACTATGGCATCGACCTGTAATTCAGGCCACCGTCAAAAGAAGGACTTAAAAGCCCCACCCCCAGATCCCACTAAGTCACGCCCCTGACTCAGGCCACGCCCCTTCCATGCCGCATTTGACCGGGATTAAAAATATAGGTAAAAATCACCTTCTTTCAGCTGCAGGGGTGGGGGACAGTGACTTTCTCCCTGTAGCTCATTGCTCAGACTTCACAGTGCTGCTGCTAAGAGTGAGCTGTTCAAAAGGACATCCCTGTGTCCATCCAGGCCCTGCGCATGACAGAGGACAGGGAGTCTGAAAGTCAGACTGTCCAGCCTAAAACCGGACCTCTGGCCACCCTAGGGGCAGTCTGATGTTAGGGTGGCCAGATTTCCGGCTTTAGGCTGGACAGTCCAGTTTTCTGGCTATCTGTTCTCCGTCCGACGCAATGCCTGGACAGACACAGGGATGTCCACCCTTTCAGTAGCTCACACTCAGACAGCTTCTCCTCCGTGTCTTCACGGAGTCAGGGGGCGTGGCCTCATGTTTAGTGGTGTGTCTTCATGGGAACTGGGGGCGCTGTTTCACGTTTGGGGGAATGGCCGGTGAGGTCTGGCTTTCTGGGGTGAAGACAGTGGCCACTCTAGATGCTGTGGAGGTCAACGTTAAAGGGGTGAGCTGCTGTAGAGGTCACTGTTAAAGGAGTAGGCTGCTGTAGAGGTCACTGTTAAAGGGGCGGGCTGCTGTAGAGGTCACTGTTAAAGGGGTGGGCAGCTGTAGAGGTCACTGTTAAAGGGGCGGGCAGCTGTAGAGGTCACTGTTAACCCCTTCCCGACCGCCGCCGTACATGTACGGCGCGCGGGCGGTGCGGGGACATGACGCCCGCTCGCGGGTGCGGCGGGCGTCATGGCCGGCAAGTCTCTGCTGTTTCTAACAGCAGAGACTTGCCGCATCTTACCTCCGTCTGCGGAGACTTCCAGGGCCTTCTGATGCCGTGATCACACGTGATCACGGCATCAGGATGCGTCTGAACCCGGAAGCCCACGCTTCCGGGTGGTGTACAGACGCCCCGATTGGCCAATCGGGGTGTCTGTACACCATATGAAAACTGTAATCCTCGCTGGTGAGGATTACAGTTTTCAAACTGCAATTCTTATTCTGGCCACTAGATGGCAGGCCAGGATAAGAAATGAGCAATTCATGGTTTTAACTGCATCTAGTAAATCCATGATTGCTCATAAAGAAAAAAAACAAAACACAATAGATCAGATGATATTTGAGCTTTAAAATAATCACAGAAAAATTAAAAAAAATGTTAAAAAATATATAAAAAATAAAAAAGATATAAAAGTTCAAATCACCCCCCTTTCCGTATAAGTAAAAAATAAATACCTAAATAACAATAAATATAGACATCATGGGTATCACCGTGACCGAAAACGCCCGTACTTTTAAAATATAAAAAAAAATTTCAATACGGCGAATTGTGTGGCGGAAAAAAGCGTCCAAATGGCGATTCGCAGTTTTTTGTCCCTTTTTTTTTCTAAAAAAAATTAAATAAAAAGTGATCAAAAAGTCATACACACCCCAGAATGGTATCAATAAAAACTTCAGACCGCCCCTCAAAAAATGAGCCCCCATACAGCTCTGTACACATAAATACCAAAAAGTTATAGGGGTCAATATATGACAAGGAAAAAAAAAAAAAAAAAAGGGCAACTTTCTAATTATTTTATCACCATCTAAACGCAGGAAAAACTATACATATTAGGTATTGCCGGATTCATACTGACCAGTAGAATGAAAGTAACGGATCAGTTTTAATGCACATCGAATGCTGTAAATAAGAAACCCGTAGAACTGTAGCGGAATAGCGTTTTCTTTGCAATTTCACCCGGTTTGGAATTTTTTTCCCGCTTCCCACTACACCGTATGCAATATTAAATGGTGGCGTTGGAAAGTACAACTTGTCCCGCAAACAACAAGCCCTCATACAGCTATGTGAACAGAAAAATAAAAGAGTTATGGCTGTTTGAAGGCAGGGAGCGCAAAACGAAAATGCAGAACCGAAAAAAGCTCCGGTCGTGAAAGGGTTAAAGGGTTGGGCAGCTGTAGAGGTCACTGTTAAAGGGACAGGCTGCTGTAGAGGTCGCTGTTAAAGGGGTGGGCTGCTGTAGAGATCACTGTTAAAGGGACAGGCTGCTGTAGCGGTCACTGTTAAAGGGGCGGGCACTGTAGAGGTCACTCTTGATATCTTTTAGCGACACACACACACAAACAGTAAAAAAATAAATTAAATATACCCGGGCGAAGCCGGGTCCTTCAGCTAGTATAACATAAATACAACACCAGAACCAAACACATACCATAAATACAGGACTAGAGCAAAGCTCAGCAGATAAATAAAGCACTAGAACCAATTTCAGTACATACAAACACCAGAACCATGCTTATAACACCAATTCAGCATCAGAACAAATCTGGTAACAAAAATACAGCACCAGAACCAATCCAAGTACATGAATACAGCACCAGAACCAATCACAATACATACTGTAAGTACAACCCCAGAACCAAGCTCATAACATAAATATATAAACAGAACCATCTCAAACCATAAATACAGAACAAAGCTCATAGAATAAATACAGCACTAGAACCAATCTCAGTATATAAATACAGCACCAGAACCAAGCTTATAACAAATATAGCACCAGAACCAAGCTCATACCATAAATTCAGAACCAGAGCAAAACTCATAGAATAAAATAGAATAAATACACCAGGACCAATTTAAGTGCATGAATACAGCAATATAACCAAGCACAGTACATATATGCAACACCAGCTTGATAACTTTTCAATGGACATCCTACAGTATTTGCATAGGCAGGTTAGCCTTTGTCTTATAAGTTTGTACAGCGTGAAATTACAGTTCCCAGTATGGATGAACAGATGTAAAGGTATGCTGGGAGTTGCTGTTTCACAAAAGAGACACCACCCACCATCATTCTGTAGACCATAGGAGTGACTACAGCGCTGATCAGATGTTATCAATAGCAGAATAAAGATTTAAATTTAGCGTCTTACAGGTGACATCTCCTCTGGAGTTATTCTTTTACCTTTTCTTCTAATCCACTGGAGACTACCATGATGAATTCTCCCTGCTACAACTCATCTCTGTCACCCAGATATCTTCAGCTTCACTCCAGTGAGTCCAGAGTATAAACTGCAGTAACATCTCTGGACAAAAGTGTTTTTTTAATGATGTATCAAATTTATCAAGAAAAAAGTAGACTTAAAAAATTGAAGATTCACCCATGTTGTGTGCTGAGCTATTGGTAAGTGACTTCTGGGCCTAGATTTTAGGGAACTGTTGGAAAGATGGAGTGGGCCTGCCATTTCGCTCCTCTCATTTTATGTAAGGTCCTTATTGAAGAAGTTGTCTAAGATGTTTATATTGATGACCTGTCCTCAGATAAGCCATCAATATCTGATTGGTGGAGATCCAACATCCCATGGTCCTACACTCCACTGATCAGCCAGGGTCTCTGACCATGGAAGTAGGTGCCAGAACTACACTGCTCCATTGTGTAGTCGACAGCGCTTGTTTACAGCAGTGCTGCTCCCATTGAAGCAAAGAGTTGAACAATTTTGGATGCTTGGTTTCCACTGTGCTTATTGGCACACCCTTTTCCAGGCTATGCCCCTCATTCTGTAAACCACACCTCCTTTCATATGTCACCTGCCTGCTTAATGCACATTGGATGCCGGGGTTGTCTGATGATTTGCTGCTGCAGATTTGCATGCAATAAATCCACAGCATTCTACAGTACCAACAAAGTGGATGAGATTTTAAGAAGTCTCATCCACACTGTAAAAAAAATCTGCCGTGTAAACTGGCTTTTTAAATCTGCAGTATGTCCATTTATGCTCAGGAACTTTGCAGCAAATCAACATGGAAGTTAAAATCAACATGGAACACAGGCGGATTTTGACGCAGATCTGGTGCAGGTTCTGCTGTGCAAATTTTGCTCTTTGTGCCCGTTCCTGAAAAGTACATGGAATCACTATATTAAAGAAGAAGCTTTTCCTGGTTCATTGTGGTCACATCTCTATGTTTTTGGCGAAAGATCTCCTGTAGCTACTTAATGTGGACGTTGTTGTCCATGCCTATGTTATTACACTATATGATATTCTGGATTGTGTTGGGCTGCAGTAGTCTCTGCAGGCGCTTGAGTTGTCAGGAGATGTTGGGGACGTCTCGAGGGAGGCCTCAGAACCATTTAGCCGTGTACCCACTACTGACATGCTTGTCAGGCCTGCCAGCTTCCGTGTGTTGTTTTCTAGCGATCTCCCTGGCTGTGTGCCCTGTGTACGGCTCCACACTCCCCACATCTCAGACATTGCTGTACACGTGCGGCTTTAATGCGCTCTGAATCCTGGAGAGAGGTGCAGAATGCAGAGTGCAGGGGAGGGTGTGACAAGCTCATAGTCTCTCAGGAGGAAGGTAGATGTGAGCAGAAGATACACAATCCACATAGAAAGCATCCAAATCTGACACACATCTCTTCTTGCACTCATCTCCTGGATGATTAGATGGTTATTGGTTGTTGGACATGGTCTCCCCTGCACCGTGAGGCTTATTGTCACCATTTTTTCCACTGAAACAATCCTCATCATTTGCAGTTTTCCAGGGACTAAGGACATTTTCACATTGCATTTGTATCTTCTATTGTGCACTACCCCAGTGGGGCACTGCAAAGGGTTAACTATTGCTAAAGCACATAAAGGGGGTTTTCAGAAATAATGATATTTAGCAAGTGCCTGCAGCCTGCTCCCTGAAACAGAACAATCATACTCACCTACCCCACGCTGATCTAGTCCTCCTTTGTGCCTTTGGTGTCTCTATCTTACAGCACCCACAACTGTTTTCCTCCGCTGGTGCATGGGCATGGTCACATGCACTGCTCCAGCCAATTACTGGCTTCATTATTCCCAGAAAAACCCTTTAAGTATTTAGTATCCGCTGGCTGTTCTGGCAGGAAACAGCCTGCCGGATCTCTCTGCATTCTTGTATTGCTGGAACAGACTGCTGAATACTAAGCGTTAGTGTCAAACTAGCTAACCTACTGTTTAGTTCAGTGTTGTGATTTATAGTAGGGTGGCCATCTGTCCTACTTTTCCCAGACATGTCCTCCTTTTGGGACATAAAATAATTGTCCGGCCAGGATTTTTTATTTTATTAAAATGTCCAGGATTCTGAAGGTTGGGTGGTCACTATTACTAATGAGTGAACATACCTCCCAACTGTCCCACATCCAGCAGGACAGTCCCAGATTTCACTAGCTGCCCTACGGTCTCAGAACAGCTGAGGTATGTCCATCTCTCATCAGACTGTAATGGTGAAGCAGGGAGCTGTTTGCTGTAAATACACACCTAGTTCCTCCGATGATCACAGCTCAGTTGCAGGTGCTACCCAGCAGCAGCCCTATACTGTCGTGCTGCTGTGAAGGAGGGACACAGTCCTATTCCCAGCTGACACATCTCCTCCTACACAGTCCAACAGTGCGATGTGTGAAAGTACATTGTGCCGATGTTGCGGAGCAGCGGCAGCTGAGCTGTGATGATCATCAGAGGAACTAGGTGAGTATTTACTGCTTGTTTTTTTTTTACTTCCTGTGTAGGGGGCACATAGCTGGGCATAGCTACCATGAGGGGGCACATATCTGGACATAACTACAGTGAGAAGGCACATCTTGGCATATCTGCTGTGAAGGGGGCACGTACATTAGCATAACTACTGTAATTATTCCCCCTTTGTGCCAGCACACAGTAGTAATACCCACATGTGTGCCCTTCAAAGTAGTCCTGCCTACATCTGTGACCTTCACAGTTATTCCCAGTTGTGCCCCCTTCACAGTAGTTATGCCCAGATATGTGCCCCTTCACAGTAGTTATGCCCAGATGTGCCCCCTTCACAGTAGTTATGCCCAGGTATGTACCTCCTTCACAGGAAGAAAAAAAATGTAAAAAAAAATTACCTTGTTCATTCAACTCTGCACTCCCCAGCTAAATACTGTTACACATCACGCTGCTGGGTTGTATAGGAGGAGCTGTTTCCTGGACCTGCACCGCTCCTCCTACTCAGCCCAGAAGTGTGGAACGCTGGCAGATGAGCTGAGTGATGAAGCGGGGAATGGATGGCTCCATGATTTACCATTACAGGCAACTGTCTCTGCACCCCGTGGATACAGAGACAGCTAAGTGTAGGACATACCTCAGCCATGCTAGGACTTTTTTTCCATCCTGCATAACGGAAACCAGACGGATCCGTTATGCTTGCCCATAGACTTCTATTAGGACGGATGCCTCTTGCTTTACATTCCGTCTGGCTATTCCGTTATATTCCATTATAAAAACGGAACCTAACAGCCTGGCATAACGCTAGTGCGAACCTACCCTAACATGGCGGTGACGTCATCACAGGTCCTTATCACTTCTCTCCACTGCTGAGCTCCAGCCCCTTCTGCTATGATCACATGATGATGATGTCATGACAGGTCCTTCAGTTCTTAAAACACAGATGATACAGATTGAATGAGCTCACCTCTATCCGTTGATATATGGAGAATAGAAGTTTGTTCAACACTCAAATGAAAATCCATCATACTTTATTTAGTCTTAAAACATGTAGAAAAATCAGTTTTGCTTACAAATTTCTGGTGGACAACCACCCTTAGTCGTAGCTATCACTAAGGGTGGTTGTCCACCAGAAACGCATAAGTGAAATTGATTTTAAAATTTTCTATATCTATCAGCTCTTGCTCGGTAGCATATTTTAGTGCCTTAGTGCCCACCACCACCCTCCCTCCTTGAGAATCCCGGACATTTTAGGTAACTTTTTTTAGTTCCCTGAAAGAGGGCACGTCCAGGAAAAAGAGGACTTATGGTCACCATAGCCAGCATTAATGTACTTTCGGTATCCCAGTTGGTGGTGCCCTGATGAACTCTTATCCTGGGGTAAACACATTGGGATGCAAGTTTAACCCCCTTGCGCCCAGCGCCGTAGTAGTACGTGGGTGAGTCTTTAAAGATGGCGCCCACTCCTGAGCAGAGCGAGCACCATAGCTGCGGGTGGCCTGCTGATTCCTACAGCAGACACCGCGACTGATGTCCGCAACTGGCAGTAATGACGATCGCAGACATTTAACCCCTCAGATGCTGTGGTCAATCTTGATCACGGCATCTGAGCACATGAAATACCGGAAGCGCGTGCTTCCGGTGTTGCTCTGGCTTTCCTGTGTGGCGTTCGGAGGAGCCGAAGCGTGTCTGCAGCAGCCCCTGCCTTTGTGAATGGACATAAAAATTCAAATCACCCCCCTTCCCCCAAAATAAAATAAAAAACAAAACAAAACACATCTTGGGTATCGCCATGTGTGAAAATGCCCATACTATAAAAATATAAAAATTTCTTTCCCATACAGAAAACGGAAAAAAGCATCATAATGGACGATTCTCCATTTTTGGTCGCTTTATTTTCTAAAAAAATTAAATAAAAGGTCTTAAAATGTTATACACACCCCAGAATGGTATCAATGAAAAGTTCAGATCGCCCCGCAAAAAATGAGCCCCCATACAGCTCCCTACACATAAATACCAAAAAGTTATAGTGGTCAAAATATGGCGCCGAAAAAAAATTTTTTTCCAACTATAATTATTTTATCACAATAATATATACCAAATGCAAGAAAAACTGTACATATTAGATATCGCCGGATTCGAACTGACCTGTAGAATGAAAGTAACTGGTTAGTTTTATTGCACATCGAACGTCGTAAATAAAAAACCCGTAAAACTGTGGCAGAATTGCTTTTTTTTTTTTGCAATTTCACCCGATTCGGAATTTTTTTCCCGCTTCCCACTACATCATATGCAATAATAAATGGTGGCATTGGAAAGTACAACTTATCCCGCAAAAAACAAGCCCTCATACAGCTATGTGAACAGAAAAATAAAAAAAAGTTATGGCTCTGTGAAGGCAGGGAGGGCAAAACGAAAATGCAAAAACAAAAAAACCTCCAGGGGTGAAAGGGTTAAAGGGATCAGGGTGCATCAGGGGCAGATTCCAGGACAGAGTTGTCCTTGTCAGGGCAGGTGCTCTATATCAGGCATGCTCAACCTGCGGCCCTCCAGCTGTTGCAAAACTACAACTCCCATCATTCCCAGACAGCCTGCAGAAGGGCATGGTGGGAGTTGTAGTTGTACAACAGCTGGAGGGCCGCAGGTTGAGCATCATTGCTCTATATTAATAGGGCATCTAGGTTGTGAATAGGGCAGTTATCAGGTTACCTCATCTGTGCCGTCCTGATCAATCTATTACTTTCCCCGTTGCCTCACTGATGATTATTTGATTGTAATTTTAGTACCATGGACAATGATTGTGTTTGGTTATCACAATCGCTTTTCGTTTATTATTTTAATGATAGATGTTTCTGTGATAATAATCCCTGTAAAGCCGTTCCGAATATATTGGCAGTATATAAGCAAGTAAAATAAAACAAATAAATATATTTTCATTGGCCACAATGGGGTCGATCAATTGTCTTTGGAATTGTTTGTAAAAACGATCCCATCAGTAATGTTACAGACTAACTGGCAAATCAGCGGCTTGTGAAAAGTGGCAAATGATCAGGCCATACAATTGAACTTTCAGTCGAACAGATCACATTTTCGGCAGACAGAAGTCTGTTAAGAACAATTGAAAAAATTTTCAGAGTTAATTTTCAAATGATGGTCGGCCAAAATGATTGATGACTTGTATCTCCTGTGTAGGCATCTAGATTCACATCTCATGTCTCTTTATCAGTGAGATATGCCATCTAGAAGAATGCATCTACTACTCACATCTCATGTGTCTTTATCAGTTAGATATGCCATCTAGAAGAATGCATCTACTGCCCATATCTCATGTCTCTTATCAGTTAGATGTGCCACCTGGAAGAATGCATCTACTGCTCACATCTCATGTCTCTTTATCCGTTAGATATGTTCTCTAGAAGAATGCATCTAATGTTCACGTCTTATGTCTCTTTATCAGTTAGATATGCGATCTAGAAGAATGCATCTACTGCTCACGTCTCATGTCTCTTTATCAGTTAGATATGCCATCTAGAAGAATATATCAAACAGTCACATTCCATATGGATAGCATTAGTTTTAATGCCTCAGGTTCCTTGTAACAAGAAGTGCAGACATTCCAGGTAAATCTTCTGTGCATGCATCGCACCGTCCATGAGGTGAGGTGAGCACTTTGCCTCTAGCTTTGCCCCTTCCTGACAGAAGAGGGTGGCAATTTGCCAGGAAGCTGCCAGGCCTGTATTCAGCAGGAGTCTTGCAGCAAATATCTCTACTCAGCTCTGGCAGTAAGCAGAGGAAGGGAATGTGGCAGATTACAGATTTTCCTTTATAACAAGAGACCAGGACTGTAGGGCATCTCTACAGACTAGTAGTAGACTTCTGTTTAGTTCCTGCGTGAGTAAGACAGGAAGATCTCTCTTCTGCTGCTGTGCAATAAGCAAAGACAGCACAACAAGGGATCACCCTAAGTAACCACTCCCCTGGCCTAGAACAGAAAATAAAATGTGCCTATTAACCATCTGCCTGCCCTAGACCACTGGAGTTCTCAGAAACTTGTCTCATTAACCCACTCATTGTCCTAAACCACCAGTAATCTCTCTATGGCGTTCCTCTAATAGAGGAAGACCACGCTGCTGCTATGGGGTTAGTGGAGGAAGTGGGTCTGTCCGTGCAGGAAAGCCCTGTCCCCAAGTACACTTACATAGCTAGCTGTAAAAACCTAGCTAGCTGTGCAGAAGTACCTGTGATGATGTCATTAGCATGTGATCAGGACAGTCATACAGAGTAGCAGTAGTTTTACATCTGAAGGACCTGTGATGATGTCATTAGCATGTGATCAGGACAGCCATACAGAGTAGCAGTAGTAGCATCTGAAGGACCTGTGATTATATCATTGTCATGTGACCAGGGCAGGGAGATGGAGCTGAGAGGTGGAGAGGAAAATGTAGTGAAACTACATGGGGAGGAACTTCTGTGTGTGCCTGGAGGAGAAGTCAGTGGTGTCCTGGGATAGCCCATAGGATCCTAATACTGTGAGCTATAGTTTTGTCCTACGGTATCCCCCTCCATGTAATGTTTACAAATGCCCTACAATAACAGCCTGGACATGCTGGGAGTTGTAGTTCTCACTTGTTTTACCCACTAATTTTCACCTATTTTACACTGCCGGCAGTAGTTCCAGCAAACTGTTCTGGCAGAGAGCGACCTGCTGGAGCTCTCTGGATCTGGCATGGCTAGAGGTTTTCAGAGGACCAGTCTGCTCCATTGTACCCAGAGAGCTCCGGCAGGCTGTACTCTGCCTTAACAGCTTGCTGGAACTACTGCCGACAGTGTGAAACAGGCATAAACTGGTCATAAAGAGACTTGTAGTTCTCTTATCACTGTTATGATGTTCTGTAGCAGCTGAGATGTATATTAGGCATTGTTTACTTGCTATAGGGCTTAATGGTTTCTATATATGCCCCTGGATATGCTATATTAATTGCCTTATATCACAATGGACCTGTCAATTAACCTCTTGCCCTAGACCACTGGAGTTCTACCAAGTAACCCCTGACTTTCCCCCATTTACCCCCCAGTATCCATTGAATCCCTCATCACCATAGACCACCAAGGGTATGATGAATTAGTCCTTTATCACGCTAGGCCACTTGGGGTGTGGTCATTAAAATGGTTTTCCAAGATTTTGCTACTGATGACCTATTCTCTGAGCTTCACTCCCCACTCCTTCTGCATACTAATGAGTGCTTCCATAATGGAAGCACTCACTAGTATTCGCTTTATAAGACACATTGCATCTTATAAGCGAAAGATACCGTAATTGGCAGTGCGCTTCTGGCAAGCGGTGCCCTGTGAGCACCCTGGCTTAGGGGCCCAGTCATAATTGCGACCGCTATGACCCCTATACATATACGCCAGTGCCTTATGTCATTAATCCTTTTAACAGGGAATTACTGGGTAACTCCATATGCACCATAGATCCAAAGTACATGCCCCAAATATCAAGCAACACTGTATACTTAGAAGACAGGTTATCAAGTGCTCCCTGGCCATTGTTCCAGAAGCATCGTTCCACCATCCACCATCTCCTTTCTGCAGTGAACTGGCAGTAAATGAAGAAAATGGCTCCAGGACCTGCTCAGGAAGCTCCAGAGATATTCTGTCGGTAAGGGCTCATGTACGGATCTGCAGTGTCCCACATGTTATGTGCGTAAAAGGGACACAGCAAATTGTTGATATAATGTGCCTTTCTTATAGCCATGTCATTGTAATCTATTGTCCAAGTATTTTATATGCTATAAGAACCTCTATGGCTGAGTAGTGCAATGTTATTTTTCCACCACAAGATAGTGCTAGTCTGCCTTCTATATAAGGCCCTGTAACAGGAAGTAAGAGGGAGTGAAAATGTAGTAATGTGGAAGTAAGGAAGAGCGAGAGGAGTTCAGTCAGTTAGTTAAGAAGCAACCAAGCATTGTGCAGGAGGAAGAAGTGTGGTGATTTCCTTCTAAAGGCTGTCAATATCCCCTGACCTTGGCCACGTCAGGATATCATTTTGACACTTACGAACCAAGCCACTAGAACCCTGAGCATAACTGGACTAAATCTAGACTGACAGAGGTAATCATCCGTCTCCGGTTCTTATGGACTCTGACAGCACCCATGTGGTCAAGAAAAGTCTCCAGCACCTGACTACAGAATCAGCAACCAGGTACCAAGTTGTTATTGGCCTTCACTTTGATCCCTCCGGGAAGTGCAGCCATTACTTATTTCAGGAACCTGCTGGCGCCGATGTACTAATTCCTGCCCTACAGGATCTCCTTCAGAAGAAAGGTCTCATGAAAGTGACTTTAGCATATATATTATTGTCCAGAGCCAGGGCTAGCTTCAGAAGATCCCACCAGAGGTTAAGAGTAACAGGATTTAAAGATAAAGAGCCTAACTAACGACACACTGTACCGAAACACCAGCCAAAGAGGAATTCTTATAGCTAATCAATTGTAACAGCACTTTATAAAAGCATATCAACTCAAGGCAAAGTAAAGCTATTTCTGATTTATATAAAGCCGCCTCTTTGCTTCACTGGTATCATAAACTTTGTGTCTAATAAGACACTGGCATCACGACTAACCAGGACCCTGCCGACAGACACCTTAAAATATCCTAAAACCATCAAGGGCCCCTCGCCTCACCATCCAGCAGTGTTCCTGTGGACCAGAGGTGCCCCGGAGGAAAAGGTGTCCTTCCTCCCACGCAACTGCACCATTAGACACTGTGACATATCCCCAACGCTCACGCATGCCCCTGTGGTCCGCCTCGCTGCAGAAAAGTGGCGTCATGAACAGGATTCAAACTTATATGCCATATATAAACAGGATTCAAACTTGTATGCCATATACGAACAGGATTCAAACAGCAGCACCGCCCCCCTAATGCAAGTGAACCTAGGGGGCGGTCCTGAAGGAGGTGTCTGTGCCTCTATGTTGGAGAAGCAAGACGTGCCTGTGAGTAGCAGCGTTACATCGACATTTGAGATGGCTGAGTTACTGCGCCCTGAGGCCCCAGAGGGAGAAGAGTATACCTCCCCTGAGATGGAATCCAGATGGTCTGGATGATTTTACCGTATACAGAGATGGCGGCAGAGGAGAGCTGGACCTGCCTTAGAACCACAATGCTACGCTAGCCCTCTCCTGTTGGAAGTTTTGAAGGCCGTGGTCGCACAAGGTGACCCCTCTGATCAGGTTGTGCCTGGTACTAGCATGGAAGTTGTGACACCCACCCCTTCTGGGCTGACGGCCTCATCAGGTGATTTGACTCCTTGGTCTCCCGACGTGTTGATGGGAGAGGCCGCGTTCAGATCCCCGCGGAACCAGATCCGTGACCCCTGAGAAGTGGAGGAGAGCGCTGACCTTTTCCATGATGCCTATGCCACATGACTCGCCCGAAGCAGATCCTATTGGCGTCCAGAGTCGCTTGAAATACCCGTGGAGATCCCTGCCAAGCTGGAGTCTACCTTGGCTGCCCGAACCGAACAACAGGAACAGCAGGATCAGTTGGTATCAACATCTGGACCTGGGGGTACCCTGAAGAGGAGATCCTGGCGGGATGAAAATACCTGTAAGTAGGCTGGCTAGCCAGTGCAGACAATAACTGTCTTGGAGTAAAAGACTCCTTATGTTTAGTGGGACTTCCAATTGTTTTTATTATGGCAGTTCCCCATGCCACTTAAGAGCCCACTCCATTTTTTGTTACCTATTATAGGCTGCGGAAGTCATATACATACAAACCCATGTTGCGCAGGTAGCGCCTTTTTATCCCCTTTTTACCCCCTTTTCAGGTTATTTAAAGGGACTATTGATGACCATATTTATGCAATGTTTAAATTATGTACCTAGAAGGACATTTTCTGTGACTATTTTTGCAACCATCAAGCTAGTTCACCTTTGCCCTTGAGAGACTTTGAACTTTGACATGGACTATGATTTATCCCCATATCAATCTACGCCCAGTTTTGTCACTGTCAAGCAAAGAAGTCACAACGCCCCTTGTCACCATTTGCGTCATGAGTCTCAAGAATGTAAAGAATATGTATATTGCTAATATATTGATATTTATGCTGCTATTTAATAATGTACAGTACAGACCAAAAGTTTGGACACACATTCTCATTCAAAGAGTTTTCTGTATTTTCATGACTATGAAAATTGTAGATTCACACTGAAGGCATCAAAACTATGAATTAACACATGTGGAATTATATACTTAACAAAAAAGTGTGAAACAGCTGTAAATATGTCTTATATTCTAGGTTCTTCAAAGTAGCCACCTTTGCTTTGATTACTGCTTTGCACACTCTTGGCATTCTCTTGATGAGCTTCAAGAGGTAGTCACCTGAAATGGTATTCCAACAGTCTTGAAGGAGTTCCCAGAGATGCTTAGCACTTGTTAGCCCTTTTGTCTTCACTCTGCGGTCCAGCTCACCCCAAACCATCTCGATTGGGTTCAGGTCTGGTGACTGTGGAGGCCAGGTCATCTGGCGTAGCACCCCACCACTCTCCTTCTTGGTCAAATAGCCCTTACACAGCCTGGAGGTGTGTTTGGGGTCATTGTCCTGTTGATAAATAAATGATGGTCCAACTAAACGCAAACCGGATGGAGTAGCATGTCGCTGCAAGATGCTGTGGTAGCCATGCTGGTTCAGTATGCCTTCAATTTTGAATAAATCCCCAACAGTGTCACCAGCAAAGCACCCCCACACCATCACACCTCCTCCTCCATGCTTCACGGTGGGAACCAGGCATGTAGAGTCCATCCGTTCACCTTTTCTGCATCGCACAAAGACACGGTGGTTGGAACCAAAGATCTCAAATTTGGACTCATCAGACCAAAGCACAGATTTCCACTGGTCTAATGTTCATTCCTTGTGTTCTTTAGCCCAAACAAGTCTCTACTGCTTGTTGCCTGTCCTTAGCAGTGGTTTCCTAGCAGCTATTTTATAATGAAGGCCTGCTGCACACAGTCATCTCTTAACAGTTGTTGTAGAGATGTGTCTGCTGCTAGAACTCTGTGTGGCATTGACCTGGTCTCTAATCTGAGCTGCTGTTAACCTGCGATTTCTGAGGCTGGTGACTCAGATGAATTTATCCTCCGCAGCAGAGGTGATTCTTGGTCTTCCTTTCCTGGGGCGGTCCTCATGTGAGCCAGTTTCTTTGTAGCGCTTGATGGTTTTTGCGACTGCACTTGGGGACACTTTCAAAGTTTTCCCAATTTTTCGGACTGACTGACCTTCATTTCTTAAAGTAATGATGGCCACTCGTTTTTCTTTCCTTAGCTGCTTTTTTCTTGCCATAATACAAATTCTAACAGTCTATTCAGTAGGACTATCAGCTGTGTATCTACCTGACTTCTGCCCAACACAACTCATGGTCCCAACCCCATTTATAAGGCAAGAAATCCCACTTATTAAACCTGACAGGGCACACCTGTGAAGTGAAAACCATTTCAGATGACTACCTCTTGAAGCTCATCAAGAGAATGCCAAGAGTGTGCAAAGCAGTAATCAAAGCAAAAGGTGGCTACTTTGAAGAACCTAGAATATAAGACGTATTTTAAGTTTTTTCACACTTTTTTGTTAAGTATATAATTCCACATGTGTTAATTCATAGTTTTGATGCCTTCAGTGTGAATCTACAATTTTCATAGTCATGATAATACAGAAAACTCTGTGAATGAGAAGGTGTGTCCAAACTTTTGGTCTGTACTGTATATTTTATACTCTATTTTATAAGGTGAAGTCATTTTACAATGCTGAGAGATGAACAAATGTATTTAAATGTATAGATGTACGGTGCACTTTTTCTACCCTTTTTCAGATGATGCTTCCCCGTGTCAAGGATAAGCCGAGGTTGGCTTAATTTAAAGAAGTGGGGTATGCAGTGTCCCACATGTTATGTGCGTAAAAGGGACACAGAAAATTGTTGATGTAATGTGCCTTTCTTATAGCCATGTCATTGTAATCTATTGTCCAAGTATTTTATATGCTATAAGAACCTCTATGGCTGAGTAGTGCAATGTTTTTTTCCACCACAAGATGGTGCTAGTCTATCTTCCATATAAGGCCCTGTAACAGGAAGTAAGAGGGAGTGAAAATGTAGTAATGTGGAAGTAAGGAAGAGAGAGAGGAGTTCAGTCAGTTAGTTAATAAGCAACCAAGCATTGTGCAGGAGGAAGAAGTGTGGTAATTTCCTTCTAAAGGCTGTCAATATCCCCTGACCTTGGCCACGTCAGGATATCATTTTGACACTTACGAACCAAGCCACTAGAACCCTGAACATAACTGGACTAAATCAAGACTGACAGAGGTAATCAACCGTCTACGGTTCTTATGGACTCTGACAGCACCCATGTGGTCAAGAAAAGCCTCCGGCACCTGACTACAGAATCAGCAACCAGGTACCAAGTTGTTATTGGCCTTCACTTTGATCCCTCCGGGAAGTGCAGCCATTACTTGTTTCAGGAACCTGCTGGCGCAGATGTACTAATTCCTGCCCTACAGGGTCTCCTTCAGAAGAAAGGTCTCATGAAAGTGACTTTAGCATATACAGTACAGACCAAAAGTTTGGACACACCTTCTCATTCAAAGAGTTTTCTGTATTTTCATGACTATGAAAATTGTAGATTCACACTGAAGGCATCAAAACTATGAATTAGCACATGTGGAATTGTATACTTAACAAAAAAGTGTGAAACAACTGAAAATATGTCTTATATTCTAGGTTCTTCAAAGTAGCCACCTTTTGCTTTGATTACTGCTTTGCACACTCTTGGCATTCTCTTGATGAGCTTCAAGAGATAGTCACCTGAAATGGTCCTCACTTCACAGGTGTGCCCTGTCAGGTTTAATAAGTGGGATTTCTTGCCTTATAAATGGGGTTGGGACCATGAGTTGTGTTGGGCAGAAGTCAGGTGGATACACAGCTGATAGTCCTACTGAATAGACTGTTAGAATTTGTATTATGGCAAGAAAAAAGCAGCTAAGGAAAGAAAAACGAGTGGCCATCATTACCTTAATAAATGAAGGTCAGTCAGTCCAAAAAATTGGGAAAACTTTGAAAGTGTTCCCAAGTGCAGTCGCAAAAACCATCAAGCACTACAAAGAAACTGGCTCACATGAGGACCGCCCCAGGAAAGGAAGACCAAGAGTCACCTCTGCTGCGGAGGATAAGTTCATCCGAGTCACCAGCCTCAGAAATCGCAGGTTAACAGCAGCTCAGATTAGAGACCAGGTCAATGCCACACAGAGTTCTAGCAG
Source organism: Rhinella marina (assembly GCA_900303285.1). NCBI lineage: Eukaryota > Metazoa > Chordata > Amphibia > Anura > Bufonidae > Rhinella > Rhinella marina. The sequence continues at coordinate 217,222 of ONZH01015050.1, read as the reverse complement.
CAGACACATCTCTACAACAACTGTTACGAGGAGACTGGGTGCAGCAGACCTTCATGGTAAAATAGCTGCTAGGAAACCACTGCTAAGGACAGGCAACAAGCAGAAGAGACTTGTTTAGGCTAAAGAACTCAAGGAATGAACATTAGACCAGTGGAAATCTGTGCTTTGGTCTGATGAGTCCAAATTTGAGATCTTTGGTTCCAACCACTGTGTCTTTGTGCGACGCAGAAAAGGTGAACGGATGGACTCTACATGCCTGGTTCCCACCGTGAAGCATGGAGGAGGAGGTGTGATGGTGTGGGGGTGCTTTGCTGGTGACACTGTTGGGGATTTATTCAAAATTGAAGGCACACTGAACCAGCATGGCTACCACAGCATCTTGCAGCGGCATGCTATTCCATCCGGTTTGCATTTAGTTGGACCATCATTTATTTATCAACAGGACAATGACCCCAAACACACCTCCAGGCTGTGTAAGGGCTATTTGACCAAGAAGGAGAGTGATGGGGTGCTACGCCAGATGACCTGGCCTCCACAGTCACCAGACCTGAACCCAATCGAGATGGTTTGGGGTGAGCTGGACCGCAGAGTGAAGGCAAAAGGGCCAACAAGTGCTAAGCATCTCTGGGAACTCCTTCAAGACTGTTGGAATACCATTTCAGGTGACTACCTCTTGAAGCTTATCAAGAGAATGCCAAGAGTGTGCAAAACAGTAATCAAAGCAAAAGGTGGCTACTTTGAAGAACCTAGAATATAAGACATATTTTCAGTTGTTTCACTCTTTTTTGTTAAGTATATAATTCCACATGTGTTAATTCATAGTTTTGATCCCTTCAGTGTGAATCTACAATTTTCATAGTCATGAAAATACAGAAAACTCTTTGAATGAGAAGGTGTGTTCAAACTTTTGGTCTGTACTGTATGTTATTGTCCAGAGCCAGGGCTAGCTTCCGAAGATCCTACCAGAGGTTAAGAGTAACAGGATTTGAAGATAAAGAGCCTAACTAACGACACACTGTACCAAAACACCAGCCAAAGAGGAATTCTTATAGCTAATCGATTGTAACAGCACTTTATAAAAGCAAATCAACTCAAGGCAAAATTAAAGCTATTTCTGATTTATATAAAGCCGCCTCTTTGCTTCACTGGTATCATAAACTTTGTGTCTAATAAGACACTGGCGTCACGACTACACAGGACCCTGCCGACAGACACCTTAAAATATCATAAAACCATCAAGGGCCCCTCACCTCACCATCCGGCAGTGTTCCTGTGGACCAGAGGTGCCCCGGAGGCAAAGGTGTCCTTCCTCCCACGCAACTGCACACCGGCCCAGGAGTCGCCAAACTGTGAGTAGTATTACCACTGGCACCATTAGACACTGTGACATATCTCCAACGCTCACGCATGCCCCTGTGGTCCGGCTTGCTGCAGATCCATGTATCCATGTATGGATCCATATTGCATCTGTTTTTTTTGTGGATCCATTGTAACAATGCCTATCCTTGTTTGAAAAATGAACAAGAATAGGACATGTTCTATCTTTTTTGTGGAATGGCCATGCAGACATAAGGAAACGGAATGCACACAGAGTCATTTCCTTTTTTTTTTTTCTTTTTTTTTTTTTTGCGGACCCATTGAAGTGAACGGTTTCACAAAAAAAAACACACAACACAACAGACTTCATAAATCTATGAAAGGTCTGAAGATATTTTATTCACAAATAGCAGACACATATCTAAATGTACATTCATCCGTACTCCAAAAATGGGAACGAGACCTGAATATCTTGATTCCCCTACAGACATGGAAAAAGAAATTTCAATCCATCACAAAAAGCTCATCCTGTTCGGATCATCTGGAAGCGTTTTGCAAACTAGCATTCCGATGGTACTACACCCCCTATAGGCTAGCAAAAATCTTTCATGATACATCAAATTTATGTTGGAGGAAGTGTGGGAATATTGGAAACTTATTGCATGTTTTCTGGGAATGCCCATTGATCACTAAATTTTGGGAAGAGCTAACTAGGGAGGTATTAATTAAGTTAGGAATAAACATTTCCTTTTTCCCAGAATTTTATTTACTACGACTGGGAATCTGTGACTTACCATATAAATATAGAAATATAACTCACCACATCCTTACCGCCTCTATCCAATCTATCGCGGGCAAATGGAAGTCTTCCGAAACTCCGGAAATTCCTGTAATAATAAAAAAGGTTAACTTAAACTATAAATATGAAGAGATGATTGCAAGAAGTATGAGTACTCTGGATAAATTCCATTCCTCATGGAGTACTTGGGAAAATCACTATTTGTAAACATCTAAGCACATAAAGACACAAGAAATATCAGAGATCCTAATTTAATACAAAGACTATGTTGAGCACCTGTTTTCTTTCTTTCCTTTGTTAATGTTTGCGGTTTGTGTTCTCTTTTCTTAAGTTCAAATCCTTGAGACGATGTCTCTCTCCCTCCTTCCGTATATTGAGTATGAATGTGTTTTCTGAATAGGAAGGAATTAATGACTGGACATAAGCGGGAAGGGCTACCGGTCATGTGATCACTTCCTAATGATAGATATATTACTTACTATTGTGCAAACATCATGATGAAAATGTATTCTGTACTCTATCCCTTTGTTCACCTACAAAATTTATGATGAAAACCTAATAAAAGCTATTGAACAAGAAAAACAAACACACAACAGGCACGGGAAAAAAAGATTTGTCCGCATGAGCCCTGTCTCATGTACAGTATAGACCAAAAGTTTGGACACACTTTCTCATTCAAAGAGTTTTCTGTATTTTCATGACTATGAAAATTGTAGATTCACATTGAAGGCATCAAAACTATGAATTAACACATGTGGAATTATATACTTAACAAAAAAGTGTGAAACAATTGAAAATATGTCTTATATTCTAGGTTCTTCAAAGTAGCCACCTTTGCTTTGATTACTGCTTTGCACACTCTTGGCATTCTCTTGATGAGCTTCAAGAGGTAGTCACCTGAAATGGTATTCCAACAGTCTTGAAGGAGTTCCCAGAGATGCTTAGCACTTGTTGGCCCTTTTGCCTTCACTCTGCGGTCTAGCTCACCCCAAACCATCACGATTGGGTTCAGGTCTGGTGACTGTGGAGGCCAGGTCATCTGGCGTAGCACCCCACCACTCTCCTTCTTGGTCAAATAGCCCTTACACAGCCTGGAGGTGTGTTTGGGGTCATTGTCCTGTTGATAAATAAATGATGGTCCAATTAAACGCAAACCGGATGGAATAGCATGCCGCTGCAAGATGCTGTGGTAGCCATGCTGGTTCAGTATGTCTTCAATTTTGAATAAATCCCCAACAGTGTCACCAGCAAAGCACCCCCACACCATCACACCTCCTCCTCCATGCTTCACGGTGGGAACCAGGCATGTAGAGTCCATCCGTTCACCTTTTGGAACCAAAGATCTCAAATTTGGGAACCAGGCATGTAGAGTCCATCCGTTCACCTCGCGTCGCACAAAGACACGGTGGTTTTAACCAAAGATCTCAAATTTGGACTCATCAGACCAAAGCACAGATTTCCACTGGTCTAATGTCCATTCCTTGTGTTCTTTAGCCCAAACAAGTCTCTTCTGCTTGTTGCCTGTCCTTAGCAGTGGTTTCCTAGCAGCTATTTTACCATGAAGGCCTGCTGCACATAGTCTCCTCTTAACAGTTGTTGTAGAGATGTGTCTGCTGCTAGAACTCTGTGTGGCATTGACCTGGTCTCTAATCTGAGCTGCTGTTAACCTGCGATTTCTGAGGCTGGTGACTCGGATGAACTTATCCTCCGCAGCAGAGATGACTCTTGGTCTTCCTTTCCTGGGGCGGTCCTCATGTCAGCCAGTTTCTTTGTAGCACTTGAAGGATTTTGCGACTGCACTTGGGGACACTTTCAAAGTTTTCCCAATTTTTCGGACTGACTGACCTTCATTTCTTAAAGTAATGATGGCCACTCGTTTTTCTTTACTTAGCTGCTTTTTTCTTGCCATAATACAAATTCTAACAGTCTATTCAGTAGGACTATCAGCTGTGTATCTACCTGACTTCTGCCCAACACAACTCATGGTCCCAACCCCATTTATAAGGCAAGAAATCCCACTTACTAAACCTGACAGAGCACACCTGTGAAGTGAAAACCATTTCAGGTGACTACCTCTTGAAGCTCATCAAGAGAATGCCAAGAGTGTGCAAAGCAGTAATCAAAGCAAAAGGTGGCTACTTTGAAGAACCTAGAATATAAGACATATTTTCAGTTTTTTCACACTTTTTTGTTAAGTATATAATTCCACATATGTTAATTCATAGTTTTGATGACTTCAGTGTGAATCTACAATTTTCATAGTCATGAAAATACAGAAAACTCTTTGAATAAGAAGGTGTGTCCAAACTTTTGGTCTGTACTGTATGTGTGTGTATATATTTATATGTCCCTGTATGTTTAGTTGTGGGGACATGCGTAGTTAGATATATGTATGGATTTTAGCAGTAACTTAGACTGAGTGATCAGTGCAATCAGAAATCTGACTCGTGACCCAGAGTGCAGCATACATTCAAGTGAGCAAAATTTCAGTGGATCAGTCTCTGTGTGAATCCACATTACAATGGGGAAATTGGGTGATGTTAGCAACTTCAAACAAGGTATGATCATCAATGCCAGTGTTTAAAAAATGCCAACTTTTCTTGTGTAACGGTGTCAAGAGCATACTGAGCATGGTGTAAGGAAAAACATCCAGCGAAAGAGGATCCTGTGGGCATAAAAAACTCGTCAGGGTTCAGAGGAGGATGTCAAGAATCATTCTGATGAACAGGCGGTTCACAAGCAGCGAGCCCTTGAGGAGGCAAAGCAGAGGATGGGAGTGGTAGTGGTTCTTGTTATTACACAGTCTACCACAGTGGCTGCCCTCTCATAGTTGCTCCCTAGGGCCTGTTGAGCGTAAGGAGGGGCACCATTTCTTCCCATTATTATTATGATTCTGGGGCTCCTGCCTGATGGCAGCTGAGATGCCCCGGATGTTTGGATGGGTGCAAGGCAGGATATGTAGCGTGCAATGGACAGTGTTTTAGGAGTCAGAAAACCAGGCCAGATTAAACAGAATAAACGTCATTACTTTAGTGCAAAATAGGAGTTGTAGTACATCCAATTATAGCAAAACAAAGTTCCAACTGTACACAGTGTCATTCTTTCCCAGATAACAGTGTATGGATTGAGGCCAGGATGGAAATCACAGCCCTTTTGGCGCACTATCTTTGGCACACTAAGGCCCCTTTCACATGAGCGTGACGGATTAGGTCAGGATGTGTTCAGGGTGCGTTCAGGAAAACTCGCATCATTTTGCAAGTAAGTTCAGTCAGTTTTGTCTGCGATCGCATTCAGTTGTTCAATTTTTTTCCGCTTGGGTGCAATGCGTTTTGATGTGTTTTTCATGCGCGTGATAAAAAACTGAAGGTTTACAAACAACATCTCTTAGCAACCATCAGTGAAAAACTCACTGCATCCGCACTTGCTTTAGGATGCAATGCGTTTTTCACTGAAGCCCCATTCACTTCTATGGGGCCAGGGCTGTGTGAAAAACGCAGAATATAGAACATGCTGCATTTTTCACGCAACGCAGAACTGACCCAACAGACCCATTGAAATGAATGGGTCAGGATTCAGTGCGTTCACTTCACGCATTGCACCCACGCAGAAAACTCGCTCGTGTGAAAGGGGCCTAAGTCTCTCTCAGTAGAATCTATAGCTGGTGACTGTACGTTTACATTTACACCTGTAATGTGCACTGCACCATACAGGTGTAACACCCCGGAGTGGTGTTATCTGTGTATTTCTTTCCAGGTCCTCTACATTGTGCAATGATAATATCTCTATGCAACTGTTTTATTACATGTGATGTGCCTGGTTTAGCAGCAGGTGGCAGTGCAAATGGCAGGGCAACACTTAGATGGGAGAATGGAACTGTGAGTTCCATTCTCCCCCTTTGCCTTTGGGTGGAACTGGGCAAGTCCCACTTCCTTCCAGAAGGGTGGGGCAGAAGTTTCCAGGGAGTGTCAGTTGAGTTCTGGACAGGAGAGAAGGGTGAGCAGGGGCATGCTTAGGCGTGCCTATGCCAGCAGAGCACCCTTAGCTCTGCTGGCCATGATGAAAGATGTCTGGATGCCATAGGGGCCAGAGGAATAGTTCTTCGGCCACCACAAGAGAAATCAGCAAGAGGATGACTTCTTCGGCTGAAGATAAGTTTTACTGAGTGTCAGGTGGTAAATAACAGTCGACAGCACCCCATCCAAGGATACCAGGACAGTCCTAAAGTACAGTAACCAGACTAAAGCAGAATTTAGTGCAGCTTAAAGGGAATCTGTCATCAACTTTAGGTTGACCTCACTGAGGGCCACATAAAATAGTGACAGAAATGCTGATTTTAGCGGTGTGTCACTCATAAGCTAAAAGTAAGTGGTTGCCGAGAACCACCATCATAATCATTGCAGCACAAGCCTTGAAAAGAGTCAAATCTACCTGAGAAAAGTCAGGGTTATTCATAATCTCTTGCTCTCCCTGCCCATCTGCTGATGATTGGCACTTCTCTCCTAGAGAGAAAGGGAGAAAACTAGGTAGAAGACTGTCAATCATCAGCAGGTGGGCAGGGAGAGCAAGAATTCATGAATAACCAGGACTCTTCTCAGGTGGCCATGACTCTTTTCCAGGCCCAGTCTGCAATGTATGTGATGTTGGTTCTTGGCAACCACTTACTTTTAACCTATAGCTTATACTTTTTTAAATCAACTCACCTGTCTCTACTTTATACTGCCGTTAGTATGGGCAGCATAAAGTTGATGACAGGTTCCCTTTAAAGAAAAAGCAAAGTATTGAGCAAGCCTGTCAGTACAGCAGAGAAAGGGAGCAAGCAGAGTTATTGAATTCGCCAGCCAGTTTATGCTTAAGCCTGTTGGGACCAAGACAAAGCTTAAAGATTGATTTTGATGAACATTTCTTCAAGTAAAGCACTGTTCAGCTACATACCATGTCTGGACTCATTCTTTCTTTCAAATCCCTCAATTATTCCCCCTTTTTATTGCTTTGGAGCCAAAGCCCGGAGTCCAGCAGTATCCAGGTAGGAGCACCGTGACACACAATAAGAGACATTTAGGCCGCACCACCACACCAGTCGGCATTCCTACTAAACCTGAGACGCAATAGGGGCCTTGGGGGGGCAGTGCACATTGCACACGTTGATTTATATGACTGACCAGGTCATTCCTTAAGTGTGCAGGATGTGTTAAAGGGGTTGTTCAACAAAAAAATAATTTACAGTTTTCAAACCAGCACCTGGATCTGAATACTTTTGTAATTGCATGTAATTAAAAATGTAGCAGAGCCATTGAGTTATTGTGTGTGTATATAGCACCACCTGCTGTTTGTTTTTTTCTTATTTCTTTGTCCTGCTCACTGAGAAGGCCGCACATGCTCAGTTTCATCCTTCAACTGCCTCCTGAGCTGTGATCGGGAGAACATGGACACGCCCCCTAGCTGCAGAAGAAAAGACACTCCCCTTTAGCTATCTAGCAGAGCAATGAATGGGAAGATCTCTGGATCCATGTGAGGTACAGGGCTGGTTCTAGCTTTGTTAAAAAGAGGCTGTCGTGTACTATATAATGTCTGATTTTTATTTTTTACATTAGTCATGGAATAGCCCCTTTAACTGTAATCCCAGTAAAGTCTGTGGGGGAGATCACAGCTTCCATTTTTCAGAACTCCTTTAGAAAATGAAAAGCGGAATCTGATTGATTGCTATTGGCATCTAAGCCAGTTTTCCTACCACTTTTGATAAATTTCCCCTGTTGTTCCTTAGGACGCATGGGTTATAACAGCAGGAAACTAGTTTCAGTTCCATTGCCTGGTCAGATGAATCCAGATTTCTGTTGTACCATGCTGATGGGAGGGTCAGAATTTGGCAGAAAACACCATGAAATCGATAAACACTTCCTGTCAGGTCTGGTAGAGGTGGAGTAATGGTTTAGGAATTTGTTTTCTGGGTGCTCTGATACCTGTGAATGGATGTTTCGACAGTTAGACTTACCAGACCAATGTGGCCAATCAAGTTCATCCCTCCATAGCAGCTGCTTACAATATGGCAGAAGGACACTTTCAGCAGCATAGTAACCATGCCTGAAGGAAGGCTCTTATAGGTGTGGACTGGTTCCAGGATCATGACAACAGGTTTTCCTTTCTGCAGTCCTATATAGCATCTCTGGAGGTAGAACCGGCTGTTCAGAGGACATCAGCTCCTCCATCTAAATTGCTGCGGCTGCGAGAAGCTACCCTGTCCACATGGTCCAATATTTCTGCAGAACAATTTCAACATCTATTCGAATCTATGGCATGATGAATTGCTGCTGTCCTGCAGGCCAAAGGAGGTCCAAAGCACCACTACATGGCTGTCTCTAATAAAGTGACCATTCAGTGTATTAAAAGTTTCTTATCACTGCTTTTACTATTGATTTATGAGGAAAAAAAATGAAACTGCTGCAATGTTGTCTTGGGCCATTAGGTGAGCACTGAGTGGGCATATTAAACACTGTCTAAAGCTGTTTAGTGAGAACTGTAAAGGTGTCAGGGCATAGCTATAGGGAGTGCAGAGGTAGCAGTTCCTACTGGGCCTAGGAGCCTAAGGGGGCCCAAAGACCCTTGTGCCGCATAAGAAGACATCAGCATTATAGAAAGTGCATGCTGGGAGTTATAGATTTTGCACTGAGGCCCAAAATGTTCAAGTTAGACTTCTGGCTGGGGGGAAGTGATTAGGTGAAGAATTTGGCATGGGGGGCGCTGTTTCAATTTTTGCCTCTGGCAGCACGAAGGCTATGTGCTTCCCTGTCCCTTGGCCCAAAGTACTTAAAGGGTTTCTGTCATCAGAATTTAGCATTGCAAACCGAGTGTCATTTGCAATGCGCAAATGACACCTGATGACAGATATGTAAATTTTATAGTTTTCTGTAGCGTAGTTTTTGAGAAAATTGCGTTTTTTAAATATGTAAATGAGCTTCCCTAGGTGCAGGAGGTGTTAACCCTGCACCTAGTTGCGGCGTAATTCCTCCTCTTACCCCTCCTCCGTTCCGGTGATTGACAGGACCAGGCAGCTAGCTCTTTTGGCTGCCGGCCCTGTCCGAGTCCGAAATCCCGCGCCTGCGCATTGCAATCACCAATGCGGGCGCATTGAGAGCCGCCGGCCGCCCGGATCCCGGCTTCCTCAATGCACGGATTGTTGATCGCAATGCGCAGGCGCGGGATTTCTGACCCGGACAGGGCCGGCAGCCGAAAGAGCTAGCTGCCTGGCCAGGTGTCATTTGCGCATTGCAAATGACACTCGGTTTGCAATGCTAAATTCTGATGACAGAAACCCTTTAAGGAAGGGGGGCACAAGTTGATCTCTTGCACCAGGACCCATGAGCCTTTAGTTACGCACCTGATAGGTGTTATAACTGAGAACTGTATGATAGTTTTGGCATACTAAGTAGGCATTGTGTGCGGTATTAACTGTGGTAAAAGCTACATTCACTTCAGAGGTGAACCAACATTTTGATTCCTGAACATCATAAACTTTCTCTTCTTCCTCCCTTTGTATTTTACATCATTATTTGTGAACAGACTTGTTTCACATTTCTATGATGAATGGATCCTCAACATAAAAAGATTTAAAAACACTGTTGTGGACCAACCTATGCCCATTAACCCCTTCACAAGCATAGATCACCAGAGATGTTACATGATGAACATACTGTATATATTCTTTGTCTCAATCAGTGTTTTTTGGGAGGGATCTTTTCACTGCTTCTATCATACAGCTGTACGTCCATGTTCACTCCTGTGTACAAATAACTGGGGTGTCAGCAGTATTTGGCTATAATGACATGCTGTACAGCGGTCGGGGCGTCATCTGTGCACTGATTTAGCACTTCTACATCAGTGACCACAGCACAGAACTAATATTTACAGTGCTATGACAAATGAGTTTGTAAAGATCTTCTCTGGTCCTGGACGAGAGCTCCATGTACAATGGTGTCTGTCTCTTAATAAAGCCGCAGAAATAGAATCTATATCCATCATGTTAATGGAGATCAGAAAGGTCAAGAATAATGACCACATAAACGATTTACCCAGTAACTTCCACATTCAGTGTGCAAATTGCAAGACGTGTCACAGCCAGAATCCCCCTGTACTGTTCAGCACCAATTATCATTGAGCCCAATGTACTGTACAGCACAGAGTATCACTGAGAACTACCCTTTACTGTACAGCACTAAGTATCTGAAAAAGTCCCCCTGTACTGTGCAGCACTGAGTATCGCTAAGAGCCCCCTGTGCATCAAGAAGTATCTCTAAGAGACCCCCTTTACTGTACAGCACTAAGTATTTCAAAAAGTGCCCCTGTACTGTACAGCACTGAGTATGACTAAGAGCCCCCCTTTACTATACACACTAAGTATCACTAAAAGCCTCCTGTACAGTACTGCACTATCACTAAGAGTCCCCATACTATACAGAGCTGTGTTTCACGAAAAGCTTCTGATGTACTGTATAGCACTGAGTATCTCCCACCGATCAGCTAGTAATGGCATATCCTGAGGGTAGGCCATCACTTCCTAAAGACTGGAAAACCCCTTTAGTGGTGGGTGGAAAAGGAGAGGTGGAACAAAGGGCTTAAAATGAGGGAGGAAAGATAAAAAGCCATTTTGTATCATCATAGACATTAAAAAGCCCAGCCACTGCAGTTCAGGGGTTAATATATGATGAATATGCACTTCCAGTGGTAAAGGTAGTTTATATGGCTTTATTATGTACTTTGTATTGCAAAACACTGTATATGTGAAGAAAATGGTTAAGTGGCAGCCTTTAGAGATAGTTGCCAGGTGGTGGGCTGGTCCCATCTTTCCAGTTAGTGGCTTGTTGGCAAGAAGAAGAAGAGAGAAGACATGCTTAGTAGTTGTTGATATGTAAGCCAGATAAGCCGTAGTTGAAGCAAACACAGAAGAAGCCTGTTCCAGGGAGACATCCCTGTGAGTGAGAAACTGTCAGAAAAGCACCTACTCAGAAGTGTAGTCGTGCACATGCAGTCGCTGCTCTTGATCTTGAAAGAGTACTTCTATGCTCGCGCCACTACTCTTAGAGGAGGTGCAATCAGAAGATTGACTGGGCCGGGCTAGATGTTACTCCTCACAGTTTTGTCTAGCATCCATATTTGCGTGTCCACAGATTGGAAAAGACTTGCGTTACTCTATTCATCAAGGGAACATGAGCTAGGTTAGTATTTTTTGGGGGGCACTATGGGAGCACTTATGTGGACAAGATCCTGTGTGGTGGGCACTTAAAGGGGTTCTCTAGGAATTAAGAAAATGAAAATACTTAAATATTACTTCATTACAAATATATTCCCAAATATCTTTCATTTGTTATAATGGCTCGTTTTGTCTAGGGAGCAATGATTAGGAGAAACAAAATGGCCGATGTCCTATTAGTACACACAAAATCTGTCCTAATCACACAGCAGGACAAGTTACTTCACAACACTGAGGTAAAGAGCTGCCTCATCCTCCACACTGCTCTGCTTGTCAGGGATTATGATCCTGAATACAGATGATAAGATCTTCAGCTGAATCTCTGTAGGAAAGGAGTTCATGAGCAAATGTGGCTAATAAACAGCAGGGCTTATGTGCAGTCTCCATCACCACAGTCTGTCCTCTCTGTACTTCACATCTCCTCATGAACTCCATTCCCACAGAGATTCAGATATCATGTGTATTCAGGATAATAATCCCTGACAAGCAGAGCAGAAAGGAGGATGATGCAGCTCTTTACTTCAGTATTGTGAAGTAACTTGTCCTCCTGTGTGATTAGGACAGGTTTTGTTTGTACTAACAGGACAGCAGCCATTTTATTTCCCCTGATGATTGCTCCTCAGACAAAACAAGCCATTATAACTAATGAAAGGTATTTGGGAATATATTTATAATAAAGTAATATTTGCATATTTTCATTTTCTTAATTCCTGGAGAACCCCTTTAAGGGAGCCTTATACTGTGCATGGTTGCTCTTAAAGTGTATGAGTATACCACTGACTCAGTTACTTTTTGTCTTCGTTGTCTGTGGAACAGAAGGGCCGGCCCCTAATAGAAAAGTCCTATCCTTGCCTGTAATTCGAACAATAATAGGGCATGTTCTTTTTTTTATTGTGGAACGACCATGCAGACACATGGACACGGAATGCACACAGAGTCATTTCTGGGGTTTTTTTGCAGCCCCATTGAAGTGAATGGTTGAAAAAACAGAATGGACACAAAAAAAAATACGTTTGTATGCATGAGCCCTGAAGGTCAGGTCCAGGTATCAGGTAACAGCCTTGAAGCGAGACCGGCAGATACACAGAGGAGCCTTGAGTTCACAGCTGCAGATAATGAGCAGCCCGCAGGTGACGATTATCCTGCGCTAATTTCTAGCAGGTTTGTCGGTTTTATCTCCACTAAAGTGTGTCCTCGTAAAGTCTCCTCCTCAGAGAACGCTTCATCTAGACACCAAATTATCCTGCACATTAAAGGCCGTGACAAGTGCAGCCTTGTGAAGTGAGTGTCAAACAGAATACAAGATTCAGTGATGGTCCCATCCCCCCTGTAGAATCACCTTTTTCACAAGCTCCAGCTCTTCACCACTGTGAACTGAATGTGATGAACATCAGGGTTGCCAACCAGATTTTTTTCTTTTTTTTCTGGTCAACTTATCCCAAAATCACGGACAGCCAACAATTTTTACAAGCAAATTGGAAAACCATAATGAATGATAAAGCGTATAAGTAATTCATGTCTATAGCTCAATATAGCGTACTGGTATCCGGTCGTCACCCAATCCAAAGGAAGCACTGCAGTGGGAAGGGACAGTCCCCAAGTCAGTAAGCACAGAAATCCCAGCAAGAGCTTTATGCTTCAATCAGGTTCATATTTTATTGTATCTCATGGAATACAATCTCAAGACTTATTTCAGCCCATCCAGCCTTCGTCAACTTGACAAAGGCTAGACAGGCTGAAACACATCCTGAGATAGAGTTGATCCATCCCTAAACTGTAACTCTTCTATTCATCTATCACTTTCTATCCGCTATCTATCTTCATCTCTTCCCTCTATCCTTGCATTCCTTCTCCTTTTTCTCATGTCAATGTTCTGTGGGTGGGGGTTACATTCGATGCTCTGGTGCCCTTGTGTCATGAGGTCTCAGTCTATTTACATGTCAGCCATCTTTGTGGCTCCTGCACTGAGGTATCCTGCTTCCTTCCAGGATTAACATTTTCATATATTGTACACCGAAATACAAATGGAGGCACCCACCATAAATAAGTGTGTGTGAACAAAAACTACAAACGCCGATAAATAGCACACACTACAGATGTATGTACAAAAATCACCTTTATTAATACATAATATAATGTCTAAAAACCATTAAAATCAATGGCGGTCACATGCACAGAGGTAAATTACTTGGGAGGTCGACTAGAATGTAAATCCAATTGTATAAAAATAGATATGGGCATGACTACTAGAGATATAAGTAATATCATGTATATAGTATAATACTAGTACCAAAGAAACTAATAGGTAGCCAATACGTAATCACATCCATACACATAATTACCAGTATATGATACAGACCAGTGTAGCCTCCAGCCCCTGGGGGCACAATGCGGGCATATTACAGGGGGGCACAATGTGGGCATATTACTGGAGGGCACAGCTGGTCATATTACTGGGGGCACATTACTGGGCATATTACTGGGGGACACAGCTGGGCATATTACTGGGGGCACATAACTCGGCATATTCCTGGGGGGGCACAGCTGGGCATATTACTGGGGGCACAGCTGGGCATATTATTGGGGGCACATAACAGGGCATATTACTGGGGGCTCAGCTCGGCATATTACTGGGGGTACATAACAGGGCATATTACTGGGGGCACAGCTGGACATATTAATGGGGGCACATAACTGGGGAATAATTACTATGTAATTACTACTATGGAGCAGTAAGGGGACTGGGTGGGATTAGGTGTATAGTTATGTTTTGGGTGGAGTTAGGGCGTGGCCTAGTGCTGAAAGAATTTGCCCGCTTTGCGCGCCACACAATCTGTCCCTCTTTGTCCCTTTAGAAAGTTGAGAGGTATGGTTTAGCCATGATGTCCTCCTCCCCCAGTTCCAGGGTTGCCAACCGTCCGTAAATTTACGGACAGTCCGCAAAAAATCGTTGTTTTTCTCTGCCGTCCATAGTGTCCGGCAGAAAAAAACAGCGTCCGTTAATTTTGGTGCATGCGTGCGTAGAACAGACTGTTCAGGCAGTGCAAAGAAAGTCCCGGCGGCGCTCCCAGCCGCAAGGATCAAGTTACCCGGAGGGGCCAGGCGGGCTGTCAGCAGAACGAAGGAGGCTAGGAGGAGCCAGCCAACTGCCGTGCTGAGGCGAAGAGGAGGAAGCGCAGGCGCAGTCAGTCGGGCAAGCAAAGGAATACAACCAGCTAGCAGTCGTACAGACGTCATGACATCATCATGCGGTGCGCCGCTGGGAGTTACAGTGGCATGGAGAACTGTCTTAAGGAATCAGGTAAGTATGTAATTTTTGTTTTTATTTCACTGCTGGGACACTATATGGGGGTTATCTGTACCAAAGGGGGCTATCTAACATCTGGGGGGAACTATGGGGACTACCTGAACTACAGGGTGCTATCTAAACAACTTTGGCACTACAGGGACTATCTGAACTAAAGGGGCTGTCTAACTCCTGGGGGCACTATGGGGCCTATCTGTACTAAAGGGGGCTATCTAAACTACTGGGGGCACTCAATGGGGCTATCTAAACTACTGGGGCACTACATGGGGCTATCTATTCTACTTAGGGCACTATTTGAAGTAAAGTGGGCTATCTAACTTCTGGAGGCACTATGGGGGTTAACTGATCTACAGGGACACTACTGGGACACTACATGGAGCTATCTAAACTACTTGGGGTACTATAGGAGGCTACCTAAACTACTGGAGGCACTAGAAGGAACCATTTAAGCTACTGGGGGCACTAGAGTGGACCGTTTAAGCTACTGGGGGCACTATAAGAGGTATTATAATTACTGGGACCATTACAGCGGGTTCTTATTATGTCTGGTAGCACTACTGGAAGCACTATGGGAAAAATTATTACTATTACCAGGGGTACTATTGGGGGTGTTACTATTATTAGTACAATATCGAGGGCACTACTGCTAAAAGGGCTACTCGTGGAGCATTATCACTGTTGGCGCACTATGACTAATGAGGGCTCTCTGGGAGAGAATTATTACTATCAGTGGGACTTTGGGGAGCACTGTAACTATATGGGGTCCTACCTATATGGCACTGTTATATCTACAGTATAGTATTTGGGGACATTGGGGAGCACAGCGGGCACAGTATTTTGGCCAGCAGCAGGATAACAGAAAAGTGGGTAATCTAAGGTGTCTTTGTGGCAAACTCCGCAGAGAGAAGATGTGGCTGAAATAACTCATCATGGCGGTGTGGGCCAAATAGAGAAGATGAGAAAAGAGAACATCTACATCAGGGAGACATCACTGGATTTATGAGGTATGTGGTGCTGTATCATCTTGTATGTTTGGTATTGGCGATGTAATGTCCATCCAAATATGTGTCACCTATTTCTTCAGCAAGAACTTGCCGGTATATGGTATGTTACTGCTGCAGCCAATCACCAATCAGTGATCTTATGCTGAGAACTGGCTGCAGTGGACACATGCCATACACCTGCACATCAGTGTGCACATCACCAACATTGTGACAGATGTGCACACTTGCCCATTACATGCTTGTCAGTCTTTGTTTACGTGGCAGCAGCAATGATGCCAGAAAGTCCAGTGTGTCACTGCAGCCATATAAACAAAGCACTCAGACTAGAATGGCAGAGATGTAACAGCTGAAAATTGTTGATTTATTTTTCATATGCCATATTTTGTTTTTAAATACTGAACAATCCTCTTTATTCTGGGGCGTGTCCTCTAAAAAGGGGTGTGGTTTATTATGCCCATAAAAATTTGGGGCTGTCCGTAAATTTTGGTTCAGTTGTCCAGAAAAATTTGAAAGGAAGGTTGGCAACCCTGCCCAGCCCTTGAAGTAGATTTACATGTGCTTAGGAGCAACCAATTATCATGAAGGAGGAGTATCTTCCCAACAACTGACTGCTCATTCAGTGGGGGTAAAGTGCTGAATTACTCCACAGTATGAGAATGATCAATCGCTGTTGCAATCGCTTGTCCTCATATGGCTGCATTGTTTCTGGGTAGCATAGTGCAATTTAGACTGCACGATCTGCTGCCCAGAATCAATAATTTACTTGCCTGCTCTAATGACAGGTGATTGGCTGCACCTTTAGACGGGTAGTTTGTTGGGAACGAGTGTGTGCAGGAATGTTCGTCCCCGATAATCTGCCACCATTAAGATTTAGTCACAACTTCCTCACCCAGTCCTGTAGGATTATTGATGACCACCACTCCCAGTCTTGAGTTCCATCCATGACCTCCTTTGCCAGTTCTGAGGGTTTGGCCATGATCTCCTCCTCCAGTCCTGAGGTTTAGCCACAGCTTCCTCTTCCAGGCCTGAGGGTTTCATCACAACATCTTTTCCTGGTCCTAAGGGTTTAGTCACAACCTCCTTTTACAGTACTGAGGATTAAGTCGACATCTTCTCACAAAGTCCTGAGTTTTGTTCATGACCTCCTCTCCTAATCCTTATTTCAGTCCATAGCCTACACTCTTAGTCCTAAGGGTTTAGTTGCAACCTTGATGGCTTGTCTGGCGGTTCTGGTTGCTTCCATGCACCAGAATGTTTTATGTTTTCCACATCTGATCCACATTTTGTGCGGGTCAGATGCGGACCCGTTCAATTCAATGGGGCAGCAAAAGATGCGGACGGCACACCGCATCCATATGTCTGTTCCGTGGCACCTGCAAAAAATAGAACGTGTGCTACTCTTGTCCAGTTCGCGGACAAGAATAGGACCGTTCTATAGAGGGCAGGACATTCCGTTCCACAAAAGGCATAACATACACGGCCGGTATTCGTGTTTTGTGGATCCGCAATTTGCAGACCGCAAAACTGGCTACAGCTGTGTGCATGAGACCTTAATGGTATCACGGAGCTGCCATTATCTTGTGGAGCCAGCAGGAGAGTGGCCAAGCAGGTGGTTGTATTGTAACGGTGGTATGTGTAAAGCGTCCTGCAGACTATTGCTCCTCAGCCTGGGTGGGTTCTGGAGGCTCATAATAAGGCATTAATTGTTTGCGCTGGGAAGTCAGGGGTAAATAAACAGCCAGAAGGATCAATAGGCAGCGAGGTCAGGGATGGACGGATTTACAGCCTGCAGCAGCCGCATAGCGGATCTATGGAGGAGTGAAGACTGTGAACGGCTGAGGGGAGGGGGCTGTGGACCCTCCATGAATTCAATAATCACACTAAAGCTGTATCTGTATGTGTGGCATTTTCATGCTTTTTTTTGTTCAGTTGTTATGTCAAAAACGTCAGTGGTGAATAGAGCCTAATAATGAACGTCTGTAATGATGGATCCGAAACAATCACACGCGACACCTGCCGTCTGCTTCACCGTTCTTCAGATTGATTCGTCACGTTTTCTGCTTGGTGTTATTTATTCTTTGTTTATAGGATTATTGAATACGTTATTAAATGAAGTGTAATTATATCACCATGATGTCTGTGACAACCTCTCAGAGATGTATATAGAGAATAGACAGCACTCCAGAGGTCAATTTGCAAAGTGAGTATTTATTCCTATCAGCCGAACATAGTGCACAACTGTGGCAACATTTCGGGCAAAACAGTGCCCTTCATCAGGCCTAGTTACGTTGTGGCAGTGTGGATGTCGGCCAAGTATCCAAGTATAGTACTTGGCCGACATCCACACTGCCACGACGTAACTAGGCCTGATGAAGGGCACTGTTTTGCCCGAAACGTTGCCACAGTTGTGCACTATGTTCGGCTGATAAGAATAAATACTCACTTTGCAAATTGACCTCTGGAGTGCTGTCTATTCTCTATATACATATGAAGATTGGGTCCCTGAGGTGAAGCAAGGACCCCAAACAGACGTGCACCCTACACTTTGCCCAAGACAGGAGGAGTGCTGTGACTACATTAGCAACACAACCTCTCAGAGATGTTATACAGAAGGTTGTCAGCAGCAATAGACTGAATAGCTGTTATTGTATCATCATGTTAGTGCTGTCAGTAGCAGTGGGTGGGGCTGTGACAACATATCAGTTATAACATAGAAACTGGTTGTCAGCATTAATAGAATATCTCTAGAACAGGGGTACTCAAGTACTTTTGGTAAAGGTCCACCTACCTGAGTCTGCTGTAGGATGCTGCAAAACAAAAAAATATATAAGGAGGGACAACACCAGTGGTGTGTAGCCTTAATAGTAGTAACTGTGCACTGTGCCCCCTTCAGAGGAATAATGCCCTCTGTGCCCCCTTTACATTATCAATGCCCATTGTGCCCCCTTCACATTATCAATGCCCATTGTGCCCCTTTCACTTTTGCAATGCCCATTGTGCCCCCTCCAGAGTAGAAAGTCCCATTGTGCCCTCTCCAGAATAAAAATGCCCATTGTGCCCCCTCCAGAATAAAAATGCCCATTGTTCCCCCTCCAGAGTAAAAATGTCCATTGTGCCTCCTTCACATTAGTAATGCCCTCTGTGCCCCCTCCATAGTAGTAATGCCCTCTGTGCCCCCTCCAGAGTAAAAATGACCATTGTGCCCCCTCTATAGTAAAAATGCCCATTGTGCCCCTTCACATTAGTAATGCCCTCTGTGCCCCCTCCATAGTAGTAATGCCCTCTGTGCCCCCTCCATAGTAATAAAGACCTCTGTGCCCCCTCCATAGTAATAAAGACCTCTGTGCCCCCTCCATAGTAATAAAGCCCTCTGTGCCCCCTCCATAGTTATAAAGTCCTCTCTGCCCCCTCCACATTTATAAAGCCCTCTGT
Organism: Rhinella marina; assembly: GCA_900303285.1. NCBI lineage: Eukaryota > Metazoa > Chordata > Amphibia > Anura > Bufonidae > Rhinella > Rhinella marina. The sequence goes on along the minus strand of ONZH01015050.1, from coordinate 198,122 downwards.
GCCCCCTCCATAGTTATAAAGTCCTCTCTGCCCCCTCCATAGTTATAAAGTCCTCTGTGCCCCCTCCATAGTTATAAAGTCCTCTGTGCCCCCTCCATAGTTATAAAGCCCTCTGTGCCCCCTCCATAGTTGTAAAGTCCTCTGTGGCCCCTCCATAGTTGTAAAGTCCTCTGTGGCCCCTCCATAGCGATAAAGCCCTCTGTGCCCCCTCCATAGTTATAAAGCCCTCTGTGCCCCCTCCATAGTTATAAAGCCCTCTGTGCCCCCTCCATAGTAATAAAGTCTTCTGTGCCCCCTCCATAGTTATAAGGTCCTCTGTGCCCCCTCCATAGTTATAAAGTCCACTGTGCCCCCTCCATAGTTATAAAGTCCACTGTGCCCCCTCCATAGTTGTAAAGTCCTCTGTGCCCTCTCCATAGCGATAAAGCCCTCTGTGCCCCCTCCATAGTTATGAAGCCCTCTGTGCCCCCTCCATATTTATAAAGTCCTCTGTGCCCCCTCTGTATTAAAAAAAAAAAAAAAAACACACACACAGCACCTACTCACCTTGTCCCGTTCCTGAAGCTCACAGTCCTGCCTTCACTGCAGGCACAGATCGCACTGCAGGACTATGTGGGCAGAGCTTATGCAGATTTCCAGTATGCAGGCTCCGCCCACACTGGCCGGCAGCGCGATGTGTGCAGACTGAATGGTGGAGCAGGAGAAGTCTTCCTGATTCAAAGAAGGGGAGGAGCGCGGGGAGCTGCGCGGTGAGTGACAATCTGTATTGATGGAAGCGCTCATTGCTTCTGGACTTCTGGTGCAAGCAGGGGTCCGGACAGCTGGCAGCCGCGGTCCGCATTTGGACCGTGGTCCGCCAGTTGAGTACCCCTGCTCTAGAATATCTCTCTATCTCGATCTAAATAACCATATAGTTGTTTTACTGTTATATTCCATAATGTTAGTAACAGGGTGGGACTGGGACTGGGACAACCCTTCAGTCATTGTGTACAGGTTGGAAGTCAGCAAGAATAGAAGGAAGTTCATGTAAGGGTTCATGCACATGACCGTATGTATTTTGCTGTCTGCAAAAAATACGGATGACGTCCTTCTGCAATCCGTATTTTGCGGAATGGAACAGCTGACCTCTAATAGAACAGTCCTATCCTTATCCGTGATGCCGACAATTATAGGACATGTTCTATTTTTTTGCGGAGTGGACATACAGAAACGGAATGCATCCTTAGTAATTTCAGGGTTTTTTTTTTTCCAGACCGATTGAAATGAATGATTCTGCATAAGGTCCGCAAAAAAAAACCCCAGAATGAACACGGAAAGTAAATACGCTCATGTGCATGAGGCCTTAGTCTGAGGGTAAAGGTAAAGGATATGGCCACATGTGGCATCTTTTTATATGGAAAATCCATGATGTCAAAATGTGGATTTGGTGTCACATTTGCGGTGGATTTCACCATTTGGATTGCAAGGATTGAAATCTGTGGTGTTTAAAGTCCGCACCACACAACACATTTATGTGCGGATTCTTTTGTGGAATCTCCGCAGTCCACACACCACTTGTTGCTATACCCATAAGATGGTCGCAGTAAGAGAAAGTCGTGTATAGAGTGGAGTTACCCTTTAAGCCAGGGGCGTAGCTATAGGGGGTGCAGAGGTAGCAGTCGCTACCTGGCCCAGGAGCCTGAGGGGGCCCAAAGACCCTTGTGCCGCATAAGAAGACACACAGAGCACTAAGGGAAGGGGGGCCCAAGCTGAACTTTTGCACAGGGCCCATGAGCCTTTAGCTACGCCCCTGCTTCAAGCACTGGGATGGTTTATCCACCCAGTTTCCATATGTCCATATTTAGGGTGTAAATTCTATACATTTTGATGCCGTGAAGCGCAATCCTGAACCAATGATGTGCTGATAATCTGCTCCCTGGACACGTGTACTAATGATGTCGACACTGTACCATTCTCCGTCCCTCTGATCTAATTAGCGGTTTGTATATAATGATGAGGAGATGCCGCAACCTAGACTGTCAGGAGCAGACGCCATATCTGAAGATGTAGGTAAATGATGTGCGGCATGAGATTGCTGGTTTTTCACTTTGTGTCGTTAGGAAATTGTATTTAATTACATTCTGGGGAAATATTTTCACTCAACATTGAGATCTGCTAATTAATCTGCATGAAGCGCAGTAATGGATTGTGCTATTATCCCTGGAATTACACGCCCCCCCACTGTTTTTACTTTGCAGCATCTCAACACACGCTCCCTTCCTATAGGGGACATGGAGGCGGATTTACTAATCGGTGTAAACTTAAACAGACCGTCTAAAGATCCGCCAAATTTATCACAGTAGCTTCAGCTGGAGGATGCTGCATGACTAGACACTTTTGTCTAACTGTGTACTAACTATTGGTTGGTATACTGTGCAACAGAATTTTATTCCAAAATGTTGGAATAAAACTGTGCATCTTAAAGCGTACCTGAGTTTTTTTTTAAAAAAAAGTTTGAATAGTGATTTTGCATCTTTGTACAATCATATGTCACGCTCTGGTGTGGGGGGAAAGGCCACACCGAGCGTAAGAAGGATGGGAACAGACAAAACCAGGGGACTGGTCACCTCCTGCAGGGGACCCTAAGACTAGGCCCTAGCTGGCTACCAGTATGAGCTAACCCGGGTGGTAGGAAAGCCCATACGCAGGAACCTAATCTTGATAAACCCTAGATCACCCTGCAGTCTAGTGACACGAGAGAGTAACCCGTTCCTCCAAGCATAAGGAGGAACAAGAGACTCAAAACGGGAATAACCAAAGGAAGGGAAAACACTTAACTTTAAGTAGAACTCAGCAACTGGATCTCAGCCGAGATCCACACCACTCTCAATCAGGGATGTAGAAGATATAACCCGCAAGGGATACTGGGAGAGGAAGAGGTAAATAGCAGAAAGCTAATTGCCAAGCGGCAACAGCTGAGGGGAAGGGGTGTGGAGAACAGCACCCAAACCACAGGGAAGCCTGTCAAACATGTCACTTAGAAAGCCGCGCAGAGCGTCTGATTCCAGGCGCAAGCCCACTCGTGACATTACCCCCCCTTTTACGGGTGACCACCGGGCACCCAGGACCAACTTTATCAGGGTGACACCTGTGAAAGGCTTTTATCAAACGACCGGCATTCACGTCAGATGCCGGTACCCATGACCTCTCCTCAGGACCATAACCCTTCCAATGAACCAGATATTGAAGGGTACCACGAAGAACTCGAGAATCAATGATCTTGACAATCTGAAATTCCAAATTACCATCCACCAAGACAGGCACGGGTGGCAAGGGAGATGGCTCCAGAGGTTCAACATACCTCTTCAACAAAGATCTGTGAAACACATTATGTATTTTCAGGGCCTGAGGAAGTTCAAGACGAAATGCTACAGGATTAATAATGGCCGTGATTTTATATGGGCCAATAAATCTTGGACCCAGCTTCCAAGAAGGAACTTTCAACTTAATGTTCCTAGTAGACAGCCACACAGAATCACCCACATTTAGGTCCGGACCATTCATGCGTCTCCTGTCAGCCACACGTTTGTACCTGTTACCCATATTTATCAAGTTATTTTGAATTTTTCGCCATATGGAAGACAATGATGACGAAAAACGTTCTTCCTCAGGAATACCAGAAGTATCAGAACCAGAAAATGTGCCAAACTGCGGGTGAAAGCCATATGCACCAAAAAATGGTGACTTACCAGTGGAGTCCTGTCTGCGATTATTTATGGCAAACTCAGCCAGAGACAAAAACGAGGACCACTCTTCCTGGTTCTCAGAGACAAAGCATCTCAAATAAGTCTCCAGATTCTGATTGGTACGCTCAGTCTGTCCATTCGTCTGGGGATGAAAGGCAGAGGAGAAAGACAGTTGTACCCCGAGCCGGGTACAGAACGCCCTCCAGAATCTGGACACAAACTGAGTCCCACGATCAGAGACCACGTCAGTGGGAATGCCATGAAGTTTCACAATGTTGTCAACAAACACTTGTGCAAGAGTTTTAGCATTGGGGAGTCCGGGTAATGCAATAAAGTGCGCCATTTTACTAAAACGATCTACAACCACCAGAATAACTGTCTTACCAGACGACTCAGGCAGATCAGTGATGAAGTCCATGGATAGGTGAGTCCATGGTCTGGACGGGATGGGTAATGGAAGTAGGGGTCCAGAGGGACGAGTATGTGTCACCTTAGAGCGTGCGCAGACACTACAGGCTGACACATATTCCTCAACACACTTACGCAGACCTGGCCACCAGAATCTACGAGAGATGAGGTCGACAGTGGATTTACTCCCAGGGTGTCCCGCAAGCACCGAAGAATGATGCTCCTCAAACACCTTATAACGCAAATCAGAAGGAACAAACAACTTCCCGGAAGGGCAAGACTCCGGCGCATCTCCCTGGGCCTCAAGCACTTTAGCCTCAAGATCAGGGTAAAGAGCGGATATCACCACTCCTTCAGACAGTATAGGGCTAGGATCTTCAAAATCACCACCTCCGGGAAAACTACGTGACAAGGCATCCGCCTTCACATTCTTAACCCCAGGACGGTATGTGACAATGAAATTGAATCTGGTGAAGAACAAAGACCATCTGGCCTGCCTCGGATTAAGTCGTCTAGCCGACTCCAGGTAAGCCAGATTTTTGTGATCAGTGAATACCGTGATTGGATGAATCGCCCCTTCCAACCAATGACGCCATTCCTCAAAAGCCAACTTAATGGCCAGTAACTCTCTGTTACCCACATCATAATTTCTCTCCGCCGCAGAGAGTTTTTTCGAAAAAAAAGCACATGGGCGCCATTTACCAGGTGACGGGCCCTGTGATAACACAGCTCCTACCCCCACATCGGATGCGTCAACCTCCACAATGAAAGATTGTGACACATCTGGCTGCACCAATATAGGGGCAGAGGAAAAGCACTCCTTTACAGCAGAGAAGGCTTGCAATGCTGCCTCAGACCACACTGAGACATCCGTCCCCTTCTTAGTCATGTCAGTTAAGGGTTTAACTATAGTCGAATAGTTCTTAATAAATTTTCGGTAATAGTTGGTGAACCCCAAAAATCGCATAAGAGCCTTCAGATTTTCAGGTCGGTCCCAGTTCAGAACAGCACCGACTTTCTCTGGATCCATACGAAAACCTGAAGATGAAAGCAGGTATCCTAAGAATTGCACCTCATGTACCGCAAAAGCACATTTCTCTAATTTTGCATACAACTTATTATCTCTTAAGATCTGTAACACCTGCCTCACGTGATCCTGATGTGTCACGATATCTGGAGAATAGATTAGTATGTCATCCAAATACACGACTACAAACCTCCCCACAAGATGATGAAAAATGTCATTAACAAAATGCTGGAAGACAGCAGGAGCATTGGTCAACCCAAAAGGCATGACCAGGTTCTCAAAGTGGCCCTCAGGAGTGTTAAAGGCCGTCTTCCATTCATCCCCTTCCTTGATCCTGACCAGATTATATGCCCCCCTTAAGTCCAACTTGGAGAACACCTTGGCATCCACAATCTGGTTAAACAAGTCAGGAATCAAAGGAAGGGGGTACGGATCACGGACAGTAATCCTATTGAGTTCACGGAAATCCAGACATGGTCTAAGGGATCCGTCCTTTTTTTTAACAAAAAAGAACCCTGCTGCCACAGGAGATTTGGAAGGCCTAATATGTCCTTTGGCCAAACTCTCAGCAATATATTCCTTCATGGCCGTTCTCTCAGGTCCAGAAAGGTTATACAGCCGAGATTTAGGCAATTTTGTTCCAGGGATAAGATTGATAGGACAATCGTATTCCCGGTGAGGGGGTAAATCCTGACATCCACCTTCAGAAAATACATCAGAGAAATCCGATATAAAAGAAGGAAGAGTCTTAGTGGTTAAAGCAGAAAAAGATGTATTAAGGCAATTGTCAACACAATAATCGCCCCAATCCACAATTTGTCTAGTATGCCAGTCAATGGACGGATTATGTTTGCTTAACCACGGTAAACCTAGAACCACAGGAGCAGGAAGACCTTCCAACACAAAACATGAAATAAGCTCCTGATGAAATTCACCCACTCTTAATTTGATATCATGCACCATCTGAGACAAACACTTCTGAGAGAGAGGTGCAGAATCAATGGCAAACACAGAAATCCTCTTATCCAAAGAACTTGGTGACAATCCATGCATACGGACAAACTGAGCATCAATCAAGTTCACCCCTGCCCCGCTGTCAATAAACACCTCAATTTTCACAACCTTTGACTCTAGCGCCACCTCGGCAGTCAGGAGAAAACGGGTACTGCAGGATGAAGACAAATGCACGTTTTCAGTCTCCCTACCCACTCCACCAAGAGTGAGATGAGAATTCCACGCCCCCTTTTCTTTTCTCTCTTTTAGAGATAGAAAGCATGGACATACATTGATAAAGTGACCTTTCTGACCACAGAAAAAACACACACCCTTTTTATTACCAAGATGATTGCGGGTGGCTACAGGAGTGGCTCCCCTAATTGCATAGGTTCATCCCCAGACATCAACCTAGGGGAATATTCACCCAAAGTGTCATAAGAAGCCGGTACACTATGTGATAGTATGTCCTGAGAGCGGGGGCCCCTAGATCGCTCTCTCAGGCGCCTATCCATGCGTACAGCCAGAGACATAGCGGCCTCCAAAGACACAGGAGTTTCCTGAAAGGCCAAAGCGTCCTTCAGCCTTTCAGACAAACCTTGACAGAATTGGCTACGTAAAGCCGGATCGTTCCATTCAGTATTGGTCGCCCACCTCCGAAACTCAGAGCAATAAGTCTCAACCGGCCGCTTACCCTGACAAAGGTCACGTATCTGGGTCTCAGCCAGGGAGATACGATCCGGGTCATCATAGATAATCCCTAAAGCCTTGAAAAATTCATCTACTGACCGGAGAGACTGCGATCCGGTCGGCAGAGAAAAGGCCCATGACTGCGCATCCCCTTTAAGCAGCGAGATGACCACACCAACCTTCTGTTCCTCATTACCAGAAGAACGTGGCCGCAGTCTGAAATACAATTTGCACGCCTCCCTAAATAGAACAAAATTATCACATTCCCCAGAAAATCTATCCGGGAGGGGGACCTTAGGCTCCAAACAGGCCTGACACTCAGCACCCCCAGAACCACCAGCCGGTGGTCTCTGAATCTGGTTGCGGATGTCCGCCACCTCCAAGCAGAGTCCTGCAGCCGTTCGGCCAGTGCAGCAATAGCATCCATGTCAGCACAAAAATGACATAAATTTTTGTTTGTTGGCGGGTTATAATGTCACGCTCTGGTGTGGGGGGAAAGGCCACACCGAGCGTAAGAAGGATGGGAACAGACAAAACCAGGGGACTGGTCACCTCCTGCAGGGGACCCTAAGACTAGGCCCTAGCTGGCTACCAGTATGAGCTAACCCGGGTGGTAGGAAAGCCCATACGCAGGAACCTAATCTTGATAAACCCTAGATCACCCTGCAGTCTAGTGACACGAGAGAGTAACCCGTTCCTCCAAGCATAAGGAGGAACAAGAGACTCAAAACGGGAATAACCAAAGGAAGGGAAAACACTTAACTTTAAGTAGAACTCAGCAACTGGATCTCAGCCGAGATCCACACCACTCTCAATCAGGGATGTAGAAGATATAACCCGCAAGGGATACTGGGAGAGGAAGAGGTAAATAGCAGAAAGCTAATTGCCAAGCGGCAACAGCTGAGGGGAAGGGGTGTGGAGAACAGCACCCAAACCACAGGGAAGCCTGTCAAACATGTCACTTAGAAAGCCGCGCAGAGCGTCTGATTCCAGGCGCAAGCCCACTCGTGACATCATAACTGTGAAGAAACAGTTATATTTGGACTCCCCTAAAGTATTTTTCAGCCTAATTAGTCCCTGTTTCAGCTGCACAGCTAGATGCATTTCACTCAGAAGCAGGGGGCGTATCCCTTCTGTGAAGTCTGCCAGCACTGTACTGCTGTGACGTCCTTTCCCTTACATTCCACTATATTTGTTTTTATCCCCTGAGCTCACAGAACAGATAAGGGGGGGGGAGATATCACACTTACAGAAACACAGGAGGCTCCTATACTCTTCAAAAGCTGGGTAGAAGCAGCTGTGTAGAAGCAGTTCTTTCATCAGGCTCTGGAACTCAACTAGCTCTGACATGCCGCCGTTTCCTTTTAACCATCTTCTGTGTCTCCGTTACCAGGGGTGGATCTTGCCTGACAACAGGCAGTGAACTGCAACTTAGGTGTAAGTGAGTCCCCTAGTGGCCATGACTTTACAGCTTTTTTCAGGTGGATGCGGGCAGATTTTTTAAATGAAGTGATTTACAAATTTGCCAGTTACACCGTTCTCTATGAAATGAAATGGTGCGAAAGTACTGTGATTCATTAATCAACATCCTGGTTCCCTACCAAGTCACGTCCCTTTCATGCTAAACCATGCCCCTTGGTGGAGGAGTAGCTGGACGGCTGGACAGTGTGTTTTATTGTTTTATTTTTTCATAAATATGTAGCATGGTTGCATGTCTGTTTTTTTTTACATCTGTGTGTCATCCATTTTTGACGTGCGTGAGAAACAAAAGCAAAGTATGGCCAATTTGGCCCATTCTACTTGTCAGAGCATCTTCAGTGCAAAGATCCATGAAAAACGGATCAAACACAGACGGCATCCGTGTGCTGTCTGTGGTATTCACGGATCAATGGACTCAAATCGATTTGTTTGTTCCAGAAAATGGACCAAAGTAGTGCATATATGCTTTTATTTTCCACTGAACCCCCCCCCCCCCTAAAAAACGGACATGTGAATAGATCTATTGAATTCAATTGTTCCAGGTGCTGTCCCTGGAGAACGCGGGCAGCACATGTCCGACATACACTGACATGAAGAAGGGAGCCATGTGATGTGTGTTCATCTAATGACCAGGATAGATTATTATCCACTGAGAGTAAGCAATGAAGATGACATAATACTGACTTTATATACTGTATACACACACAATGGGTACAGCTGCATTACCCTGCATTCTATTACGTTATGTATCTGTACATACCTGATTGCCGGTAACGATCCCGCAATGTCAACTGGAGCGGTAGGCTCCTCAGTAATAACTGTGCATTTGGCCATCAGTGATAAACAGACTGACATCTCGGGAGCTGAACTCTGAGGACGCGGTGGGCGCCACACTGGACCCAGTGCGTCACGGCTGCATCGTTAAGCCTCACAGCTCCTGTCCTCTGATAATATGGTAATTGCTAATTGCTGATTCTTATCTGCTCCACACTCGTTAGGGCACCAGACCCGCGGCGTGATTACCGCTTCCCACACGGCCACGTACGCAGGGACACATCCATTAACTGAGGTTTAACCTCTGACCCTGAGGATTTGAGAACAATATCTGATTAGGAGGGAATATCACTACAGCAGCATCTTCATACTACAGGAACAACATCACCAACATCTCTCACCTGCACCATCAGGTGGAACTACAAGTGCCAGAATGCTACTGTCTATGAGCACTCACACCTGAAATAGGCAGAGATGATTTAGAGAGGAAAAGATGGTCAGGTTTCCTGATGTAGTTTTGTTAGCCAAAATCAGTAGTGAATTCAAAAAAGGAGAAGTCGTATCTGTCTATTATACTTTCTCTCCTTTTTTGATTCACTCCTGATTTTGGTTTCAAAATCTGCATCAGGAAACCTGACAGTGTGGCCCTAACTTTAGAGAGGAAGAGATGAGGTGACCGCTGTGGTGACAAGAATTACCAGCCAGCCTTGCATAAAGGATGCCTTGTTATGCAGATTATGCATCATCCATGGTGACATGAACATCCATAGTGACATGATCTAGGGGAGCAAGAGCAGAGGATGGGAGTGGTAGTGGCTCTGGCTGTTACAGTCTATCACAAAGGCTTTTCTCACACTGTTGCTCCGTAGGCCATGCCAGTGAATGGAGGACGAACCCTTTCTTCTCCCCAGCACACACCATGATGGGGGCTCTTGCCTCATGGTAGTTGAGGTGCCCTATGATGTTTAGTGTTTGCATGGGTGAAAAGCAGGACACGTGGAGTACTATGGCTGGCGTATGGTGCAGGAGTTAGTAACCAGGCCAGATGTAGAAAACAAAATGTCTCTTTTTTCTAAAGTGGAAAATAGGAGTTGTAGTACATCCAATGATAGCAAAACTCAGCTCCAATTGTACACAGTGCAATTCTTCCCAGATAATGAAGTATGCAGGGGCGGATTGGCCATAGACCTTACAGGGAAATTTCCAGATGGGCCGATGCCCACGGGGCTGCCTGAGCCCTCCTCATGGCAGCCAGTGAAATTTTTGGAGATGTAATTTGTGCTGCTGGCAGTATTTTGTGATGGACTTTGGTATTTGGCTCTGTTGGGGGTAACTCAGCACACAGTCATTAATGTCTAAACCACTAGCAGCAAAAGTGAGTGCACCCCAAAGTAAAAATGTCCAAAGTGTCAATATTTTGTGTGGCCACCATGATTTTCTAGCACTGCCTTAACTCTCTTGGGCATGGAGTTCACTAGAGCTTCACAGCATTGCCACTGGAATCCTCTTCAACTCCTCCATGATGACATCACGGACCTGGTAGATGTTAGAGACCTTGCGCTCCTCCCCTTCGATTTCAGGATGCCCCACCAGATGCTCATAGGTTTTAGGTCTGGAGACATGGTTGGCCAGTCCAGCACCTTTACCCTCAGTTTCTTTAGCAAGGCAGTGGTCATCTTGGAGTTGGGGTTTGGGTCGTTATCATGTTGGAATACGGGTATCAAAGTGTTTTATCTTCAGTGTTGTCCCATGAAAAACATTTACAAACATGTGTGTAATGTACTTACTTTTGTGAGATACTGTAATACATATATGTGTATATATATATTATTATATATATATATATATATATATATATATATTTAACCCCTTCACCCCCGGAGCTTTTTTCGGTTCTGCATTTTCGTTTTTGCGCTCCCTGCCTTCAAACAGCCATAATCTTTTATTTTTCTGTTCACATAGCTGTATGAGGGCTTGTTTTTTGCGGGGACAAGTTTTGACTTTCCAACGCCACTATTTAATATTGCATACGTTGTAGTGGGGAAGCGGGAAAAAAAATTCCAAACCGGGTGAAATTGCAAATAAAACGCTATTCCGCTACAGTTCTACGGATTTCTTATTTACAGCGTTCGATGTGCATTAAAACTGATCCGTTACTTTCATTCTACTGGTCAGTACGAATCCGGCAATACCTAATATGTATAGTTTTTCCTGCGTTTCATAGTGATTAAATAATTAGAAAGTTGCCCTTTTTTTTTTTTTTTTTTTCCTTGTCAAATCTTGACCCCTATAACTTTTTGGTATTTATGTGTTACAGAGCTGTATGGGGGCTTCATTTTTTGCGGGACGATCTGAAGTTTTTATTGATACCATTCTGGGTGGTGTGTATGACTTTTTGATCACTTTTTATTTAATTTTTTTTTAGAAAAAAAAGCGACAAAAAACGGCAAATGGCCATTTGGACGCTTTTTTTCCGCCACACAATTCGCTTTGTATTGGAATTTTTTTTTATATTTTAAAAGTACGGGCGTTTTTCGGTCACGATGATACCCATGATGTCTATATTTATTGTTATTTAGGTATTTATTTTTTACTTATACGGAAAGGGGGGTGATTTGAACTTTTACATCTTTTTTTATTTTTTTATATATTTTTTAACTTTTTTTAAAAATTTTTTTTTTTACTATTAGAAAGCTCAAATATGGGCTTATATATTGTGGCTTTTTTTTTTTTTTCTTTATGAGCAATTCTGGGTTTTATAGACTCAGAAAAGACATGAATTGCTCATTTCTTATCCTGGCCTTCCATCTAGTGGCCAGAATAAGAATTGCACTTTGAAAACTGTAATCCTCACCAGCGAGGATTACAGTTTTCATATGGTGTACAGACACCCCGATTGGCCACACGGGGTGTCTGTACACCACCCGGAAGCGAACGCTTCCGGGTTTAGCCGCAACTAGATGCCGTGATCACGTGTGATCACGGCATCTAGTCAACCCGGAAGACGCCGCCGATGTAGTAGGTAGCGGCAAATCTCTTGCTGTTAGAAACAGCAGAGACTTGCCGGCCATGACGCCCGCCGCACCCGCGAGCGGGCGCGCCATGTGCCCGCATCGCCCCAGCGCCCTACATGTTACGGCGCTGGGGGTGAAGGGTTAATGTTTGTGTTGTGTCGCTAAAAGATGTCCATAGTGTTCCCCACAACATTGACCTCTACAGCAGCCATCCCCCCTTAATAATGACCTCCACAGCAGTCTACCCCCTTAACTTTGACCTCCACAGCAGCCTGGCCCTTTAACAGTGACCTTCAGAATGCTCCACCCATTAACTGTGACCTTCAAAGCCCCCACCCCTATAAACAGTGTTCTTCACAGTGGTCCGGCCCCTAACACTGACCTCCACAGCACCCTGTCCCTTAACTTGACCTCTACAGCGCCCCCCTTAATAGTGACCTCCACAGCAGCCCACCCCCTTAACAGTGACCTCCACAGAGACTCACCCCTTAACAATCACATCACAGCATCTCACCCCCTTAACAGTGACCTCCACAGCAGTCCGCCCCCTTTACAGTGACCTCCACAGTACCCGATCCCCTTAACTGTGATCTCCACAGTGCCCTGCCCCATTTACACTGACCTCCACAGTGGACCGACCCCTTAAAAGTCACCCCACAATGCACCGCCCCCTTAAAAGTAACCTCTACAGTGCCCCACCCCCTTCATATTGACCTACACAGTGGCCTGCCCCCTTAACAGTGGCTTTCACAGTGCCTGCCCCTTAACGGTGACCCCTACAGCACCTTGCCCACTTAACACTGACCTCCACAGTACCCTGCCACCTTTAACTATGACCTCCCCTTAACAGTGACCTCTGCAGTGATCTATCCCTTAACAGTGACCTCTACAGGACCCCACACCCTTAACAGTGACCCCCCATACACACACACACACACAGCGGCCCACTCCCTTAACATTGACCTGCACAGGGCCCATCCCCTTTAAGTGACCTCACCACTGCACAACACCACCTTAGGCTACTTTCACACTCGTGTTAAGCAGGGAACAGCCTGCTGGATCTGTATAAACCATTTATACCCGGGGACTGGTCGGTCCCAGTTTCAGTTTCCGCCTCAGGCAGCAGAAATACTAGGTGTACCCCTATATACACTCACTGGCCACTTTATTAGGTACACCTGTCCAACTGCTCGTTAACACTTAATTTCTAATCAGCCAATCACATGGCGGCAACTCAGTGCATTTAGGCATGTAGACATGGTCAAGACAATCTCCTGCAGTTCAAACCGAGCATCAGTATGGGGAAGAAAGGTGATTTGAGTGCCTTTGAACGTGGCATGGTTGTTGGTGCCAGAAGGGCTGGTCTGAGTATTTCAGAAACTGCTGATCTACTGGGATTTTCACGCACAACCATCTCTAGGGTTTACAGAGAATGGTCCGAAAAAGAAAAAACATCCAGTGAGCGGCAGTTCTGTGGGCGGAAATGCCTTGTTGATGCCAGAGGTCAGAGGAGAATGGGCAGACTGGTTCGAGCTGATAGAAAGGCAACAGTGACTCAAATTGCCACCAAGGTAGGCAGAAGAGCATCTCTGAACGTACAGTACGTCGAACTTTGAGGCAGATGGGCAGATGGGCTACAGCAGCAGAAGACCACACCGGGTGCCACTCCTTTCAGCTAAGAACAGGAAACTGAGGCTACAATTTGCACACAAGCACATCGAAATTGGACAGTAGAAGAGATTGGAAAAACGTTGCCTGGTCTGATGAGTCTCGATTTCTGCTGCGACATTCGGATGGTAGGGTCAGAATTTGGCGTCAACAACATGAAAGCATGGATCCATCCTGCCTTGTATCAACGGTTCAAGCTGGTGGTGGTGGTGTCATGGTGTGGGGAATATTTTCTTGGCACTCTTTGGGCCCCTTGGTACCAATTGAGCATCGTTGCAACGCCACAGCCTACCTGAGTATTGTTGCTGACCATGTCCATCCCTTTATGACCACAATGTACCCAACAACATCTAATGGCTACTTTCAGCAGGATAATGCGCCATGTCATAAAGCTGGAATCATCTCAGACTGGTTTCTTGAACATGACAATGAGTTCACTGTACTCAAATGGCCTCCACAGTCACCAGATCTCAATCCAATAGAGCATCTTTGGGATGTGGTGGAACGGGAGATTCGCATCATGGATGTGCAGCCGACAAATCTGCGGCAACTGTGTGATGCCATCATGTCAATATGGACCAAAATCTCTGAGGAATGCTTCCAGCACCTTGTTGAATCTATGCCACGAAGAATTGAGGCAGTTCTGAAGGCAAAAGGGGGTCCAACCCGTTACTAGCATGGTGTACCTAATAAAGTGGCCGGTGAGTGTATATATATATATATATATATATATATATATATATATTATATTAGCCCATGTGTAGCAGTTATACTAAATACAGGGGGCCAAATGAGATGGCTCAAGACATCTGGTGGAATATGACCTCTCTTACCTTTGTATTTCTTGTCTCTGCAGTAGAGACCCTGCCCTATGTTTTCTCAGGTTTTTCTGCTACCGTCTTGCTGGAGAGAAGAATGTGGCTCATCAATACTCATTACGGTAGAGATAAAAGCCGCCATTGTTTTGTGCATTGATCCCATAGAATGTGGCCGCATTCTCATCCATTCACGTCATGGGCAGAACATTTGTATATTACAACGGGAAAAGTAAATAATGTCATGAGCGTGTGTTGTATCTAGGAGCTACTTTTACAGTTGTACGCAGTCGCCGCTGATTGCCTCGGTCACACAAACATCACCTTTACCACAGCGTGATAACAACTGTAATTTCTCCTGATTCATTCCAAGCGTTTTATTATATATTTTTCCGCCTCAAGAGCATTTGATATTTTCTGTTTTTCAACAAAAGTGATGCGTTAATTGGGTCGGCGCAGAGGTCGCCAGAAAACCAGTGAACGCCTGGATGTGATATTTACTGTAAATTGTAAATTGATGCGGCGGCGGGTGAAGCAGAATTGTGCCGTTTTACATTTGAATAACGAGCTGACCTCGGATAAGTGATCCCGCTGTCTGTGAAAGGAACAAATCCAGACGCTCCCAGAGCAGCAGATGATGAAGAGACAAGTCACAACACAAATCACGTCTCAAAATTATTATACTGCAGTCGACACAACTGCATGGTCAGGTGATCCGTGTGACTAGCGATTGCAGGTGACCACTGTCCCCGAGGTCGTCACTAATAGATTTATTGCCGTGATAGAACAGACGACAAGAATCTGTGGCCAATGAAAAAGTGTAAGTTGAGAACTGGACAACTGAGATCACTGCTGAGGGTCACTGCAATCGCTGGGGGGTTGGGGCATCATCCAAGTCTTCATCCAGCTGCCATCATCACAGAGTCATCATACAAGGATCAGGAACATCTGGAAGACAGGATCTGGGGGTGGTCATTGTCTTGGGGGTCATCTGGAAGTCCCCATGTTCTGAAAGTCCTCATTTGGGGATCATAATCCAGAGTTCATCATCTTGGGACCATCACCTTGAGGTCATCATCTAGGGTTCATTATCTGGGGTCTAAACATCATGAAATAATAGGGAACTACACAGACCTATGTCACAACATACATATGCAGTGGCCGGGTTTGGGGTGGCCCCCAACACTACGCTGGGTCCCCGGGACATCGTTGAGGTGTCACCACATGTTGCTTCTCCCAGGAAGGGATGGTAAGGCATAATGCACCGCAATAGGAAATAAATCCAGGGAGTCAGGGTCTGCAGTAAACCAGGGTGCTTCTTTACTGGAGGAATTCAGGTACAAAACAATACAGGTGAGGCATAGGGCTGGCTTCTCCAGTCTCCTCCCTGGCAGAAGAAAGGTTTGATGCTGAGGAAAGGCCTGAGCTAGCTGTCACCCTCTCTCATAGAACGCTGGTACCCTGGCCAAAGGCTGGTGATCCAAGGTCTCAGCGTCTTCTTCTGGTCACTCCACAGTCTGGCAGAGAGTCTCCTCTTCTAAGCACTGATCCCTAACTGCAGAACAACAAGGGCCTGTAACTGTTCTCCTTAAATAGAGTTTCTGGCTGAACTAGAAGCTTGTAGTGGAAGGGGTGGCGTGGAGAAACTCAGCACAAACAAATATAATGTTACAACTCCGTCTCTCATAGACTTACATTAGAGCGATACTCAGTGGCAACAACACAGCAGTTTTTTTCAGACAAAAACAGATTTTCAGACATAATAATAGAGCTAAACCAGACATTCAAAAGGTCAGTCTGTCTGGTTTTGGTGGTAAACAAGTCTCACTTTTTTCCCTCCAAAACATGCTCCTTTAAACCTTATGGTAGCGCTGAAAAATTACTACGTACTCATTCTAAGCTAGAAAATCCCAAAAGTCTCTCACTATTCCTTAACCCGTTGGTCACCACAGGTGATCTGTGCGAAACACACGCCAGTGCAACTGAGCTTGCCCAGCTTGATATAGATACAGTCTTAAGGCAGATATATTAAACGCACAAAATGGAAATAGCTGAGGGATCTGAAAAATCGCAATGTGTATACAGGCACAGGAGGGTATGTCTAGACGACATGATAAAAGGAAGGATGCATTTTAGCCTAATATAATGATTAGTTTGATATTTATCTATATAGTTATATATGAGACATTCTACATGACTGATCCTAAACAACTTCTCAAAGAGAATTCACGAGCTATCCAGCCCAGCTCTAGCACATCCTCGCTAGTGCAGTCATACACCCTTGGATATTGCACTGCTAATTTCTATTATCTAATTTCGAATTACTCATGAGTGGAGTACTCTAGTTTTCTTTGTGGCGAGTAGTACATAATTCATCATCGGTTATTCAATACATGCCATTTTTAATTAAACTTGGCCCATCTAGAAGCTCTAACAAAGTACTCGATATGTAAATCTGAAGGTCTAGGATTTATATAATGCATTTTTACTCTTTGTTCCTGGGTTGTTCCCTTTCTAAGCTGCTCGCTCGGCCACTTATATTCTCCTCTACGAGAAACATTTCTTATACTGTTCTAGAATAAACCTGGACCACACTCCCATTGCATCTCCCTTCACAACTCCGATGCGACGGAGCATCCTCTATCTAGACAAACTTAGCGGCCAAGTACGCCCTGTCCATGCTGGGAGTTGTAAGTTTTCAGCAAGTAGCTGGAATGCAGGCCGAAAATGCGTGAGAACATGATCTTAGCATGAACATGACATATATTATGACCGATAAAGCGTCAGTGAATGTCTCATCCAATGGTAGCACACAGAGTATAATCTTGCGCATCCTCACACTCAGTGGAAGGTGCACTGATGGTAAACAAAGGTAGATTGGTTTCGAGCAGATTACTGACGTGCCGTAAATATCACGTAACTAGAGAGCCGGCACGCGCTCACCGGCTAACTTCTCTGCGTGGACACCTCAAATTAGTGGTTTAAGATAATGCGTATACGCTCCTCCTTGCAAGTAACAATGCGTCATCCCACGTGTAATAACTCCAAACATTGTCTCTTTAATTGCAGATACTTAAGTAGTCTGTACCGCACGAAGTGCACCAATGAAGTCGAGAGGAGGTTGCACCAAAGGGCAAGATACTTACAGAGTGGTTGTCCAAACGTTTACCCACCTAATAGACTTTTAATGAGACGGCATCAGTGTATCTTATGACGTAAATTTATTAAGCTCGAGCTTCAGAGTCATACAATAATATAAATTGACCTAAATGTACCTCAACACCTGCTACATTAGTCTCTCCAACATATTTGACGCTTTAAGGATAATAGTAGTTCCAGTTCCTTCTGTCGTATAACCCTCACACTGTGTATCCTGAGGTGAAGGAAATGCTATAACCTACGATGGCATTGACCTTAGTACTAGAGCCAATTATGTCATTTAGAGAGGGACAGTAACGTTTTAAGGGGTCAGGAGCAATTAGGTCCAATGCATGTCGGACGCTGTGAATTGATCATATCTTAATTCTCTGAGGACCATCTATAATACGTACTCTGTAGAAAAACGAGTGCGGAGTGTCACAGAGTTAAGTGTGAAGCGTGGGTAAGTCACAGTGTGATGAAAAGGTATGATCATGGTTCCGCGTCTGACCTCGATATAAAAAACTGGGAAGTGTGGGGTAGAAAGCCACACAAATCAATAGCGTCTGAGATGCTGGAGGATATAATCGAGGCTAAGCAATCTCTAATACACAAGCAAATATAGATCCACGACCAACATCACAGCAGGGCAAAAGACTAAAAGCATATGAGCTATTTGATTATATTGAGAGCGAGATTGATAGTATGTGCGGAGGTATGGATAACTGAAGTTAGGAAAGTAATCTTGACAATGTATTAGTTAGCAGGAGACCGCTAGTGACGTGTGTGTGTTAGAGTGAAGATCAGGAGCCGATGATACCTTGTGTGTGTCAGGTTTTCTCATACATGGATCTCTTTATTGAACCCTATTGAGAGAGCAGTATAATTCAACATATGGAGTAGTAAACATATTGGTGCACGCTCTTGACGTTAATTTATATGTAATATTCCAGTTATTGGGTTCCCTAGAATAAATTAGAGATCTCCCTAGAGTCAGCAGTTTGCAGACTCCTTAATTGCATAGGATTTTTCAAATATATATATATAGACTCATTTTACCGAGTGTGATATCTTGCTTTGTCATTATTATTATGAAAGCCCGAGCTTCGCACACATGACCCCCCTCATAAGGAAGTGAGTCCACACGCGCAAACACGGTTGCTTGTAGAAGAGACCTATAAGAGCCACTGTACTTAAGTAGCGCTTCACGGCTACAGCAGACACGACATGGATCTAGGCGGGTTGCGACGCGAATTGGTGATCGTTTCCGACAGTTATTTTAAACAATGGTGTGCCCTGAACGAGAGCTTATGATCATGGTCTCTAACCTCCGGCACTCCATCTGGTGGGGTAAAACTACAACTTCCCAAAAGAATGGCCCTTTAGCTCTGGTCTAAATATAGTGCCATAATAAGAAGTGGATGTTACGATGAGAGAATTAATTTGCTCGTGGAAGTATTCTTATCCCAGTATTCATTCAATAACAGGTATGTTGAGTATCGTAGAGTAGTATCTCACATCATGCAACGGGCAATTACATTGTAACCGCAATGTATTATTTGGTTCTCCGGAGTTTATGGATATCACACGTAGGTAACATGGTAAGGTAGAAGGCCTTATCCCTATGCCCCTGCACTGTCCCTAAGAACACCAAACTCCCTAGACTCTCTGAGTCATGGTGTTGTAGTGAATAAACCACTTGGTCTTCTCGTGCGGTCTAGCGAGTATCTTGTATATTATATGACGAGATGTCGTGGCTGTTTTGCCTCATGTGTATAGCGGGACATAGCCTCTGCCAAGACCAATATCTCTGTCTCGGATACAAAGTTATGGATGGTGTGTGTAACTGGTAAAAAGAAACAAATTCCCACTCAAATAGTGTACTCAAGTGTGTAGAGTTAGAATTGCACAATTATTACCGTTGTAGATTGGCCGATGTGATACCGCCATCTACTCCCTGCACTTGGCACCCACGACGTACTAATGAATGCGTCTCGACAGACATTGGTTACTACCATATTTGCCTGACCATCGCTCGTTAGCTCGACATCATAGCTGATAGGGTGCGTTTATACGTAGTATCATAACTCGCGCGGACTATAGATTTCATCAAATTGATCCTAGTTCGCTGTAAGACCTATTACCTAGTGCGCATCAAATATCTATGAATTGAATTACACACTGACGCATAGTTCACCCTCACAGAGACATCATTCTCATACTCTCCACCCACGTTATCATACGAACTACAAACCTAAATCATACTCCTTCCATACTGAATAACAGTTTTCCTAGCCAACTCTTATCAATCTTACTGCACACATATCATAATACAGTTTTTAACCTGTTATATTTTGATTGTTATGCATATACAGATCTTAAACAGTAGTGAACAGTGCTCACAATGTTGGCACCTGCATAATAGTGCCATACTGTGGGCCAAGCAAACACGCCATTTGGTTACATAAATAATATCACGTATATATTGTGCTCCTGAATAAGTTATAGCTTAGTGCTATTGAATTTTTTGTTTTTTAGACAAACCACTATGCAGAATAACTTTTATCTAAGTTACCATACAGGGTTATTTGCTTGCAGATTTCCACCTGGAATTGCGGGGGGCAGACAGTCTACATGGTAACATCTCCTGGATTACAGCATAGGCACGAGTGAAAAAGTGGGATTAATAAATAATAGCATCACCTGGTATATAAAAAAATTACTGGGACGCCAAGTGATACCAAAAGTTTAAAGGGTTTAATCTGTATACTCATCAGTCCCCCAACAGTCGCTGGTGTGTGTCTATATTTAGCTACAATTTACCTTATCACACCGACTGCTCTGAACTCGCGCACGTCTCATGCTCACTTGTCCTAGTGTAGAGCGAATAGAGCGCCGCTGGCACAAGCCGAAAAGTTACAGCCGAGTACCATGGTAAGGATACCTGCTGGGTGTAGGCGAGTCCACTAAGGCTAAAAACAAGTGTGCTAAAAGCAGCAGGTTAATAATTACGAGGTGCACCTATTTCCTCCCTAGTCCTGCGACTAGCTGAGAGCGAGTTGTAGGATGCTTCCCTGAAGCTGGCCATGCCGCTGCTCGCCGCCTAGTATCAGAGACTCCTTATTGAGCTGGAGCGTTGCTGGGGCAATGAGGTTTGACCGACTAAAATGGACAATAGTTGCTCGACAATGTCCCTACTGCGTGTCAGCTTTGTCGAGTGATGACTCGACGAGCGGACCATACACAGAGGACACAATGAAATGCTACACGAAAAATGCGGACAGAGGGTCGTATAGCGAATGCGTTGAAGATGGCGGACAATTGCGCGGTAAGGAGGGTATACCAAAACTCAGCCATGACAGTATTATGGTTGACTCAGAATGGCCAAGCCAAGTCAGAAACCAGAAAGGAAAACCCACCAGTACTAGCGATCGACAACATATATAGGTAGGAGTTCAATATGATAGCTAGAGGCCTATAATAGGCCTTCATAATCTCACATGACCTCACGCATCACGAGAGACGACGATATACATGTAAACAATGAACTAGCGACGCACAGTATCATATTTAGTGGCAGTGAATAGAGTTCACATCGAGCTCCTGCATGATATGAGTGTATGTGGCGCGAAGATTGCTGAGGTTCTAAAAGTACGTGTTTTTTCAGGCACTGTGCAGTAAAAAAATCCCCATGTGGAAGTCCCAGAGATCAGAACCTGAAGGTCATTGACTCTGGTACCGCTGTAAAGGATTGTCGCCATACCTTAAATAGAGTTAATGTATTTATATCAACAATTGCATATTAAGAGACTTTTAATTTAAATGAACCAGACTATTATCACATCTATTTTGTAACATATCAAATATAGAATTAAAACATTGTGCAGACTAGCTCGCCTCATTTGTCGCAGTGTGAGTAAGAACGGAGATGTAGCTTATCTTATCAATTCCTTGTATGCTGAAGATGCAGTTATTCTTATCCCAGTGTCTGTATTTGGTGACTTATAGAATCCTGAAGTTTCTTATCTGTGTCATGTGACCAGGAAATCAGACTCACCAACTCACACAGAGACTTATGTGTGGACAGGAAGTCTAATTCTCTATGATTCATGTTCGAGGCCAGAGCCTCGATTGTCCGTCTGTATGACGGAATGGAATAGAAGCGTGCGGGTGTAGTTTTCGGTCAGTCTGAGTTGTTTGACATACATCACATGCACCCAGCTTACCAATAAGAAGACGAGGTTACTACACTATATGCAAGAACTATTTGCATAAATCTTCCCATCAAGTATAAAACCACCAAGATGCAATGTGCTGATATAATTCAAGCCTTTTAATATCTCATAGTTACAGTCTTCTCACAGAGGTCACTCACGAAATAACAGTTGTGCAGATCTTTTGCGTAGGAGATCACATTCTTCATCTTAAACTGGTGTGTGTGCCTTGACAAAACACATGTTAAATATACCCTCTCTTCCTCTATGAGCAGATTAAATCTTCACTTTGGCCATTTTAAAACTTCATCATGCTATAATTGGCGCGCTACCTCTATGTGTTCTCTCACCACGAACACAGGTATATAATAGATACCAGTAAAGTTGTATGTCCCTGGTTACTCGAACGCATCTAAAGAGTATAAAATGCGCGTCTTACCTACCTTCCACTCATATGGTCGGGTAGTTTTCACTTAGGTTCTACTTTGCACACGAACGTGGATTGAGCCGAGGACCAATTAGTAGGCCAATCGCCGGTCTTCTTGTGAGCGAGCTCCTTATCCACTTGATAACAAGTAACATCGATAGTAAACACATATTCCATGTGTCTGACATATCACAGGTAGCGTTAAGAATGACACTTTGCCTGCCTGTGCCTAGATAGGTATCTATCTATTTTGGCCTATTTGCAGCAGGCAAACACTGGAAGCGACATACGGTTATTAGTGAATTAGAGCACGACGTTACACAGCATAGTACACTAATATCTGAGCTCAACAAATTACACCGACATTTGTTGCCAGTTTAGTAAATGAGGCAATTATTTCCGTTCATTCCAGTGAAATAGTGGGCTGTGTCCTGCCCAAAGGGGACAAGATAGTTAAACCATCGGACTGAAGCATGCCAAAAATAGTACTCCACAGCTGATATATTTTCTATCAGCAATAAAAATGCGGCTTCGGAGCCCGCAAAATTATCTGTAGTGTGATGAAGGTATATTACTATAAGGTAGATTATGACCTCTCTCTGAGGAGAGGTAGTCCTACACCAAAGAGCGCTATTCAGAGTCTAGTACCAGGATTCTAGCGTCGCGCACAAATGGTTTGTGCCTCGCCAGTACTAAGACGGAAGTGCGTAATCACTCATCCTTATCTAGACGAGCAGTTTGCTTACACTTGTGACTTTCTCCCATCTAAAGAAAGTGATAGTGAAACTCGCTACTTAGCCGAGGCTCGCACGATCCGGCTTCTATCTGAGTGATAATGTCCTCCATGGCCGCTCCTTTCTCTGGAGGCAGACAGTATATATAGTATACGATAGTCCTAATATCGTCAACTAATAAATGTATAATGAGTGTTCTCACTCTCTCCATTAAGCACCTCCTACTTACTTCCGAGTCGATCTGTTTTAGACACCGCCAAGGTGTAAGTGTTTGGCTCGTTTTTCCTATTAACTAGCAAGTGCCTTGAATTTATCGTGAAACCCCGAGGGGGGGATAGTGGCGAGGGGTAAGGTCAAGACAATGTGCATCAGTGATTGCCTCCCCACCAAGCCAGACACTGCTCTAGTAATGCCAAAATAATTCTGACGCCCCAACGTAAGTGTGTGTGCGGCGGTGATTTCTCTCTCAGTACTAGTGGCAATTGATGATCAGAGGTATAAAGAAAAGGCGATTCTGGACTAAATGCTATTAAATCTCCATTGAACTCTTAACTCCTCTCTCGCTCGCCTGTACTTCTTCCCACTCCACACATACTGCTGCTTGTTCTTCCTGCATCAGTGTGTTAGCGACTTCCCTTGCTTATATGTCCACCACGCTCAGTTTTAGAATCTACCCTTATTGGGTGTCACACTGGTGAATAACAGGAACAACCTGCTCTTCATCCTGCCCCTCATCAACGCGAGAGGGGGAGCTGGTCGGACCACGAGCCCGACGTCACCGCTCCCTTTACGATTATCTCGAGTGTTTTGAGTATTTCTATCTTATTAGTGTGGCGATGAGAGAATCATGTAGCGTCTTTGGCTATATAGAAGATCGACAAGCGTGAGTGTAGACCATGCACATAGTCACGATTTGGGTTAAAAGTGTGGATTATTGTATGAAGAGACTCACAAATAACTGTGCCTCTAGCCACAGGAAAAGGAGAGTCACAATGTTGATGGTGCGACATAAATACCTGTTTGTCCTTCGGTTAGTACTCTACGATTGTCTCTTTATTACCCGCTAAATGCTTAGTGAGTCGTTTATTTTAAGATTTGAAGGCTGAATTCCCTTTAGATACATAGAATTTCTCAAAGGCAGCGGTGTAGAAATTGTGAGGCCCGGCAATGCGGAGGTGGACATACCATTTTGCGTTGCAGCCTGTTGAGGATGCAAAAGTGACTTTTTGGCAAGTGGCTCATTAATCACAATAAGAAGACGGACTCTAGTTCTCCACTGGCTCACGAAACATAGAATTTATGTGTGCCGATTGTTTATTTGATTCTTTGGCAGTCTTTAGAGTGAGCATAATGGCACGAGTGTTTGTGAGGTATTGATAGTAATAAATGTACGGCTTAACCAGTGTTACTAACTCTCCCGCAAAGATCATGTAGTATCTGTAGTAGGTAGATTTTCCTTACTCCACCTCGTTTTCTGACCTGTATTATTAATTTAGTAGCTAAAAATGTATAAGGCCTCATATCATATATCCACTCACAACACACACACAGCCCATTGAGGAGCTACTCTTGTGGGATGTCACACATTGTGTATTGGAGTTTACTCTCTCTTATATCATGATAGTCTGCGGTGGGAGGGGGGTGTAGCTTGATGGCAAACTTACTTTATGGTACCTAGCATTCCAATACAACGCGGACAAGGGAGCTGGACTCAAATCCCGTAACACGACATCGACCTCCTCCCTCTCTGCCCCCCCTCTCTCACCTCGCCAATGATCTGTGGACCCATTTTATTCATTTATTTTTAGAATCGTGACCGCATATGCTCGTTTTTCTACAATTAATAGACCTCTCATGATATTTGACGCCTATATAGACAACCAAAGGCTCATGGAGACCGCCCTCGTGCCAACACGCTATGATTTCAGCGCCACTGCTATGAGCCGCTCCCCTGCTTCTCTCTCACTGCCTGCCCTCAGTCCCGCGTCGAGACGTTCGATACCTCGTCCTCTCTCTCCTCGCGCTCAAGTCAAAAATGGTGAACGCGGCTCACCCCCCCAGGTGCCAAAATGATCTACCACCTCGCTAACCCTGTGTCTCGATATGACGCAGCAACTCGCCGATTACACACGAATTGTGAGGTGAGAAGAAGTATCTCACCGTACGGCAGAGTAGCATAGTACATGAAGTATATTTTGGTATACGCTCCTACATTCACAATTGACAGTTCTTTTGGTGCACCCAGTCAAATATGCACATCAGACTCACGCTAATATTTTTCAGATGCTCCTCCCACATACATACGAATGTCGAGATCCCGACTCTCACACATTCAGGAGGGCGAAAATACAGCACCCAAAAATATAGTTAGCCTAGCGACCTAGCATCACGAAGAATATAAAGATATAAATAGAACACCGCATCCGTTATGTCCGTTCTCGTATAAGAACCCCTGAGTGTACCTCTTCCGCAAGAAAACACATAGAACATGTCCTATTTTGTGCGCTGTTTTTTGTGCAGGCACAGAGCGCAAAGGCTGTCCTTGCAACCTATTGTGTAAGTTACTACGGCAAAATAATCACATGATCGAGATGGCCAGCCAAGAATGCCAGCACGAACATTAATCTAGCCGAACCTATTCTCTTCCTCACTCAGAGTGATTTTCGTTTATCCCAGTCAAATTTCCCTTGGAGACCGCAAAACACAACGTTCTGTGATACGGACTCCAATGTAATATTGAGCCCTAACATTGGAACCACTCAGTTTGGAAATGTTACCAAAATATGTCACGCGGAGAGACCTCACCAGGTACTCTCTACAAATGTTCACCATGAGGCATATGTTCCACAGCCTCTCCCATCTTCTGCATAGCCTAAAGAACTTCTGCTCTTTGCGGTACTCATACTCCTTTTAACCCCTCTCTTTTCAACACAATTCAGAGTTTTAAGACGCTAAACGTTGTTCACCGATTCCTACATTCGTCTGGACTAGCTGTTGACATTAACAATAAATACTTATACTGAGTGAATTTAATCATTTACTAACCTAGTCTACTAATACGAATTTCACATGTCGTGACTTCTTTTTGCCTTTTATCATTATATCATAAATTTCCTTACCATACCGTCTCTTCTGAAAGTATTAAATTGCATGTAGAGATACTTGCTGACAACCAAAATAAGCCACACAGACTAGTGCTCTCCGGTGCTCAATCAATGTAGGTTGCTAGGCACACCATTATGCCCTCTCCCTATGAGACCATAAACTGCACGAGCCCCAACTTAGCAAATTGACTCCGCTCGATCATGGACAGTTAAGTGAGTGAAACATAATGCGGTCGCCCCAGAAAGAACTGGTTGCTGATACGTGTGCCACAGGGTGCCCCCGCACAGTATAATAGTGCTCCCAAAGTCCCAACTAATAATTCTCGTGCTAACGAGTGCAAGCTCATATATGATGTAAACGTTGAGACTCGCGAGGTTGCAGCACGATTACAAAGGTTGGCCAAGATCCCAGAATTGAAAAAAATTCCAACACCGCTAGATATTTTTCCATTCCTGAGTTTGCAGCCCAGCAACTTCGCGAACGATGTGATTCATAATCCTCTGTGACTCTCTATCTATCGAGCCCTTGCAAATGGTAGAGGCTCACAAGATAGCCTCGCATATTCACCATTAACTCACGCACTGCACTCTCCCAGATCGCAGCTGGTTCGAGTAGATAGAGTGAAGTTCTGCGTCACACTCCAATAATTCGAATCGTGATCGTAGTAACACCAAAGAGTGCTCCAGTGTCATGTGTGCCCAGTCCTGTAAAACAATTAGCACTTTATTTCTATATGATCCACCTCACCGAGTTAGTGCCTCTCCCCAATATAATGTTCTCCCAGCCGAATGCTATACATGATATCACAAATACTTCCTAATATTAGTGACACCCGAGTTAGACTTATCCGCTCCAGCTACTCTAAGTGTGATCCCCGCGGATGAATTGTGCAAGATGATATAGAAAAAATATAACTCCACTTAACTGATAGTGCCCCCGTAGAATGTCACTCTTATGAGTACCACCGACTCGTGTCATGATGTATCACCAGATTGACTCACCACAAAACATAGCCGCGTGTAGGTACGACATAGCACACTCCCGAGTTATGAGTTTATACACTCACCCCTGTCATTCTAGATGCCTACATATAATGAGAATTCAGTCTCACCTTCTCCTGATAGGTAGCCCACTCACGAGTAGAATGATAGACCAAATAGAGACTATGATGCCACCTCACTCTTAGTGTTTCCCTCCGTCAACTCAAATGTTGCACTCACCAAGGAGTTATGAGACAACAGATCTTCCATCGCACACATCTGAATGATAATCTGCTTGCCAGATAAGTAAAGCCATCACAGTTTATATTTCCTCTTCTCACACAGAATACAGAAATAGTGACATGGAAAGCTAAACGGTGACTAGTGAACTCAAGTCATAAAACAAAGATTAGGGCCCCCGTTCAAGACGACCGTCTTTCTTTTGCGTGTCCCAAGATTCCTCGCCACTCTAGAAGCCCCCCAAAATTCGCATGCGTCCCGAGTACCACGAGCCCCGGAGATGCCCCAGGCGTCCCCCACTTATCATGATGCCCCAGTAGGAATACTGCGTCCCCGCAGTGTGCCCCCATCTGAGACAAGAGTAAAACGGAACCTATTGCCTTCTCCGCCAGCGCATGGTGCCCTAGGCTAAAAAAAAGATACTCCCGACCTAGCCAATAGAGTAGTATAGAAAAAGATCACGCCTCGCCCACATCTCGCTGCCAAATTTGAGCAAGAATGCGCTCCAGCTTGTTCCACACACACGATGTGGCCTTATAGCTAAGGTATCCCATATCGATAATAATATTTATAAAAAAAAAATGGCCCCAAACACCTCCAGAAATGTCGACCACCAAGTGTAGCCAGTAAGGAATTACAAGACATGCCTCTTTCACGATGCATGCTCCCATTGTGCCGAAATAATGACCTAGATGCCACGTGACCCCCCAACTGAGTGCCGATAATATAAGAGTCCGCCGCGCAGATAGAGCGCCGCAAAACTGCTTAGTCACCATAGCAGCCAATCAAGCTCCTTTATGTAAAGACACTAAAGAAAGGAATGCAATCCTCATTTGAGTGGTGTACCCGAGGTGTAACAATTTAGATACAAAAGATTCTCTCCACGCCCTGCAGCGCGCCATTTGATAATATGTTGTACCCATGCTATGAGATCAGTAGGAAAAAATGCCCACAGCCACCCATGAATAGAGCCCATTGTGTACTCTACATAATAGAAGCTCGCTCACTCACAAGACTATCTAGTTGCCATGATAGACTACAAAATATGACCTGTCCCCCAATGGGCTGACCCTCATCTCCCACTGCCGGTAAAAAAAAATGCCCCCAGTGTATAAATGCTCACACATAGGTTGCACAGCTAAGGAATCACGCGCCCCGACGTGCACATGAGTGGTCCCATAAGATTGACAGACTAAATACACATCAGAGCGTGGGTGACCAAATCCCACAGTGCGACTATTAGCTCAAAACACAGAATTCTGTTCCGCTAAAATAGGATGCCACTCAAAATGTTGGGTAGCCGATATCACACACACCACATGTCACCCCCACACCACAGCTCCATTTTTGTGTGACGCTATGAAGAGGAGACGCCTCGCACACGCCAGTTTGTCTCGAACATGTGAATAGTCTCTAATAAGAGAAATCTCCCCCGTGCCCGCAAGTCTACTGCCACCAGATGAAAGAAGAATGCTCCACCGTACGCGCTGAGCCCCAGTGGTGCGCACCCCATACTGTATATAAAAGAGACTGTTAACCTCAAAGTTCCGTCCCCATGTGCCGGACGCTAAGAAATGGGCCCACTGACGATGTGCTCCCATGTTGCACCTCAATAAGGAAGACTGCCTTTCAGGTGTGCTCCCGCAATTCATGGCGCTATGTAAAAACATATTTAAAGAATATGGCACCCGCGCTTTGCCGGTGCCCGCACAATTTGCGCACGACGTGTGTGTAAAAAATACCCAATGCTCGCCCCTAGGCTCCCACGCTTAGGCTGTAACAAGGTATGAGAGAAATCAGCACTGTAATGTTTTATAATTGAAAACCTATCTATGTTTCTGCTGCGCATATGAAGCTGATTGAGAGTGCTTGCCACACACTATGGAGGGACGGTGTTGATTATCATAGACCAGCGCCTTTACAACCGGTCTATAAATCCCTTCACTGTCAGAGGATGTGTCTGATTTGCCAGTCATATATTATGGATATGATGGCTCGCACGTACTGTCCACCATATAATGCTATGAGTAATGAGAACCGCGCATCCCTCCGGCAGTCATGCACCTAGACCAAGGAATGCCCTAACCTGCGGCATCCAGCTGTCTGAGACAATACGTGAGCATATAAGAACCTTGCCCTCAGTGACCGTCAGTCCACCACCGTACATCTATCAGCCTACCAGCAGGCAATGGTATGTGTTGTGATCGAATCGAGCGCTCATAGAATAGGAACATGAACGCTCAGTCTGCCTGCTCCGCATTTGGTGCGTTGCACAGGCAATAAGTGAAATATTGCCCATCCAGAATCACGCCACCCGTGCAGTAATTGAAAAATGTGCCCGCAAGTGCCCCCATTGGGGGGCATCCCGACCTAGGACTAAACCTATGACAGCAGCGCAGAGCTGGCCTTAGATTCCAGTCTTCTTTGTAAGCCAGGAAACCGTAGCAGAGCCACAAAAATCAGTAAGATTATAAATGCCCACACACACCCTGAAGCACCCGGATGTTTTGTGTGTGCCGAGTAGAGAGAAGCTCCCTCTTATTGTTTCTCACCAAATTGCTATTGCCACTATAGATAATTCCGCAGTTCGCGCATCAGAGCAGCTTTACGCATGAGTAATATATTAAGATATTTCTGGCCCAAGTCCCCACAGACAAAGGTATGTGCCAGGAGGCTATAACATACAATCAGTGAATGCCCCCACGTGCCTTCCCCGCTATGACTCCCCTGGAGCTAACTATGCATGACACAGAGACAGTTTGTCACACACTGAGAAAAAGGGCCCCGCGCGTGCCCAGTGCTCGACATTGCACACGTGGGCTATGTCACACTTTTTAGCCAAACTGCTTGTGGCCCAGTAGGAGCCCTCGATTTCTGTCTGTGGTGGTAAGTGTGAGGTAAATTTTTGCTTTTTTTAAAAAAAGCTCAATAGAAACCAAATGACACCCCCTTAAAGTATAGCTTCCACTCATTGGTGCACACGTAAGTACAAGAACTCCGCATGTCTCCTCGACCAATTGCTGACGCAAGTAGAAGATAAGAAATAAGCCCTCTCAGAGTGCCCATGAGAGCGTAGTACTTCACCTCAGAGTAAAAAAAAAATCCAGCGGCGCGTCTTCGCACTGATGGTCGTCCCCAGTTTTCCCAGTCACAGTATATAGAAAAATGCTCCCAGTCGCGGAGCCTTGGCTCACCTGAGTTGTGCCCCGAACACCGAGTGTTAAACTCAGGAGCGCAAAGCTAAGTATATAAGCAAAAATGAGAGAATACCCCCTAGGGTGGAGTGCTCCACGCACTTATGTTGCGCAGCGCTCACGAATAGCACCCATGTAATAAGTCACAAGTGCATACTAGGAGTAAATTATACCTGCCTTCAGAGAAAATATGCCTCCCAAGTTTTGTGCATCTTGCATGAATAAACTAAAGGATTGCCTCAACTCACACACATTATCCCCCAATGATATAGCCAAGTGTAAAATACTATAGAGGGAATCCAGCCTTCCACTCCTTCATAGTGCACGCAAGTCATATGATAAGAAAATAGGTGCTCCTCAGTTGACCCCTTAATGTACCATAAGAAATGCCGCACAGTCCATGAGCTCACCGTGTGGCCCAAATGTGGCCTTGGAGGTGTCACAAATGACAATCCCGTCCATGTTCTAGCAAGCCCCACTCCATTATATGCCCTAGTGCTCATTAAAAAAAATATTGTGCACGCCTCAAAACGTTCGCTCCAATGCCTAGTAGCACTATGCGTAAAAAAAAAATGGGCTCCTCCCAAGTGTGCCCAAGAGAGAATAGAGAAAAATGCGCCCCTTGCTCCGCCACAGCAGTCTATATATATCTTCTCGTCTGAATGACAGTAGGATAGCACCCACAGTGTGGCCCGCCTTACGCAATAATGACGAATAAGTAACGATTTTGGCGCTCCCATGGTCAGCTCAACTAATCAGTGATGCGCCAGTAAAAATATATTCGCCTCATGTCTCTTATATGATATCTTAAATTATCTTATCTCATCTAGCTGGTACTGAATCGTCGCATTCTGGCAAAGATCGCAGTTCCTGAAACCCACTATTAAGATGGTCTGTGCCCCACACAGCATACATCGCGCCGAGTATGGAGTGACCCTCTCGCCCTGCTGTGTCGTGCACGGCTCTCTCTATGGTTACCAGCCATCCTTGTGTGTATCTCTGCGCTGGTCTATATTCCGCGGCTCATGCATCGCCGACTGCGCAGAGCTGAGTCCACTATGACTATCGCTCATCGTATCTCTATATCTCCGTATCATCATACCTACTAGTTATTGTTATTGTATACATCTCTCACTAGCCTGACACTCACCTATTTTGTCTTAGATATATCACCAATATAGCTACTAGGGTCCCGAGTAGGGCAGCCCGCAGCATTCATGGGTGTTAAGAGGAGGGCAGCATGGACGGGTGACTCCGACGGTTGAGATCTTAACACTGATGGGCGAACCAGACTCCTTTACAAAAGCGTCCTGGCTGCCATGTACCTAAGGCTGGTTAGACCCTCAGGGTTTGATCAGCCTTAGTGTAGCACTGATACAGTGCATTGCAATAGATGACTATTGCAATGCACTGTATAGCCATCAAGCCCACTGGATCTTCAAGATCCAAACGGGTCTTGATAAAAAAAAAAAAAAAAAAAGTGTAAAAAAAAAAAAAAAAAAGTAAAAAGAAAGTAAAAAAGTGTAAAAAAGTAAAAAAATATAAAGTTTAAAAAAGTTAAAAAAGCGCACTTTTCCCCCAAATGAAGTAAAAAAAAGTAAAAAAGAAAAAGTACACATATTAGGTATTGCCGCGTCCGAATCGACGGGCTCTATAAAAGCATCACATGGTCCACCCCACCAGGTGTACGCAAACATTTTTTTTTTTTTTTTTTTTAAACTATACCAAAACAGCCATTTTCTGTCACCTTGCCACACAAAAAGTGTAATACCAGACGATCAAAAAGGCTTATTTACCACGAAATGGTACCAATCAAACCGTCATCTCGTCCCGCAAAAAATGAGCCCCTACCTGAGACAATCGCCCAAAAAATAAAAAAACTACAGCTCTCTGACTATGGAGATACTAAAACATGATTTTTTTTGGTTTAAAAAATGATATTATTGTGTAAAACTTAAATAAATAAAAATAATAAGTATACATGTTAGGTATTGCCACGTCCGTAACAACCTGCTCTACAAAAATATCACATGATCTCTCCCCTCAGGCGAACACCGTAAAAAAAAAAATATAAAAACTGTCTAAAAAAGCCATTTTTTGTCACATTTCATCATAAAAAAATGTAATACCAAGCTATCAAAAAAGCATATTCCCCCAAAAATAGTACCAATCTAATCGTCATCTCATACCGCAAAAAAATGACTATGGAGACATTAAAACATTTTTTTTTTTTTGTGCTTCAAAAATATTGTGTAAAACTTAAATAAATAAAAAAGTATACATATCAGATATTGCCGCGTCCGTAACGACCTGCTCTATAAAAATATCACACGATCTAACCTGTCAGATGAATGTTGTAAATAACAAAAAATAAAAACAATGCCAAAACTGCTAGTTTTTGTTACCTTGCCTCACAAAAAGTGTAATATAAAGCTACCAAAAATCGTATGTACCCTAAAAATAGTACTAACAAACTGCCAACTTATCCCGTAGTTTCCAAAATGGGGTCAGTTTTTTGGAGTTTCCCACTCTAGGGGTGCATCAAATGTGACATGGCAACTTAAACTTTTTCCAGTGAAATCTGCCCTGGCGTTCCTTTCCTTCTGTGCCCTGCCGTGTGCCTGTACAGCAGTTTATGATCACAAATGGGGCATTTCTGTAAACTACAGAATCAGGGTAATAATTACTGAGTTTTGTTTGGCAGTTAACCCTTGCTTTATTCTCGGAGTAAAATGATTTAAATGGAAAATCTGCCAAAAAAGTGAAATTCTGAAATTTTGGCTACATTTTCCTTTAATTCTTGTGGAACACCTAAAGGGTTAATAACGTTTGTAAATTCAGTTTTGAATACCTTGAGGGGTGTAGTTTCTAAAATGGGGTCATTTTTGGGTGGTTTCTATGATGGAAGCCTCACAAAGTGACTTCAAACCTGAACTGGTCCTTAAAAAGTGGGTTTTGGAAATTTTGTGAAAAATTTCAAGATTTGCTTCTAAATTTCTAAGCCTTCTAACGTCCCAAAAAAATAAAATGTAATTTTCATAATGATCCAAACCTGAAGTAGACACATGGGGAATGTAAAGTAATAACTATTTTTGGAGGTATTACTATGTATTTTAAAAGTAGAGAAATTGACATTTGGAAATTTGGACATTTTTCTAAAAATTTTGGTAAATTTGGTATTTTTTTATAAATAAGAATGAAATATTTTGACTCAAATTTACCACTGTCATGAAGTACAATATGTGACGAGAAAACAATCTCAGAATGGCCTGGATAAGTAAAAGCGTTCTAAAGTTATCACCACATAAAGTGACACGTGTCAGATTTGAAAAATGGGGCTCCGGCATTGGTCCAAACTGGCTGTCGCTTGAAGGGGTTAAGAAGAGATGCTTTGAAAATTATTTTTCAGCTGTTCAGTGTCAGAGAAACACGGATGCAACACGGATGGCAAAACACGGACCCACGGACCCAACTCGGATCCTTCACGGACAGCTTCACGGATGCCTCACTGACCACCTGCTCACGGATTTGAGCACGGACATGGACGTGTGAATGAGGCTTTAGGCAGGGGTGCACCTATCCTTTCTGCTGCTGAGGCGAAAACTGAAATGGTCCCCCCCCCCATTTCTTAACATAACCCCCTTGCCACAATGAAAGCACTCATTGCTCATGGCCCTTCCGCTACCTCATTGGTGGTGCACCCCTGGTCTTAGGGAATGTTCACCTGTAGTGGCTGAGGTGCTGTTAAAACCACATTGGAAAAAGTGAAGTAGATCTGAAGCAGTTTTCAATATGGTTGCAGTTTTTGCAGGTGAAAATGTTTAACAACTGTGCAAAAACTGGAAATGCACCAAAAATTGCATCATCGGCTTTACCCACACCTCACCCGCCATGTGTGAACATACCCTCAGGACTCCTGTGTCTATTTCAGAACACATATTACAATTAAATAGATCATTTATATATCATACTACAAATAATTCATGGCTGTATGCATTTGCATAGTGTAACACTGCTGTCACGAGTGGTCTTGCGTCTGGAATCAGACGTTCTGCGCGGCTTTCTAAGTGACATGTTTGACAGGCTTCCCTGTGGTTTGGGTGCTGTTCTCCACACCCCTTTCCCTCAGCTGTTGCCGCTGGGCAATTAGCTGTCTCCTACTTACCTCTTCCTCTCCCAGTATCCCTTGCGGTTTATATCTGCTACATCCCTGATTGAGAGTGGTGTGGATCTCGGCTGAGATCCTGTTGCTGAGTTCTACTTAAGTTAAGTGTTTTCCCTTCCTTTGGTTATTCCTGTTTGAGTCTCCTGTTCCTCCTTACGCTTGGAGGAACGGGTTACTCTCTTGTGTCATTAGACTGCAGGGTGTTCTAGGGTTTACTCAGATTAGGTTCCTGTGTATGAGCTTTCCTACCACCCGGGTTAGTTCATACTGGTAGCCAGCTAGGGCCTAGTCTTAGGGTCCCCTGCAGGAGGTGGCCAGTTCCCTGGTTTTGTCTGTCCCCATCCCTCATACGCTCGGTGTGGCTTTTCCCCCCACACCCGAGCGTGACATTATAAACCGCCGCTAACAAAAATTTATGTCATTTTTGTGCTGACATGGATGCTATTGCTACACTGGCTGAACGGCTGCAGGGACTCAGCTTGGAGGTGGCTGACATCCGCAACCAGATTCAGAGACCACAGGCTGGTGGTTCTGGGGGTGCTGAGTGTCAGGCCTGTTTGGAGCCTAAGGTCCCCCTCCCGGATAGATTTTCTGGGGAATGTGATAATTTTGTTCTATTTAGGGAGGCGTGCAAATTGTATTTCAGACTGCGTCCACATTCTTCTGGTAATGAGGAACAGAAGGTTGGTGTGGTCATCTCGCTGCTTAAAGGGGATGCGCAGTCATGGGCCTTTTCTCTACCGGCCGGATCGCTGTCTCTCCGGTCGGTAGATGAATTTTTCAAGACCCTAGGGATTATCTATGATGACCCGGATCGTATCTCCCTTGCAGAGACCCAGATACGTAACCTTTGTCAGGGTGAGCGGCCGGTTGAGACGTATTGCTCTGAGTTTCGGAGGTGGGCGACCAATACTGAATGGAACGATCCGGCTTTACGTAGCCAATTCTGTCAAGGTTTGTCTGAAAGGCTGAAGGACGCTTTGGCCTTTCAGGAAACTCCTGTGTCTTTGGAAGCCGCTATGTCTCTTGCTGTGCGCATGGATAGGCGCCTGAGAGAGCGATCTAGGGGCCCCCGCTCTCAGGACGTACTATCACATAGTGTACCAGCTTCCTATGATACTTTGGGTGAATATTCCCCTAGGTTGATGTCTGGGGATGAACCTATGCAATTAGGGGGAGCCTCTCCTGTAGCCACCCGTAAACATCTGGGTAATAAAAAGGGTGTGTGTTTTTTCTGTGGTCAGAAAGGACACTTTATCAATGTATGTCCTTGCTTCCTATCTCTAAAGGAGAGAAAAGAAAAGGGGGCGTTGAATTCTCATCTCACTCTTGGTGGAGTGGGTAGGGAGACTGAAAATGTGCATTTGTCTTCATCCTGCAGTACCCGTTTTCTCCTGACTGCCGAGGTGGCGCTAGAATCAAAGGTTGTGAAAATTGAGGTGTTTATTGACAGCGGGCCAGGGGTGAACTTGATTGATGCTCAGTTTGTCCGTATGCATGGATTGTCACCAAGTTCTTTGGATAAGAGGATTGCTGTGTTCGCCATTGATTCTGCACCTCTCTCTCAGAAGTGTTTGTCTCAGATGGTGCATGATATCAAATTAAGAGTGGGTGAATTTCATCAGGAGCTTATTTCATGTTTTGTGTTGGAAGGTCTTCCTGCTCCTGTGGTTCTGGGTTTACCGTGGTTAAGCAAACATAATCCGTCCATTGACTGGCATACTAGACAAATTGTGGATTGGGGCGATTATTGTGTTGACAATTGCCTTAATATATCTTTTTCTGCTTTAACCACTAAGACTCTTCCTTCTTTTATATCGGATTTCTCTGATGTATTTTCTGAAGGTGGATGTCAGGATTTACCCCCTCACCGGGAATACGATTGTCCTATCAATCTTATCCCTGGAACAAGATTGCCTAAATCCAGGCTGTACAACCTTTCTGGACCTGAGAGAATGGCCATGAAGGAATATATTGCTGAGAGTTTGGCCAAAGGACATATTAGGCCTTCCAAATCTCCTGTGGCAGCAGGGTTCTTTTTTGTTAAAAAAAAAAAGGACGGATCCCTTAGGCCATGTCTGGATTTCCGTGAACTCAATAGGATTACTGTCCGTGATCCGTACCCCCTTCCTTTGATTCCTGACTTGTTTAACCAGATTGTGGATGCCAAGGTGTTCTCCAAGTTGGACTTAAGGGGGGCATATAATCTGGTCAGGATCAAGGAAGGGGATGAATGGAAGACGGCCTTTAACACTCCTGAGGGCCACTTTGAGAACCTGGTCATGCCTTTTGGGTTGACCAATGCTCCTGCTGTCTTCCAGCATTTTGTTAATTACATTTTTCATCATCTTGTGGGGAGGTTTGTAGTCGTGTATTTGGATGACATACTAATCTATTCTCCAGATATTGTGACACATCAGGATCACGTGAGGCAGGTGTTGCAAATCTTAAGAGATAACAAGTTGTATGCAAAATTAGAGAAATGTGCTTTTGCTGTACATGAGGTGCAATTCTTAGGATACCTGCTTTCATCTTCAGGTTTTCGTATGGATCCAGAGAAGGTCTGTGCTGTTCTGAACTGGGACCGACCTGAAAATCTGAAGGCTCTTATGCGATTTTTGGGGTTCACCAACTATTACCGAAAATTTATTAAGAACTATTCGACTATAGTTAAACCCTTAACTGACATGACTAAGAAAGGGACGGATGTCTCTGTGTGGTCTGATGCAGCGTTGCAAGCCTTCTCTGCTGTAAAGGAGTGCTTTTCTTCTGCCCCTATATTGGTGCAGCCAGATGTGTCACAACCTTTCATTGTGGAGGTTGACGCATCCGATGTGGGGGTAGGAGCTGTGTTATCACAGGGCCCGTCACCTGGTAAATGGCGCCCATGTGCTTTTTTTTCGAAGAAACTCTCTGTGGCGGAGAGAAATTATGATGTGGGTAACCGAGAGTTACTGGCCATTAAGTTGGCTTTTGAGGAATGGCGTCATTGGTTGGAAGGGGCGAATCATCCAATCACGGTATTCACTGATCACAAAAATCTGGCTTACCTGGAGTCGGCTAGACGACTTAATCCGAGGCAGGCCAGATGGTCTTTGTTCTTCACCAGATTCAATTTCATTGTCACATACCGTCCTGGGGTTAAGAATGTGAAGGCGGATGCCTTGTCACGTAGTTTTCCCGGGGGTGGTGATTTTGAAGATCCTAGCCCTATACTGTCTGAAGGAGTGGTGATATCCGCTCTTTACCCTGATCTTGAGGCTAAAGTGCTTGAGGCCCAGGGAGATGCGCCGGAGTCTTGCCCTCCCGGGAAGTTGTTTGTTCCTTCTGATTTGCGTTATAAGGTTTTTGAGGAGCATCATTCTTCGGTGCTTGCGGGACACCCTGGGAGTAAATCCACTGTCGACCTCATCTCTCGTAGATTCTGGTGGCCAGGTCTGCGTAAGTGTGTTGAGGAATATGTGTCAGCCTGTAGTGTCTGCGCACGCTCTAAGGTGACACATACTCGTCCCTCTGGACCCCTACTTCCATTACCCATCCCGTCCAGACCATGGACTCACCTATCCATGGACTTCATCACTGATCTGCCTGAGTCGTCTGGTAAGACAGTTATTCTGGTGGTTGTAGATCGTTTTAGTAAAATGGCGCACTTTATTGCATTACCTGGACTCCCCAATGCTAAAACTCTTGCACAAGTGTTTGTTGACAATATTGTGAAACTTCATGGCATTCCCACTGACGTTGTCTCTGATCGTGGGACTCAGTTTGTGTCCAGATTCTGGAGGGCGTTCTGTACTCGGCTCGGGGTACAACTGTCTTTCTCCTCTGCCTTTCATCCCCCAGACAAATGGACAGACTGAGCGTACCAATCAGAATCTGGAGACTTATTTGAGATGCTTTGTCTCTGAGAACCAGGAGGAGTGGTCCTCGTTTTGTATCTGGCTGAGTTTGCCATGAATAATCGCAGACAGGACTCCACTGGTAAGTCACCATTTTTTGGTGCATATGGCTTTCACCCGCAGTTTGGCACATTTTGTGGTTCTGATACTTCTGGTATTCCTGAGGAAGAACGTTTTTCGTCATCATTGTCTTCCATATGGCGAAAAATTCAAAGTAACTTGATAAATATGGGTAACAAGTACAAACGTGTGGCTGACAGGAGACGCATGAATGGTCCGGACCTAAATGTGGGTGATTCTGTGTGGCTGTCTACTAGGAACATTAAGTTGAAAGTTCCTTCATGGAAGTTGGGTCCAAGATTTATTGGCCCATATAAAATCACGGCCATTATTAATCCTGTAGCATTTCGTCTTGAACTTCCGCAGGCCCTGAAAATCCATAATATGTTTCACAGATGTTTGTTGAAGAGGTATGTTGAACCTCTGGAGCCATCTCCCTTGCCACCCGCGGCTGTCTTGGTGGATGGTAATTTGGAATTTCAGATTGTCAAGATCATTGATTCTCGAGTTCTTCGTGGGACCCTTCAATATCTGGTTCATTGGAAGGGTTATGGTCCTGAGGAGAGGTCATGGGTACCGGCATCTGACGTGAATGCCAGTCGTTTGGTAAAAGCCTTTCACAGGTGTCACCCTGATAAAGTTGGTCCTGGGTGCCCGGAGGTCACCCGTAAAAGGGGGGGGTAATGTCACGAGTGGTCTTGCGTCTGGAATCAGACGTTCTGCGCGGCTTTCTAAGTGACAGGTTGGACAGGCTATTCCCTGTGGTTTGGGTGCTGTTCCCACACCCCTTTCCCTCAGCTGTTGCCGCTGGGCAATTAGCTGTCTCCTACTTACCTCTTCCTCTCCCAGTATCCCTTGCGGTTTATATCTGCTACATCCCTGATTGAGAGTGGTGTGGATCTCGGCTGAGATCCTGTTGCTGAGTTCTACTTAAGTTAAGTGTTTTCCCTTCCTTTGGTTATTCCTGTTGGAGTCTCCTGTTCCTCCTTTCGCTTGGAGGAACGGGTTACTCTCTTGTGTCATTAGACTGCAGGGTGTTCTAGGGTTTACTCAGATTAGGTTCCTGTGTATGAGCTTTCCTACCACCCGGGTTAGTTCATACTGGTAGCCAGCTAGGGCCTAGTCTTAGGGTCCCCTGCAGGAGGTGACCAGTTCCCTGGTTTTGTCTGTTCCCATCCCTCATACGCTCGGTGTGGCTTTTCCCCCCACACCCGAGCGTGACAACTGCATTACCACAATGGCATGTAGGTAAATATATGTATGACTAAGTTTACCCACCTCCTTGCTTTAATAAAAAAGTGATCATGTCAGGGTAATCCATTGCAGCTGCCACATGCAGCGGGGTGACTCCATACCGATCTGGCTTGTTTATATCAGCATGTCTTTTGATCAGGAATTGAGCAACTTCAGTGTGCCAGCTTTTACATACCTAGATATGAAAGACATCACTTTTACCTCTACACTGTAGATACACAGGATTATTGGCCTGGTGGCTAGAAGAGAACAGGTTCCCCCACCTCATGCATCACTGTCTGTCCGTGTCTGTCCACTTCATTCACATTGGCGCCTTGGGCAAGGAGATTGTCAATTGTTTGAAAGTTAATCTGTAAAGTAACATATATAAAAAAAAATCTATAAAAAAAATACATAAAGGGAGGTAATATCTATTTCCCCTGAATAACATTTAGCAGTTCAGATACAGTATACTTAAAGGGGTTGTCCTCAGGATAGGTCATCAACTGCGGGAGTCCCCGCCAATCAGCTTTTTGAAGAGAAGGGGGCGCTCATATGAGAGCCGCCTTCTCTGTTCTGTTTACCTGCTTGCTGCAGCAATTGCAGTGCTGAGCAGGTGTAATTACAAGTATGGCGTCTCCCCCATTCACTTCTATGGGACGGCTCTGTAATAGTTCACTTGAACAGACAGAGCCTTCCCTTGGAAGTGAATGGGGACACCATACTGCAATTCCTGAGGCGAGCAGGTAAACGGTGAAGAGAAGGCATCACTTATATGCGCCGCTCAATCCTGAGCTGCAGAAAGGCCATGTGAATGATGGACTTAGAAGAGGCCATGGCACTCATCCGAGCACCGCAGCCTCTTCAAACAGTTTATTGGCAGAATGTTTATGAGCTCTTAGGAGAGGAGACAAAACGGTTACAGATTTAGGCCTCATGTGTGTGCCGGCCGTGCTGCGGGCTGCAAACTGCGGTCCGCAATGCACGGGCACTGACCGTGAGGCCACCGCATGCGGATCGTGGACCCATTCACTTGAATGGGGTCTGCGATCCGCATCCGAGGGTCCGCACCACAAAAAAGTAGTGCTTGCGCTACTTTTTTGCGGTGCGGAGGCACGGCCAGAAACACCACGGAAGCACACTGTAGTGCTTCCGTGGTGTTCCGATCCGTGCCTCTGCTCCGCATCTCCCGGATCGCAGACCCATTGAAGTGAATGGGTCCGTGATGCGGGCTGCACACGGCCGGTGCCCGTTTATTGCGGGCCCGCAGCACGGTCACGGCCGGCACACGTTCGTGTGCATGAGGCCTAAGGCTCCATTCACACGTCCTGTTTTTCATTCCTGATTCAATCCTGATCTGGATCCATTCATTTCAATGGGTCCTGAAAAAATCAGGATCGAATCAGGAAAGAAAAACAGGACGTGTGAATGGAGCCCGCAGCATCTGACTATTTTCACTGTGAATGGGACACAGCAGTGTGCAATATATTTAAAACATGCAGGCTGCAGAAGACAAATGGTTAAAAAAATTGTTTTTTTTTAGCCCAAAATAAATGCAATGCAATAATAAAAAAAATGCATTTAAAGGTTTCTATAGTTTACGAGGTTTTATGATAGTACAATTTTCAGACGTGCCAAGAACAATGCAATCGATTGTGAACTTTCAAAATGCTAAAACTGTGCTCGAGATCTTCAACTTAAATGTTCCAATTGAGGTAAGAACAAGTAAGTGCCCTGGTTTGCGGTTACGGACAAACGCTCCACATTTTATCTGCACTGTTATTGTATAAATGATGAGACCCACTGGAACAGCCATCTTGGATACCTGCTCTCCATCATTTTTGCTGAGATGTATGAAATATTTCAAAACACTTGACTGAGACTTAAAATTGGTCACTTCTTCTGGAAGGTGAATGGCCTCTTCACCGGTGTCATCACATCTGTCCTCCAAGCCTGAGTAGGTTTCAGATGAAGTGCGACCTATGTCCAGGAGGTAACAGAGGAGAGAGATATGGAGAGATCATCTGGAGTACAGTTATGAACCATAAGGGAGGTACATGAATATGGCATAAACAATATATACAATATTAGCAATGAGGTAGTACTTTCACATGTAGTGGTTGACGTGTGGTTAAAACTACACTGTAAGTTTTTGCTTCACTTTTTTTTAATCCGATTTCTATCAATTAAATGTTTCACTTGTAAAAAACAAAAGAATAAATTGCATTTATCAAGAGATTTACACCACTATTGTGGCGTTAAAAAGTTGCAAATGATGGCGCACACCATATATGCGCCATCATTTATGACTTTTTGAACTTCTTAATACTTTTTCAAAGTGGAAAGAAAGGGGTTGTTGCTAAGTGGGAGGGCGGAGCCTGCTACATCCTGCCAGATTTACTAGAACTTGCACCAGAAACTGGCGATATAGCTCAAGTCTACTCCAGCTCCTAGCTGGCGTGGATTTGAGTTTCTGGCGCACAGAGTGCCAGAGAAGACCCTAATGAATTAAGAAGGATTTGCCTCTTAATAAATTAGGTGTATCTCACTCCAGTGCACAGGCTCATAGGAACGCCAAGCTTGATAAATCTCCCCCAGTACACCGTACTTGCTGTACGTACATTGGAATGTAATGGAAAGCAATTCAGTCAATCAGTAAAGCCTTGTTCCTATGGGGCAAGTGTCCAGTACCTGATCTGGCAATGTCATCTTTCGATCGCTTCAGCAGAGGTATATACTTGGTGTACTGAGCCTTTATCCAGGATAACTTTTCATCAGTAGCCATGACATTCCCCTTTAAGAAAAAAAGGGCACAAACTGAGTAAGAAGCTACATGTAGCTGCAGTATCTAGCTAGCCTGCTCCTGCAGGCACTTGGTGGAGGCTACCTGGGTCTAGTCATGGGGGTGGTCTTGGTCTCAGGAGTAGTCATGTAGTCCTAGCATAACAAGGCATCCGATACATGCGTAGTTGAAGCCAGGTCTGTATACCTTGCTTCACTGCGCATGCATCGGATGCCACTGGAGCAGTCTTGTAATGCTAGGACTACAGGACTACTCCTGAGACCAGGACCACCCCCATGACTATACCCAGATACGCTACTTTATAACTTTATTTCATCCTTTACAAAGAGTCACATGTTTAGAAAGCTGTTGCCAGCCTTTATAACATCTGATAACAGATTCCTTTAAGATGTTTTCCCATACAGTATTCCCATTCCTATTTGTCACTTGGGTGTGATGGTTGCTACTGTAAATCGAATAATTACTGTATTGTTGTGTTACTCCTCTTATCACTATAAGCAGTGTCATGCCAACTATACAGGCCACTGATAAGGAGGATTTTATAGTAACCGACCCAGCAATGAGTTGCTTCCCCTGTATTTCATGACAGTGTCACAGCAGCTACTTGAAGCTGCCACTAGGGGGAGCTCTCTGCATACCGATTAAAGGGAATCTGTCAGCTACAAAACACCCCCCAAACTACAGTAAGGCTGGTCTCACACTAGCGTTGTGAGATCCGGCAGGGTGTTCTTGTGAGATCTCTTGTGAGATCCATCCGTCCGATTCTTGCCAGGTTGCTGCCAGATTTCCGCCAGTCACCATTATAGTTTAGTGGGGCTGGATGTGAAAGCAGTGTCTGATGGTAATGCTGGATCCAGAGGGAACAAACAGCCTGCCGGATATCAGAACGGATATCATCCTAAGCGGTGTATAGTGTAAGTGGTGCTAAGTCCAATTATGTAACTTTTAGCAGTAAAAGGCATTGAGAGGACTCCTCTTTGAGTCCTCTCCATCATGTACCTGAGCCACGTGACTCCTCTCAAAGCATTTCACTGCTTGTATGTGAGTATGAAGATAAAAATGACATAACCAGAATCGGTCACTCACACTATGCACCACATACTCTAGTTTGGGGAGTGTTTCAGGCCCATTCTGAGTTCTGCTATGGGTGCCTACAATCTCTCTGTATGACCCTGACCATAAGGCCCCATTCACACGACCGTATGTATTCCGTGATCCGTATAAAAACGGAATGGAAGACATACGGAAAGTCTTCCGTAGTATTCCGCAATTTTACGGAACCATTGACTTTAATGGGGCTACGGATGTGATTTTGTGGCCAAGTATAAGACATGTTTTGTTTCTTGTATTTTTTTTGTGGGAGAACTTCCGTGAGATATGGTGTGCATTCCACATTTTTTTCTCCTATGGAAAAATGAATGGGTCCGTATGGTTCCGCATCTTATCCGCAAAAATGCAGATAAGATGCGGAAATGTACATACGGTCGTGTGAATGGGGCCTAAGAGGTAGACAGTGGTGCTGTATACATATCGGAGAACGCTGTGGGGCCCTAGGTGGAATAACACATTTCTAGATGTATAGATATTAGACTGTATGCTCATTTTCTGCAGTACCTAACATGGCATATATGTATACGTGCCTCTATTAATATTATACATATTTACATGTAAATTTACATAGTGTATTATAAAACGTACACAACAGAAGCCAATGTATACATGTTAACAATATGTAGTTGGCATTAATAAAGGCCTACCGGGCTGCGGTAATTGTACAGGTTTATTTTAACCCTCATCAGAATTATGCCAGAAGACAAATGCATAATTTATAAGGGGAGTCGGATCCTGGGGGAGTTCATCGTCCTCGGAGGAC
This sequence comes from Rhinella marina, assembly GCA_900303285.1. NCBI lineage: Eukaryota > Metazoa > Chordata > Amphibia > Anura > Bufonidae > Rhinella > Rhinella marina. The sequence goes on along the minus strand of ONZH01015050.1, from coordinate 153,464 downwards.
CGCACTCTGTTACTCCTCCTTGAAATCAGTGACTTTTGTGTGTTCTCCGGATTTGAGGAACATAATAACTTCAATATTTAAAGCTGTAGTCTTAATTACGAAGCACAAAGGATAACGAAGAAAATATCCATACGGAACAGAAATCTGCTGAATTTTGTTGTTAAAGGGACAGTATATCAAAATTCTATTTTCTATAAATTTGTCAGGCAGTTGAGGCCAATCTATTGCTCTCTGCTGACTGCAGCGCTCTATAATGCCACAAAGAGCATCTTTCTCCCTCTCTCGTGGTGGAGCACCTACAATGCATGACACAGGCTGATTTAAAGGGGTTGTCTCATGATGTCTTATAGGTGCGGGTCCCACCGCTGGAACCTGCACTTATATCCAGAATGGAGCCCTGAAAGTTAAGGAGGGCGCACTGCGCATGTGCAGCCGCCCTCCATTCATTTTCTATGGGGCCAGCGAAAATAGTGGAGCGCCTGCCTCGGCTATTTCCATCGGCTCCATAGAAATGAATGGGAGCGGTGGCCGCGCATGCCCGATACGCTCCCATTCATTTCTATGGGGAGCCGGGTTGCTGGTGGCCAGACTGGAGTCCTCCAGCCACCATCTTGCAGGGCTCCGTTCTGGATATAGGTGCGGGTCCCAGTGGTGGGACCTGCACCTATAAGACAATGGGGGTATATCCTAGCGATATGCCCCCATTGTCCATCATGAGACAACCTCTTTCATGTCCAGGATTACAAAAACATGGCTGCTCTCTTAAAAAAAACAGCACCACCCCTGTCCATGGGTTGGGTCTGGTATTACAGCTTGGCTCCACTGAAGTCAATGGGACAGAACTGCAATATCACACATAACCTGTGGTGCTGTTTTTGGAAGAAAGCAGCAATACTTTTCTATTCCTAGACAAGACTCCTGTGAAGGTGTGGAAAGGACCAACAGCCGACTGCGGGAGCCGCATCACAGCTTTAGGGCTCATGCACGCGACCGTATGTATTTTGGAGATCCACTTAAAACAGTGATGACATCTGTATGCATTCTGTATTATTTTGCGGAACGGAACAGCTGGCCCCTAATAGAACAGTCTTGTCCTCGTCTGTAATGTGTACAATAATAGGACATGTTCTATTTTTTTGCCAAACAGACATACGGAAATGGAATGCACATGGAGTAACTTCCTTTTTTTGTGGACCCATTGAAATGAATGGTTCCGCATATGGCCCACAAAAAAACGGAACGGACTTGGAAAGAAAATACGTTTGTGTGCATGAGCCCTTATAGAATGGAGCTGTCATTCAGACGAGCCTGATGTTTGGGCTACGGGTGATGTGTCGCATGACACAAAAAAACATGCAACTTGTTTGCAATTTGCTGTCATGCGGCTGTTTTAGAGTTGGGATATGGCTGTGAAAAAAACAGGCAAGTCTCAGACATGCCACAGGCGAGTCGCGTGTTGCGAGTGCGAGTGAATGTCAAGTGTGAAATGCAGCACAAAATCCAGCATGTCTGTATTTTTTGCGACTGTCACGTCGGAGTAAGTCACTTGTTGCATTGCGACACCATGGACATATATTACATGAAATATTGCACAACTTTTTTGTTGCGCAGCTTTGGAATGTGTAGCCCTAGCATCACTCCATTGAATTAGATGGAAGTCACATGCGACATGTGACTCACCTGCGTCATGTCTTTGGCTGTGTTTTCAGAGCCAAATCACAGCTCTTAAAGGGGTTGTCCCACGAAAAATATTCTACAGTTTTCAAACCAGCACCTGGATCTGAATACTTTTGTAATTGCATGCCATTAAACATTTTGTATAGCTACTGAGTTATTCAATAAAATATATCTGTATAAGACCACTTAATTTCGTATTTCTTTGACCTTCTCACTAAGCAGGCCGCACATGCTCAGTTTCAACTTTTAACTGTGTCCTGAGCTGTGATAGGAAGAGCATGGACACGCCTCCTGAGCTGTGATAGGGAGAGCTGAGACACGCCTCCTGAGCTGTGATAGGGAGAGCTGAGACACACCTCCTGAGCTGTGATAGGGAGAGCTGAGACACACCTCCTGAGCTGTGATAGGGAGAGCTGAGACACACCTCCTGAGCTGTGATAGGGAGAGCATAGACACACCTCCTGAGCTGTGATAGGGAGAGCTGAGACACACACCCCTGAGCTGTGATAGGGAGAGCTGAGACACACCTCCTGAGCTGTGATAGGGAGAGCTGAGACACACCTCCTGAGCTGTGATAGGGAGAGCTGAGACACACCTCCTGAGCTGTGATAGGGAGAGCTGAGACACACCTCCTGAGCTGTGATAGGGAGAGCTGAGACACGCCTCCTGAGCTGTGGTAGGGAGAGCTGAGACACACCTCCTGAGCTGTGATAGGGAGAGCTGAGACACGCCTCCTGAGCTGCAGCAGAAAAGACACTCCCCTTGAGCTGTCAGCTTGATATAAATCTAGCAGAGCAATGAATGAGGAGATCTCTGGATCCATGTGAGGTACAGGGCTGGTTCTAGCTTTGTTAGAAAGAGGTTGTCATGTCCTATATGATGTCTGATTTTCATTTTTTACATTATTCGTGGGATAACCCCTTTAAATAGTCATGCAGTAGCGACTTACAGACAAGTCGCAAGTCAATACTGTTGGCGACACATCTCTATTAACACAGCGGCGATGTGATTCAGACAAACAATGAATTTAAAGTCTGCATAAAAGATGAGATCAATAGCAAGCTTGTCAGCTTATCACTAGATGGGGCCACAGTCGGGAAGGGTCATTTTCTATTACTAATCACTATAAAATAATAAAGGGTATTATCCTTCAAACCCAGGTATGGGATTCAGCCAGTTCCCTCAGGTTCTACAGAACCGGTTGTTAAAATTACAGAACCGGCTGGAGGCTGGAGATGGGCCCTTCCATTCCATAGTTTACAGTACTGCTAGCATATACCATCACTTTATGAGAATGGAGGGGACAGTGCGCTGGTTCAGCCCTGCATTTCTTTTCTGATTTTTCCCTGCACAGCGTTACACCCGACCACTGTCTGTGCAGGGGACTGCAGTCAGCCCCCATTCACAGCGCTAAAACACCACCGTGTCCCCTATATTCTCAGGATCAGTAGGGGTCCCAGAAGTCAGACCCACATCAATCATAAAATGATAAAGCCATCACATCATAAGACAGGAATACTCCTTTAACCTGGCCAGACATATTTTTATTGATTAGTCCTGACTGTCTCAGAGGATAGGCGGTATCAGAAGTGTCTGGCTGCCACTTATCTGAGCTGAACGTGGGGACAGGGTGACGATAACTGAAGAGCAGTAGAAAAGGCCTTGCTGCCTTTAGCAGCCAGTCAGAGCTCAGTTTTAATTTGCTAAATTGCTCTGGAGTAACTGCGATAGGCTGTATTGTCGTGTCCTAAGGCTTCTTTAAAAGTCATATTGGATCTCACAGGGAGCCAGTTCCACAAGGTGGCGCTAGTGAGATGGTTCTCTTTTCTCAGGAGATACCTCTTTTCATAGTCTTTTCTCATGGAGCATAGCACATCCAATAGGGCTTCCAGTCAGTCTGCATACAGGGCTGGTCTCTTTAAGGAGAGCCACTAGCCTACCTAAGCTGCAGGGAAAAATGTGAACCATACGATAATACATTTCTGTCCTTAGATGACCTGTACAGTATATTATAATATGTAGAATTCATAATTAGCTCCCATGAACTACATTACTAATTACCATGCAATTAAATGGCAGCATAGAGGCAGCAAGCGAGAAAAGCTGCTGGTAGGATGGCAGCAAACACTGCACTGCGTCTTCACTTTCTCCAGCATCAATCAAATAACCCTGCACATTGGCAATACTGAGGAGAAGCGGTATGCTGCCATCTGCTGGTAGAAAGCAAAATGACAGTTTTGGAGAATAAACAAATTCTTTCCTTGCTTCTGATGTTCTGATTCCGGACCCTCAACAATTTCTCTCATCTACAGGGTGGGCCATTTATATGGATACACCTAAATAAAATGGGAATGGTTGGTGATATTAACTTCCTGTTTGTGGCACATTAGTATATGGAAGGGGGAAACTTTTCAAGATCAGTGGTGACCATGGCGGCCATTTTTAAGTTGGCCATTTTGGATCCAACTTTAGTTTTTTCAATGGGAAGAGGGTCATGTGACACATCAAACTTATTGAGAATTTCACAAGAAAAACAAACAATGGTGTGCTTTAGGGTCACTGAGTTTTCAGCAAACAGTTGACCTGTCATAAACACATATTTCAAGTTTTGATCAGGGTCAATACAATCCTATGGGCCCATCTCGATTCAGTCTCCTGTAGTAAGTGAACGCTTCTCTCTTCACGCTCTTGCAATCTGTAGGGGCCTTGGCACTCAGATCCCAACCAATCAAAACTTTTTATATGCCTATATAATATATCAAAACTTTTCTGGAAATTCAGTGACCATTAATAACATCTAATTTTTCCTCAGGATAGGTCAATATCAGATAGGCAGGGATCATCCCTATGGGAGCCATCCTTTCCATTGGAATGAATGGGGCGGTGAGGTGTAATTACAGCTACTCACCACTACCCCCATTATGGCCAGCATGTAAACAGTGAAGAGGAGGCAGCGCTGATACGGCGCGCGCCTCCTCTTCAAACAGCTGATCTGCGGGGGTGCCAGGTGTCGGACCCCCGCGATCAGATATTGATGACCTATCCTGAGGAGAGGTCATCAATAAATTTAATTTGGACAACCCCTTTAAATGTGGCTAATTTATTATGAGGAACATCCCTCTTAATAAATTAGGTGCATCACTGCTCTGCTGTGCACCAGAAACTGAAGTCTATGGCAGGCAGACTTCAGCTATCACTTATGACAGTTTCTGGTGTAAGTTGAACATGGCAGTGTGAGTTCCCATTCTGACCTCTGCTCCTCTGACAGGATTGCACAGAATCATAATGATTTACAAGGTTGTGTGTATGTAAGACCAGGAATCTGTTGAATTACAGTATACTGACATAATACCATCAGTGTAAAGCCTCATTCACACGTCCGTGTCCGTGCTCAAATCTGTGAGCAGGTGGTCAGTGATGCATCCGTGAAGCTGTCCGTGAAGGATCCGTGTTGGGTCTGTGTTTCACTGACACTGAACAGCTGAAAAATAATTTTTAAAGCATCTCTTCTTAATGATCCGTGAAACCGGATGCAACACGGATGACATCCATGAGGGATCCGTGGTTTTCACGGACTCATTGACTATAATGGGCGTGAGGGATCCGGGAACACGGATCAAGATAGGACATGCATCCATGCTAAAAACACGGACCCACGGACCGTGATGAAACACTGATGTCTGAACACACACATTGAAATGAATGGGAACATGTGCTGTCCGTGGAGAACATGTACAGCACACGTCCGTGAAACACGTGTGAATGAGGCTTAATTCAGTGGAATCCAGGACTCCTAGGGTCACACGGCCTTATAAATCATTCAATGCATTCAACTCACTCGTGTATGTCTGGCCTTACAATTTGTATTGAAGGAAAGCGAGAACAATGTGATATCAGCTCCACAACAGAAAAAAATATTATGTGGCCACCGTTTTTTGTGCAAATAGTTGCAATGGGAAGAAATCTGCATTATTTATAAGGGTTTTTTTTCAGCCAGTTAAAAACACGCATCCTTTTTTTCTAATCTGTTTTTATTTTTTAGATTGTAGATTTTTTTTAATTTTGTTTCCTGAACATGGTTATGGGGGCGGCCATCTTGCCTGAGCTGTTGTTTACAGCAGCCTCCACGGGCCATAGACACAACTGACGGGAGCAGACCTAACTGACTTCTGTAGGAGAGTATTCTAGGCATGCTCTGTGACCTGTACAGAGGTCAGGAAGGAGGAGATAAGCTGTGATATCACCTATGGTGAGGTGGATACTGTCTTATCTATATATATAATGGTGATATGTCATTCTACCAGGGACGTAGATAACGGTTCATGGGCCCTCGTGCGAGCTCACCTTGGGCCCCCCTTTCCTCAGTGCTTTGTATGTCTTCTTATGCGGCACAAGGGTCTTTGGGCCCCCTCAGGCTCCTGGGCCCGGTAGCGACTGCTACCTCTGCACCCCCTATAGCTACGCCCCTGCATTCTACTCCGGCCTGTAATGATTTGTACAGATCAAGAAATGGCGCCTATTATTAGGCTTAGGGGCCAGTGCAAAAACTGCAGGATCTTTGAATTGTTTAAAAACAATATAGATATTGCTTTAAAAATATATAAAGGTATAACTTTACTAAAAATTCTTAAAAATAAAAAAATCTTGAAAATAAGGTGAACATAAAAACTTTATTTTAACAATAAGTCATTTTCTGACGACATATTCCCTTTAAGTCGATCATTTTTCTTCCTGTTGATTATGTAGCATCAGGGGCGTAACTACCATAGCGGCAGACCATGCGACTGCTATGGGGCCCAGGACAAGAGGGGGCCCAGTCTTAGTTGCTTCTACTGGAGGTGAAAACTTGCTCAGGACTCTACCCTCTAACGGAACAACTTTTAGTAAATGAAGCAGTGGAAAAATGGTCCAAGGATCATTGAAAAGGGTTTAGGCAGAAACCCTCCTGTCCTGTGTGGGGGGCCTGGTCTGATCCTTGCTATGGGGCCCTTACTTCTCTATGTACGTCACTGTGTAGCACCAACAAATTCTGCAGCGCCGTACAGAGATAAGTCACCATTCACCTCCATGTATCAAACATGCAATAGGGTCAGTAACCCATGCAAACCTGGGGTGAACATACAGATTTGATTAGATTAGAAACCAGGACCCTAACAGTGCAAGACAACACTGCTAACTAATATTAGTATTAGGGCTCTCCAGTTACAGATTTAGGCCTCATTCACACGTCCGTATTTGTGCACATCCTGGAAAACGGTCAGTTTTTTGTGGATCCGTTGTTCCTCAAAAAACTCTGTTTTTCCAGGACATCCGTTCCGTTTTTCCGTAAAAAAAAGGAAAGGATGTACCCATATGTCGGATCCGCAAAAAACGGAAGGATGAATAACATCTGTACCTTTTCTTTTTTCCCCTCCTGGAACGGAATCCGCAAATACGGACGACATGCGGATGCCTTTCCGCATTTTTTGCGGATCCATAGACTTTCATTGTGCTACGGACCGCAATTCGGGAGAAAAGTAGGAGGATTTCTTTATGCGGACAGTCGGAATGGACATACGGATGCGGACACCACACGGTGTACTGTCCGCATTTTTTCGGGACCCATTGAAATGAATGGATCCGCATAATTGTCCGCAATTGCAGAAACGGATGCGGAAAGGATGCGGACACATTATACGGACGTGTGAATGAGGCCTTATGGAAGTGGAGGCACCATTAGGAATGCACAGTCTATGACTGGAGAGCAGCGCTGGTGTGTACAGTACCATATGCTCCTCAGCCTCATCGGAGAAGAACGCTGCTCTATTATGCCCTAATTTTCTATGCATCGCATTATCCACATATGTCGTGGTTTTTATAGTGCCCATTTTTCAGATAAGTAGAACAGTTCTCGTTTGTTCTTCTACTGATAAAATATAACTGCAACTAATATAGTAATTATTCTTTTTTGTACATAATTATATTAATATAAATGTAATATATAGGATATGCCATCACTTTATGATTGGTAGTCTGACCTCTAAGACCCCAACAATGCAAGAATGAACTATTAATCTGTGCATCGTTCACTGTTTTCCCCCTGCTGGGCGGTGTTTGGGGCCGAGAGAGCTGCTGAGCAGGGAAAAACAGTGAGGGGGCCACAGTGCTTATTTAGCGGTGTGACTCCTTCATCCTCAGGATAAGTGGAGGCTGGACTCTTACCAATCATAAAGTGGTGGCACATCCTGGCATCACTAAGGTCAATGTGACCACGACATCTGAGAGGTCTTTTCTGGGGAGTGCTGCGCTCCCGGGCCCAAACAGCTTCCCCATGCAGAGATCAAGGGAGCTGTCTGGTTGCTATGGCAGCTTTGGGCCCTTTGAAGAATCTGAGGCCTGCCTGTGGCAGGGCTCAATAGGAACACAATGACTCTCCCATAGGCTGCAATGTTAAATGGGAGAAGCGATTCCCTTTCTGGAAGGAAATGCAGCATAAGTACAGATATGTTGTTGCAAAAACCGCATGCATTTTTAATGCCTTTATTTTGAAGGATGCAAAATGCAGTGCTTAGCTGCATGCATGATTCATTAGATGTCACCAGTACATACTAAATGGAAAAAAAAACTGGGTAACACTGACATGGAAAAGGACCTAGGAATTTTAGTGAACAGCAAACTAAGCTGTAAGAACCAGTGTCAGACAGCTGCTGCCAAGGCCAATAAGATAATGGGTTGCATCTAGAGATGAGCGAACATGCTCGTAACAAGCATTGTATGCTCGCATGGGCGCAGGGGAGCCGAGAGGTACAGTGCTCGTTACGAGCCTGTTCGCTCATCTCTAGTTGTATCAAAAGAGGCATAGATGGCGGTGATGAGAACATAGTCCTGCCACTTTACACATCACTAGTCAGACCACACATGGAGTACTGTGTACAGTTCTGGGCTCCTGTGAACAAGGCAGACATAGCAGAGCTGGAGAGGGTTCAGAGGAGGGCAACTAAAGTAATAACTGGAATGGGTGGACTACAGGACCCAGAAAGATTATCAAAATTAGGGTTATTCACTTTAGAAAAAAGACGACTGAGGGGAGATGTAATAACTATGTATAAATATATCAGAGGTCAGTACAGAGATCTCTCCCATCATCTATTTATCCCCAGGACTGTGACTGTGACGAGGGGACATCCTCTGCGTCTGGAGGAAAGAAGGTTTGTACATAAACATAGAAGAGGATTCTTTACGGTAAGAGCAGTGAGACTATGGAACTCTCTGCCTGAGGAGGTGGTGATGGTAAGTTCACTATAAGAGTTCAGGAGGGGCCTGGATGTATTTCTGGAGGTAATAATATTACAGGTTATAGTTACTAGAGATGGGTCGTTCATCCAGGGAGTTATTCTGATGCCTGATTGGAGTCGGGAAGGAATTTTTTCCCCTAAAGTGAGGAAAATTGGCTTCTACCTCACAGGGGTTTTTTGCCTTCCTCTGGATCAACTTGCAGGATAACAGGCCGAACTGGATGGACAGAGGGCTTTTTTCAGCCTTATAAACTACGTTGCTATGTATAATTCATACATGTACCCCAATGACTATACCCAAAGGATTTAGGGAGGCTGAATAAGACTACAGTCCCAATGTTACATGTTCATAGCCTACTGATTCTGCGCTTGTATAAATGTGCGTGGGTGGAAACAGCGCTCCGAACAAATGAAGACAACCCTTTGCAGTAAAAACATATGCCATATTACCGCACTGCACAAAAGGCTTGGGGTACATTCACACGCTGCGGATTTAGTTGCAGAATTTCCATTTCCATTCATTTGAATGAGGCAGCAAGCACATGGGTTTCTGCAAGCCCCATTCAAGTGAATGGAACTGATTTTCAGCTGTGGAAATTTCTGCAACAAAATCTGCAGCGTGTGAAGGCCCCCTTACAGAATTGTGTGGTAGTCATGCATTGTCTAGAGTTACCATTGAAGGAAACTATAATAAAGTAGCGACCTCCGAAGAATAGATCCTGCTCACATGAATGTGGCGACACCTGTTTGAAGCTGCTAAGGGCGACCATTGTCCTGTCCTGGTTTGACTGAATACCTTACAAGAAGCGTACAGAAGCTGCGGCAAAATCATTAATGTTCAGTTGTATATGAAGAAAATCTGCTACAAAATAATGATAATTTCTGAATATTTAATAATGCTGTTATACAGCATACAAACAACCAGACCATGTACCGCCTAATTACAAGCACCATACATACATATATACACATATATAATGTCCAAATAACACTTTCATACAACTGCCTAAATACTAATGCTGTACAGTGCTAACACTACCATACTGTACACTTCAAATATAATGCACTGTAAACTAAGGACCCATACAAGACCAAATTTTCAGTCTGTGTCCGATCTGCATTTCTACGGGGCCACAAAAAATGCGGACATGACATGGATGTCATCCGTGTTCTGTCCTCATCCGTGCGGCCGCATGTCTGTCCTCTCAAAAAAAAATTAAATAAAAGAGAACATGTCCTATTCTTGTCCGTTTTGCAGACAAGAATAGACATTTTTACAATAGTGGCGTAAAAATGTTCGTAAATGACCCCCACAATCTCCATATCCCTATGGCTGCAGTTACACCTTCAGTTTTTGCTGCAGTCTTTATAATGTTTGTTTAAGACGAAAACAGGCGTGGACCAAAAGGGAGAAGTATTCGTGTTTCCTTTATATTTTTCTTTTTTTAAATTAACCATTATTTGCTTTTTCTCCAAAAGATGCATGTATGATTCCACTGTAAGGTAAGGTAATTATACTGAGGTTTTAGGAACATCTGAGCCTAGGGGACTGGAGAAGTCTAAAGGACCCCTGCCCCAAACAAGTAGACTAGTGCTATATATCCGGCAAGATAGTTGGGGATCCTGTTACAAATTTAGCTCTGGAGTTTACAGCTCTGATCCCAGTAACTGCTTCCTATTGCTTTATTGTGCAGGTAGCCACATGTACTGTATGCTATCAGCAGTGATGAGAGGCTGGAATTACAAGCCCATACTTATAAACAGTAGCGGTAACCTGCATTGAATGCACTTACCTTCGTGTGCCTGGTCTGGCGGATGACACTCAGCCCTGGCAGTAAAGCCTCGGAGGAATCCTCTTTAGCTGTAAATATGAAATGACCATGAGTATCGCTCCAGTCTAACACATTCTTACCAGTGGAGATGACAGAGTCGCTCAGATTTTTGTCATCTAGATGTGACTTTCTCCCAAGACGTTTGTATCCATAGACACCAAAACGCCTTGTGCTGCTCTCTAGTGTTGACAAAGCCATAATTATAGGGTGAAGTTCTCGGCATCTAACACACAGTACTAGAATAATAGCTTACTTCTGACATAGATGAATGGACATCTCACACGCTTAGGGTGGCCACTTCCATAAGTCCAAAAAGGATGACATCTGACCCCTAAAAGGAGGACTACACCCCTAAAAGCAGGACTACACCCCTAAAAGGAGGACATCACACCCCTAAAAGGAGGACATCACACCCCTAAAAGGAGGACATCACACCCCTAAAAGCAGGACTACACCCCTAAAAGGAGGACATCACACCGCTAAAAGGAGGACATCACACCCCTAAAAGGAGGACATCACATTCCTAAAAGGAGGACATCACACCCCTAAAAGGAGGACATCACATTGCTAAAAGGAGGACATCACACCCCTAAAAGGACATCACACCCCTAAAAGGAGGACATCACACCCCTAAAAGGAGGACATCACACCCCTAAAAGGAGGACATCACACCGCTAAAAGGAGGACATCACATTGCTAAAAGGAGGACATCACACCGCTAAAAGGAGGACATCACATTGCTAAAAGGAGGACATCACACCGCTAAAAGGAGGACATCACATTGCTAAAAGGAGGACATCACACCGCTAAAAGGAGGACATCACACCGCTAAAAGGAGGACATCACACCGCTAAAAGGTTAAAAATTTAGTATAGCCACTGAGTCATTCAATAAAATCTATCTGTATAAAGCCAACTGCCGCTTGTTTATTTCTTTGTCCTGCTCATCCTTCAATTGCCTCCTGAGCTGTGATAGGGAGAGTTGAGACACGCCCCCTGAGCTGTGATAGGTAGAGCATGGACACTCCCCCTGAGCTGTGATAGGGAGGGCTGAGACACGCCCCCCTGAGCTGTGATAGGGAGAGCTGAGACATGCCTCCTGAGCTGTGATAGGGAGAGCTGAGACACGCCTCCTGAGCTGTGGTAGGGAGAGCTGAGACACGCCTCCTGAGCTGTGGTAGGGAGAGCTGAGACATGCCTCCTGAGCTGTGATAGGGAGAGCTGAGACATGCCTCCTGAGCTGTGATAGGGAGAGCTGAGACACGCCTCCTGAGCTGTGATAGGGAGAGCTGAGACACGCCTCCTGAGCTGTGATAGGGAGAGCTGAGACACGCCTCCTGAGCTGCAGCAGAAAAGACACTCCCCTACAGCGGTCAGCTTGATAGAAATCTAGCAGAGGGCTGGTTCTAGCTTTGTTAGAAGGAGATTGTCATTTACTATATGATGTCTGATTTTCATTGTTTACAATAATCATGAGATAGTCCCTTTAATTATTTTCCTCGCTGCCTCCAAGAGTTTACCAGAAATTTGTGGTCCATCTCTTACACCCTTTCTGCGTAGAAATTATTTCTCTCACTTCTCCATGCTGTGCTCATCTTTGAAAAACCACAATGGGGGTCATTTACTAAGACGCCAGTTTTGGGCGTAAAAAAAGTCAAACTGGGCATTTGTACGCAGCCCTCCACATTAGGGAGAGTCAGGGACTGGGCCATCAGTGAACGGACTGCAGGAGGATACATCTAATTTATGAGGAGGCACAGCCTCAGAGAATATATAGGCATTCACAATCTCCAGATTCTTGAGGGACAAGTCAGCCTTGGTGAGCAACTTGAGATACCTCTCTTCACTGTTGCTTTTCTCTGCCTCCAATGCCTTCACTCTGCCTCTTTGAATGCCACCACTCTGCCCCCTAAATAGCACTACCCTGCCCCTCTAAATGCTACCACTTTATTCCCCATGTGCCACCACTCTATCCCTTTAAATGCCACCACTCTGCAACAAGTTTTCCACCACTCTGCCCCAATGTGCACTCTGTCACCCCAAGTGCTATCACTCTGCCCCTCTAAATGCCACCACTTTACGCCCCATGTGTCACCACTCCGTCACCCCTTGTGCCACCACTCTGCCCCCATTGTGCCACCACTCTGTCACCCCTTGTGCCACCACTCTGCCCCCTGAATGGCACGATTTTGCTTCCTTCGCTTCCTCTGGATCAACTTTGCAGGATAACAGGCTGAACTGGACGGATGTCTTTTTTGTCCGCCTTATAAACTACGTTACTATGTGAACCTACACAAGCTGCTCACATACAGATCCTTTACCCATGACAGCCCCTTTTTCTCTTATTTGCTTGTAGTTTAACCCTCACACTGCCAATCCGCTCATGTACTGTTCATGATCAAATAACAGATTACCTTTATACTATTTGTCTGTACAATTAGTTACATTACCAAATAAGTATACGTTTTTTTCTTTCAACGGAGCAGTGTGGAGGCTTGTTTTTGCAAGATGAGTTGACATTTTCATCAGTAAGATTTTGGGGCACATAGGGCTTTTTGATCTTTATTTAATCTGTTTATTTAGGATATGAGATGAACAAAAACAGGTATTGTGGCATTTTTCTTTAACTTCAACATGAGTGTTAAATATTGTAATCATTTTATATTTTGGGTCATTATTAGAGATGAGCGAGCACTAAAATGCTTGGGTGCTCGTTATTCGAGACAAACTTCTCCCGATGCTCGGGTGCTCGTTTCGAATAACGAACCCCATTGAAGTCAATGGGAGACTCGAGCATTTTTTGCAGGGGACCAAAGCTCTGCCTAGGGAAGGCTGGGTGAAAACCTGGAAACCTCAGAAAATGATGGAAACACCACGGAAATGGACAGGAAACAGCAGGGGCAGCATGTATGGATGCCTCTGAGGCTGCCTAATCCCACCATTACCCCAAATTCTGGCCAACAGCCTGGTGGTTACCCTCATGGCAATTGTGCTCACCCAGACCAAGAAAGGCGAGGCACATGCCCATCACATGTTAGGGAAGCACCCAACTAGGTGCAACGAAGGTCCATCACCAATGCCCATGCCGGCACTGCTCTCCTATCCCCAGCCACACAATGCAGGCATAAGCCTGACACAGCATGGCGGTGACACCAACAAGTGACCAAGTTACATGAGGTAGCAGGTGAGCCACCCAAAAATTTAGCCTGACGCAGCATGGCGGTGACAACAGAGTGACCGAGTTAGACTGAGGTAGCAGGAAGTGAAGCACGGATGGTAATTCGAAGGAGGAGGGGTTGGAGGAAGAGGCATAGTAAGTCTGAGAAACCATGACCAAGATGGGCCCCGCAATCCTCCAAGTAGGCAGTACATGAGCGGCCCCAGGGTCAGACTCGGTCAGAGTGACCGAGCTACCCGACGGTAGCAGGTAGAGCACAGGAAAAATTTAGCGTGGCCCTGTATGGCTGCGACTACACATTGACCGAGCTACACGACGGTAGCAGGTAGAGCACATTAAAAATTTAGCGTGGCCCTGTATGTGGACGTTGAGGGCTTGTGCATGTAGGTGGGCTGAACTTTTTTTCTGCTTGCACTCCAACGTCTGCTGTAATGACAGCTGAACGTTGCGCAGGGACACATTGGACAGTGTGGAGGATCATGGAGGCGAAGGGGTGGTTTTCCGGCGGGAGGCGCTCGTGCCGGGGTCCTGGGCTGGGGGTTGACTCGCAGAGGCAGCGAGTGACACAGGGGAAGGAGCAGTGGTGGAACCCGCATGAGGGGAACGGACGGCCTTGGTTCCATAGTGTTTAGCACTCGTATACCTGCGCATGCTGGTGGTGGTGGAACCCCCACTTAAAAATTTGGCATCAACTGGTACGGCTGTCAACATTGAGCTTGAACTAGTGGGGCATGTGTGGTATCGATTCTTCTCAGTTTAAAATCGTACACGTCCCCTATCTTTTTTCACTTCAACCCAGAAAAATGTCGCACTCAGATTTTTCTAATGTAGCTGTATCAGTGAGAGCAAATGACCGTATTTGATTACGTGACGTACAGTATGGGTCACCTGGACAGAAAATACGGATTGTGGTTTGTGGTGACTGGACAGCTGAACTGTGACACACAGAATGGTTCCACACAGCTGTATGAAATGGATTTGTATCACTGAGATAAAAAAAAACAAAAAGAGAAAGTTTTGTTTTTGTTTTTTAAGTGCAGAATATATCAGAGAGCAAACTCAGCCCCTGCTGACTGTGGCTATTTTCACTGCAACCCAGAAAAATGTCACACTCAGATTTTTCTATATCACTGAGAGCAAAAAAAAAAGCTATTTGCAGTCTCCCTGCAAAATGCTGCAAATATGGCGATAGCTGCACTACTAGTGCCAGCCAGCCCAGCCAAAAGGAGACAAAAAAATGTCTTGTAGCCCTTAGAAGGGCTGTTGGGTTCTTTGTGGGTGATTCCTGCCTAAGAGAGAACTAAATGCAGGCCCTAACACTGTCCCTGAAACGCAGCAGATCTGCCCCTAACGACATCCAGACGGCATCTGAGCCGAGCATCGCGGCCAGTCACTGGTATATTCCAGGGTCACCTGATCAGGCCAGCCAACCCCTGCTATCGACATGTAAGGGCCCCACGTGATGCTGGGGGGTACCGCAGAGTCTCCTGGCTTGTGATTGGCTGAGTTTATAGCCGCCAAAAATTCAAAAGGCGGGAGATGCCATTTCCTCGAGCATGGCGAGATACTCGTCCGAGCAGCGAGCACTTACGAGTACCCTAATACTAGAACGAGCACCAAGCTCGGACGAGCATGCTCGCTCATCTCTAGTCATTATGTATGCGATGAAACCAATTATTTGTACTGTATGATTTTACACATAAATAATTTTATGTGTAAAAGGCTTTTTTTCAGTACATATATATATATATATGATCTTCATCAGACCTCAGATCAGATCCCAAATTTTCACCAGACATCAGTCAGACCAGACATAAAATAAAATAAAACAACTTACCTCTCCTGCTCCAGACAGCACCGCCACTTGGGAGATCCGGTGCACCTTTCCTGCAGAGCTGCACTGTGACCTGATGTCGCACAGCGTTAGGTCAAAGTGCAAGCTTACGCCCACTACATCCTGACTCTATACATCTCCCCATACAGCTCTATGTCTGCCACATACAGCATATTATAAAACCGCCCGGCTGAAGCCACCACTAGGGCCAGCTCAGTGCATAGGAATAAATACAGTTACCACTGACTGCAGTGTTTTCATGTTGGGAACAGATGAGTTCAGCGCTGTGCCCCTCCCTGTCCTATCCCCATAGCAGTGGCGTGGTCTTCCTACATAGAAGGTATGCCAATGGCTGCTATGATAACTGCTCAGCAAC
Source organism: Rhinella marina (assembly GCA_900303285.1). Lineage (NCBI taxonomy): Eukaryota > Metazoa > Chordata > Amphibia > Anura > Bufonidae > Rhinella > Rhinella marina. Next base: position 137,294 of record ONZH01015050.1, on the reverse strand, counting down.
CTGTGATGTAATTGGAGGCAACTGGGTGACAGAGTAAGCCCATTCCCCCTGTCTAACTGCTCAGATACCGTGGTGGCTATTGACCACTGCACGTGTGTCAGCTGTATAACACGGTTGCCCAGGGTAAAAGCAATCAGAGTCAACTTCTTATGGATAACTTTAGTTTTCTTATGGGCTGTTTATCGTCTCCCTATCAGTAGAAGAAACTTTGGGGATTACTCTCTGCTCTGTCCTTTTTGGGGACTGAGATAGATTGGCAATGGAGACCCCAGGGTAAAAAAAGCTTCTGGGTTTAGTTGAAGGTGTCTCTTCGGTAACAAAGGTCACCTGTCTTTGTTGAGGGTCCTGGTCTTCGCTTGCCTGGTTATGCCTACGGGGTGGGTGTTCTCCTGCTATCTGCTGCAGGTGACCCGATGATAGCATTTCTTTAACGGAAGTGTCAGATTGATGAAATGTCCAACTGGGAGGTCCCTTTATTTATTGACGTGTTGGATTCCTGGGATTTTGGTGCGATAATAGGGATGGAATAGTATGAGGGACCCTGGCCACCTTCTTGGCGGGATGATGATTTCCTTCGTAATATGATGCTTCTTGAATATTTGCCCGTTTTGGTGACTATTGGGCTTCGGGCTTTGTCATTAGGAATAGAAGGGCTTACTTTTGGTCTGATAACATCTGTGTGGTGCACTGTATCAGTAACCTGACTTCTTCATTTTTCCCTATTTTGTCTTTTCTTCATCACTAATGACTGGAATTTAACATTTGATTTCCCTCCCATCATGTTCTAGGAGATGACAATCTGGTTGCTGATGCTCTTTCCCCCTTCTTGTTGGCAGCAGTTCCAGGACCTGTTGCCAGAGGCAGCATTGAAGGGTTAGCGGTGCCCCTGTATCTGTGGGAGTTGGTGATGACTCTTTGATGGCCTTTTTTTCATTTATCTGTGGTGCCTTGCCTGAGGATAGGTCATCAATATCAGATTGGCCAGTGTCCCGCCATCCCCGCTGATTACCAGTTTGAAGCAGTAGCGTACGACCACAAGTGAGCGATGCTTAAAAATTACCTGTATGTCATCTCGCTTCTAGAGGCAGTGCAGAGTAATTAGAACTACCTGTGTGACGACACACAGGTAATTTTGAAGTGGAAGCAGTGCTGCTATTGCATCAAACAGTTAAGGAGCTGGGGGGTGGGGCTTTTGGTTGGCAGAAATCGGACCCCCTCCGATCAGATATTGATGACCTATTCTGGGAATAGGTGATCAATAGTGTAGAGCTGAACAACCCCTTTGACCTCTCATCCACAGGCAGTGTCCCCAACTGGGCGATGGTCAGTGTCCATTCTAGAATATAAAACTTAGACGAAGGACACAACTGGGATTAGAGGTAAGGAAGAGTTCAATTTATTTTGCTGCCATGAAATAGATCAGACAAACCCAATCTCCATCACAGCATGAAGTGCTAAGAGTGAGAACAGTGGCAGTCTCCATCACAGTATGAAGTGCTACGAGTGAGAACAGTGGCAGTCTCCATCACAGCATGAAGTGCTACGAGTGAGAACAGTGGCAGTCTCCATCACAGCGCAGGCTGCATCGGGATACATTAGGGAGAAGCTGGCTTTCTTCACGGCACCAGGTGTGAAAAATAACAGACAGAAGCTCTGAATGCTCTGAAACATTAAGAACGGGTGAGATATATAACAGCAGGTGCAAATTCGTCATCAGGAACCAGGCCTGTTCTCCAGGAGGAACCATCACCAGACCCAAGCAGTGGACAGCCACCCCACAGTCATCACCAGAAGCTGAAATTAATGTAGCATGTCAGGGAAGTATCAGGACCGAATTGATTGAAGGTTTCATGTCTTGGACTATTGCAGAGAATGACCTGAAATGTTCTATTTGCATAATGGACTATGTGACTAAGGAGTGGGTCACAGTGCTGCCATGTTCTCACATCTTCCATAAACCCTGCAAAGCATAGTGGCTCCAGAGAAATTCAGAAGAACCAGGGAGGCGAGGATGAAGATAAAGATAGAACAGGTGTGAACCCTGCCTTCCATATAGTGGACACCACGTCCTCTCCTCCTGTGTCCAGAACAAGCCGATCCCCGCTTCTTTTAGGATTCAACTGGATGTAGCCAGAAGGTTTTCTTGCAAAGACCCCATATCTTCCAGGCAACACATGTAAACTTTAAGTAAGGGTGGTGCTGCACCCACCTTAAAAGAATTGCTGCCTCCCTTTAGTGAAGAGCAGTGTTGCCGCTCCAGCACTGCGTTTCCGCTTGGACAGTAGGAGTAGCCCCTTTAATGCCCAGGTGCGCTACCACTCCGGTGCTGCAGACAGAGAAAGAGAAGCAGCAGGAGGAATGTGCAGGCTACAGCAATAGCTGAGGGCATCACTTATTGTGCCTCTGGACTAGAGACGGGAAACCGCTAAGTGTATGTGCCCTCACAGAGTGGTTAAGCCATTATGCTGAGTAAATCTTTACCGCTAGACTTTGGCTACTTTCACAATGGTGGCACGGGTGTCTACTACTGCACGTCTTCGGCCGGAACTATGCTGCGTCCCCATTCACTATAATAGGGGCGGGCCGGAGTTCTGGCCGCAGCACGGCAAACATGCCGAGAGGCGGCCGGACTAAAATTACAACATGTTGTAATTTTAGGCTACTTTCACACCAGCGTATTTGCTGGATCCGGCAGGGTTCAGCAAAAACGCTTCTGTTACTGATAATACAACCGTCAGCATCTGGTATGAACGGATCTGGTTGTATTATCTTTAACATTGCTGGGACGGATCCGTCATTAACTCAACATATGGAGGTTTGTTCTCCGGTCTGGGAACGGAAGCGTTTTTTTTCCGGTATTGAGCCCCTATGACGGAGCTCAATACTGGAAAACTTAAACGTTAGTGTGAAAATAGCCTTAGTCTGGCCGCCTCTCGGCATGTTTGCCGTGCTGCAGCCGGAACTCCGGCCCGCCCCCATTTTAGTGAATGGGGACGGAGTGAATCTTTACCCGCCGGAACAGCCTGCTGGACACCCGTGCCGCCAACATGAAAGTAGCCTTAGTACTCTAGGAATATGTTATGCAATGGTTTGATCGCCCTCTTGTGGAGAGAACAAAATGTATATAGTATATTGTACAGTAAAGTTAACTGTTTGCTGCAAATGTGTCTCCACCTGTCTTATTTCTGCACCATCTAAAGAACCTGTAAGGTGCACCATCCGCACTTTACATATACACACACAATACATACCTACATGTTCACCTACATACACTCACAACACAACAAATACACTCACCGGCCACTTTATTAGGTACACCTGTCCAACTGCTCGTTAACACTTAATTTCTAATCAGCCAATCACATGGCGGCAACTCAGTGCATTTAGGCATGTAGACATGGTCAAGACAATCTCCTGCAGTTCAAACCGAGCATCAGTATGGGGAAGAAAGGTGATTTGAGTGCCTTTGAACGTGGCATGGTTGTTGGTGCCAGAAGGGCTGGTCTGAGTATTTCAGAAACTGCTGATCTACTGGGATTTTCACGCACAACCATCTCTAGGGTTTACAGAGAATGGTCCGAAAAAGAAAAAACATCCAGTGAGCGGCAGTTCTGTGGGCGGAAATGTCTTGTTGATGCCAGAGGTCAGAGGAGAATGGGCAGACTGGTTCGAGCTGATAGAAAGGCAACAGTGACTCAAATTGCCACCCGTTACAACCAAGGTAGGCAGAAGAGCATCTCTGAACGCACAGTACGTCGAACTTTGAGGCAGATGGGCTACAGCAGCAGAAGACCACACCGGGTGCCACTCCTTTCAGCTAAGAACAGGAAACTGAGGCTACAATTTGCACAAGCTCATCGAAATTGGACAGTAGAAGATTGGAAAAACGTTGCCTGGTCTGATGAGTCTCGATTTCTGCTGCGACATTCGGATGGTAGGATTTGGCGTCAACAACATGAAAGCATGGATCCATCCTGCCTTGTATCAACGGTTCAAGCTGGTGGTGGTGGTGTCATGGTGTGGGGAATATTTTCTTGGCACTCTTTGGGCCCCTTGGTACCAATTGAGCATCGTTGCAACGCCACAGCCTACCTGAGTATTGTTGCTGACCATGTCCATCCCTTTATGACCACAATGTACCCAACATCTGATGGCTACTTTCAGCAGGATAATGCGCCATGTCATAAAGCTGGAATCATCTCAGACTGGTTTCTTGAACATGACAATGAGTTCACTGTACTCAAATGGCCTCCACAGTCACCAGATCTCAATCCAATAGAGCATCTTTGGGATGTGGTGGAACGGGAGATTCGCATCATGGATGTGCAGCCGACAAATCTGCGGCAACTGCGTGATGCCATCATGTCAATATGGACCAAAATCTCTGAGGAATGCTTCCAGCACCTTGTTGAATCTATGCCATGAAGAATTGAGGCAGTTCTGAAGGCAAAAGGGGGTCCAACCCGTTACTAGCATGGTGTACCTAATAAAGTGGCCGGTGAGTGTATACACACATAAGCATAACTAAAGTCCTAGAGAACCAGTGCATGTCTTGCCCCACACCATGCAGTGTGTGACATTGACATTAATTAAGACTCCAAACTCAGACTTCTAAAATGAATTCAAACTCCAGACTCAGACCTCCAAAATAAATTCACATCCTGACTGAGACCCCAGACAACTTGTAAAGGGGTTTTCTGAGACCTCTGTAGGTCATCAGTATCTGATCAGTGGTGATCCGACACCCAGGACCCCCCCCGCAGATCAGCTCTTTCAGAAGGCACCGGCGCTCACAGTAGCACCATTGTATAGTGGCTATACTTTGTATCGCAGCCTAGGACGCGGCTCTACTGCCAGCGCTAACGCCTTCTCAAAGAGCTGATTGGTGGGGGTCCCGAGTGTTAATTACCAACATCCATAGTATGGTGCCCAAATAACAGTACTATACCAGGGTCAAACAACTCTTCCATATAGTTGTTTAGATAAAAGTGCTATACAGTGTGATCACCAACCCACACTGCAAAAATATAGCATACAGCGCATAAGTAGGAGTAAAAAGGGATGCAGATGAGCTCTTAACAAGCTCTGCCTCTGATGCCACCAGATGTAAGGCAGCTGTCCTGTAAGTCAGTGTTCAGCTCTTTAAATAAGTCTTGAGACATGACTCGGATATTAGATAAGCCAACATCTCATCTGCAGACAGCTGTTTCAGGGTGATTGCCCCCTCATCAGTGCAGAGCAGAGAGTACTGGCTTAACTGGGTAAGAGGCCAAGTCAGGGTAAAAGGGGTACTATATCTCCTTGGGGAGAGAGCGCCTTAATCGGTGTGAGGAGACTTATAGGCCATTCATGCTCCTCTGGAATTTTGGGAAGAAAAAAGGGATGCTTAACCCTTAGACTCCCAGCGCCGTACATGGCGTCATGGCGGGCGTCATGGCCGGCAAGTCTCTGATGTTTCTAACAGCAGAGACTTGCCGCTACTTACCCGATCGGCGGCATCTTGCTGGGCCTTTAGATGCCGTGATCACTAGTTGCGTCTTTACCCGGAAGCATACGCTTCCGGGTGGTGTACAGACACCCCGTTTGGCCAATCGGGGTGTCTGTACACGATCTGAAAGCTGTAAACCTCGCAGATGAGGTTTACAGCTTTCAAAGTGCAATTCTTATTCTGGCCACTAGATGGCAGGCCAGGATAAGAAATGAGCAATTCTTGGATTTATCTCAATCTAGTAAATCCCTGACTGCTCATAAAGAAAAAAAACAAAACACAATATATTAGCTCATATTTGAGCTTTAAAAAAATCACAAGAAAATAAAAAAAAAAATGTTAAAAAATATATAAAAAATATATAAAAGTTCAAATCACCCCCCTTTCCGTATAATTAAAAAATAAATACCTAAATAACAATAAATATAGACATCATGGGTATCACCGTGACCGAACGCGCCCGTACTTTTAAAATATAAAAAAAAAAATTCCAATACGGCGAATTATGTGGCGGAAAAAAGCGTCCAAATGGCGATTCGCTGTTTTTTGTCACTTTTTTTTCTAAAAAAAAATAAATAAAAAGTGATCAAAAAGTCATACACACCCCAGAATAGTATCAATAAAAAGTTCAGATCGCCCCGCAAAAAATGAGCCCCCATACAGCTCTGTACACATAAATACCAAAAAGTTATAGGGGTCAAGATATGACAAAAAAAAAGGGCAACTTTCTAATTATTTTATCAATATCAAAACGCAGGAAAAACTATACATATTAGGTATTGCCGGATTCGTACTGACCAGTAGAATGAAAGTAACTGGTCAGTTTTAATGAACATCGAACGCTGTAAATAAGAAACCCGTAGAACTGTAGCAGAATAGCGTTTTTTTTTGCAATTTCACCCGATTTGGATTTTTTTTCCCGCTTCCCACCACACTATATCAAATATTAAATGGTGGCGTTGGAAAGTACAACTTGTCCCGCAAAAAACAAGCCCTCATACAGCTATGTGAACAGAAAAATAAAACAGTTATGGCTGTTTGAAGGCAAGGAGCGCAAAACGAAAATGCATAACCGAAAAAACCTCCGGTACTGAAAGGGTTAAGGCGCTCTCTCCCCAAGGAGAGATAGTACCCCTTTTGATACGCCAGAAGAACTTAAAAAAAAAACAGGATCATGAAAAAAGACGGATCTTGTGCATCAGTTATGCACATTTGGTATCCATTTGAGCCATTTCCATCTGAGATCCGTTTTTTAGACGGACAAAAAATTACTGCGTGCAGGACTTTTTCTCTGTTCAAAAATAATGAATCTCAGACGGAAATGGCTCAAACAGATACCAATTGTGCAGAACTTTACAGGATCCCGTTTTTTTGGGTTTTTTTTTTGTTCTTCTGACGGATCAGAAGAACAGAAAATAAAACAGTGATGTGACCTCACCTTATATATATATATATATATATATTTTTTTTTTTTGAACCAGTGAAAAAAGAGAAGGTAGGGAGATGTACTAAATAACCCTATGGTAAATCTAGAGAAAAGTACCTGTGCTGCATATATGTACTTATTAAATAACAATTTTATGAGGTCACTACAACTACAGTAATTGTACAGGATGTTTTAACCCCTAAAAGGGGTTGTCCCACAAAAACGTTCTACATTTTTCAAACCAGCCCCTGAATCTGAATACTGTTGTAATTGCATGTGATTAATCATTTCACATAGCCACTGAGCTATTCAATAAAATATATCTGTTATAGCGCCACCTGCTGTTTGTTCTTCTCCTTATTTGTTGTCCACTTCACTGAGGATGTTGCACAAGCTCAGTTTAACCCATTCACCCCCGGAAGTTTTTTTTGTTTTTGCGTTTTTGTTTTTTTTTTTTTTTTTTTCTGTTCACACAGCCATATGAGGGCTTGTTTTTTGTGGGACAAGTTGCACTTTCCAACGCCACCATTTAATATTGCATATGATGTAGTGGAAAGCGGGAAAAAAATTCCAAATCGGGTGAAATTGCAAAAAAAAGCAAGCCGCAGTTTTTTTTTTTTATTTACGATGTTGGATGTGCAATAAAAACTGACCAGTTACTTTCATTCTACTGGTCAGTACGAATCCGGTGATATCTTATATGTATAGTTTCTCTTGCGTTTTGCCATATTCGTCGCCATATTTTGACCCCTATAACCTTTAGGTATTTATGTGTACGGAGCTGTGATTCTGCTGTAGGAATCATCTCTGCTCAGGAGCGGGCGCCATCTTTAAAGACCCATGCAGAGCCGTACTAGATGACCTATGTTTAGGATAGGTCATCAATACCAGATCGGCGGAGGTCCGACTCCCTGCACCACCGACGATCAGCTGTTTGAAGAGAAGGCCACGCTCCATGCAAGTGCTGCCTTCTCTTCATTGTTTACCGGCTCGCTGTTGCAACTGTAGCACTAGTCAGGTGTAATTACAACCCAGCCGTCCCATTCTCTTCTATGGGACAGCTCCTTCCTGTTCAAGTCCATACTACAGAGCCGTCCCCATGAAGTGAATGGGCTTAGGAGTAATTACACCTGCTCACCACTGCGGTTGTGACAAACAGCAGGTAAACAATGAGCGCTGCTTTCTCTTCAAACAGCTGATCCGCGGGGGTGCCGAGTATTGGACCCCCACTGATCTGATATTGATGGCCTATCCAGAGGATAGGTCATCCATATAAATAAAGCAGACACCTCCCTTAACCACTTCAGATCTGGGCCATTTACGGACACATATTTTTTTCACTCGTGAATCGCAGAGAGGGTCTTTGTAAAACCACTTGCTGTCATTATCGACTGCAGCATCTAAGGTAACTCTGATCCTGTCCATCAGAAAAGGTGACTGTACTACAGCTGGCACCTTCTGTGGATGTTGTGGGCACAGCTCCTGAATCTGCATCATATATTTATGACACTGTGCAGGAACTTCATTGCGCCAGCACCATAAATGTAAGTGTATTGTGGGAAGAGGCTATAATGAGTACGAGAGGAGCTAAAGCTCACAGACAAAGCTTATTTATGAGCTAAAACTGCGTTCTTATTTCTTGAGTCACTGCAAAAAGTTGTCATCCTGGTTTAATAGACTGCTAGCTAGAGATGTCATTTAACATCTATGAGGCAAAGATTAAAAATAGGTTGCAAAATTAGTCACATACCAAACGTATTTACCTATCATTGTATGGGGCAGCACGGGGGCTCAGTGGTTAGCACTGGTGACTTGCAGCGCTGGGGTCCTGGTTTCAAGGGCTCATGCACACGAATGTATTTTCTTTCTGTGTCTGGGACGGGACCGTATGCAGAACCATTCATTTCAATGGGTGCGCAAAAAAAAAACGGAAGGTAATCCGTGTGCATTACATTTCTGTATGTCCATATTTCCATTCAGCAAGAAACAGAACATGTCATATTATTGTCTATTACGGACAAGGACTGTTCTATTAGGGGCCAGCTGTTCTGTTCCGTAGGGATAAATTCCCTATTACATCTCATACTGTTAACTGCATTTAAAGAGTTCCTACACTTTCTGACAATGTTTCAAAATAAACCTTTAGGGTCATTTATTAAGACTGGCAATTTATATGCTGGTCTAAATACCACTGCGCTGGCGGTGGATGCCAAAGTTAGACTACTTTCACACCAGCATTTTTGATGGATCCGGCAGGGTTCAGTAATAATGCTTCCGTTAATGATAATACAACTGTCTGCATCTGTTATGAACGGATCCAGTTGTATTATCTTTAACATAGCCAAGACGGATCCGTCATGAACTCCATTGAAAGTCAATGGGGGACGGATCCGTTTTCTATTGTGTCAGACTAAAAGGATCCGTCCCCATTGACTTACATTGTGGGTCATGACGGATCCGTCTTGCACCGGATCCCCAGGACGGAAAGCAAAATACAACATGTTGCGGTTTGCTGTCCGGTCTGGGGACGCAACTAAACTGAATGGAATGTATTTTGAAGCCTCCGTTCTCTTCAGTTCAGGTTTGTTCCCATTGACAATGAATGGAGACAAAACTGAAGCGCTTCTTTTCGGTGTTGAGCCCCTATGACGGATCTCAATACCGGAAAACTCTAACACTAGTGTGAAAGTCGCCTTATGTAGAGGTGCAGGCCTCTACATAACTTTGGCGCTTGGTTCCTCCAGCCATGCAACATGGTTTAAACTATGCCAGCTCCCATGTCAAACTACCTACCTGGTGCTGCCTGAAGCGATCGCCTCACCTGGCCTCATTGGTGGTGCACCCCTATCTCTGATAATATGTATTACAAAAATGAAAAGCCGTGTGAAACGGTAGTAACCATAAATGTGTTCATTACTACAATGTATCTAAAATTTAAAAAATCAATGAAGTAACTCTGCAAAAAGAAGTACTGTATTTTTTGGTTGATAAGACACACTTTTTTCCCCCCAAAAGTAGGGGGGGAATGGCTGTGCATCTTATCAAGCGAATACTAGTGGAAGCGCTCACTAGTATGTAATAGGTGCAGGGAGCGGGGAAACATAGTCACCCTCCTGCGCTGCAGCTCCGCTCTGGGTCCATCGCTAACTGTCTTCTCCTGCCCGCGCTGCACTGTCCTGACCGCGTACAGTGTAAGGATGTGGTGTGCGCACTATGACCTGACGCTGCACGCAGTCAGGTGACAGTGCAGCGCCGGCAGGAGAAGACAGAAGAGCACCGGACCCAGGGGGAGCCGTGGCGCAGGAGAGGTAAGAGAGGGTTTTTTTTTTATATTCTTATGGGGCTGAGTGGGCTGATCTGAGGTCTGATGGGGGCACAGTGGGCTGATCTGAGGTCTGATGGGGGCACGGTGGGCTGATCTGAGGTCTGATGGGGACAGAGTGGGCTGATCTGAGGTCTGATGGGGACAGAGTGGGCTGATGTGAGGTCTGATGGGGACAGAGTGGGCTGATCTGAGGTCTGATGGGGACAGAGTGGGCTGATCTGAGGTCTGATGGGGGCACGGTGGGCTGATCTGAGGTCTGATGGGGACAGAGTGGGCTGATCTGAGGTCTGATGGGGACAGAGTGGGCTGATCTGAGGTCTGATGGGGACAGAGTGGGCTGATCTGAGGTCTGATGGACTGATCTGAGGTCTGATGGAGACAGAGTGGGCTGATCTGAGGTCTGATGGGGACAGAGTGGGCTGATCTGAGGTCTGATGGGGACAGAGTGGGCTGATCTGAGGTCTGATGGACTGATCTGAGGTCTGATGGAGACAGAGTGGGCTGATCTGAGGTCTGATGGGGACAGAGTGGGCTGATCTGAGGTCTGATGGACTGATCTGAGGTCTGATGATGGCTGAGTGGGCTGATCTGAGGTCTGATGAACTGATCTGAGGTCTGATGAGGGCTGAGAGGGGTGATATGAGGTCTGATGGGGACAGAGAGGGCTGATATGGGGGCTGATGGACTGATCTGAGGGCTGAGTGGGCTGATATGGGGGCTGAGTTGGCTGATGGACTGATCTGATGGGGATCTGAAAGGGCTGATCTGAGGTCTGACATGGAGGGCTGATATGGGGGTCTGATGTGATGTCCTGAAATTTATGGGGGGTCTGATATGAGGTCTGATAAAATATTTTTTTTCTTATTTTCCTACTTAAAATCTGGGCTGCGTCTTATAAAGCGAAAAGTGCGGCAATTGAAATATCCTACAGATTTCATATGCAGCTCCCATGTTATGTTAACCACTTCCCATCTGGGCCATTTACCCCCTTCCTGACCAGGCCTAATTTTGCAAATCTGACATGTGTCACTTCATGTGGTAATAACTCTGGAACGCTTTTACTTATCCAAGCCATTCATAGATTGTTTTCTTGTGACACATTGTACTTTGTGTTACTGGTAAATTTGAGTCAATATATTTTACCTTTATTTATAAAAAATCCAAAATTTACTGAAAATTTTGAAAAAAAAAATCACAATTTTTTAAATATTAATTGCTCTGCTTTTAAGTTGCATAGGGATATCTAATAAAATTGTTATTAATGAACATTCACCATATGTCCACTTTATGTTGGCATAATTTTGGAAATGTAATTTTATTTTTTGAGGACGTTAGAAGGCTTCGAATTTTAGATGTAATTTTTAAGATTTTCATGAAAATTTCCAATAGTTAATTTTAAAGGACCTTTGCAGTTCTAAAGTGACTTTGAGGGGCTTAAATAATAGAAACCTCTCATAAATTAACATATTTTAGAAACTACAGCTCCCAATGTAATCCAAACTGATTTTTACAAAGTTTGTTAACCCTTTAGATTTCCCACAAGAATTAAAACAGAATGAAGGTGAAATTTAAAAATAAATATATTTTTTTTGCAGATTTTCAATTTTTTATTCATTTTTCCTATAAGATAACAAGGGTAAACCGCAAATCAAACCTGAATATTTATCTTCCTGATTCTGAAGTTTGCAGAAACACCCCATATGTGGTTGTAAACTGCTCTGTGACCGGCAGTAATGAGAGGGAGATAGTACAAGCATTTGTGATGGCTTTGACAGCTTGTCAGAGTGATAAAAAGCCTGGAGGCCAGGAAAAAAGGTCTCAGGTTAAAGTTCCATGTTCTTGTCTGTCAGGAGGCAGCTGAGTCATGGAGCTTCTATGTACAGGTGCTGCACACAGGGGGCAAAGCTCAAGGACGTTTTAAAACGTCCATTTAGAGATAGAGATCCACTACCAGGACGTTTATAGTCAATGAACAGACTGAAAGTGGTTAAACATATTTTAAAAGATTTTTGGTGATGTTATTTTTAATTTTCCATGACACTATCTGCATTTAAAAAAAAAATTCCTAAAATCCTGCACTGGCCACTAAGCCTAATAATAGGAGTCACTTCTTGGTCTTAGTGATCACTTTTCATCATTATCATCATAGGCAGGATTATAATGACAGATTATAATGACAGGATCCACCATTCACAACAGCTGACATCACAGAGCATGCCCAGAAAACTCTCCCCCATACAAATCAATGAATCCCCTCCAGACTATTGAGTCTATGGCCAGTGGCGGCTGCTGTAAAGCACATCTCTAAATGCTGTCAACAACAGCTCAAGCAAGATGGCCGCCCCCATTATCATGAAACAAAATTAAAAAGATCTGTAATCAGAAAATACAAACAGACTAGAAAACAGAATCTGTGTCGCTATATGGTTTTAACTGGCAAAAAAATGATAGGTGGCGCATTTACCCGCTGCAGGCTATAAACTATCCCCATCGTACAGTAGTCTGACCTTGCAATCCTGTGTTTCTCTCTTCCCTCTGTCCGCTCTCCTATTGTCTGTAGGCAGCAAAAAAATGACTGTGAGTACTTTGTACATCTATTCTGTTTCCACAAACCTTAAAGCTCATGACAAGAAAGGGGTTTGCAAGCTTAGATATGGGGACCTCTTTTTGTCCAGAAACAGTAGCATAGACCATGCCTGGTATTTCACCACAGCGTCCAATTAAAGGAGTTGTCCCATCTCAATATTTATGGCATATCGATAGGGTATACCATAAATGTCAGAGTCAAATAGGTTCAGGTCCCACTTCTGGAACCCGCTCCTATTTCCAGAATGAGGCACCTGAAGTGAAGGGAGAGGAATCTCACATGCATGGCTATACTTCACTCACCGCTATAGGAGTTCCAAAAACAGGGAAGAACAGGCTCAGCTATTTCCGACAGTCCCATAGCAGTGAAAGGAGAGGATGGTAAGCCACTTCTGCAGATAGGAGCGGGTCACACAGCTGGGACCTGCACCCATCTGACATTTCTGCCATGGCATAGTGACATGCTAAAAAAGATTAGCTAGGTCAACCCCTGAAATGCCCCCCTATATGCCCGGGCCCCTCACACACAATGTACTTACCTGGCAACTCGGCACCCGTGTCGCTCCTGCTCCCTGCTGCTTCTTCTCCGCGTGCAGCCAATGGCAGGCAGTGATGGGGATAAGCCTCCCTAACATCGTGGGTGACACTAAGGAGGCTAGCGACGCTGGTGTTGGGGAGCCAGGTAAGTACATTGTGTGTGAGGGGGTCGTTCATATGGGGGGGGGGGGTATTTCAGGGGTTGGATAACCCCTTCAAGTAAACAGAGGTAGCAGCAGTACAGATACAACCTATGCACAAGAGTGGCGCTTTCAGCATATTACACAATACCTAGCTGAAGGCACCTCAACAGATTAATGATAATGATTTCAAGCAATAGAGAATTTTTTTTTTTGCGGGACAGAGCTTTCTTAGGCCTCATGCACATGACCGTTTCTGTTTTGAGGTCCAGAAACTGCAGATCTTTAAAATACGGATGCGGTCTATGTGCATGCTGCATTTTGTTGTGGACCCATTGACTTCAATAGGTCCGCAGTCCACACTTTTTGGACAAGTATAGGATATATTTTGCGGTATGGACACACGGATGCGGAAGGCACATGGAAGTCATCCAGGTGCTTTCCAAATTCGTGTGTCCATTCTGCAAAATCTAGAACATGTCCTATACTTGTCCACAAAATGCAGACCTCGGACCCATTAAAGTCAATGGATCTGCAACAAAATGCAGCATGCACACGGACCGCATCCGTATTTTGTGGATCTGCGCTTTGCAGACCGTACAACGGATACAGTGGTGTGCATAAGGATTCTTACAAATTTAGGAGATGACTGGACACATATCTATGCTAGGCCTACATAGAAATCTTGGCTGTGGTACCTAATCTGTAAACAAACACTGCACTTTCCCTATGCTGCACTGAAGCCTAGTAAAGTAAATGGAGTCACTCAATCGATGGAAACATAAAAAAATTATGGCACTTAGAATATGACCACACAAAAAAGATTTATTTTTTTATTTTGATTTTATTGTGAAAAACTAGTATAACATACCAAAACAGTATAAATTTGGTATCGCTGTAATCGTAATTGGCCAGGAGAATACAGATAACATGGCAATTCTAACATATGGTGGATGCCGTAAATAATAATAATAAAAACCTCTTTCTGAATTGCTGTTGTTTGTTCATTCCGCCTCCCAAAAAATGGCACAAAAGAAAATCTGAGGTTGTCCCACAAAAGAACAAGCACTCACACAGCTTTGTTGGCAGATAAATAAAAAAAGGTATATGCTTTAGAAAACGGTGGCAGATAAACAAAAAATATTTTTTATTGCCGTAAAACAAACAAAAACAATATCAATTTGATATGTCTGTAATCATACTACCTGTAGAATAAAGGTAGCACAATGGGTAGTCACTTTAAAAAAAATTATTGCTTGGCCCTGACTTCTCCTAAAGTCAATGGAAGTGCAGAGAGAGCAGAGCCTCTAGGTGTAATGGTAACGCCCCCGTTGCTCCTAGAGGCTCATTTGCATATAATAAAACATCATATTTCTCAGCAATGAGGACACATATGAACATGGGACCAACACGGATGTCTTCAGCTGCCAAGTGCACATGTAACAGGTCAGCCGGTGTCATAGGTACAAAACTGCTGACAGATGTCCTCTACTATAACATATCTTGGAAAACGGGAACAAATATTTAGTGGGGTGAAATTGAAAAAAAACAAGAATACACAATTCTGAAATATTTTGGGGAGTTTTGCTTTTACAGT
Source organism: Rhinella marina (assembly GCA_900303285.1). Taxonomy (NCBI): domain Eukaryota; kingdom Metazoa; phylum Chordata; class Amphibia; order Anura; family Bufonidae; genus Rhinella; species Rhinella marina. Next base: position 122,195 of record ONZH01015050.1, on the reverse strand, counting down.
GTTGATTGTCCGTTAAAAATCACATTAAAACCTTTTTTTGTGCGTAAGTATGATTGTTAATTTTTTGTACCTTTTATTGTTCTACTACTTTTTAAAAATAAAAACTTTTGAAAAAATAAACATTTTCTTTGCATTGCCATATTCTGAAACCCATAACTCCCTCGTCAGAGCTGTGTGAGGACTTGTTTTTTGCGGGGTGAACTGTAGTTTTTATTGATATAATTTAGGGGTACATCAAACATTTTTGATAACTTTTTTTATTCAATTATTTGAGGGGGACAAGGTGACCAAAAACTGCCGTATCAAGCATTTTTATTTTATTTTATTTTTTTTCACTATAGCTTTCACCACAAAGGAAAAATATGTTTTAAATTTTAATAGTTGTCATTTTTGGACACAATACCCATTATGTTTATATTTTACTGTTTATTTTTATATGAGAATTGGGAAATGGGGTGATTTAAATTTCTAATATTTTTGTGCTTTTTGTTTTAATTTTTTTAGTCACCTTAGGAGACCTAAACATGTCATCTTCTAATTGCCTTTACCATACACTGCAATAAAACAGTATTGCAGTCTATGGGATTTTTACTGGCTGCCTATCAAGCCATGCCACAGGCATAACTTAGCAGGCAGCTTTCTATAACAGGCCTGTGAACCTTTACATGGACCACGTTTGGTTTAGCATCGGATCTGACCGTCGCAATTTAGTTGTGGCAGGCATGGGATTCAGCCAGTTCCCTCAGGTTCTCCAGAACTGGTTGTTAAATTACAGCGGTAGCTGGAGATGAGCTCTTCCATTCCATAGTTCAGCTCCTTAGGCTTCTTAAAAGTTGGGTGGTATGTGTGTGTAGTGTATATTTGGTGTATTTATATATGTGTACCATGTATACGGTGTATTTATGTGTCTTGCATATATATGGTGTTTGTAATTTTATCGTGACGCCGCCTGTCCGCCGTTGAATAGGGAACCTGTTAAACATTTGAATCCCACCCCTGGTTGTGGGGACTCTGATTGGAGGGCTGTCTAACTGCTAGAGCAGCAGAGTGAATACCCAACCGCATGGGCTATTGTGGTTGTGTAAAGATATCCCCTATCCACACTATTGGGAATAACTAGTAGATCGGTGAGAGGATCTAATAGTTATTCCTAATTCTGTGGATAGGGGATAACATTCTACAATTGCAATACCCTTTAAATTAACATTTGCCCTGCAGTTTTTGTTATATTCTACTTCCCTTTTGGAATCGTTGGAAGATGGCACATTTCTAACTAAGGGGACGGAGTGTCCAATGCTAAGTACTATCCATAAGGTCTGGTGGAAAGCGAAACAAGTTGGGGGAGTAAAAGGGTACTCCTCATATACATGGCCAAACTACTTATATTCAGAAATACAAAAAGTTGACAAATGCATAGTATGGGCTGAGAAAGGTATTAAATATATGAAGCAACTATATAAAGAGGGAATCCTCAAGACTTTTACACAATTACAACAAGAGTTTCAGTTACCTAAAACCTCCTTCTACAAGTACCTACAAATAAGGCATGCTATACAACTTCAAGAGAAAACGTGTAAAATAGAATTAGGTGCCTCTAATGTAATCATTGATCTCACTAGCTCACATGGGGGCACTAGTGGAATAATAACTACCCATTATCTGTATCTTCTAGATAAGCAGAATAAAAAACATCCACTTAAACTGTTCGACAAATGGGGATCAGATATTCCAGGTCTGACAGAGGAACAGTGGTCTGAAGTGCTTAGTAATTTTACAGAAGTGGCAGTTAGCGAAGCACATAGGGTATCACAGATCCTACTGATCCATAGAGTATATAGGACTCCAAAACTCTTAAAAACCATGGGGTACAGACAAGATGACAACTGCCCGAGATGTGATGCACCATCAGCTGGATTGATGCACCTTATGTGGAATTGCCCCAGACTTAGGAGGTATTGGGTGGAAATAATGAAACTGATAAACAACACTTTTCAAATATGCTTAGAAGCCACTGCGCTTATTTGTATATTAGGGTATGTGGGATCAATTCAGGTGACGAAAGGGCAGAAAACTGCCATATTAAGACTAATGTACCAAGCCCGTAAGCTCATAGCTTTTCACTGGATAGACCCTGATCCACCTACTATTCAGGAATTTATAATAAGAGTTAAACAGCTAACTCAGATGGAAAAATACGTTTATCAGAAAAGGGGAAATATTAAGAAATATGATAGCATTTGGGATTGTTGGATAGCTAGGAATCTTAGTCCACAGTTGGTTTAATATGATAGTGGATTTGCCATGACATATAAAAGTTAAGGAATGATTCAGGGGAATGAATGGATGATGGATCCAAACAAAGAGAAATATTCTGGAATACTACGGAAGACTTAATTGTTTTAAATACTGATATCTGTAAACAAATATATGGAAGATATGTTAGCGGCAGGAATAATTACTTGTTTAGAATAACTAATTTTTATGCAGGATTTTCAGGAACTGAAAAACCCTACTAAGAACTCAGCCGGCAAGACGAATGGATACACACAAACAAATTGTAGTGCACAACAAAAGGACTACATATGTGCCATTTATTAAGGGAAGGGAAGGGGGGGGGGGTGAAGTTGTAAGGGCTTTGTATTCTTGTTTTCTCTGTAAAAAAAAAAAAAAAAAAAAAAAAACTTCAAATAAAAATTATTTGAATTAAAAAAATTAACATTTGCCCATTATAACAAAAATGTTACCAATAAAAAAAAGACTGGATCAAACTGGATTAAGTATTTTCTACATTTACATAAGTATTTATGCTGATTTATTAAAGGAGTATTCCAGTTTAGTCAAGTTATCCCCTATCCACAGCGGTAGGACCCCCACCAACTATCTTGTGGATAGGGAATAACTTGATACAACAGGAATGCCCCTTTAATTTTGTAACAGACGCAGAGAACCCAAGTATCAAACATGTGGAAAAGTAACTGTCTACAAGCTGAACACAGTCTGACTCCATTGCAGCTAGCCGTATCTAATGGAAGCCTCACTATACTATGGTTCTATCTCCTGAAGGAGAAGATAAGAGGTGTAAAGTGTAAAGTAACTGCTTTGACTTACGGACTTGTGTCTTCAGACGAGGGAGGCAGCAGACAGTTTAAGCAGGACAAGTCTGAGACTGATCGGCTAGTGGTAAATCCTGCATATTATCTGAGGAATCCTCATAGAATCCTCCAATGAATACAAAGGGAGTTCACGGCATAAAGAGATTTCAACTTTTTTTATGAGATGCAGTCACGGGAGTAACCAAAACAACACCGGACGGGGCCTTCGCTAAACATGTTTTTCTTCTTTTGTGTTTTTTTGTTTTTGTTTTACTTCCAGTTGCAATTTACGTCCAATGCAAAATGCAAACACAATACATTCTAATTTTATAGATCATGGCGTCATCAACAACTATTCCACCATTTCCACCTGGAGGACTATTTGAAGGAGCTTCTTGGTTTTGAGTTCCTCTCTGATGTGCTGTTATGGTCTCTTCACGCTAAAAACTAATGTGGCTGAGGATAAAAGTTACCAGTCACATCAGTCTTCTCATTAAAGGGTTATTCTCATCTTAGACAATGGGGGCATATCGCTAGGATATGCCCCCATTGTCTTATAGGTGCGGGTCCCACCGCTGGGACCCGCACCTATAGCCAGAACGGAGCGGGGAGCGCTGTGCCTGGAGGACCCCAGGTTTCCGGGGGTCCGGCCACCACCAGGCGCAGCTCCCCCGCTGCTCCCATAGAAATGAATGGGAGCCGGGCCGTGCATGCGCGGTGCGCTCCCATTCATTTCTATGGAGCCGACGGAAGTAGCCGAGCCAGCGCTCGGCTATTTTCGGCGGCCCCATAGAAATGAATGGAGGGCGGCTGCGCATGCGCAGTGCGCCCTCATTAATTTCGGGGGCTCCGTTCTGGAGATAGGTGCGGGTCCCAGCGGTGGGACCCGCACCTATAAGACAATGGGGGCATATCCTAGCGATATGCCCCCATTGTCTAAAATGAGAATAACCCTTTAAAGGGGTTGGCCATTTTCTGGTTACTGTTGACCAATTTGTTTGTAAGATGACTATGTGGCATTTACTAGTATAACCTTTGTTAAAATTCTCTAACGTTTTCTTATATTTCATAAGATATGCACCCTTGGCTGCCAAGTCTAATGTGCTGTCCACACAGAGGTCCTGTCCATAAAATGGCTACTGATGGAGGGTCATGTGACCGGGCAAATCTCCTCCATGTGATGTCTCCTCCATTAAAACTCAATGTACCTGCCATCTGCACTTGCACTGCTGGGGGTGTGCAGGGTCAGTGTGTTTGAATGGAGGAGACTGAGTGATGTGTCCGGTCACATGACCCTCCATCAGGGGCCATCTTACGGATAGGACCTCCTTGCAGATAGCACAGATTTGCCCAACAAAGGGATATGTCTTATGAAATATAGAAAAGGACACAGTGGCTATATAGTAAGTGCCATATAGTCATCATATATATACACATTGGTCACAAGTAGCCAGAAAGTGGCCAACCCCTTCAACTTTAATGAGTTTTCCCACCACTGAAGTTAAGGGGGTAAAATAACTTTTTTCCTTTTCGAGGTTAAAGGTACAAAAAAAGTATTGCCATGACCATAGCATGGTTAAAAAATTAACTAGCTTATTTCACCTCGCCAATCGCCTCCTGATGCAGTCCTGGCGGTTCACAGGTCCTCGCTGAGCTCCACCTCCTGCTCCAGTCTCAACATGGCAGAATCTGGCTGAGAAGCTGATCAGCCAATCAATGGCTGGGGCGGGTCATGACTGTAGACAGTGATTGGCTGAACGGTATTCCCTGCCATGTCGGGACTGAAGCAGGAAGTGGAGCGCAGCAGAGACCTAAGGACCATTGGAATGGCAGCTGCGGAGGAATGGCGAGGTATGGAAATAAATGGGATAAAGGATAGAATTTCTGACAATCTATAGACCAGGCTTTGCTTTCTTTAACCACCTAAACACCTTTAACCGTCTTACCTTGAAGACGCCTGTATCTTCTCATCACTGTAGCACTCTTCTTCTTCATCTTTTCAGGCTGAGGCCTAAACAATCTGTTTCTGGCAACCAAATGATAAAATAATATGTATAATGTATGATTTATATACATATGTGACCTATACTGAACGGTCCTCAACTGGTCTACTTGTGTGGCACTAACATGACAAAATATAAAGTTAAAGGGGCTGAGTCACCTTAAAGAAAATATACCACCAGTTTTATGCTGCCCTAATCCTAACAGCTCCAGCACATGCCGATGACTCCTCATGAGCTGCCTGCTCTCCTCACCCCCTGCCGATGATTTTCCCCAACTGAAATCACCAGCGGATGAGCAGAGAGGAGCAGGAGCTCATGAGTGTAAGGACTCTGCAGCGTGCACTGGAGCTGTCAGCAAAATAGCCAGGTCATTTAAAGAGAGTGACCCAGCGTTCTGCTATGGACATCTGTCCAGGGTTGCCAACCAGAATTTTTATTTTTATCTTAACCCAAAATCACAGACATATAAGGCTGAGTTCACATTCGCCTTAGGCCCTGCCGGAACAGCCTGCCAGATCCGTACTAAAGTTTGCACACATGTGCTGCCAGAAGTCCGCCCTGGCGTGCTGCGGTATTTGTCTGGATGCCCCTCGGCATGTTTGCCTTGCTGCGCCCGCATTTCTGGCCCGTCCACATTATAGTGAATGGGACTGGGACTTCCGGCAGCACATGTATACAAACGTTAGTACGGATCAGGCAGGCTGTTCCCCTGCTGGACAAGCCTAACTCGAGTTCACACTTCAGTTATTTGGTCAGTTATTTCTATCAGTTAGGCCCCACTCACATGACCGTATGTATTCCGTGATCCGTATAAAAAAGGAATGGAAGACATATGGAAAGTCTTCCATAGTGTTCCGCAATTTTGCGGACCCATTGACTTTAATGGGGCTACGGACATGATTTTGCAGCCAAATATAGGACATGTTTTATTTTTTTTTTGCGAAGGGAACTTCCGTGAGATACGGGATGCGGAATGCATACGGTGTGCATTCCGCATTTTTTTCTCCTATGGAAAAACGAATGGGTCCGCATCTTATCCACAAAAATGCGGATAAGATGCGGAAATGTACATACCTCCATGTACAAACAACATCAACCACATTGAAAAGCACAGAAGAAGCACAAATGTATAAAAACACTGCAGCACATCCATGTAGGGTACAAAAGATTATTTTCTGTACATTTGATAATGCTGTATTTTATGACCAGCAATAAAACTTGTTGCGTGAAAAAAATACAACAGGCTCCAGAAAATGCTGCTTCCTAATATGACATCACTGTTCCAACTGGATGCCAACCCTGTGTCCCCTGGGTATGCCATCACTCTGCCACAACTATATCTGTTGGGTATGCCATGACTGCCCCCTGTGTGCCACCACTCTGTCTCCTGTACATCACTGTCTGTAAGTCAACTGTGCAAAAGATACAGCAGGCTCTGGAAAACCCTTGGTCATGTTTCATGAAACATTAAACGGAGTCTGTCACCTGTTTTTCACCTATATAACTAACTGAACTGCCCCACAGAAGATTGCAGACACATCACAGACATACCTGTGTGCACTGTGTGTCTGTATTACATGTCACATCCAAGACATACCTGTGTGCACTGTGTGTCTGTATTACATGTCACATCCCAGACATACCTGTGTGCACTGTGTGTCTGTATTACATGTCACATCCCAGACATACCTGTGTGCACTGTGTGTGTGTATTACATGTCACATCCCAGACATACCTGTGTGCACTGTGTGTCTGTATTACATGTCACATCCCAGACATACCTGTGTGCACTGTGTGTCTGTATTACATGTCACATCCCAGACATACCTGTGTGTACTGTGTGTGTATTACATGTCACATCCCAGACATACCTGTGTGCACTGTGTGTGTATTACATGTCACATCCCAGACATACCTGTGTGCACTGTGTGTCTGTATTACATGTCACATCCCAGACATACCTGTGTGCACTGTGTGTGTGTATTACATGTCACATCCCAGACATACCTGTGTGCACTGTGTGTCTGTATTACATGTCACATCCCAGACATACCTGTGTGCACTGTGTGTGTATTACATGTCACATCCCAGACATACCTGTGTGCACTGTGTGTATTACATGTCACATCCCAGACATACCTGTGTGCACTGTGTGTCTGTATTACATGTCACATCCCAGACATACCTGTGTGCACTGTGTCTGTATTACATGTCACATCCCAGACATACCTGTGTGCACTGTGTGTGTGTATTACATGTCACATCCCAGACATACCTGTGTGCACTGTGTGTGTGTATTACATGTCACATCCCAGACATACCTGTGTGCACTGTGTGTGTGTATTACATGTCACATCCCAGACATACCTGTGTGCACTGTGTGTCTGTATTACATGTCACATCCCAGACAGACCTGTGGTGCACTATGTGTGTGTATTACATGTCACATCCCAGACATACCTGTGTGCACTGTGTGTGTGTATTACATGTCACATCCCAGACATACCTGTGTGCACTGTGTGTGTATTACATGTCACATCCCAGACATACCTGTGTGCACTGTGTGTGTATTACATGTCACATCCCAGACATACCTGTGTGCACTGTGTGTGTATTACATGTCACATCCCAGACATACCTGTGTGCACTGTGTGTGTATTACATGTCACATCCCAGACATACCTGTGTGCACTGTGTGTGTATTACATGTCACATCCCAGACATACCTGTGTGCACTGTGTGTCTGTATTACATGTCACATCCCAGACATACCTGTGTGTACTGTGTGTGTATTACATGTCACATCCCAGACATACCTGTGTGCACTGTGTCTGTATTACATGTCACATCCCAGACATACCTGTGTGCACTGTGTGTATTACATATCACATCCCAGACATACCTGTGTGCACTGTGTGTGTATTACATGTCACATCCCAGACATACCTGTATGCACTGTGTGTCTGTATTACATGTCACATCCCAGACATACCTGTGTGCACTGTGTGTGTATTACATGTCACATCCCAGACATACCTGTGTGCACTGTGTGTGTATTACATGTCACATCCCAGACATACCTGTGTGCACTGTGTGTGTATTACATGTCACATCCCAGACATACCTGTGTGCACTGTGTGTGTATTACATGTCACATCCCAGACATACCTGTGTGCACTGTGTGTCTGTATTACATGTCACATCCCAGACATACCTGTGTGCACTGTGTGTGTATTACATGTCACATCCCAGACATACCTGTGTGCACTGTGTGTGTATTACATGTCACATCCAAGACATACCTGTGTGCACTGTGTGTCTGTATTACATGTCACATCCCAGACATACCTGTGTGCACTGTGTGTCTGTATTACATGTCACATCCCAGACATACCTGTGTGCACTGTGTGTGTGTATTACATGTCACATCCCAGACATACCTGTGTGCACTGTGTGTGTATTACATGTCACATCCCAGACATACCTGTGTGCACTGTGTGTCTGTATAACATGTCATATCCCAGACATACCTGTGTGCACTGTGTCTGTATTACATGTCACATCCCAGACAGACCTGTGTGCACTGTGTGTGTGTATTACATGTCACATCCCAGACATACCTGTGTGCACTGTGTGTCTGTATTACATGTCACATCCCAGACATACCTGTGTGCACTGTGTGTATTACATGTCACATCCCAGACATACCTGTGTGCACTGTGTGTCTGCATTACATGTCACATCCCAGACATACCTGTGTGCACTGTGTGTGTATTACATGTCACATCCCAGACATACCTGTGTGCACTGTGTGTCTGTATTACATGTCACATCCCAGACATACCTGTGTGCACTGTGTGTGTGTATTACATGTCACATCCCAGACATACCTGTGTGCACTGTGTGTCTGTATTACATGTCACATCCCAGACGTACCTGTGTGCATTGTGTGTCTGTATTACATGTCACATCCCAGACATACCTGTGTGCACTGTGTGTGTATTACATGTCACATCCCAGACATACCTGTGTGCACTGTGTGTGTATTACATGTCACATCCCAGACATACCTGTGTGCACTGTGTGTATTACATGTCACATCCCAGACATACCTGTGTGCACTGTGTGTCTGTATTACATGTCACATCCCAGACATACCTGTGTGCACTGTGTGTGTATTACATATCACATCCCAGACATACCTGTGTGCACTGTGTGTGTATTACATGTCACATCCCAGACATACCTGTGTGCACTGTGTGTCTGTATTACATGTCACATCCCAGACATACCTGTGTGCACTGTGTCTGTATTACATGTCACATCCCAGACATACCTGTGTGTACTGTGTGTGTATTACATGTCACATCCCAGACATATCTGTGTGCACTGTGTGTGTATTACATGTCACATCTCAGACATACCTGTGTGCACTGTGTGTCTGTATTACATGTCACATCCCAGACAGACCTGTGTGCACTGTGTGTGTGTATTACATGTCACATCCCAGACATACCTGTGTGCACTGTGTGTGTGTATTACATGTCACATCCCAGACATACCTGTGTGCACTGTGTGTCTGTATTACATGTCACATCCCAGACAGACCTGTGTGCACTGTGTGTGTGTATTACATGTCACATCCCAGACATACCTGTGTGCACTGTGTGTGTGTATTACATGTCACATCCCAGACATACCTGTGTGCACTGTGTGTCTGTATTACATGTCACATCCCAGACAGACCTGTGTGCACTGTGTGTGTGTATTACATGTCACATCCCAGACATACCTGTGTGCACTGTGTGTGTGTATTACATGTCTCATCCCAGACATACCTGTGTGCACTGTGTGTGTATTACATGTCACATCCCAGACATACCTGTGTGCACTGTGTGTCTGTATTACATGTCACATCCCAGACATACCTGTGTGTACTGTGTGTGTATTACATGTCACATCCCAGACATACCTGTGTGCACTGTGTCTGTATTACATGTCACATCCCAGACATACCTGTGTGCACTGTGTGTATTACATATCACATCCCAGACATACCTGTGTGCACTGTGTGTGTATTACATGTCACATCCCAGACATACCTGTATGCACTGTGTGTCTGTATTACATGTCACATCCCAGACATACCTGTGTGCACTGTGTGTGTATTACATGTCACATCCCAGACATACCTGTGTGCACTGTGTGTGTATTACATGTCACATCCCAGACATACCTGTGTGCACTGTGTGTGTATTACATGTCACATCCCAGACATACCTGTGTGCACTGTGTGTGTATTACATGTCACATCCAAGACATACCTGTGTGCACTGTGTGTCTGTATTACATGTCACATCCCAGACATACCTGTGTGCACTGTGTGTCTGTATTACATGTCACATTCCAGACATACCTGTGTGCACTGTGTGTGTGTATTACATGTCACATCCCAGACATACCTGTGTGCACTGTGTGTGTATTACATGTCACATCCCAGACATACCTGTGTGCACTGTGTGTCTGTATAACATGTCATATCCCAGACATACCTGTGTGCACTGTGTCTGTATTACATGTCACATCCCAGACATACCTGTGTGCACTGTGTGTCTGTATTACATGTCACATCCCAGACATACCTGTGTGCACTGTGTGTATTACATGTCACATCCCAGACATACCTGTGTGCACTGTGTGTCTGCATTACATGTCACATCCCAGACATACCTGTGTGCACTGTGTGTGTATTACATGTCACATCCCAGACATACCTGTGTGCACTGTGTGTCTGTATTACATGTCACATCCCAGACATACCTGTGTGCACTGTGTGTCTGTATTACATGTCACATCCCAGACATACCTGTGTGCACTGTGTGTCTGTATTACATGTCACATCCCAGACGTACCTGTGTGCATTGTGTGTCTGTATTACATGTCACATCCCAGACATACCTGTGTGCACTGTGTGTGTATTACATGTCACATCCCAGACATACCTGTGTGCACTGTGTGTGTATTACATGTCACATCCCAGACATACCTGTGTGCACTGTGTGTGTATTACATGTCACATCCCAGACATACCTGTGTGCACTGTGTGTCTGTATTACATGTCACATCCCAGACATACCTGTGTGCACTGTGTGTGTATTACATATCACATCCCAGACATACCTGTGTGCACTGTGTGTGTATTACATGTCACATCCCAGACATACCTGTGTGCACTGTGTGCGTATTACATGTCACATCCCAGACATACCTGTGTGCACTGTGTGTCTGTATTACATGTCACATCCCAGACATACCTGTGTGCACTGTGTGTCTGTATTACATGTCACATCCCAGACATACCTGTGTGCACTGTGTGTGTATTACATATCACATCCCAGACATACCTGTGTGCACTGTGTGTGTATTACATGTCACATCCCAGACATACCTGTGTGCACTGTGTGTGTATTACATGTCACATCCCAGACATACCTGTGTGCACTGTGTGTCTGTATTACATGTCACATCCCAGACATACCTGTGTGCACTGTGTGTCTGTATTACATGTCACATCCCAGACATACCTGTGTGCACTGTGTGTGTGTATTACATGTCACATCCCAGACATACCTGTGTGCACTGTGTGTGTATTACATGTCACATCCCAGACATACCTGTGTGCACTGTGTGTCTGTATAACATGTCATATCCCAGACATACCTGTGTGCACTGTGTCTGTATTACATGTCACATCCCAGACATACCTGTGTGCACTGTGTGTGTGTATTACATGTCACATCCCAGACATACCTGTGTGCACTGTGTGTCTGTATTACATGTCACATCCCAGACATACCTGTGTGCACTGTGTGTATTACGTCACATCCCAGACATACCTGTGTGCACTGTGTGTCTGCATTACATGTCACATCCCAGACATACCTGTGTGCACTGTGTGTGTATTACATGTCACATCCCAGACATACCTGTGTGCACTGTGTGTCTGTATTACATGTCACATCCCAGACATACCTGTGTGCACTGTGTGTCTGTATTACATGTCACATCCCAGACATACCTGTGTGCACTGTGTGTCTGTATTACATGTCACATCCCAGACGTACCTGTGTGCATTGTGTGTCTGTATTACATGTCACATCCCAGACATACCTGTGTGCACTGTGTGTGTATTACATGTCACATCCCAGACATACCTGTGTGCACTGTGTGTCTGTATTACATGTCACATCCCAGACATATCTGTGTGCACTGTGTGTGTATTACATGTCACATCCCAGACATACCTGTGTGCACTGTGTGTCTGTATTACATGTCACATCCCAGACATACCTGTGTGCACTGTGTGTATGTATTACATGTCACATCCCAGACATACCTGTGTGCACTGTGTGTCTATTACATGTCACATCCCAGACATACCTGTGTGCACTGTGTGTTACATGTCACATCCCAGACATACCTGTGTGCACTGTGTGTGTGTATTACATGTCACATCCCAGACATACCTGTGTGCACTGTGTGTCTGTATTACATGTCACATACCAGACATACCTGTGTGCACTGTGTCTGTATTACATGTCACATCCCAGACATACCTGTGTGCACTGTGTGTCTGTATTACATGTCACATCCCAGACATACCTGTGTGCACTGTGTGTGTATTACATGTCACATCCCAGACATACCTGTGTGCACTGTGTGTGTGTATTACATGTCACATCCCAGACGTACCTGTGTGCACTGTGTGTCTGTATTACATGTCACATCCCAGACATACCTGTGTGCACTGTGTGTCTGTATTACATGTCACATCCCAGACATACCTGTGTGCACTGTGTGTCTGTATTACATGTCACATCCCAGACGTACCTGTGTGCACTGTGTGTCTGTATTACATGTCACATCCCAGACATACCTGTGTGCACTGTGTGTCTGTATTACATGTCACATCCCAGACATACCTGTGTGCACTGTGTGTCTGTATTACATGTCACATCCCAGACATACAGTGCCTACAAGTAGTATTCAACCCCCTGCAGATTTAGCTGGTTTGATAAGATGCAAATAAGTTAGAGCCTTCAAACTTCAAACAAGAGCAGGATTTATTAACAGATGCATAAATCTTACAAACCAAAAAGTTATGTTGCTCAGTTAAATTTTAATAAATTTTAAACATAAAAGTGTGGGTCAATTATTATTCAACCCCTCAAACCACCAGAATTCTGTTTGGTTCACCTAAAGTATTAAGAAGTAGTTCAGGCACAAAGAACAATGAGCTTCACATGTTTGGATTAATTATCTGTTTTTCCAGCCTTTTCTGACTATTTAAGACCCTCCCCAAACTTGTGAACATGGTCAACATGGGAAAGACAAAGGAGCATTCCAAGGCCATCAGAGACAAGATCGTGGAGGGTCACAAGGCTGGCAAGGGGTACAAAACCCTTTCCAAGGAGTTGGGTCTACCTGTCTCCACTGTTGGGAGCATCATCCGGAAGTGGAAGGCTTATGGAACTACTGTTAGCCTTCCACGGCCTGGACAGCCTTTGAAAGTTTCCTCCCGTGCCGAGGCCAGGCTTGTCCGAAGAGTCAAGGCTAACCCGAGGACAACAAGGAAGGAGCTCCGGGAAGATCTCATGGCAGTGGGGACATTGGTTTCAGTCAATACCATAAGTAACGTACTCCACCGCAATGGTCTCCGTTCCAGATGAGCCCGTAAGGTACCTTTACTTTCAAAGCGTCATGTCAAGGCTCGTTTACAGTTTGCTCATGATCACTTGGAGGACTCTGAGACAGACTGGTTCAAGGTTCTCTGGTCTGATGAGACCAAGATCGAGATCTTTGGTGCCAACCACACACGTGACGTTTGGAGACTGGATGGCACTGCATACGACCCCAAGAATACCATCCCTACAGTCAAGCATGGTGGTGGCAGCATCATGCTGTGGGGCTGCTTCTCAGCCAAGGGGCCTGACCATCTGGTCCGCATCCATGGGAAGATGGATAGCACGGCCTACCTGGAGATTTTGGCCAAGAACCTCCGCTCTTCCATCAAGGATCTTAAGATGGGTCGTCATTTCATCTTTCAACAAGACAATGACCCAAAGCACACAGCCAAGAAAACCAAGGCCTGGTTCAAGAGGGAAAAAATCAAGGTGTTGCAGTGGCCTAGTCAGTCTCCTGACCTTAACCCAATTGAAAACTTGTGGAAGGAGCTCAAGATTAAAGTCCACATGAGACACCCAAAGAACCTAGATAACTTGGAGAAGATCTGCATGGAGGAGTGGGCCAAGATAACTCCAGAGACCTGTGCCGGCCTGATCAGGTCTTATAAAAGACGATTATTAGCTGTAATTGCAAACAAGGGTTATTCCACAAAATATTAAACCTAGGGGTTGAATAATAATTGACCCACACTTTTATGTTTAAAATTTATTAAAATTTAACTGAGCAACATAACTTTTTGGTTTGTAAGATTTATGCATCTGTTAATAAATCCTGCTCTTGTTTGAAGTTTGAAGGCTCTAACTTATTTGCATCTTATCAAACCAGCTAAATCTGCAGGGGGTTGAATACTACTTGTAGGCACTGTACCTGTGTGCACTGTGTGTCTGTATTACATGTCACATCCCAGACATACCTGTGTGCACTGTGTGTCTGTATTACATGTCACATCCCAGACATACCTGTGTGCACTGTGTGTCTGTATTACATGTCACATCCCAGACATACCTGTGTGCACTGTGTGTCTGTATTACATGTCACATACCAGACATACCTGTGTGTACTGTGTGTGTATTACATGTCACATACCAGACATACCTGTGTGCACTGTGTGTCTGTATTATATATCACATCCCAGACATACCTGTGTGCACTGTGTCTGTATTACATGTCACATCCCAGACATACCTGTGTGCACTGTGTGTCTGTATTACATGTCACATCCCAGACATACCTGTGTGCACTGTGTGTGTATTACATGTCACATCCCAGGCATACCTGTGTGCACTGTGTGTCTGTATTACATGTCACATCCCAGACATACCTGTGTGCACTGTGTGTCTGTATTATATGTCACATCCCAGACATACCTGTGTGCACTGTGTATTACATGTCATATCCCAGACATACCTGTGTGCACTGTGTGTCTGTATTACATGTCACATTCCAGACATACCTGTGAGCACTGTGTGTGTGTATTACATGTCACATACCAGACATACCTGTGTGCACTGTGTGTGTGTATTACATGTCATATCCCAGACATACCTGTGTGCACTGTGTGTCTGTATTACATGTCACATCCCAGACATACCTGTGTGCACTGTGTGTCTGTATTACATGTCACATCCCAGACATACCTATGTGCACTGTGTGTTTGTATTACATGTCACATCCCAGACATACCTGTGTGCACTGTGTGTCTGTATTACATGTCACATCCCAGACATACCTGTGTGCACTGTGTGTCTGTATTACATGTCACATCCCAGATATACCTGTGTGTACTGTGTCTGTATTACATGTCACATCCCAGACATACCTATGTGCACTGTGTGTTTGTATTACATGTCACATCCCAGACATACCTGTGTGCACTGTGTGTCTGTATTACATGTCACATCCCAGACATACCTGTGTGCACTGTGTGTCTGTATTACATGTCACATCCCAGACATACCTGTGTGCACTGTGTGTCTGTATTACATGTCACATCCCAGATATACCTGTGTGTACTGTGTCTGTATTACATGTCACATCCCAGATATACCTGTGTGTACTGTGTCTGTATTACATGTCACATCCCAGATATACCTGTGTGCACTGTGTGTGTATTACATGTCACATCCCAGACATACCTGTGTGCACTGTGTGTCTGTATTACATGTCACATACCAGACATACCTGTGTGTACTGTGTGTATTACATGTCACATACCAGACATACCTGTGTGCACTGTGTGTCTGTATTATATATCACATCCCAGACATACCTGTGTGCACTGTGTCTGTATTACATGTCACATCCCAGACATACCTGTGTGCACTGTGTGTCTGTATTACATGTCACATCCCAGACATACCTGTGTGCACTGTGTGTGTATTACATGTCACATCCCAGACATACCTGTGTGCACTGTGTGTCTCTATTACATGTCACATCCCAGACATACCTGTGTGCACTGTGTGTCTCTATTACATGTCACATCCCAGACATACCTGTGTGCACTGTGTGTCTGTATTACATGTCACATCCCAGATATACCTGTGTGCACTGTGTGTGTATTACATGTCACATCCCAGACATACCTGTGTGCACTGCGTGTCTGTATTACATGTCACATCCCAGACATACCTGTGTGCACTGTGTGTCTGTATTACATGTCACATCCCAGACATACCTGTGTGCACTGTGTGTGTATTACATGTCACATCCCAGACATACCTGTGTGCACTGTGTGTGTTTTACATGTCACATCCCAGACATACCTGTGTGCACTGTGTGTCTGTATTACATGTCACATCCCAGACATACCTGTGTGCACTGTGTGTGTATTACATGTCACATCCCAGACATACCTGTGTGCACTGTGTGTGTATTACATGTCACATCCCAGACATACCTGTGTGCACTGTGTGTCTGTATTACATGTCACATCCTAGACATACCTGTGTGCACTGTGTCTGTATTACATGTCACATCCCAGACATACCTGTGTGCACTGTGTGTGTATTACAGGTCACATCCCAGACATACCTGTGTGCACTGTGTGTCTGTATTACATGTCACATCCCAGACATACCTGTGTGCACTGTGTGTGTATTACAGGTCACATCCCAGACATACCTGTGTGCACTGTGTGTCTGTATTACATGTCACATCCCAGACATACCTGTGTGCACTGTGTCTGTATTACATGTCACATCCCAGACATACCTGTGTGCACTGTGTGTCTGTATTACATGTCACATCCCAGACATACCTGTGTGCACTGTGTCTGTATTACATGTCACATCCCAGACATACCTGTGTGCACTGTGTGTCTGTATTACATGTCCAGGAAAAGCACTTTTATTCTGCAGGAAAACAGCTCCCAAGTGCCCGGCTCTGCTGCAATAAGTGCCCAAAGCAAATCAGACTGAAGAGGGGAGGGCTGCTTTAGCTGCTGATATCTCAGGATCGGTAGAAGATAGAAAAATGGTTCTGATCTTTTTTGTATGTCTTGCTAAGTTTCTGCACATGTATCTGTTATACATGAATGGGTTCCTGAAGTTGATTTGTCCGGGTTCCTGAAGTCTGTCTGTCTGCCAGTGATTCGTGTTTTGTCTCATGCTTATATTTCATGTTTGCCTTGGATTTTCCTATACACTGTGTGGTTCTCAATTAGTACCTTGCCTGTGCCTCTGGTGCTTTGCACTAGTGTCTCTGAACTTTGTGTGTCAGCTGTCCTCTACACTGGGACTATCCCAGGAGGTAGAGGTCTGGTTGCTAACCCGCAGCAAAATCCACATCCCTGTGCAGTTAAAGGATGAGTACCAGGGAGGCGCCAAACTAATGCCAAATCGGTTAGTTGGCACAGTGGTTCCACAACCACTGAACGTAAAGATTCTGTCATACTGTTTGCACTATGTTTGGTGATCATTATTTTTGCTACATGCTGTATTTGTTCTATACTTTGGGGTCTTTACATTCATGTTTGGCATCCTTGATCTAACCAGAGATCAGGATCAGTTTTTAATGCATATGTTTGCATTTTTAAAATTGTTTTCTAAACCTTGCATGTCTGTTTTTGTTTAAAAGGTTTTTCCGAGATTTTAATACTGGTGACCTATCCTCAGGATAGGTCATCAGTATCTGATCAGTGGGGATCCGACGCCCAGGACCCCTGCTGATTAGCTTTTTGAGAAGGCACCGGTGCTCCTGTGAGTGACGCAGCCTTCTCCGTACTCATGAAACAGAGTGTTGTACATTGTATAGCGGCTGTGCTTGGTATTCCAGTACAGCCCCATTCACTTCAAAGGCCATGTGACCGATTAACGTGTTCTCACTCAGCCTAGGGAAAGCAGTGAGAAGGTACCGCTGCTGCCTTTTCAAACAGCTGATCAAATTCTGATGAACTATCCAGATGACAAGTCATCAGTATTAAAATCTTGTAAAACCCCTTTAATCTTTTGCCTACCTCGGCACAACTTTAAGTCGCGGTGGTAGCCTCTTTATTGTAATCTGACGTATAAAGCGTTGAGTTACATTGTGATCTGCCCGCGCCTCGTGCGCTGCAGATTGCTGTAACTGCGCAGTCATTAGACAGCTGCGGTCACAGTAAGTATGCCAAAGACCAGCTGATGTGGTCTCTCTGCCAGGCATCGTTCTAGCAGGGTGCTACAAGGATCCATTGCAGTGTAAAGTGTAAAAGCCCGTAGGGGAGAGCTGTTCTTGATGTGTGAGTGTCCTCTGCTGGCTGCAAAATTAACTGTGCACCTGTAATCTGTGATTCATTAGCAAACACTAAATTCAATAAATAAATAATTAGTGAAATAAAGAAAATAAAAAAAAAGTTATAGCAATAGTATAGCAGACTATGCACACCCCCATTCAAATTTTTAACAACAGGTTCCCTACTCAACGTCGGACATGCGGTGTCATGACACATGTTTACATATACATCACATATATGCAATGTACATACATATAAATACACCATATACATGGTACACATACATAAATACCCTATATATACACTACACACACATATACCACCCAAATTTAAAAAATCCTAAGGAGCTAAACTATACAATGGAAGGGCCCATCTCCAGCTGGCAGCCGGTTCTGTAATTTTAATAACCGGTTCTGTAGAACCTGACAGAACTGGCTGAATCCCATGCCTGCACACTCCCTTTTCATTCATAAAAAAAAAATATATATATTTATTAGTTTTATCAGTAGTATAGCGGACTTTGTAAAGTATACAAACGTACACAGTTTTTTCCTTTTTGCTTTCTTAAAGAATGTACAAATGTTTTGTCTTAATCTTTTGTAACAGCTAGAAAAAAAAATGATAAACAAATACATTTTTTCATAATTTTCATGGTTTTTTTTAAACATATCTGTCATCTAATGGCATAAAAGAAAGGTTTAAGATGCCCTGTAAAAAATATCAAGTACATGTAGGTGGGCTCAGAAATTAATTATTTGCAATAAGATAGGCCCATTGCCAAAACTGCAATAAGATATTGCCAAAACTGAAAAACTGGCCTGGTAAGGATGGGGGATAAACACTCTGGTAATTAAGTGGTTAATAAAGAAAATAATCTTGTCATGTACCGTACATGGGTGTGCTGCTGTTTTTTCATACATGTGTGCTTTTTCTCATAGGGTTCCCATGTAGCACGTATTCCTACAAGAAATTAGTTACGGTACTTTATAAGTTTTTACACCTCCATAGAACTGGGATAAGCACTCTTTATAATTATTAGTGAGATCGAACCCCTGGAAGATTATAAGGCCATGTTTAACCACTTCCAGTCCAGGCCTAATTTTGCAAATCTGACATGTGTCACTTCATGTGGTAATAACTTTGGAACGCTTTTACTTATCCAAGCCATTCAGAGATTGTTTTCTCGTGACACACTGTACTTTGTGTTAATGGTAAATATGAGTCAATATGTTTTACCTTTAGTTATAAAAAATTTAAATTTACTGAAAATTTTGAAAAAAAATCACTATTTTTTAATTTTTTAATTTTTAAGATTATCATGAAAATTTCCAATAGTTAATTTTAAAGGACCTTTGCAGTTCTAAAGTGACTTTGAGGGGCTTAAATAATAGAAACCTCCCATAAATGAACATATTTTAGAAACTACAGCCCCCAATGTAATCAAAACTGATTTTACAACCTTTGTTAACCCACAAGAATTAAAACAGAAGGAAGGTGAAATTTAAAAATATATATTTTTTCGCAGATTTTCAATTTTTAATTCATTTTCCCCATAAGATAACAAGGGTAAACCGCAAATCTAACCTGAATGTTTATTTTCCTGATTCTGAAGTTTGCAGAAACACCCCATATGTGGTTGTAAACTGCTCTGTGACCGGCAGTAATGAGAGGGAGATAGTACAAGCATTTGTGATGGTTTTGACAGCTTGTCAGAGTGATCAAAAGCCTGGAGGCCAGGAAAAAAGGTCTCAGGTTAAAGCTCCATGTTCTTGGCTGTCAGGAGGCAGCTGAGTCATGGAGCTTCTATGTACAGGTGCTGCACACAGGGGGCAAAGATCAAGGACGTTTATAGTCAATGGGCAGACTTATCGTATGGCCTGTATTTTACAGCTATATTTTTACTGGTTGTGTTAAAACTATGGCTATTTTCACACTAGCATTATGGCTTCTGTTTCTAATGAATGCCCTGTAGCTGTGACGTATCTGTAAGCTATCAGGTCCAGTTTCCAATGGATCTTGTCTGCTAAGGTTTACATCCTTTGGACAATATAAATAGTGTTGAACGCAACAAAAGACAGAAAACTAATAAGCATAACCATGTAATTAAACATTTCACTATTTTTTTCAAAGTTAAAAGTAATAAACTTTGCAATAAACCATTGAAATAGTATATATCTATATCCATTCAAACCTCTCCATCTTGGTGAGAGAGACTAAATTTTCTCTGACAGGTTTTCAGATCCACCATCTTCTTTGAGTAGCCCCCACCACCACCACAAGACCACTTTTCAGACTATTTTGGTTGGTTGTCTCAAAGAGACAACTTTAATATAAATCTAATAAATAAAAATAAATATCTAGAATTGTTCATGTTTACAACCAGTGAATAACTGACCCCTGATATGAGTACTTACCGCAGTAAAGTGTAAAGGTCTTTCGAGTTGTACGTTGATGGTAGCGAAGTAAACTTATCTATGAAAGAATAAAAAGTCAGCTAAAGCTTTCTGAAAACACGTCGGCATCTCGGGAGACACAGGAGTTACTCACAGCATTAGATTAATGCTCATTATGTCATCTGTCCGTGTGATGAGATTAAATACAAGACGTGTATTCCTACTTGTTCAAAGTATTCTAGAAAATGATTCAAAGCTTTTTTCGATAATCACCTTATGATTATAAAGGAGGAGTCCACTGGGTTGGTCTTTACAATGCCTTTTTGCAGTGCTAAGGTATCCTGGTAACACAGAATCCGATGGAAAATCCTACATTTTTTTCTCTCTCAGATTCTCTATGAATCCAACAAAAAAAAGTCAAATCTGTAAGAAAATGAAGGTGTATGGAAGCACGGTAGGGCCCTATACACTTCTAACGGCACCATATGAACAAAACTCTCAAAATAAGGTTCTTCTCACGCCACTATCATAGGCTTTGTTCTAAGCAGTCAGCAGTTTCTTCAGATTTGGCAGGTAGAATAGCGCAGCGTGCAGCACTAATCTTAACTACATGGTGTGCAGTCCACATCTTTTGCGTAACGACTGAAATGAATGGGTCTGAATCCGATCATCAAAATTGTGGAAGGTATGCGGAGAGAAACATATAGTCTTGTGAATGGGTCCGAAGTCTGGTTCCTGTGGGTGCAGGTGCTGGTGAATTTCTGTTCCTCTGGCTACCCCTGCTGTTCTTTGGTGGTATTGTGTTTACTTTGGCTGTGACTTCTGGATCTGGTGTTGTGACTACGTTTTCTGGCTTCTGGCAATTTGCTCTTGTATTGCTGGTTTTTGACTTCTGGCATGTCTGGCTCTCTCGTTTGCTTCTGGCATTTCTTGGCACTTCGTTAACTGACTGGCTTTTGACCCTGGTAACAAGACCCTGGTACTGTACGACTACTCTTATCGTGTCTGTTTATTCGCTGTTTGTATAGTAGTATAGGGACCATTGACCAGTTGTGGGGTCACCGTGTAGGGTTATCATGCAAGTAGGCAGGGATAGTGAGTCTGGGGAGTTTTAGGGCTACACTATCCCTGTGTGTGTGCTACATTGCCGACATATTCTGACAGTGTTCCCCAAAAGTCCCACCAATATTAATAATTCTCTCCCAGAGTGCACTCATTGTTAAATGGGTTATCCAAGACCTATAATGCCCCCCATATGCCCTTCACACAGATTGTACTTACCTCGCTCCCCGACGACCACATTGCTTCTGCTGTTGGCACGGCCACCGCTGCATCTCCTCGTTGCGTGGATGAAAACATCCGGCGTTGGGGCAGCCAAAAGCAGGTCACGATGGGAACGAGCCTCCCTAGCATCACCCGCGATGCTAGGGAGGCTCGTTCCCATCACGGACTGCTATTGGCTGCCCCCTCCCCTTCGCCAGATATTTTCATCCGTGCGACAGGGAGATGGACATCAGAAACGACGCAGGTGCTAGGAAGAGAGGTAAGTACAATCTGTGTGAGGGGCACGGGCAAGTGGGGAGCATTATAGGTCTTGGATAACCCCTTTTAACAGTGCCCCCAGTAGTAATAATGTCTCCTATTGTGCCCCATAAGTAATAATGTTCCCCATGGTCCCCCTTGTAGTAATAAAGCCTATCATAACATCCCCGGTAGTAATAATACTCCCATGAGTAATAATGCCCACCTATAGTGCCCCAGTACTACTATTTCCACCAATGGTGCCCCACTACACTGCCCTTCAGTAGTTATAAAGCCCCCATAATTTGTGCCAGTAGAGAAAATGCCCCCTTATAATGTGTGCCATTACAAAAAAACAGCCCTTATGTGTCAGAAGAAAAAATAGCAACCTTTTAATGTGCGCCACAAGAAAAAATGCCACCTTATGTGTGCCAGTAGAATAACTGCTCCCTTACAATGTATCAGTTGAGAAAAATATGCCCCAATATTCTACCTTATAGTGCGCCAAGTACAACAGATGTCCCCACTCCCCATAGTGCCTCCCCCCAGTTATCATGACCCCCCCCATAGTGGCCCAGCATCAGGCAATCAAAGTAAAATAACAAACTCAAATACTTAACTCCATACTGCCCTCAGTGATGCGGTCCAGGACACTGGCCTCTTCTGGTCTATGCCAGCTTCTAATAAGCTACAGCACTAGGTCTGAAGCCTATCAGTGAATGATGGGGTAGGGAGATATTGCTCCCGTGCCCCAACGCAGCATTCAACTATATCACTGTCCTGAGGTAGGGGGTACAGTTAAATATCAAGAAGCCCTAGGAATACAAGTGCAGGTAAACTTTCTCTTGCTCTGTGTATTCAGGTGTCACTGTCTACTAATGGGCTCCTCGGCCTTCCTATATACATTTGGGGTACATATTTGTTCCTTTCCTGACTAATAGATCTCTGTAGATCCTGCCAGGTCTCTCTAGTTTGCGAGAGTCTATACAGAGCTAGATCAGGTTGTCTGTCTGTGTACTGGTCTCTGCCTGTTTCCTGGATACTGATCCTTTGCTGCCAGCCTTGACCTTTGGATTGTTTCATGGATTTGTACATATTCTGCCAGCCCTGACCTCTGCCTGTTTCCTGACTTCTTATATTCCCTGATCCCTTGGTGCACCAGTATCTCTGATCTCATGGATCAGCTGCCCGGGACTAGGGTTGCCAATCGTCCAGAAATTTCAGAATAGTACTTAAAAATAGGCAACTTTTTTCCTGTGTCCGTGTTTTTTTTAGGCTGGTGGTACTTGATTATACTATTTTGGTGGTAATTTTTAACATTTTGCAGCTCACAGTAAATGCTAGTAATGTGTTCTTATCAGTATATTGAGCTATAGATATGTATTACTTATAATCTTTACAATTCAGTATGGTTTTCCAACTTGTCCATAAAAAATGTATGCTGTCTGTGATTTTGGGACAAGGTATCCAGAAAAAGGAAAAACTCTAGTTGGCAACCCTAACCAGGACTATTCCAACAAGGGGACGGCCAGGACCATGAGCTTGGGTCTAGCCCACAATCAAACCAGTTTATTGGCACAGTGGGTCCACAGTCAATGCCCGTAACACTAACCAATCGGGGACTCTTCTTCCAAAAGGACCAGGCTGCATACAGATAAACTACCCACATTAATGGATCGGCTGTGAAACAATTGAATAGCAATTGCCTCAAATAAACAGGAGAAGATTCCTACTGATCGTAACAAGAATGAAAGTCAAAAGGATATAATGTATATATAAACAAAGTAAATAAAAAGTCACACTGTCTGTAACACGTCCTGTAGAAATAGCTTATATAATGTACATAGCTAGGTAATGCTAAGGTACAATTCAGCGATCAATCCGCACACTCTGGATATATACAGTTCTGGATGTAATTAACGGTAAGAAA
The DNA here is from genome assembly GCA_900303285.1 of Rhinella marina. Taxonomy (NCBI): domain Eukaryota; kingdom Metazoa; phylum Chordata; class Amphibia; order Anura; family Bufonidae; genus Rhinella; species Rhinella marina. Next base: position 97,800 of record ONZH01015050.1, on the reverse strand, counting down.
TAGTGCTAAATCATAATGTTAAACATGCAATAAGAATACATATCCAGTAGGTGGCACCAGAATACAAGAGCATCTGTCAGCTCTCCTGTGTGGTGTAGTATAGAAGATCAGTCCCAGTAATTTGGCCTTTCCCAGGCTGAAAACAGAGAGGGATTGTGTAACTCTTACTCATAAATGGGTATTCCCAGATGGCTTTGAGGCTGTTCTCTGGGGTGAGGCTTATATGCCCTGACTTTACCAACTTCAGTATTGGAAACTATGTAATCTAGGGTTGCCATCTGACCAGAAAACCACCAGCCTAGCTGGTATCTGTGGCAGGAGGCCTTTGTAGGTACTTAACCAAGCGCATTGAATTTTTCTGCACTGTCAGCATTCTAGTAACATAGTTTGTAAGGCTGAAAAAAAAACATCTGTCCATCCGCTACAGCCTGCTATCCTGAAAGCTGGTTCAGAGGAAGGCAAATAAAAAAACGGGGAAAAAATCCTTCCTGACTCCAATCAGAATAACTCCCTGGATCAACGACCCCTCTCTAGTAACTATAACCTGTAATATTATTACCCTCCAGAAATACATCCAGGCCCCTCCTGATCTCTTTTAGTGAACTTACCATCACCTCCTCCTCAGGCAGAGAGTTCCATAGTCTCACTGCTCTTACCGTAAAGAATCCTCTTCTATGTTTGTGTACAAACCTTCTTTCCTCCAGACGCAGAGGATGTCCCCTCGTCACAGTCACAGTCCTGGGGATAAATAGATGATGGGAGAGATCTCTGTACTGACCCCTGATATATTTATACATAGTTATTACATCTCCCCTCAGTCATCTTTTTTTCTAAAGTGAATAACCCTAATTTTGATAATCTTTCTGGGTACTGTAGTCCACCCATTCCAGTTATTACTTTAGTTGCCCTCCTCTGAACCCTCTCCAGCTCTGCTATGTCTGCCTTGTTCACAGGAGCCCAGAACTGTACACAGTCCTCCATGTGTGGTCTGACTAGTGATTTGTAAAGTGGCAGGACTATGTTCTCATCACGGGCATCTATGCCTCTTTTGATGCAACCCATTATCTTATTGGCCTTGGCAGCAGCTGTCTGACACTGGTTTCCACAGTTAACTTTGCTGTCCACTAAAATTCCTAAAACCTTTTCCATGTCAGTGTTACCCAATGTTTTACTATTTAGTATGTACGGGTGACTTGCATTATTCATTCCTATGTGCATAACCTTACATTTGTCAGTGTTAAACCTCATCTGCCACTTCTCAGCCTCCAGTCTATCCAGATCCATCTGTAGCAGTGCACTGTCCTCTGTAGTATAGATATATACATATATACACACAGTATACTGTTCCCTGTAGTATATATATACACAATATACTGTCTTCTATAGTATATATACAGTATACTGTCCTCTGTAGTATACATATATATATACACACAGTATACTGCCTTCTGTAGCAAATATATATATAGTGTACTGTCCTCTGTAGTATATATACAGTATAATATCCTATATACCAGGGGTGCACAACCTTTTCTGGTTGGGGGCCACATTGTCGGCCTAAACCAATTCCAAGGGCCGAAAATAAAACTTAAAGAGGTATTACCAACTGAAATACTATTTTAATAGTATTATAATATTAAACATGTAGTATATATTATAAATGTCTAGTTACACTTCTAGTACTCCCATTTAATGGGAAAATAGATGAAAGATACATGTGAGCAGCCACAAGACATAGACATACATGTCTGTTACCAGATGGTTGAGGGCCGCACAGAATGGTATTGAGGGCCACATGTGGCCCCTGGGCCACAGGTTGTGCACCCCTGCTCTATAATATATATACAGTATACTGTCCTCTGTAGTACATATATACAGTATACTGTCTTCTGTAGTATATATACATAGTATTCTGTCCTCTGCAGTATATATACTGTCCTCTTCTGTGTTAATTACTTTACACAGTTTAGTGTCATCTGCAAACATTGATAGTTTACTGTGCAAGCCTTCTACAAGATCATTAATATATTGAAGAGAATAGGGCCCAATACTGACCCCTGTGGTACCCTACTAGTGACCCAATCTGAATATGTGCCGTTAATAACCATCCTCTGTTTTCTATCACTGAGCCAGTTACTTACCCACATACAGACATTCTCTCCCAGGCCAAGCATTCTCATTTTATATACTAACCTTTTATGCGGTACAGTATAAAATGCTTGGAGAAGTCCAGATATACGACATCCATTGACTCGCCCCGGTCAAGTCTAGAACTTACCTCCTCATAGAAACTGATTAAATTAGTTTGACCTGATTGATCCCTCATGAAGCCATGCTGATATGGAGTTATTTGGTTATTTCCATTGAGGTACTCCAAGATAGAATCTTTTAGAAAACCTTCAGTTTACCCACGACAGATGTTAAACTTACCGGCCTATAGTTTACGGCCGGGCTCTGGCACCACATTTGCTATGTGCCAATCCTGCGGAACACTCCCTGTCAGTATAGAGTCCTTAAATATCAGGAATAAGGGTCTGGCTATGATATTACTTTTTTCTCTTAGGATACGAGGTATATGTCATCTGGTCCCGGAGATTTGTCTATTTGTCTATACCACTGTACTTCTTCTGGGTTAGACAGGGCACTTTGAATGGGGAATTTACTTTTACATTTTGCATTTCAGTTTATTTTCCTCAGTAAATACAGTAGAGAAAAAAAAAACATTTAATAGCTTTGCTTTTTGAAGTTTGGTATTTTTTGCCTCCCTGAAGAAAAACTCTTTTGAATGACAATTGGAAGGTTTTTATTTTATGGTCACTATTTCCCAGTTGTCCCTCAACCTACACATCTGTTGTTCTGTCAGGTCTATTGGTTAATGCTAAGTCCAGTATGGCTGTCCCTCTAGTCTAGCTTTTAGTTTCCCAGTCTATATCTAGATAGTTGAAGTCCCCCATAATAATGACCTCATCTATCTCCTTCAGTAGTATCATGTAGAGAAAGTTAATACAAGGCACTAATATATTGTGATTGACCATATTGCCTCCTTTGTTGGCTACATTAATTTTTCCATCACTTGTTTCTATGGTTACAACGACCCTACAATCCATGAGTGTTGTTCGTGATTGTACACTATAGGAAAAAGCATCAGCATCTCTGGTGGCCAGGGCCGTGGGAAAGCAGATAGGCTAGTATTTTTTCCTACAGCGTGCAAGCACGGCCACCGCTGATGGATTGCAGGGTGGTCATGACCATGGAAACGAGTAGTGTATAATGTGATGAAAAAATGAATCCAGAAAGCAAAGGAGGCAATATGGGCAATCACAATACATTAGTAAATGCCTTGTATTAATGTTCGCTATATAATGAATGCTATATGCTGAAGTGAGACAACCCCTTTAATACAAATACACGCACTTGAAATCAAACACGTGAACTCTCACACTCGTGCTGTTTGTTTGCTGTTGGAGGTGCTGCTCCCAAACAACTTCAAACCAGACTGCTGTTTTTTTTCCTTCTGGATTTAAAAGTTCTGACCTTTTATTCTGCCTCTTCCTTCAGAATATTACAGTCAGGTTTTGAACCTAAGACCTTCTGTATGGCTAAGAGTAGTGAGTCAATTAAGCCACCGTTACCAATAGGAGGATTTGCTCTGGCTAAAAACCTCAATAGTATGTTCCCCATGCTTAATGTACTGCATCTACATATATATCTAACTAATAAAAGAAAAATATAGTAGTGCAAAATAAATTATAACCACAAAACCGTCCATTATAGGTAGGGATGAGTGATTTGATTTAGGATGAAACATTGTTAGTCGATTTGCATAAAACTTTGTTCCAATACTGTACGGAGCAGGAGCGTCGTACAGTATTAGAATGTATTGGCTCTGATGAGCCAAAGTTATTACTTTGCGAAGTCTCACAAGACTTCTCGCAATAACTTCATAAATTAATTTGTACTTGACAAAAACATTTCCCGAACTTGGGTTCGGTTCCAAGTTGGAACCGAATCCGAGTTCCGGAAATGGTTTTTTACAGTAGAAATGAATTTATGAAGTTATTACGCGAAGTCTCGTGAGCTAATAACTTCGGCTCATCAGAGCCAATACATTCTAATACTGTATGGAGCTCCTGCTCTGTACAGTATTAGAACAAAGTTTTATGCAAATCGACTAACAATGTTTCATCCTAAATCAAATCACTCATCCCTACCTATAATGGACGGTTTTGTGGTTATAATTTATTTTGCACTACTATATTTTTCTTTTATTAGTTAGATAAATCGACTTTGGATGTTTCATCTGAAGTTGATTCGCTCATCCCTAATTATAGGACTAGAACAATTCAAATAATGGAAGCGCCGTTTCCATCAAATGACGGAAATGAATCCCTCTGGATGGACCGCACTGACTATAACAACATTTAACCTGACGAGAAAACGCAGCATGTTGGGCTATTGTGTCCTGTATTTTTCACGAATTTGGCATCAAAGGCTCTGGGCGGATCCAAGAGATGTGGATGAAACCTAACATGGACTGCTGTCCATGTAATCAATCCCCCCATCAGTCAGCGCATACAGGCCCTCTGTTCGTCACATATGGCGGTCTTTTTTTCTATAGAAAAAGGCTGAGAAGGCAATAGTTTGTAAACTTAATGCCCCTCTAATTAGTCTGTTTTACTGACTCCATGACCCAGACATTTACCAGCATGCGATAAGTCGCACCAAATAAACATATATCTCTATAGTCTTCACGTCAGACTATCCTCCTGTCCACGTTCAAACATTAGCGTAAAACCTGCGGAGCGTTTCTCTAAGGATACCCGGTAATAGTGACAAGGACTATCCCCTGAGAGGAATATCTAACAGTTGGAGGTTTCTGTCACAACAGACATTTTCTCTCACTGACTTCCAATTATTTTTCCTGTCAGAAATCACACACACTGTGAAATCCGTGAAATCTACGTGACCAACGAACGGTAATCATCTTTATCTACGCGCCCACCTATTCCCGCCCTTCTGCCGTGACGTCACATCGCACTACCTCTCCACGCGCTGAGTGAGATCTGCAGCGAAGCGCCCGACCACTCCCATTGGCCGCTTCGTCCATAGCGTGAGCTCTGCTCACCTTAGCGACGTGTTACCATTGGCTTAAAAAAGCGGTGGGCGGGACTCAGGAACTTGCGCGCTGCGAACCGGTTCCTCCTCAGCAATGGTAACCGCGCCCCTTTTGGGTGACGGGCGCTGGTTGCTCAGCAACCACAGCCGCCGATTGCTGCTGAGGCTGAGCTTTAGCCCCGCCCCAAGTCACTTCTCGTCCATCCTATGATACTGTGCATTGAGGATTGGCAGAGCGGTCGGACGGATCCATCCCAGAGAGGGGTGTGCGGTTATACTGGAGTGACAGTGGGCAGGAGAGCTGGTGATGCTGTATGAGCACACCCCCCCTGCGCGTAAGAAGACTCGCTGCATCCAGGTGTGAGCTGTCACACTGCACCGCATATGCCCCCGTGTGCAGTCTTCTCCTAGGCTGGATCCTGGGCTCTCACCAGACACACATTCATCTGATTACATTTTTAATCAGATTTATTTGAGGACATTTTAAAGAATTTACATAATTTATTTATATTTATTATTTTAATTTTATTTTATTTTTTGCTTTTTTTCACCTTTTTCCCCCCAAGTTATTTGCTTTTGTTGTGTTTGAGTTGCACTTCAGAAGACTCTGTTATTCCTCAGTTATCTCAGGATATCTAGAAGATGTGGACCTTCCTCGGGGTGGCCACCTTTACCTACGTGTATAAGAAGTGCGATGAGCTCCTGAGCGCCCCCCGGCTGGAGGTGCTGCTCACTGTCTTGGGGTTCTGCACTATAGGCCTTGTGCTGTCTTTGCTGCGATACCGGGGGCGAACTGGCTCCCAAAAACAGGGTAGTCCCGGAATTATCTCCAGGATGTTCAACTTCAGTTGGGCGAGAAATGTGGGAAAAGCGGGTGTAAATGGGGTGAGACAGGTGAGTGCCGCAGATACAAGGTGTACACTATGTGGCTGTATGTATGTTGTATGTTTAGTATTATGTGTACGTGTGCGTATTAAATGTAGACATGTAGAGATCAATATGTTATATATCACTGTACAAATTATCTATCTATCTATCTATCTCATATTTGTCTATTATCTATCTCATCTATCTGTTTATCTATCTATAGTTTCACACTAGGGCTCGTCATGTTCGGCAGTCTGTTCAGGCAGGGAAGCTTCGAACAATGCCAGATACAGAGAGATCCAGCAGGCTGTTCCCTGCCTGAACAGCTGACTGTTACAACCTATAGCGTGAAACTAACCGAACTCATATCTATCTATTTATGTATCTATCCATCTATGTGTCTGTCTATTATCTATTCATCTAATATCTATCTCTCTAATTATCTATCTGTCTATCCATCTATGTGTCAGTCTATCTCTCTCTCTCTAATATCTATCTATCTAATATCCATCTCTCTAATTAATTATCTATCTCTCTAATTATCTATCTATCTATTATCTATCTCTCTAATTATCTATCTATCTCTCATATTTGTCTATTATCTATCTATGTATCTCTCTCTCTCTCTCTCTCTAATATCTATCTATCTATCTATCTATCTATCTCTAATATCTATCTATCTAATATCTAACTCTCTAATTATCTATCTATCTATCTATCTATCTATCTATCTATCTCTCTAATATCTATCTATCTATCTATCTATCCTATCCATCTATCATTGTATACCACTCTTTCTCGTCTGAGATGCCGGCTATAGACGCTCACATTTAAAAGAGAAAAAACGTATACGATGCTGTTGACACCTATTTACTGACTTGTAGCGCAGTTAAAAGATAGATAATGCTGACAAACTACAAAAATGACTCCTTTGCCCTCAGTGGGCGAATGTCGGCTTTGCCGGCGCATACGGTAAACGTACACCGCAGTGTGAGAAGGCGCTAAGCGTATGAAAAAATGCCAGGCTCTGTGACGTCAGCCTGACGGGCCCCGCTATAGTCCGTACAGTCCGTCTGGAGCCGGTGCTTTCTATATGACTGATCGCACTGATGTTGGCTTCTGTGTGACGGATCCGCCGCCGCCGCCATTTGTTTCATTTTTCTGTTCCTACAACAGAACAGCTGAAAAAAATGACCTATGTGAACGCAGCCTGAGATAACAATACCGCCCTGTCATATCCCGGTGTGACGTCACCTCATCCACAGTGAGACTATGTAGAAGAATGTCGCCTGCGTCCGGGTGTGAGCGCTGGTAGTCCGCGAGTGTCAGTGAGGCTAAAGCGGATAATGTTCTTATGGTGGAGATTATTCTAGAAATCAGAAATCACCAGAGATTACTGCATCGAGTTGAGAGCTTCTAGAATCATCTATGTTGTGTTTATCTATCTATATCTATCTGTCTGTCTATCTATTATCTATCTATCTATCTATCTATTATCTATCTATCTATCTATAAATCTATCTATCTAAACACAGAAAAAGCTTGACAAAGGCCCCATTGAGCAGGGCTGAAACGTAGCAGGAATAAAGAATCCACTACTTTTTCACAAGCCTGGTGTGCTGCCTCATCCTTTGGATTATATCTATCTATCTATCTATCTATCTATCTATCTATCTATCTATCTATCTATCTATCTCATATCTATCTATCATCTATCTATCTATCTATCTATCTATCTATCTATCTATCTCATATCTATCATCTATCTATCTATCTATCTCTCTCATATCTATCTATCATCTATCTATCTATCTATCTATCTATCTATCTATCTATCTATCTATCTATCAATCATATCTAATCTATCGCATATCTATCTATCTATCTATCTATCTATCTATCTATCTATCTATCTATCTATCGCATATCTATCTATCTATTTATTTATCTATCTATCTATCTATCTCATATCTATCTATCTATCTATCTATCTATCTATCTATCTATCTATCTATCTTTTTTGGTCATTTATTAAAACCGTCATTTTTTACACCTGAGTTCATACCGAAAGACGCGCCTAATTTACGATGAGGCATGCGCATCATGAATTAGGCGTATCTTTGGGCTGGTGTAGTTTTTCAGCCACTTTTTCCTCTTTCTTGGTGTAAAATTCATAAATTTCCTGGGGCCATGGTTTCAGCCCTGCCACTCCCTCAACCCTCCTATTTGTCAAATGTGGCATAGAAATGCCCATGTGACGGGTGTTTAAAAGGTTGCAAAAAGGGGAGTAAAACTGTAAATGACACACTATATGTAGCAGCGCACCGTTCCATGCACAAAGACATTGGAAACATGGGTCAATCCGACTTGAACCATTGCTATTGCAGCGAGCCCCTTAAGAGGTGGCGCAGAGGATGGGGGTGGTAGTGGCCCTGATGAGATGTTGTGTCACAGTGTATTCCTCAGGCCGTGGCTACCTGGGGTTTGGCCCAGTGACAAGATCAGGCAGACGTAGAACAACAAACATTTTTCTTTACTGAGGGCATGAGTTACAGAACATCCGGCTGTCGTCTGTTCTAGGTGCAATGTCTATCCTCAGATGATGAGGTATGGTGGCAGACAAGATGGCAGAAAATAGCACGCTAGAGTAATCCTTCTCCCTCTTTTGATTCCCCTTCACTGTGGCTATAATCTGGCACTTGTAGCTATAGGTGCCAACTTGCCCTGCATATGGTGATGGGTGTCTTAACATGTTATCCCTCACCTGCAGCAGAGTCTGTAGTGCTGATCACTCTGCTGTCTTTGTACGCTGTAACTTGTAGTTCTTCTGGTGGCCTGGGACCCTGCAGTCTCCCTGGAGTAGCAGTCCTCACAGACAAACTGCTTTCATAGTCCCAGGGCCCTTGGAGTGGGAGCAGATGGATGAGTTCCCTCACTCTAGGCTTGCCAAGCTAACACTGCAACTCTTTAGGACTTCCCCTCCTGGCAGGAAGTAGGACCAGCCCACTCCCACCAAGAGGGGAGAAAGGGAATGGAAAGTTCCATTCCTAATGCCAGCCATACCTTATCATTACTGAAGCATGCGGCAGATATATAACATAACATGATATTAATACTAAATATAACAAGCAATTTGCAGATAGCCCCAAGTCAGGGAGAGGCTGCGCTGTACTTACCATTCGTGAAAAATGGAAGCTCTTTGCGGACATTTTTGATCAAAATTATGTTGGGCCCATCTACCAACGACAAGGCGACTTCTGCCGATGGGAATCTACCATATCAGACTGGCCTCTCCTTGGCCTAAATAAGCCTACAAAATTCTGGGCGGTGTAGGACCCAGCTATATCATAGGAGGCAGCCACTCCCACCGACATACAGTGTAAAAGGGTTCAAATCCAGGTACGGTTGAGAAGAGACAGGGAGCCGATGCTAGGAATAGCGATGTATCAAAAATTCCAGAAAACCCTTTTAACTATCAGTCTTGGCCCCGGCGGAGCAGCATATGGCGGTACATCATCACAAAAAGAGAGACTTTGTTGTGTCAGGTGCACAGTGTAACTGCGCAGGCGCAGGTCTGGGGGTGGGGTTGGGGGGCAGCAGCCGATGCTACATATCATTGGTAAAATATGTCACATTTAGTGTCAGTTTAGACGTGGTTTTAGCTTTTGCCAGTTGCCATGCCCCTAAAACGTAGGGCACATTCTTGAGAAATGCAGTTCATGTGCTATCTATGTATCATACACGCCTTTTTCTTGGATTTATACCGTGACATCATGAAATCCAAGAAAAGGCGTGTGCGCGTAACTTCTTATCATGGGCTGAGCGAAATTAAGAGATAATAAGTATCACATTCATTACATTTCTCCATATATTTCCATATATTTTAGTGGCAAAAGCTAATACCATGTGCAGCCCTGCAGTCCTATGTAACACCACAGATAACACAGTGATATCTCTCTGAGTACAGATAATGTAGTAGATGTCTCCTGCAGTCCTATGTAACACCACAGATAACACAGTGATTCCTAACCCCTCCTGAAACTGAGTACAAATAATGTAGTAGATGTCACTGCCTCCTATGTAACACACAGATACACAGTGATAACCTCTGAGTACGATAATGTATGTGTGTTACATGCGTCCTATGTAACACCACAGATACACAGTGATAACTCTCTGAGTCAGATAAGGAATCAGATAGTACAGTAGATGTGATAACCTGAGTCCAATATGTTATACCAGGAGATATGTACCAACAGATAGCACAGTGATAACTCTCTGAGTACAGATAATGTAGAGTAGATGGTCACCTATGATCCTATGTAAGACACTGATACACTAAGTGATAAACTCTCTGAGTAAGATAATGTAGTAAATGTAGTAGATGCAGTTACCTCAGTCCTATGTAACACCACAGATACTGATAACTCTCTGGGTACAGATAAATTTAGTACACAGTCACCTGAGTACAGATACTATGTGCACATGTCACAGATAACACAGTGATAACTCTTGAGTAAGATAATGTGTGTGTTATATATGCAGTCGCTATGTTAAACACAAACAGATAACAAGTGATAACTCTCTGATACAGGTAATATAGTAGATGTTATATGCAGCCTATGTAACACAACAGATAAAGAATGAGTAACTCACTGAGACAGATAATGTAGTAGATGTCACCTGCAGTCCTATGTACACCACAAGATAACACAGTGATAAACTCTCTGAGTACAGAGTAGATGTAGTCCTTTGTTCACCTGCAGTACAGATATGTAACACACTATGTATAAACAGTGATAACTCTGAGTACTGATGTAACACCACAGAGTGATGAGGTAGATGCTACCTGCAGTCTATGTAACACCACACTCTCTAACAGATGTACCTGCAGTCCTCTCTGAGATACAATAGTATGTAGTAGATGTAACCTGCAGTCCTATGTAAACCACAGATAGCACAGTGATCTTGAGTCTGAGTACAAATATGAGGTAGATGCCACCTGCAGTCCTACAGATAGCACGCACAATAGTACACAGATGATAACTCTCTGAGTACATGATAATGTGTAGATGTAACCTGCAGTCCTCCACAGTAACACCACAATTAACACAGTACAAAATCTGAGAGGTAGAAGCCACCTGCTAGTCCTAACGGCAATATTAACACAGGATAACTCTGAGTAGTACAGATTAGTGATGTACCTGCAGTCCTATAGCAGTCCAATGTAACACAACAGATAACACAGGGAACTTTCGAGTAGAGTTAAGTAAGATGTAACACGTTAACAGGGATAACAAGGGAGTACATCTCTAGATGCTCACAAGTGTAACACAAATATGTAACAGTGATAACACAGTCTACTCTCTGAGCATGTGTAGTTACAGTCCCTAACACCTAAAGCACCTGTAACTCTCAGGATAACTCTCTAGAGTACAGGTCCTAGATGTCACTGCAGTCCTATGATAACACTACAATATAACATGTGTAGATGCATGCAGTCCTATGTACACCACATAATAGTCCAGTGATACTCCTGATACTCTCAGTAATGTATGTAGAGATGTCACCTCCTCCCTAAACCACAGATAGCACACAGATAACACAGGAACCAGATGTCACCTGTGTTAACACAGGGGGTACAGATAATGTGTAGATGTGCAATGTAACAACACTCCCAGAACCTACCTATGTAACACACATATAACAGTGATAACTCTCCACAGATAATGTACGTAGATGTCACCTGCAGTCCTATGTAACACCACAGATACAAGTGATAACTCTCTGAGTACAAATAATGAGGTAGATGCCACCTGCAGTCCTATGTACCAAAATATAATCTCTGAGTACAGATATATGTTGTAGATGTAACCTGCAGTCCTATGTAACACCACAGATAACACAGGGATACTCTCTGAGTACAGATAATGTAGTAGATGTCACCTGCATCCTATGTAACACCACAGATAACACAGGGATAACTCTCTGAGTACAGATAATGTAGTAGATGTCACCTGCAGTCCTATGTAACCAACAGATAACACAGGGATAACTCTCTGAGTACAGATAATGTATGTAGATGTCACCTGCAGTCCTATGTAACACCACAGATAACACAGGATAACTCTCTGAGTACAGTAATGTAGTAGATGTCACCTGCAGTCCTATGTAACACTACATATAACAGTGATAACTCTCTGAGTACAGATAATGTAGTAGATGTCACCTACAGTCCTATGTAACACCAAATATAACACAGTGATAACTCTCTGAGTAAGATAATGTGGTAGATGTCACCTGCAGTCCTATGTAACACCACAGATAACACAGTGATAACTCTTTGAGTACAGATAATGTAGTAGATGTCACCTGCAGTCCTATGTAACACCACATATAACAGTGATAACTCTCTGAGTACAGATAATGTAGTAGATGTCACCTGCAGTCCTATGTAACACCACAGATAGCACAGTGATAACTCTCTGAGTACAGATAATGTAGTAGATGTCACCTGCAGTCCTATGTAGCACCACAGATAACACAGTGATAACTCTCTGAGTACTGATAATGTGTAGATGCCACCTGCAGTCTATGTAACACACATGTGATAACTACAGATAATGTAGTAGATGTCACCTGCAGTCCTATGTAACACTACATATAACAGTGATAACTCTCTGAGTACAGATAATGTAGTAGATGTCACCTACAGTCCTATGTAACACCAAATATAACACAGTGATAACTCTCTGAGTACAGATAATGAGGTAGATGCCACCTGCAGTTCTATGTAACACCGCAGATCACTATTATCTGTGGTGTTACATAGGACTGCAGGTAAGGCTAATTTCACACTGGCGTTATGCATCTCCGGCAGGAGATGTCAGGATCCGTCACTGCCGGATGCTAACTGACACCTGCCGGCCCCATTCAATAAAACGTTAACTATGGTGGGGACCGGCGGATATCCGGCCACAACTCGGCAAACATGCAGCATTTTTTTGTCCGGCCGATTCTTGTCATATTTGCCAGGCTGCGGCCGGATCTCTGCTGGTTTCTATTATAGATAATGGGGGTGGGAACTCAGGTAGTGTTACATAGGACTGCAGGTAACCTCTACTACATTTTCTGTAATGAGATGAATTATGTACATAAACATGACATACCTGATCTGGGCGTCTGATTGCTGACTGGCATTATCCCTCCACCCTGCTGGTTGAATACATAATTCATGATGTTATGTGACACTATGGGGGAGATTTATCACACTGGGGTGAAGTAGAATTGCCCTAGTTGCCCATAGCAACCAATCAAATTCCACCTTTCATTTTCTAAAGGAGCTGTGAAAAATGTAAGGTGGAATCTGATTGGTTGCTATGGGCAACTAAGCCAGTTCTACTTTACACCAGTTTGATAACTCTCCCCCTGTGTATTTTTATACGGTCACATTCTTTATGTCACTGTATACACAGTTATTATGGATAGGACACTGAAATTGTTAATTATTTCACATGTACTTGTGTGTATATTTATATATATGATTGTCAGGATCACATTCCTCGATAAGGGTCGTGTGATAGAACAGAATCATTGCACTGATCTGAGTGAATAATCTATCTCATATCTATCTATCTATCTATCTATCTATCTATCTATCTATCTATCTATCTATCTATCTATCTTATAAAAGGATGAGGCAGCACTCCAGGCTTGTGCAAAGTGGTGGATCTTTATTCCATGCAACGTTTCAGCTCTCTCAATGGAGCCTTTGTCTATCTATCTATCTGATATCTGTCTATCTCATATCTGTCTATCTCATTTATCTATCTATTATCTATCTATCTATCTATCTATCTAATATCTATATCTATCTATTGTCTATCTATCTATTATCTATATCTATCTATTGTCTATCTATCTATCTATCTATCTCATATCTATCTATCTCATATCTATCTATCTATCTATCTATCTATTATCTATCTATCTATCTATCTAAAATGTAAAAGGATGAGGCAGCACTCCAGGCTTGTGCAAAGTGGTGGATCTTTATTCCATGCAATGTTTCAGCTCTCTCAATGGAGCCTTTGTCTATCTATCTATCTATCTATCTATCTATCTATCTATCTATCTATCTATCTGATATCTGTCTATCTCATATTTATCTATCTATTATCTATCTATCTATCTATCTATCTATCTATCTATTATTTATCTATCTAATATCTATATCTATCTATCTATTGTCTATCTATCTATCTATCTCATATCTATCTATCTCATATCTATCTATCTATCTATCTATCTATCTATTATCTATCTATCTATCTATTATCTATCTATCTATCTATCTAAAATGTAAAAGGATGAGGCAGCACTCCAGGCTTGTGCAAAGTGGTGGATCTTTATTCCATGCAACGTTTCAGCTCTCTCAATGGAGCCTTTGTCTATCTATCTATCTAACTATCTATCTATCTATCTGATATCTGTCTATCTCATATTTATCTATCTATTATCTATCTATCTATCTATTATTTATCTATCTAATATCTATATCTATATATTGCCTATCTATCTATTATCTATCTATCTAATATCTATATCTATCTATTGTCTATCTATCTATCTATCTATCTATCTCATATCTATCTATCTATCTCATATCTATCTCATATCTATCTATCTATCTATCTATCTAACTATCTATCTATCTATCTGATATCTGTCTATCTCATATTTATCTATCTATTATCTATCTATCTATCTATTATTTATCTATCTAATATCTATATCTATATATTGCCTATCTATCTATTATCTATCTATCTAATATCTATATCTATCTATTGTCTATCTATCTATCTATCTATCTCATATCTATCTATCTATCTCATATCTATCTCATATCTATCTATCTATCTATCTATCTATCTATCTATCTATCTATCATCTATCTATTATCTATCTATCTATCTAAAATGTAAAAGGATGAGGCAGCACTCCAGGCTTGTGCAAAGTGGTGGATCTTTATTCCATGCAACGTTTCAGCTCTCTCAATGGAGCCTTTGTCTATCTATCTATCTCATATCTATCTATCTATCTATCTATCTATCTATCTATCTATCTATCTATCTATCTATCTGATATCTGTCTATCTCATATTTATCTATCTATTATCTATCTATCTATCTATTATTTATCTATCTAATATCTATATCTATCTATTGTCTATCTATCTATTATCTATCTATCTAATATCTATATCTATCTATTGTCTATCTATCTATCTATCTATCTATCTCATATCTATCTCATATCTATCTATCTATCTATCTATCTATCTATCTATCATCTATCTATCTATCTATCTATCTATCTAAAATGTAAAAGGATGAGGCAGCACTCCAGGCTTGTGCAAAGTGGTGGATCTTTATTCCATGCAACGTTTCAGCTCTCTCAATGGAGCCTTTGTCTATCTATCTATCTATCTATCTATCTCATATCTATCTATCTATCTCACATCTATCTATATCTATCTATCTATCTATCTATCTGTCTATCTTTCTCATATCTATCTATCTATCTATCTATCTATCTATCTATCTATCTGGAATAAAGGTCCACTATCTTCACCACATCCGAGTGCTGCCTCGTTCTCCATTGTTCTATGCATCAGGCTTAATATCCTTAGCCGTGAGGGATTGCACCACCATCCCCATTCATCTATCTATCTATCTATCTATCTATCTATCTATCTATATGTCTATCTATCTATCTATCTCATATCTATCTATCTATCTATCTATCTATCTATCTATCTATCTATCTATCTATCTATCTCATATCTACCTATCTATCTCATATCTATCTATCTGTCTATATCTATCTATCTATCTATCTATCTATCTATCTATCTATCTATCTATCTATCTATCTTTCTCTGTCACTATCTATCTATTTATCTAAAAATGTGCAGAACTCCAAAGATTTCTTATTAAAATAGGCAGTTTATTTATTGAAATCATTGCAATGTTTCTGACAATAGCAGAAAACACATCTGAAATACAAGAAATTGTAAGAGAACCGTTCAGTGCCGTGTACATAATAACTTTATACAGTGACATAAGGAATGTGACTATATAATGGTACATAGCATTACATAGAATCATTCATTATGTATTTAACCCTGAGGGTGGAGGGATAATGCCAGTCAGCAACCCCACGCCCAGATCCAGGAATATCATATTTATGTACATAATTCATTATCCGGCTTGTGCGACGCTCAGTGTTCTGATACTGAACATGTCTGTGAGCGATGACACGTGTAGGGGCTACATGTGGAAGAACCCCAGAGCCAATAACAATGCACAAAGAAGAGTGTCCCTGACAGCAGTGAGTCCTTGACAAGTGCCTGCTTGAAGTAGATTCAGTCAGCAGCAGCCATATTGCTAACCCAATGCATTGTGCAGTTTGCATGTAAAGGAAAGAAATAAGAGAAGGTTCTCCATATCCACAAGCATTGCAAGTCCTATGAAAGATCCGCCCATGATGCCACTTTCTGCAGAGCGTTTCACTCAGTATATATTCATCTTTATGCTAGTGAGAATGGGGGTGAGGCAGGGGAAGATAATTGCTTCTAGTTCCTCATCATTCATCAGTTTTGCATGTTCTAACTTCCTGCTGGGATTGAGCGTATACAAAGCAGCCCATATAAAGAAGCAGAGCTGTAGTGTAAAGCATGGGAAGAGACACCACAATCGATTGATCTGCTGATTACACAGGAGGTGGATTTCCATCTGCCACCGTCTCCACAAGACATTGTGGTGTAAGCTGGAGTCACCGATCTTAGGGAGAGATTTATCAAAGTGATGTTAAAAAGTCGCACTTTCTGTGCCGGTCCTGATATCCTCTGTGCTGCTGGACGACACGCCTAGACTAGACGCAGGCCTCGTGATAAATTAGTCTCATCCTCCTGCAGTCCATGCACCTAAACAGAAATCTACGGCATCTCTGAGCTGCTGGCGTAAACGAAGATAAATTTAGCGGAGCTGCTTGCCCCACCCTCTTCCTGTTTTTGCCACGCCCCCTTTAGGAAAAGGGTAGAGTAAAACTGAAAAATGCAACAGTTTTTAAAAGTTGCACTTCCATCTTTTTAACGCCTCTTTTTAGGCGCTAGATAAATGTCAGTCTATGTGTTTGCAACTTTTTCAATAAATTGTTGTACCTCTTGAATTTCACATCGACTTGGACTCTTTCCGTAAAGGGGATGTGGAAAGGGTGGGAAGGGGGCGTGACCAATCACCTCAACTAATTTCATAAATTAGGCGCGCAGAAATCTCCCCTTAGGGCCCATGCACACAAACGTATTTTCTTTCCATGTCCGTTCCATTTTTTTTGCGGCCCATATGCTGAACCATTCATTTAAATGGGTCCGCAAAAAAAACGGATGTTACTCCGTGTGCATTCCGTTTCTGTATGTCCGTATTTCCGTTCTGCAAAACAATAGAACATGTCCTATTATTGTCCACATTACGGACAAGAATAGGACTGTTCTATTAAGGGCCAGCTGTTCCGCTCCGTAAAATACGGAATGCACACGGACGTCATCTGTATTTTTTGCGGACTGGAAAATACATACGGTCGTGTGCATGAGCCCTTAGTGTCCTTTTTGGAGCTGAAAACTTCAAGGGATAGGACTCTGTTTACATCTACATTACAGCTTCTGTCCATAAAGAAGATCATCTCGGTGCCTTATGGATTCCATTTGGGGGTCTGTCCAGGTTCCTTCGAAGTTTCCATCCATATTATGTCAAGAACATCTCTGCGCGGTGCAGCACATTACTAATGCATTGACCCGTGTGATTGTGACTTGTAGGTCTCCAGTGTAAGAATCAGTTCCTGTCTGTGGAATATTCGGTCATATTGTAGATTTGTATGAGGGATCGATTATTGTTTTAAATGAACTCTGTCTCTTTTTTTTCAGCGGAAAGCCCAGAACCACCCGTCGTCCTCCACTGACAGTAATGGCGCTGCTGTTTCTGCCACCAGCACTGGCGATGGCCCCGATGTCATCATCGTAGGGTCTGGTGTCCTCGGCTCAGCTTTTGCTACAGTTTTATCGAGAGACGGGAGGAGGGTGGCTGTCATCGAAAGAGATCTAAAGGAGCCGGACCGTATCGTGGGAGAATTGCTGCAACCTGGAGGGTACCAAGCCCTGAAGGATCTGGGACTTGGTGGTGAGTGATGACACTAGAAGCCTGGCGGCTTTAAAGTGTAACGGTGATTATTTGTTTTTATTTTTGTAATGTGTAGGGGCACTGATACTGACCATTTTTGTAATATACTTTAATTACTGAAATTGTACATTTTTATAAGAAAAATAGCTCTAAAGTGGCCCATTTTGAGCCTTAGCAATGCTCCTCTGTCTTCTGTTTACATAACAGTGGAGACTTGCTCAACACTGACTATTATGTAAACAGAAGACAGAGGAGCGTTGCTAAGACTCAAAATGGGCCACTTTAGAGCTATTTTTCTTATAAAAATGTACAATTTCAGTAATTAGAGTATATTACAAAAATGGTCAGTATCACTGCCCCTACACAATACAAAAATAAAAAAAAGAATGACAGTTACACTTTAAGTACTCACGAACAGAAAACATGTCTGAGATACGAGAAATGATAAGAGAATTAAAAATTCCTGTGTATATTGACATAAGGAATGTGACAGTATAAAAATACACAGTGTTACATAAAATCAGCATTTATGTCATTAACCAGGAGGGAGGAGGGATAATGCAAGACAGCTATCAAACGCCCAAATAGGGAATTTTATAATTATGTACATACCTGTAATTAATTATTCAAAGTGTGCAGGGCTCAGGAAAGCGGCTTCACTAGTGTTGATTATTTCATGAGTAGTTATGTCTCAATAACACTATATATATATTATATGCCGTATGCCATTGTCAGAATCACATGGCTTGTTAACCGTCACAAAACTTTAGGCGAGAAATCATGTAGCGCTGCCCATGAATACAGGCAGGGCATGAATCCTGGGCAGAGGGCAGGACTCGTCTGGGGGAAGTTAGAGCAGATACAGGACCCACTGTGACTCTGTTGCCCAGATGCCCACATGGACCAAGAGCCAACTTTGAATCCAGTCACCTACATCCCCAGTTCCCAGTAGGATGCAGACAGGCCACAATGTAATATCAGGTGGGCAGGGGATGCACAGGTGCCAAGTGCAAGTGAATGCCCACAAGCCTGTTACCCACAATGGGGTGGCTGCTTGGTACTTCAATTGCCCACAGATAAGGCTTCTATAAGGTGCCAGCCTGAGGGTTACGTCTAGTGGACCATGCTCTATAACAGCCTATTGGTCCGTGCAGTGATTCATGCTCTCATGTGGTCTCTTTCCAGATGCGGTGGAAGGTCTGGACGCCCATGTGGTTCATGGATATATCGTTCATGATATAGACAGTAAAGCAGAAGTGGAGATCCCGTACCCTATGAATGAGGAGAAGCAGCTGCAGTGCGGCAGGGCCTTCCATCATGGTCGTTTTATCATGGGGCTCCGTAAGATGGCCATGGCAGAACCCAAGTAGGTGAACCAAATATGAAGTCTCGCTTTATTTTCCTATCTGATTTCTTGATATGTGTCTCAACTTGGGTGGGGATTTGTATCTGTTTAGATTCTGACTCGTGAAGCTTGTCCGTATACTAATGGCCAAGGATCGCGCCAATTATCTGGAGCGAAGTCTCCATCAAATGCTGTTTACCTTTAATTGTCCTTTGTAAATCTGCTGCTCTTCAAGAGGATCTTTCATCCAAAAGTCCTTGTCTGTTGGCCACAAATTGCCAAAAAAACAATAAGATTGTATGGGAACAAACAATCGCAATGGTGATCATTCATACCCTTACTGAGGAGATGATTGCTCCATCTAAATGCACCAGAACAAGTGGACATTGATCAAAAATGAACATTTCTCATTCCTGATCACTGTCGACTCTAGTGACCTGTTTGAAAGGGTCCTAAGTGTCTGTAAGTAAGATTTTTTTGAGATCGGTAGGTAAGGAGTTTTTATATTAGATCACTGTCGCCTCCTGGGAGATTTTCCTTAAAGGGGTATTCCCATCTTAGACAATGGGGGCATATCGCTAGGATATGCCCCCATTGTCTTATAGGGAGCTGGGACCCGCACCTATATTGAGAACGAAGCGGGGGAGCTCTGAGCCTGGAGGACCCCGAGTTCCCCGGGGTCCGACCACCGCCAGGCGCTGCCCCCCCGCTGCGCTGCGCCTTTAAAGGGGTAT